>CM060912.1:268879048-269488139 GCA_030737875.1 Allium sativum | reverse complement strand
CTAAAACATACCTGAACCTGGACCTGCAACCAAAGAGTTAGCACTACATACTGTACAACACTCTAAGGTACCATATCAAACAGTGTAAAGATACGGAGGTGGGGGAGGTGTGCATGTCATAATGATGGCAAACAATCAAATATAGCATCCATCCTCACATCTCTCACTCAGTGCGTAAAGCATACGATATTCACCACTTCGATCACCCAACATTCCTTGCTACGATCACTTTGCCCCCATGAAGTCATAAATGGCTTCACTGCACTGATAACGTAGCCACAAATCCTTCGCTATGTCCACTTTGCCCCATGGAGTCACAAGAACCCCTCTGCACTGGCTCATAGCCTTACTAATCCTTACTATGTCCACTCTGCCCCATGGAGTCACAAGAACCCCACTGCACTGGCTCATAGTCTTACTACGCATCACCTTGCCCCTCGGGTCATAATGACCCTACTGCACTGATAACGTAGTCTTGCTACCATCACTTTGCCCCTCAGGTCATAATGACCCTACTGCACTGATAAGTAGCCCATCATTCCTTTTTAGTGGTGGATCGAAGTTATGAACGTCGACAACTCCTTAGCACACGTCCCGCAGCAAAGTCCAACCTTGAAGTGAACTCCTTGGTTCCCAACTGGATCCTGAGCTCTAACTTCCCATATTGGACTACCTTTGTATCTCGGGTTATTGGTCAATACTGGGTCGGGTCGGGTTCCTCCTCAAGTTATCGGTTCGGGTCGGTGTCCTTCATCCGTTCGGGTCGGGTCTCCTTCTGGTGCGGTTCGGGTCGAGTATTCCTCTGGGTTCGAGTCAGATGCTTCTCTTCGGGTCGGGTCGGGTGTCCCTTCTTGGTTCGTGCTTCCAATCCGTCTTCATGCTCCTTTCATATGCTCCTATCTGATCCGCTTTCATGCTCCCGCTCTGATTCGTCTTCGTGCTTCCGCTCCGATCCGTCCTCCTCGATCCGATCCGTCTTCCTCTATCCGATCCGATCCCAGTTCAGCTAGCGTGGCCTTCCTTTTTGCCACTTTTCCCAAGTGTTGGGTTCCGATCCGATCAGATCCTTTGCTCAGTTCAACAAATCCGATCCGAGCCCCCTTATCCGATCCGATCCGAACCCTGCACTGCTTTCTGAAACTGTTCCAGCAAGTGTTTACGCCATTCGACGACGTTTTCGACCATTCTAACTATTGAAATCAGTCACAAAGCATTTCATACAGTCATAGCAACATACATGATCAACCACAAACATCAAAACATCAATATGATAGGTTAAAATGGATCAAACATACCCAAAATCCCATATTTCCCCTTAAGCATGTTTAGGTGAAACTAATGATAGGATTAGCAAAAATTAACCAAATTAACCCAAATTCATCTCAAAGGTGTAAAACATCATTTAGGAATTTATGAACATTTTTCCCGAATTTTATCATGCTTAAATTCGCTAATTAGCACTAATCACCCCTAATTAGCCATAATTAGTGTAAAACTATGCAAATCACTCACCTTAGTCACAAAATAACTAAGATCTGAAATAATTCTCTGATTTGATGTGAATTTCAATGCCAAACAGCAGCTCCTATGTTGCTTTGGTGAAGATCTTCCTTGATTAGGGGTTGCTAAGCTTAATCCTTGACCAAAAGATGATTTGGAGGTGATTTAGAAGTTGGAGGCCATTTTTAGGGATCCTTGGTGATAAGTGGAGGCTAGAAAACTGAAATGGAATGATTCTCCATCTCATTTCACGTTATGGGCCTACTCACTAATCACCCGATTTGGCCCTGTTAAGCAGTTTTTCACCCTACAGACCTTGTTTCATCCATATCTACCAAACGGTAAGTCCGTTTGGCCATTATGACCACTCTACGGAAAGGTAAACCATCAAACGAATCAAATGGAAGTGGTTTCAGGTCAAAATTCCTTTCCAATCAAAAGTTATGGCCAAAACAGTACCAACTAGGGGCAAAATGGTCATTTAAAAATCGACAAAAATCATGAACATGGGAAATAACTCTAATAGATGTTTCCCAAAGTTACATGACCATACGACTTCATACGGGAAAGAAATAAATATCCTACGATCCCCCGATACGTAGAATGCGGGTCATTACACTCTCACCCCCCCCCCCCCCCTTAAGAAATTTCGCGCCCGAAATTCCCTAATCAAACACACACAAAAGTTCCCGCATGCCTATCAACCATAAAACAACCATCAAACATGCAAAACAAGTAAAATAAATCTACCTTAGCATGCGGAAAACTAAATTACAAAGTAAGTCTTACCAGGCAAAGAGTTCTGGATATGCCTTCCTAATGCTCTCCTCTGTCTCCCAAGTACAATCATTCTCGTTCTCGCCCCACTGAACCTTGACTAGCTTCATCGCCTTCCTTCGAAGTTGCTTCGTATCGTTCCCCACAATACGAATCGGCTTGCGGTTCCCAACCGCCTTGGGTTCTACTTCGAAGTCCTCTAACTGATCAGGTGAAATAGTCGTATCTGAGTCGTGAACGAACTTCCTTAGTTGGGAAACATGAAAAACATTGTAAACTCCCGCCATTTTCTCTGGTAAGTCAACTCTATATGCCAAATTCCCGACTAGTTCAAGAACAGGAAATGGGCCAACAAATCTTGGTGCCAACTTGCCTCTCCTACCAAATCGTATCACGCTCTTCAACGGAGAGATCTTGACAAACACCAAGTCACCAATGGAGAATTTCAAGTCTCTTCTCCTCTTATCGGCATAACTCTTCTGCCTATCTTGAGCATCTTTCATTCGTTGTTGAGTGACCTTAATCTTATCTGAAGTTTCCCTCACCGCATCTGGTCCAAGCACAAACTACTCGCCAGTCTCTATCCAACATGATGGTGAGTTGCACGGTCTTCCGTACAAAGCTTCATATGGAGCCATACCGATACTGGATTGGTAGCTATTATTATATGCAAACTCTACTAGATGCAAATGGTCATCCCATGATCCACCAAAATCCAATATACACGCTCTCAAGAGATCTTCCAATATACGATTCACCCTCTCCGTATGGCCGTCGGTCTGAGGATGATATGCGGTACTGAGATGTAATCTTGACCCTAGAGCCTCTTGTAAGCTCTTCCAAAACCCACTAGTGAACAACGGGTCTCGGTTACTCACAATGCTTTGGGTACTCCATGAAATCTCACTACCCACTTCATATACAATTCTGCCAACTTGGCTGCTGTCCTGGTCGATTTGACTGGTATAAAACTTGCGCTCTTAGTCAATCGATCCACAATTACCCAAATGCTATCATATCCCGATCTAGTCCTTGGTAGGCCATCGATGAAATCCATCGAGACTTGCTCCCATTTCCATTTGGGAATTTCTAATGGTTGCAACAACCCACTAGGCTTCTTTTGCTCGGCTTTAACTAGCTGGCAATTCATGCATTTGGATATAAACTTCCCAACGTCTCCTTTCATCCCTTCGCAGTAGTAAGTCTGTCTCATTTCTCGATACATCTTATTACCACTGGGATGTATAGTCAGTTTTGAGTGATGACATTCTCTAAGCACTTCATCTCTCAAACCATTCACGTTGGGCACAACTAGTCTTCCATTCTTTCGAAGCCATCCATCTCGATCAATCCCATACACATTCATCTCCTCATCGATACCCATCTCTAACTTGGAGATGATTTCTAATAGATTAGGATCGTCCCTCTGGCTAGAACCAATCTGCTCTATCAGAGTGGGTCTGATCGTCAAACTAGCTAGCATAACTGGATCCAATTCGCACTTTGGTCTGAAATCAAACCCCGTGATATACTCCAGTTGCTTCCATTCAAGAAACATTGCCCCTAAGCTGGCATGTCTCCTACTCAAGGCATCGGCTACCGCATTACCTTTCCCAGGTGAATATGCGATATCAAAATCATACGAAGCCAAGAACTCTAACCATCTCTGCTGACGGAGAATTAGATCTTTCTGGGAGAAGAGATACTTTAGTGACTTAAGATCGGTAAACAACTCAAATCTTTCTCCCAAGAGATAGTGTCTCCACATCTTCAGCGCAAATACAATCGCTGCTAATTCCAAATCATGGGTAGGGTACTTCTTCTCATGCGGCTTTAGCTGTCGGCTAGCATAAGCTACAACCCTACCTCCTTGCATCAATACTGCACCCAGTCCGGTACCACAAGCATCCGTGTATACCGTCATCTCTTCATTCCCTTTAGGAATGACTAACACTGGCGCACGCGTCAACCTCTCTTTTAGACTCTTGAAGGCATCCTCACACACTCCGTCCCAGACGAAGGACTAATTCTTCTTAGTCAACTGAGTCAACGGTGCTGCAATCTTGGAGAAGTCCTGGATAAACTTACGATAATATCCAGCTAATCCCAAGAAACTTCTTACATCTGTTGCATTCTTGGGTGTAGGCCAATCCTGTACCGTAGCCACCTTCGCAGGGTCCACGGCAATACCACTCTCTGAAACAACATGACCCAAGAATCTCACTTCCCTTCTCCAAAAATGACACTTAGAGAATTTCGCTTCCAATTGGTGTTTCCTTAACACCTCCATCACTATCCTCAAGTGTCCCTTGTGTTCCTCCTCTATCCTTGAGTAAACAAGGATATCATCCACGAACACAAGAACAAACTTAGTCAACTGATCTCTGAATACTCGATTCATAAGATCCAAAAAATAGGCTGGTGCATTAGTCAACCCAAACGGCATGACCAACCACTCATAAAATCCAGACGGCGTCCTAAATGCCGTTTTCGGAACACTCTCATCTGCTACTCGAAGCTGATGAAATCCTGTCGCGAGGTCCAACTAGGAGAACACTCTAGCTCCTTCCAGCTGATCAAACAAATCATCTATCCGCGGTAGAGGATACTTATTCTTCCTCGTCACCTTATTCAACTCGCGATAGTCCACACACAAACGAAGGGAACCATCTGCCTTAGTGGCAAAAACAACTGGTGCTCCCCACTCGGAGACACTTCTTCTAATAAATCCCTTCTTCAAAATATTGCTGACTTGCACCCCGAGCTCTCGCTGCTCCCTTGGTGCCATACGACGAAGTGGCATCACTATAGGTCTGGCATCTTTCACTAAATCAATACGGAACTCAATCTCTCAGTGTGGTGGAAGCCCGGTCACCTCCTCGAAGACGTCCGGATACTGGCCCACCACGGACACATCTGACAACTCATCCTGCGGGATGTCGAGGGAATTTACAAAACTAGCCATAACCCCATCACTAGGTAGACTACCAAACACTACCCTCCGCCCATCATCCGCCCTCACTGTCACCAAAAAACCCTCACAGTCTACCACCACCCCGTATCTTTGGAGCCAATCGACTCCCAATATAATGCCATACGCAGTAAAGCCCACAACAAAGCAATCACATACAAACACACATCCATGACTCGATAAGACCAAATTCTTGCAAATCATACTAAGGCTAGTCGAACTACCAATCGGGTTCGTCACTATCAATGGTTTATCGACTATCTCGGGTTCCAGTCCCAACCTATCTACCAGGTCACTAGATATGAAGGAACGGGAAGCCCCAGTATCAAACAAAACTCGAACTGGTATATCATAAATAGAAAGCATACCTTGAATAACAACATTCTTTCCTTTCTCCGCCGCAGTTGGGGCATTCGACGAAGAAGGAATAACATCAATAGCATATGCTTTCACAATCTGCTTCTCCTTAAGAGGTTGTGGACACTTATCCTTATGATGTCCTACTTGACCACAGTTGTAGAACTTCCTTTCCGCTGGCTTGGCCCGACATTCTTTAGCATAATGGCCCTTCTTACCACAGCTGAAGCACTCAACATCCTTCTTGCTCTTTTTCTGACCACCTTTTGATTGGTCCTGCTTCCTCTTATTCTGAGAGTTATTCTTGCCTCCACCGCCTGCTTGCGGCTTTGGGCCTTCTGCAGATGCAGCCTCAGTCTTTGACTTAGGGTAAAGACTCTCTGACCTCAAAGCTTTCCCCACGATCGATTCAAAAGTCTCATCGATGTGGTTGATAAGCCTCTCCCCCAAGTACCCATCCAGGCCAGTAATGAACTTTTCATTCTTCTTTTCAGGAGTATCAATAAGAGACAGTCCATACTTCGACAAAGTGTCGAACTCAGCAATATAATCAGAAACTGCCCTTCCGTTCTGCTTGAGTTCCAAGAACCTCTTAAAAAACACTGACTTCTGGGCAGCTGGGATGAACTTCTCGCTAAAGCGAGCCTTGAACTGATCCCACGTAACTTGGTCCTCTGGAGTAGCTGTTCTAATGGCATTCCACCAATTCATCGCTCGCCCTTGCAGCGGACGAGACGCTAGCCTTCTCTTCATCGCATCCTCAAGACCCAAGTCATCAAAGATACGGTCACAGCTATCCATCCAGTCTTGAACATCCGTGGCCGACTCCGTCCCGTGGAACGGCTTCCCACCAAGGTTAGTGTAATCTTTGCACAACTTGGCGAAATCGACCCTAGGCGCCTGCACTACTGGGCCAACACCAACTCCGGGATTGGGAATTGCCCCTTGCACTTCTCTAAGCATGTCTCTCATGAGGTTAGTAAACATAGCCCTCATGTCAGCGGCATTCTCTTGGTTGGTCCCTCTACCAGCACCCCTTGTGTCTCGGCTCATCGTCAATCTGAAAAAGGGAAACGATTAACGACCCCATAGTGGTGCTAGTGCAGTGCGACTTCATCTTTATACTACTAATAGTATATACATACATAGCTTTTGAAAACCAAAGTAATCACAAATACGCGCTCTCATATACGTATTAACTCTCCCTAGTGTCTTTCCCTAGGTTAACTACGCAACCTAAAGCTCTGATACCAAGTGTGACGGCCCGCCCCGCACCAACCGACATTTACTCCAAAAGTGCGCTGTACACATGTCCAGTTAGCACGGAACGGGTCGTCAGAAGGAAAAGGAAGAAGAGAATGAACATACAAAGAACCTGTAGAATGTCTCACAGCGCATAGAATAAAATATAATAACAACATACTTGACATAAAACAGGAGAAACAACGCATAAGCTGAAAATCAGAACTAAACATCATAGCAGCGGAAATTCAGAATACAGCTTATTACAACTTTCAAACTGTCTCAAAGCAAAACAAGATAAATGAGGTACACTACTAATGCCCAAGTAGCGACCACCAACGTCACAGGGAAAATGTGTATATATATATATATATATATATATATCATACGTGAAAGCCTCCTGCCCGCCTCCGAATCGGCTACTCGCGCATCACCAGCTAACCTGTCTCTAGTCTGCTCGTGTGAGCACCCAGAGTAATAAAAGGAGACATAAAACTCTGGGTCAGACATAAAGCCTGGTATGAGCGATAAGCATCTAAAGTGAACAATAACAGGTAGACTAAAACATACCTGAACCTGGACCTGCAACCAAAGAGTTAGCACTACATACTGTACAACACTCTAAGGTACCATATCAAACAGTGTAAAGATACAGAGGTGGGGGAGGTGTGCATGTCATAATGATGGCAAACAATCAAACATAGCATCCATCCTCACATCTCTCACTCAGTGCGTAAAGCATACGATATTCACCACTTCGATCACCCAACAATCCTTGCTACGATCACTTTGCCCCATGAAGTCATAAATGGCTTCACTGCACTGATAACGTAGCCACAAATCCTTCGCTATGTCCACTTTGCCCCATGGAGTCACAAGAACCCCACTGCACTGGCTCATAGCCTTACTAATCCTTACTATGTCCACTCTGCCCCATGGAGTCACAAGAACCCCACTGCACTGGCTCATAGTCTTACTACGCATCACCTTGCCCCTCGGGTCATAATGACCCTACTGCACTGATAACGTAGTCTTGCTACCATCACTTTGCCCCTCAGGTCATAATGACCCTACTGCACTGATAAGTAGCCCATCATTCCTTTTTAGTGGTGGATCGAAGTTATGAACGTCGACAACTCCTTAGCACACGTCCCGCAGCAAAGTCCAACCATGAAGTGAACTCCATGGTTCCCAACTAGATCCTGAGCTCTAACTTCCCATATTGGACTACCTTTGCATCTCGGGTTATTGGTCAATACTGGGTCGGGTCGGGTTCATCCTCAAGTTATCGGTTCGGGTCGGTGTCCTTCATCCGTTCGGGTCGGGTCTCCTTCTGGTGCGGTTCGGGTCGAGTATTCCTCTGGGTTCGTGTCAGATGCTTCTCTTCGGGTCGGGTCGGGTGTCCCTTCTTGGTTCGTGCTTCCGATCCGTCTTCATGTTCCTTTCATATGCTCCTATCCGATCCGCTTTCATGCTCCCGCTCTGATTCGTCTTCGTGCTTCCGCTCCGATCCGTCCTCCTCGATCCGATCCGTCTTCCTCTATCCGATCCGATCCCAGTTCAGCTAGCGTGGCCTTCCTTTTTGCCACTTTTCCCAAGTGTTGGGTTCCGATCCGATCAGATCCTTTGCTCGGTTCAACATATCCGATCCGAGCCCCCTTATCCGATCCGATACGAACCCTGCACTGTTTTCTGAAATTGTTCCAGCAAGTGTTTACGCCATTCGACGACGTTTTCGACCATTCTAACTATTGAAATCAATCACAAAGCATTTCATACAGTCGTAGCAACATACATGATCAACCACAAACATCAAAACATCAATATGATAGGTTAAAATGTATCAAACATACCCAAAATCCCATATTTTCCCTTAAGCATGTTTAGGTGAAACTAATGATAGGATTAGCAAAACTTAACCAAATTAACCCAAATTCATCTCAGAGGTGTAAAACATCATTTAGGAATTTATGAACATTTTTCCCGAATTTTATCACGCTTAAATTCGCTAATTAGCACTAATCACCCCTAATTAGCCATAATTAGTGTAAAACTATGCAAATCACTCACCTTAGTCACAAAATAACTAAGATCTGAAATAATTCTCTGATTTGATGTGAATTTCAATGCCAAACAGCAGCTCCTATGTTGCTTTGGTGAAGATCTTCCTTGATTAGGGGTTGCTAAGCTTAATCCTTGACCAAAAGATGATTTGGAGGTGATTTAGAAGTTGGAGGCCATTTTTAGGGATCCTTGGTGATAAGTGGAGGCTAGAAAACTGAAATGGAATGATTCTCCATCTCATTTCAGCCCTCCCATAACCCTAATCCCGAAATGGGTTATGGGCCTGCTCACTAATCACCCGATTTGGCCCGGTTAAGTAGTTTTTCACCCTCCAAACCTTGTTTCAGCCATATCTCCCAAACGGTAAGTCCGTTTGGCCATTATGACCACTCTACGGAAAGGTAAACCATCAAACGAATCAAATGGAAGTGGTTTCAGGTCAAAATTCCTTTCCAATCAAAAGTTATGGCCAAAACAGTACCAACTAGGGGCAAAATGGTCATTTAAAAATCGACAAAAATCATGAACATGGGAAATAACTCTAATAGATGTTTCCCAAAGTTACATGACCATACGACTTCATACGAGAAAGAAATAAATATCCTACGATCCCCCGATACGTAGAATGCGGGTCATTACAACTTCAATATGTTACCATCATAAGACCAGACATCTCATCTCATCTAGTGTAAACAAAATAAGCCAGTTCATGCAAAATCCCATACGTGAACACTGGAAGTAGTCAAGCAAATACTAAGATATCTTAAGTGAACACATAATCAAGAATTAATCATGAAATTAAGCAGCAAACTCTATATCAATGGATATATAGATGTTGGCTAGAAAAATAATCATGATGATAGAAAATCAACAAAGGGATATCACATATTTTTAGGCAAAAATTCCTATGTCATAGTGTGCAAAGAAACAAAATATAGTATCTAGATGAAGCTCAAAGGAAGAATATTGAATCATAGCTAATACTACAGTCAAGATAATGTTGATTCAATCACTTTTAAGTGAATTAAGGATTGAAATAGACAACAAAGCAACAATTTGGTGTGATAAATTTAATGAAATAGCTATAATTTCTAATCCAGTATTACATTTTAGAACCAAACATATGGAACTCTACAACTACTTTGTTAGAGAACTGGTACTTAAAGAAAAAATTAAGTGAATCGCGTACCTTTTATTTCTCAGACCGCTGACATTCTAACGAAGCCATTATCAATACAAAGTTTTGAAAGTCTCAAAGATAACTATATGTCAATTAAATAAGTAGATGTTAGTCATTAGAATGGTCGACTCATGCAGCAGAATCTCCATCAAAGCCATTAAAATCAAGAGATCGACACACAAAAATAGATTGTGATAGATCGACCACTAATGGTTATATTTTTTCCATAATGGATGTAGACGACCCTCAATCAAGTAATGAGAATGATTCTAGAGGAGAGATCATCCAAGTATAAGAAAATCAGATAAATTTTGTGAAGAAAGAGTTCAATTTTATCAGAGGCGGCGGAGCCATGGAAACTCTCCAAACCCTAACTCGAGAAGTTAGGCTTGAAGGGGGTATTGTTAAGATAAATTGATCACCGACTCTCTATTATCACTGAATTATTTATGACAAGTATATACCCGATATTGCATCATAGCATATGGGTCGTGTATTCTATAAGCCTATATGAGTATATATAAATACATAAGTGTGGACAAAGATAATTTCAATCTCATTTTCACAAATTTCAAATACTCTGCAATATCAAATAACACATTTCAGAAACTTTTCTAACATACAGTTTGAACATAAAATTTAACATTGACATATTATTCTCGACAACATGCTTGAAGTTGGGTTACTACTTTATAAGTAGTTCAATGTTTTACAAACAATTCTCTAGTTTTTTTGTAAATACTCAAGAATATACAATTAAATACATAAGAAAATTATGATTTTTTGGATAATACAACATGTATAGTAGTTCAAATTGTCAATGTACAAGGATTCCATTTTACATGTTCCATATTAAAGATTTTAGTTTGGTGTTTATGCATATTTTTTGGGTCTCTCTCAACATTTTTTTATATCTAATATAAAAGGGTATCACTTAAATACAATATTGAGTTATAAACAATAAATTAGAGTTGATTTTAACATAAGTAGATCATTAGCAATTAATATATACAAGTTACCTAAAGACAAGAAATATCTATGTATCTTTTTATGGCTCTTTCTAATGAATGCATGTTTCCTCTTTATTTTAACGAAAAATAAAAATATTTGATATTTCTACCAAAGTACTTACTCAATTCTGATGCTTATATCACGATACTTTTATGAATTTCTTGGATTATATCAAAAACCAGCCCGCAAACTCGATATCGCTCTTGCATAGTTTGTGACACTTTGTAGTTATATGTTAATCATTATCTAGAATTTTCTATTTAAGCACATATATATACCAAAACACAAGGTCATGCTAAGAAATAATTTATAAGCAAATCCGAGTTAAGATCAATGTATTGAATGGAGAATCTATTATTCTAATTTCAACAATTGAAATTTATGATTGTTTCTTACCAATGTGGCTCACTATGTTCCGACTGCACAAGCCTTTCTCTTCAATCCACATTTATAATCAATGGATTGTATCCTTTTGGGACCAATATAAAAAAAAATAGATTTTGATAACATAACTAAAATCCTTTCATATTTTTACATTAGACCATGTGGCAGAGTCAATAATTTCAATGGTTAATTATAATTGAGGATTTTTTGTTCTCAAGGTTGATAAGAAAATTAATATTTCTCTTCAATATGCGAGAATGCCTTTAGACATTCTAGTGCATTGAATTCTTTTAGGTTTGGATAATTTCATTTCAATATATTCTATATAATTGTTTCACCTTTGGAACATTTACAATTCCATTTAACAACCAATAATTTGTATAAAAAAATCTTTCGATATAAAGTCGGTATTGAAATAATTGTTATTTCTCGATGCAGTCTAATAGGTATTCGTAAGTATTTTATAAATTAACTTATATAGAAAACTATTTTGGTTTAGTTTACATTACTTATGTCAAAAACAAAAATTATTCGTCTAACGAAGATCGTTTCCAAACCTATTTTGGGGTGATTCATACAAGATCTATCAAGTTTAATTATCATGTGCAATCTCCTAACTTACCCTGCAACTCCTTAGCCTAGTACATTGTCAAAATTTCTTGCAAACTCATATCTCGTTTAATTTTTTAAATATTTCTTTAGTTGAAATTAATTTAACCTTATGTTCTATTGTTAAGCAAACAAGCTAACTAAAAGAAATTAGCTCAACTTCACTTGCCTTAGATTGTACATGTTAAAAGGATTTTGATTACTCCTTATTGTTGCATTATTATGTATCATAGGAAGCAATACAGTTTGAGACTGTATTCTTATTCGTTTTAGGTACGTTCAAAAATCTTTCCAATATATAGATATATTCATTCAAATCGAGTTGTTTTTACTATCTATTGCACATTATTTTTATTTACTTCCATCTTATGTTCAATGAGGTTATTATGGACATACTACGTGTGCATAAAATATACATGGTCATGTTTATAGTAATTCATCATTGCATACAAAGGAATACATGGAACCATTTGGAATTATAAGACAGACGATTACGTACATGTGTATGTATCAACTGAAACGTTTCATCAAATCTTGTGTTGACTCAACTCAAATTGTAATAATCAAGATCTCCCTTTGGAAATAGGCAACTAAATATATTTTTAGCTATTTATTTAATAGAATCTATAACTCAAAATCAAACCTTTTAATTATAACTATTGATGGAAATTTTGTTTTTAAATTTTGTTTACAAAAATATTTTCGAAGAAAAATGGAAAATGTGACCAAAAAACATTTTCAAAATTTTTAATGTTTCAACGTTAAAAAGTTGTCAGAAGGTTGTAAACCCTTATAAATTTAATATAAACACGTAAATATTACTAATAAAATTTAATTAAGTTAATTTTTTTAATATAGTTATAGGATAGTTTGTTTAAGGTCCCTGTTAAGTTTAAAAATACATAAAAACTCTATCTTAAACTTTATAAATTAGGTCCTTGTTTTTCAAAAATCACCCAAAAAAACTTAAAAAATCAACATAAAAAATTACCCAACTTTAAAACTTAATTCAATACATAATCATCTTCATATTAATTCATGTAAGAATGTATAAAAAAATGCTTCAAAAAACAAAAAATGATTACATTTCAGCAAAAATCCTTCAACTTTTCATGAATTACAGACATAACAATAACAATATCACAATATTGCATGGATTTCTACATTTTTTCTGATTGCTTCAAACTTTCAAATTCAATGCCTGCACTTATTCAAACATCACGCTGTTGCAGAAGAATCATCGATAAAATAATAAACATTGCATACAATTGAAAAAGTGTATCACTTCTAGTAAAATTTCATAACACGAAGAAACTATACAGAAATTTGCAGACATACCCGCAATTCTTCTAAATATTAAGACATGTTCGTAGTACACTATCGAATAACTAAAGTCATGTCTGCACTTATTCATTAACATTTATGTATCTATTTTTTTCTTTTTAATACACTATGCGTATAATTGCAGATATGTCTACACTTATTCATAATAAGTGCAGACATTTTTGTACATGTTTTCCCATTTATATTGCCTGCAGTACACTAAAGGAAATTTACCGACACGTCTACACTTATTTATAATAAGTGAAGACATTTCTGTAATATTTGTTTGGTCAATAATCTTCCATTGACGTTTACAATTTTTTTATTTTTTTGGGACGGGGCAAAAAACATGGAAATAATTTGCTATAGTAAAACAGGGATTCGCTTTCCCTTAAAAACACTTCGAATTAAGTTTTTTATTAAGAAAGCCTCTAAAAGATTCACTTAATTAATAAAATATTAAATAAAGTAAGATATGACATTTTCCACTTACTTTCTTTAAATAAACGTAACACCCCATAATTTAATACACCATAATTGTATATTATAGATAATAAAATGATTTTATATAATTGAATATTCAGAATCAAGTGAAACCAACTTTACCGTTGCGTTCGTCTTGAAATTCTGGCTCAAATAGACCTCGAGTTTGCATAAATCAGATAACATATGAAGAAGATATGACATTTCAAAGTTTAAACAACATTTAAAGTTCAAAACAGCGAAATAAACGCAAGAAGCAACGATCTAGGCTGACATCGCCCAACCAGGTTGACATGGTAGGTAGGGGTTGACCCAGACGCATGCAGGTATGATTTTGAGTTATGTATTTAGATTGTTTTTGTATATAAGGTTCATTAATTGAGTTGTATGGTTAGATTTAATAACCTACAACCTAACGGTTAAGAATTAGCTCAGTTAATCTATAAATAGGGTGACTTTCTCTCATTTCTATACACATACATTCTCTTCATTCTTCTCTTCCTCCATGACTATATTCTGAAATAAATTAGTAAAAAAGTGAAGATGTTGTCAAAAATATATAGATTAAAAAGACAATTCAAGATCTACAATCAACAACAATCCTTTTTCAAATACTACTTCTATATGCAGCCTACATCTCTGTGAGTCCATGTCATTTTTAGATCTGATATCTAAAAAGTATTATGACAGTGAATAGTTTTCGATATGGAATAAACAGTACTAATAAGTTATTTCTTATATATATGTTCTTTTACTGTTAATTCAGCTTTGCATTTAATACATGTTTTTTTTATTCAGATCTATGGTTAATTTATGTTCTTGTATAGATATATCTTCCTTATCCCATTTTCCTATCTTTAATTTATTTACAGTCTTTTATATGCCTATTTTATCCCGTTTGGGTTTGATTATGTCGTTCTCCTTTTTTTTCCTTTTATTTATGCTGAGCCTAGGCCACCGAGAGCCTAGACCATTTACCGTTTATACTTGTACGTAATTGGGATAATTGGAATAATTGAAATGGCAATAAAAAGGATAAATTGGGGGCATATTGTAACATGAGGACCTTTTTACTATAAAACTTGGGGATTATAGTAAAAAGGAAAATATGAAGACATGTTAAACAAACAAGGCTTAATTTAAGATTAATTAAAGAACATGTTATGAAAATATAAGTACCAGATGTAAATTGAGTAAACTAAATTACTGTAATATACATATACATCTGGGCAGGTGCTTGTTTAGGGGAAAGGGTTGTACACCATATAACATTTACAGAGAAATGTTATTTGCAACCAGGCTTATTAACAAACTTAAACCTGCTAAGTTAAAATGGATAATTAATAAGCTAATAGGTCCCTAGTTTTGTTATTGTATAGGGTTTTTGTGGAATCTTATGTCGAAATTGGTGATACGCAAATCACAATTTTGGGCAACAAATAATCTTACATATTTTGTGGAGAGATTTGTTGCTAGATTTTATGGAGAGATTTGGTGCTAGATTTGATGAAGAGATTTGGTTCTAGACTTGATGAACAGATTTGGTGCTAGATTTTATGGAGAGATATTGATTGCTATATTTGTGGATATTTATTGCAAGGATATTTGGTGTTTATCCAAATAGTTTTTTTAAACATATATGAAGATAATTTGGATGCCAAGTTTACTTGGGTATGAAGTAATTCTCTCTATAAAAAGGCTAGCTAACATCTTCATTAGGTGTGGGTAAGAGCCACCATGTGGGCAAGAGCCACCAAGAGTGGTGGATGAGAGCCACCAAGAGTGATCATTCTAACTATTCCAAATTGAGTGTTCTCCTCCAAAAAATTTTGCCATTAGATATTCTCTACCTATTTCTCAATAAGGTTATTGGTTCAAGTTGTAATTATTTGTAACAATAGTTGAGATCGATTGTAAACAATTTTTTATTGGTGAATCAATAAAGATGGTGGTTGGGTGGAATATCATGTGCTCATATTTCCGATATTATTTGTGTTTTTTTCAATCAAATTCAACTTCAAGTGATTGGGTGATATAGATCCTATCTTTCTTGGTATTTTTTGTCAAACTTCCGTTGCACACAAAACCCCAACAGTTTGGTATCAGAGCAATTTTTGCATAATAGTTTGGTATCAGAGCCAGTTCATCGCATAGCTTGGAGTGATTTTCGATTAAAGACTGCAGATGTCGGAGATGATGTTGCTTTCATGGATGACTATTGTGGAGTAGGAGAATTTGAGAATTTTGAATGAAGAACCTAGTCCGCAACAAGGTGGAGAGGTTGGTTTTGATCACTGCTGAGGATCCGTTGAGGATCATGTTATCGATTGTTGTCTTCACGTTGATAATTCTTGAGGGATCCATGTAGATGAAGAGGGATCAAGTGGTAGGCATATATCGATAAAGAGGAGGTGTGATTGAGCCTGGAAATCAATTAGGTAATCTTGTGGCCTGATGAAATCAAGAAGGTGTGATTGAGCCTGTAAATCAATTGAGCCTGGACTTGAAGAGAAGACATGATGGTTTTATCTCGTAGCTGTTAAAATCGAGATGGTGTTAATTGAGAAAGAAGAGGTTGAAAGTGAGAGCTAAGGGGCTATTGTTTGAGTGGAGGAGATGTTGTGATTTGGTATCAAGGTGGAATGTTGAAATTGGTGATACACAAATCACAATTTTGGGCAACAAATAATCTTACATATTTTGTGGAGAGATTTGGTGCTAGATTTGATGAAGAGATTTTGTGCTAGATTTGATGAAGAGATTTGGTGCTAGATTTTATAGAGAGATATTGGTTGCTATATTTGTGGACATTTATTGCAAGGATATTTGGTGCTTATCCAAATAGTTTTTTAACATATATGAAGGTAATTTGGATGCCAAGTTTACTTGGGTATGAAGTAATTCTCTCTATAAAAAGGCTAGCTAATATCTTCATTAGGTGTGGGTGAGAGCCACCATGTGGGCGAGAGCCACCACGAGTGGTGGATGAGAGCCACCAAGAGTGATCATTTTAGATATTACAAATTGAGTGTTCTCCTTCAAATTTTTTAACCATTAGATATTCTCTACCTATTTCTCAATAAGGTTATTAGTTCAAGTTGTAATTGTTTGTAACGATAGTTGAGATCGATTGTAAACAATTTTTTATTGGTGAATCAATAAAGAGGGTGGTTGGGTGGAATATCATGTGCTCATATTTCTGATATTATTTGTGTTTTATTTTCAATCAAATTCTTCTTCAAGTGATTGGGTGATAAAGTTACTATTTTTCTTGGCATTTTTTGTCAAACTTCCGCTACGCACAAAACCCCAACAGTTTGGTATTAGAGCAATTTTTGCATAACATCTTAAATCCTAGTTACTTGGGGGCACAAGCTTAAGGGGTTTGGATTGAGTCGATTTGTATGGAACCCATATCATTCGGTATCCCTATTGGTATTGGATTAGGAGGCTAGCACTAGGTAGGGGCCAACGAACACTTTACTGATTTGGATAGTAAGAGGTTCAAAATGGGAAAGGTGTGTACGGACGCGTTTCGATGGAGTCATGAGTGTGCATGGATCCAATTTGGGAAACTAAGACCGCTGTAATACCAGTAAATAGGTCTGTGTCATATAAGTTGCCTCTTTAGGAATTGATACACTATTCTGTCGGGGCTGACACATGATAATTACGTAATAGAGAGCCGATCGCATGGGTAGTAATTAGGGTAAAACCTAATCTTGATATACTAGTATTGGTGAAGAAAACTTATTCTTAGATATAAATGGGTAGCTTAACTGTTCTTATCTTCTTACTCGCTTACTTCACCCTTGTTTTTACTATACTTTCTCATCCAGTATTATTTACCTGTAATGAAACCGTTTATCTTTGCTTTTGCTAAAAATCAGTGGACTTGCCATACTTTTTATCTGACCTATTTTGTCTTTCTCTCTCCCTCCTCCTTTCCCCCCTCAGGTCCTCAAGGGAGTGATCAACACTGACTGTGATACTCAGCTTGGATACTTGGATTCCTGATTTTATGTATTTCTTCGACTATTGCTCTACTTTGATATGGCTATTAAAGAGAGATATGCTTTTGAGATTTTGTACCCTAATAGTTTGCTTCATAAGATAGTTGGTTTTATCTATTGTATTATGTATTTAAGAGCTATGACAAAAATAATATTGTTATTGGGATTTGGAAGTGATGTTTCTTTCATAATAAAAGTTAATTCTTTCACTGCATTTATTTTGTCTTCTGAAAATTTGGTTACTGTATTCTTATTGTGCTTTACAGAACCTAATGCATCGCCATATGGTGACATTAAGGGATGTGAGGTGTCACAATAAAATAAAAGAGACAAAATTGTACATATTACAATAAATTAAGAAAAGAGGTACATTAGGTGTAAAAAAGTAAATTAGGTGTAAAGTTGAATCATAATGAAAATTCAAAAGTAAAAATAATGTGTTAAGATTTAAGAGGAGTTATGTACCTTAAGAGGATTTTGATAACTTTCCATGCACATTTTATATAAAAGCAACTTCACTTTTCTCTTCTTATTTCATTTCCAATCCTTTTCAAACTTCTTCTTTCTCTTGAGCTCAAAATTCCTTTAATGGAATTCTTTCTACAATTTACAAATTACTAAAAAATTAATTTTTACTTCCTTAAAGATTCAGAAAATCACTTTTTAACATTTTCTTGCCTTCCTACACTCTTTCTCTTCCCTTTGCAAGCCCATATGTAACAACCTGCCTTTTCTTACGATTCAAGTCGGTAATAAACTAACTCAAATTGTTCGAAAAAGAAGATCGTTACACATGCCATAAGAGCTTTGGTTTAATAAAAAATCTTAGCTTATGGGATTTGAAACTCATTAGAGATAGGGTAGCAATACCTTAGAATGAGTAAAAATCGATTGTAGAATCTTTTTGGGAGAGTGTATCTTGGAGACTATAAACACTACAAGAAAAATACCGTATTGCAACTAGCTATTTGCAATAGGCGACACATGACAGTTGCAATAAATGATATTTAGCAACAGACCTATTATAGCAGTTGCAACAAATGAGATTTAGCAACAGGCCTTTTCTTTTTGTTGTGAAAAACATATTTTTAGCAACTGCGCTTCACTTCCTGCTGCAAAAAAATACTTTTAGCAACTATACTTTCACAATAGTTGCAACAAACATATAATTTGCAATTGCGCTTCCAAGCCAGTTGTGAATACATATCTTTAGCAACTGTTTTCGCCACTTGCAATAACTGTACTTTGTTACAACTGGTAAAGCCAGTTGCGAAAAACATACTATTAAAATAAGTACCAGCATTTAAAGATTAACTTTTAATAATTGATTTTAAATGGTTACTATTAAATGATTAACTACTAGTAATTATATAATAATTATGATTAATATTTAATAATCATTAATTAATAATAAAATTTAAGTATTATAAAGTGATATTTATAACTGATAATTAAATAATAAAAATTAATAATTAACAAATAATAATAATTAACACATAAAAAATAATGAAATAAATAAATAATTATTAATACTGATAAATTAATAATAATAAAACTAAGGGATGATAAATAATAATTAACTTGAAATATGAATATGTTTAAGTATTAAATAAGTAATAAATAATTAAATAATTAATAAATTCATAATAAATAAATAAACGATAATGGATAGTTAATAACTAAGTGAAAATATGGCTATATTACATCTCAATATTCATAACTAAAAACTAAATAATTAACAACATTTAATAATAATTGATAATTAAAAATAATTAAGAGTTAATAAATTATAGTTAATTTTTAATACTTATTATGTAACAAACCGGATTTTCAGAACCAATTTAAAATTTTTATTTTGGCTATTTTAATGGATTTTGAATATTTAAAATGATTTATTTTAAATAATAATGCCTAAAAATTTATTTTTATCGAAGTTAGAACGTATAAATTTATTTTAATTATAAAACGAGCCCAAAATGGCGTGGTAGTTTGAAAATTCGATTTTAAATTTCAAATGAATGTACATGATTCAAAATAAATCGGATTTCAGTCAAACTAGAAATATTTGAATCTGTTTAATTATATCTTTCTAACGAATATTTGAATCTGTTTAATTATTTAAATAAGCGTGGTGAATTTAAACGTGTTCGGTAATTTCAGTTTGAATTTAATCGACTGAAAAATGACCATTTTTCAAACTGTGATAACCCCAAACTTCCACTAGGTGAAGTAAGGAATAATCATATGGAATACAACATAAATATAACAATACATATCACTGATACAACATAGCAGAGGAAATACCATAGAATAATAACATTATAGCAGCGGAAATATAATGTCATAAACCACAGAATCCCAACAGTCACAGAATTCCAAATTATTACATCAAGTTTGCAGAAATGGAAATAAGTTCCAACTCTCAAAATAAGCAATACGAAATGAAACAAGTCTAATGTCTGAACTTAAAGATAGAAAAATGCAATAGAAGTAAATGATAGCTGTCTTCAAAGCTCCCAGTCATCACCTCTCCG
Organism: Allium sativum; assembly: GCA_030737875.1. Taxonomy (NCBI): domain Eukaryota; kingdom Viridiplantae; phylum Streptophyta; class Magnoliopsida; order Asparagales; family Amaryllidaceae; genus Allium; species Allium sativum. The sequence continues at coordinate 269,467,691 of CM060912.1, read as the reverse complement.
CAAAAGCAAATCCAAGCAAAGATAATGAGCAACTCCAAGACAAGACTCCAAGCAAAGAATGAACCTGTTTACTTGGCTGCCCGTGTGGAAAAGAGGGCACCCGAGTTTGCAAAAAGGTGAAACAAACTACGGGTCAGTCGTGGGACTGGTATGAGAATTCATAACTAGTTTACTAATAATAATATGACAAATCCAAAGACCACGCCGCTAATGCGGAACGGATTTACTCAATGGATTGTCGTGCATAATTTAAAGTGTCAGAACAAGCAGATAAATAGATCGTACAACATCGCAATGCTTTTTAGAAAAATGGAATCACCATTAGACTCAAGTCCCATCAAACAATGCAACACACACCAGAGGATAGAGTTTTTCCCTTATGGTGATTAAACATGTTAAATACGGCAAATACGAGTTTAATATTATTATTAGTGTATAATTAAACATTTCAAAATAAATGTATCAATCCTAGGAAACATAGTACCCCATCCTACTATATCTCCATACTAGTAATATAATCAAAACCGTAGGGTCGTATTTGGAATTTGGATTTCCATCTGAGTCAAGGCTAGGGAGGAGCTCCTTACCGATTTGAGACACTCTAGCCAGTGTCCCAGGATTGGTACTCTGTCCAACCCTTGGATCCTGCAGGGTCGGTCCACACTTACTTTTGTGGATTAGTTATGCCTGAACACATGTTTCCCGGTCCTATGGGACCTATCATCCGAGGCGCCTCATTCCATCATCCACATAAGTAAAATGTCTGGGCTCCATACCATGACACCACTTCTAGCTAGAAAGAAACATGTTGCTCTCCCTGCGTTCCCTTCTCCCGTTTTAGACTCCACCGGTGTGTGAGGCTCATGAAGTCACGTCATACACAAAGCTATGCCTAAACAGGCTATGCTTTGATCATCCCACAAGGCCTGCTTTTCAACAAAGCCTTGATCTTATGCATCTTAGCATGCCACATCGTCAATCCATACCATACTACTGATTTCTACCAACATATTACCTCTGAGCTCGTACGTCTCAGAGAAGGGTGTAAAACACCAAACAGATATATGTTTAGCAGAGATCAATAGATACAGTATCAAAGGAGTACCACGTCTGACATGCTATCCATTTATACGCTTATGCTCTGGGTCTGAGCGAAAGCCAAATCCGTTCAATCAACATGTTCGTTCGGACAACGACCATGACTTCGAATTGGGAGCAAATCAATTCAAAGCCTCAATCGCTGTCTTCCTGAGGGGGAAGATTGACGGTCTTCATTAGTCACCTTCTTCTTCAATTCTCATCGTCGTTTTGATTATCTGGAATGAGATTAACTCGGCCTTTCCAAATAATCTTCGTATATATCTGTATATATATATTGAAAAACTCTTCCTTATCGTTATTTTATTTAATTAAAAATAATTAAATCTTTAATCAACGACGATTCAGGTCAATGGTAATTCTGGCGATGTTTTCAACCAATTTTGATTTTCACATATCTAAAAATATAACCGTTGGATTTTGACGTATTATATATTGTTGGAAAGATTTTTCCAAGACGGTCCTAGCGGTTTCTGTAACACCCCACTCCCGCTATGATCACTCACTAAGGGAATGCCATAGCATCGGTGGAGTATTTTAGTGAATATAGAACAGAAAAATTACAACAAGACAGATATAAATAGTACTTGAAATTTAAAACATCATCTCATAACAGCGGAAGTAAAACATGTCTGGTTACATCATAAAACCACAATAATAGTCAAGTACAATATCCATCAAAATAAAGAAGTACATAATCCCACTCTCATACAATAGCCAAAACAAAAGAAAAGATAACTGGGTAACTGGAGCTTTACATCTATCCAAGCTCCTAAAGACTGGAACAGCAATCCGATCAAGCTCCACTACTGCTAGGATCCACCGTAGGACCTGAGGGTTGGGAAAAAGATAAAAACAACGGGGTCAGACATAAGTCTGAGCGAGTCCTATAACTTTAACAATACAATCGTTAAAGTAACCAGAGAAGACATAAACTGATATACGGTAACTAATGGGGATGAATGGCTACACTAAGCAGTCAACTAAACTAAGATAAAGACGCATCTACCCTTCCAAAGGTAAATTACTAAACTGCACCACACCAGTCGCTCCTAACTTAAAGGTTGATCCCACCCATGGACTTATAAAATTAACTTAATAGTTCTCGCGTACCCCTAGGTGACTGAGTAGACGCCACAGGGCCCTACAGTCCACTAGGTGTACACACTACTCCCATTCGATCGGCTCCCTAACGTAGATACCCGTGCTGGCCCCACCGTGGGGTGTACCATTCCCCAACGTGGCAACCTAATAAAATTAACGGTGCACGGCTTATATCTACACGATGCAACAACGTCTTATTTACCAGCCCGGGTCCACACACGCATATGAAACCCGTTGGTCATGCGTTGCCACCGCTAACCCATTTTGGCCTCTTATAGTCAAGCCCAATATGCGTGTCCCGTCACTCGACTAGAATCGAGCCCACTAAGATACGTTTAGGATATTGGTTGAAATGGGCCCCCAGCACAAGCCATCCCCCTAAGCTTGGCCCACACACTAGTGTTTCCCACTTAACCCTTTAATCATGTTTAATTACATGTTTCCTCTTGGTTAAGTATTTAATCATATTTTCTATTGGCAACCACTAGCAATTTCCACATACCACCCAAGGTACCCACTTAACCCCCATGCCCCACTACATGATTATCTGGTTAAGTGTTTCTTAATTGATTAACACCGTAACCGTGTAAAGGACCCCTCACATTGGACCGTTATTTGTAGATGCCTGGTTAAGCCGGTAGGTTCCGGGCAGTCTTACACTACAAACGGGTCCAACCTCGTGTCATTTACCCTTGTTACGTATTTAATTTATGATTAAGACCCCTCACATTGGACCGTCATTTGTAGATGCCTGGTTAAGCCGGTAAACTCCGGGCAGTCTTACACTACAAACGGGTCCAACCTCGTGTCTTAATCGATTAATTACTCCTAATTAATCACCCCCATAATTTGTGTTAATTATCATGTTTATTTTAGGAATATGGGTACACCTAACTTAATAGGAAAATCCCCAACTCCAAAGTGTGGGTACACCTAACTTAATAGGCAAATTCCCAACACATAGTATGGGTACACCTAACTTAATAGGCAAATTCCCATACTATGTTCATTTATTTTATGTTATGCATAATTATATTAATTTCACACAATCTTATTAACTTATGCATTGAATTAACCCCATCGTTCCCACGTGATTTCGTTCTCATGACATAACACATATAAAAGGTGTCAACTTGCATATGTATGAACATGTTTCAAAGGTGTCATCTTGCATATTAACAACCACATAACTTGCATATGAACTTGCACAACATGTCACATAACTTGCATATAATCTTGTATAACATGTCACATAAACTTACATATTAACAAATACATGACTTGCATATAATATGTCACATAACTTGCATATGAACTTGCATAACATACTTGCATATAAACTCATAAACTTGCATATGAACTTGCATAACATACTTGCATATAAACTCATAAACTTGCATATGAACTTGCATAACATACTTGCATATGAACTCATAAACTTGCATATGAACTTGCATAACATACTTGCATATGAACTCATAAACTTGCATATGAACTTGCATAACATACTTGCATATGAACTCATAAACTTGCATATGAACTTGCATAACATACTTGCATATGAAGAAACATACAACTTGCATAATTATCATACATGTAACTTGCATTTTATCATACATGTAACTTGCATATTAATCATATGATCACAAAACACAAAACTTTCATAACCCACATACATTAGCAAACTAACATCATGTCATATGACTTAAAATCCATTAATCCCCAAACAAAACCATATGATCTCATCATATCTCATCTACTTAGTTTAGTAATTGATCATTAAAGTGATAGAAACTCACAACTAGCAAATTTGCACTCCAAATGAAGAAGATTAAGATGCTTAGAATGGATTAGAGGTTGATTAGAGAGTGATTAGCTTGCAACCCTCTTCATAAACTAGTGGAGGCTCCTTCTAAGATTTAATTTGGCGGCATGTAGCCCTCAATTCTATTTTTAGTATGGATTAGGGTAGGTTTAGGGTGTATTTATAGATTAGGTGAGTGTTTTAGGCCCTTAGATTAACCCTAGATTAGATTAGGACCCTTAGATTTCGGAAATCTCTAGAACACAGCCCAAGACTAACCCAAAAACCAGATCTGGTGCACCCAGATCAACAGGGCCGACACCCTGTGTCGACACCCCTGTCGACAGGGCTGTCGACACCCCTGTCGACATGCCTATCGACACGGGGCTAGGCGGGAACTTTCCCGCCCTTTCCGCTTTTGGCTCCAAACTTGTTTTAGAACTGAATTTTAAATCTGTTTTTAACTTTGAATTTTCTGAAAACTTCTTTGGGCCATAACTGGGCCATACGGACTCCGATTTACAAAATTTCGGACTCTATTCTGCGTATTTTTCCGAGATGAACGCAATGACGCAGCCCGTTTCCCCCGATTCTCATATCTGAGATTAATTATACTTTAATTACTAACCATTAGTGTTAATTGAAATTCAGGGTGTTACATTCTCCCCTACTTAAAGGATTTCGTCCTCGAAATCTCTAAGTCAAGAAGAATGTATCCTACCAACCAAACAACCATCTACTAAACCATCAACCACAAGCAACCATTATCCTTAGAAACTTCTAATGATGTATGAACATATGCAGAAAGTGTGTGTATATGTCCGTATACTAATGCAAAATCAGGCGGTCTACTGATTCAGTCGACCTCCTTAATGCAAACCATGATAGTGCCATGCATCCAATATGTATGCGAAACCCTATTGACACATACAATTTCTATATGCGTGCACAACCATACACAAAAATGCATCATCCACATGATAACACAGCCATGATACATCCATCAATCTAACTACCACATCCATTTATGCGATATGTAACATGAAGTGACTGAGCCGATCTAGTGCCTAATGTGTGTGTATATGCATCCACGAGCAACCACTAGCAAACAATTGCATCCACATGCATCCATCAACCATAACATGTTTCAAACACATGTTTCAACCATAGGTTTACCCTATCTAAAGGTCAAACAGTACTAACGAGAGGACATACTAAAGATAAGATAAGTACTAGACAAGCGATAAAGGAGAAGTTAAAAGACATACTCTCAAAAAGAAATGGATACAAAGAACGCATCTTCGCTTCCGTCTCCCAAGTAGCATTGCTTTCGTCATCTCCCCATTGCACTTTAACTAGCTGAACTTCTCTGATCCTCAACTTCCTAGTTTCTGACCCAAGGATGCGAGTAGGAGCTCGTCGAATCGTCGCATCACGCTCTACCTCTACATCTCTAAGCAAGTTCGGCTCTACCACCTCTGCGGTCTCATGTAAGCACTTCCTCAGATGTGATACATGGAATACATCATGAACACCACTAAGTCTGTCGGGCAACTCCACCCTATATGCCATCCGTCCAATCCTTTCCTTAATAGGAAACGGCCCAACAAACCTCGGTGCTAACTTCCCAACGGACCCAAAGCGAACAACATTTCTCAACGGAGATACTTTGACAAAAACCATGTCCCCAACCTCAAACTCAAGATCCGTCCTTCTCCGATCCGCATAAGATTTCTGTCTATCTTGCGCTGCTTTCATCCTTCTTCGAATCAAATCAATCTTCTCTGAAGTCTCTCTAACCATATCTGGCCCAAGCAAGATCTTATCCGTAGATTCCCACCAACATGTAGGAGATCGACAAGGCCTTCCATAAAGAGCTTCGAAAGGTGCCATGCCAATACTAGACTGAAAGCTGTTATTGTATGCGAACTCCACCAAAGGAAGATGTTCTTCCCATGTACCTCCAAAATCCAAGATACAAAGCCTCAAAAGGTCTTCTAGGACACGATTCACCCTCTCAGTCTGGCCGTCCGTCTGAGGATGATATGCGGTGCTCAGACACAACTGAGTCCCTACCGCCTCTTGCAAACTTCTCCAAAACTCACTAGTGAAGATAGGATCTCGATCACTCACAATGCTGGATGGTACGCCATGCAATCTAACAATCTCTCTAACATAGACTGAAGCAAGCCATGGAGCGGTCCTCTTACTCTTCACGGGTATAAAATGGGCACTCTTGGTAAGTCTGTCTACCACAACCCAAATTCCCGTATTGCCCTTCCTCGATCTCGGTAACCCATCGATGAAATCCATCGAGACACTATCCCACTTCCATTGCGGAACTTCCAATGGGTGTAGCAACCCACCGGGTTTCCTTTGCTCCGCTTTAACTTGTTGGCACACTAAGCATCTAGCCACATACTCGGCCACATCTTTCTTCATACCGGCCCAGAAGAAAACTCTCTTCATGTCTTGGTACATTTTGTCTCCACCGGGATGAATAGTCATCCTTGAACGATGTGCATCATCCAAAATAGCCTTCTTCAAACCCTCATCTTGCGGTACACAAAGTCTACCGTCTCTATGCAACCATCCCCTATCATCTATGGTGTATCTACCCAAATGGCTGGACGACTCCCCCCTTATAAGCTTCTCTACCAACTCAACCAACTGTGGGTCGTCTCGCTGAGCCTCGCCAATCCGTCCCAAAAGAGTAGGTCTAACCTCCAAGGATGCCAACAAACCAGGTACAAAGTCAACAGAAGGTCTGAAGTCGAACAAAGAAAGAAACTCCAAGCTTCGCCGTTCCACGAACAATGGACTCAAAGATAGCCTTTTTCTACTCAAGGCGTCCGCCACCACGTTACCCTTGCCAGGGGTATACGCTATCTCGAAATCATAGGATGCTAAGAACTCCATCCACCTTTGCTGTCTTAAGTTTAAATCCTTCTGAGAGAATAAGTACTTCAATGATTTATGGTCAGTGAACAACTCGAATCTCTCACCAAGAAGATAATGGCGCCAAGACTTAAGTGCGAAAACAATCGCGGCCAACTCTAGATCATGGGTAGGGTAATTCTTCTCATGCACTCTCAATTGCCTCCCTCCATAGGCTATTACCCTTCCCTCCTACATCAAGACTGCGCCTAATCCTGTCCCACAAGCATCGGTATAAACAACAAACGGCTTACTCCCATCTGGAAGCACTAAAACTGGAGCGGTGGTTAAAGCTCTCTTTAACCGTCGGAAAGCATCATCACAATCTACGTCCCATGAGAAAACCTGATTCTTCTTCGTCAAGCGGGTTAATGGGGCTGATATCTTCGCGAAGTCCTTGATGAACTTCCTATAATATCCTACCAACCCCAAGAAACTTCTTACTTCGGTAGCATTTCTAGGAACTTTCCAATCCTGGATAGATACTATCTTTGCGGGATCCACAACTATCCCTTCCTTAGAGACCACATGCCCTAAGAATCGCACTTCTCTTCTCCAAAAATGACATTTAGAGAATTTAGCTTTAAGACTATGTGCTCGAAGAGTCTCCAACACTTCTCTGAGATGTAAGGCATGCTCTTCTTCACTCTTGGAAAAGACCAAGATGTCATCCACAAAGACTACTACAAACTTATTCAGATACTCTCTGAACACTCTACTCATTAGATCAACAAAGTATGCAGGGGCGTTTGTCAACCCAAATGGCATCACAAGCCACTCATAAAAACCATCCGGAGTCCGGAAAGTAGTCTTCTCTATACTGTCCTCCGCCACTCTTAACTGATGAAACCCTATAGCTAAGTCCATCTGCGAAAACACTGAGGCGCCAACCAACTGATCAAAGAGAACATCTATCCTCGGTAATGGGTGTCTATTCTTCTTCGTGAGCTTATTAAGTTCTCTATAATCCACACAAAGTCTGAGGGACCCATCCGCCTTCGTGGCAAATACTACTGGAGCTTCCCACTCCGATATACTTCGCCTTATGAACCCCTTCTCAAGCAACTCCCCTACTTGCTTATGAAGTTCTCTTCTCTCACGAGGAGCCATGTGGCGCACTGGCAAAGACACTGGTTTGGCATTATCTACCAAATAAATTCGGAAATCTATCTCCCGCTTCGGAGGCAAACCCTTCACCTCTTCAAACACATCCGGATATTCCCGGACCACTCTGACAGAACGCAAACTCTCGACCGAAGCATCGAGCGATTCAAGATAACTTAGCAAAACAGATTCCATGGGATTACAAGAGATCTCGAGAGTATTACCCAAGCGGGTCATAAGCCTGACAACTCTCCTTTCACAATCAAGAACGACACCATTACTGGATAACCAGTCCATGCCCAAAATCAACCCATAGCCCGTGAAGCCCAATACAAAAGCATCACATCCAAACTCAACGCTAAGTATAGAAATCTTCAAACCCAAACATATCATAGACAGATATATGGAGCCCCCAATTGGGTTTGAAACAACCAAGGGATCATCAACTAGACTGGTGTCTAAGTGCAGTGACTCAACTAACGATGATGAGATAAAAGAATGCGATGCGCCAGAGTCAAACAAAGTACGAACTGGATGATCAAACAGAAAAACCAGACTTTCAACGGAAATAGTTCTACCTCTCTGTTGAATCGGTGGAACTGAGAGAGCCTGAACTTGCCCCCCTGCCTGAGGTGGTGCTATAAGAGCTTGCACCTGACCTCCTGAGGTAGACCTCGTCTTCTGCCCCTTCTTTGGGCAGTCCTTCACAAGATGTCCTGCTTCACCACAATGAAAGCAACCGGTCTTCTTCTTTTTGCGATAATCCTTGCTGAGGTGGCCTGGGGTCCCACAATTGAAGCACTTCTTCTTCTTCTTCTTGTCACCATTTCCTTTTCCACCCTTGCCTTGTTGTTGTTGTTGCGGTTTCTTCTGATCCCCCTTCTTCTCTGGTGCCTTAGAACTCTTATCATCCTCATGCATAAGTGCCATGTAGACAAGCTTCTCAAAGGTGGCCCCCATAGGAATGTGAGTCATAGCTATTCCTTGCAATGGTTCGTTCAAGCCTCTAACGAACCTCAAAGCCTTCTTCTCTGGTGTATTCACCAACTCTATGCCAAACCTTGCTAATTGATTGAATTTGTTGACATATTCTTTCACCGTGAGACTCCCTTGCTTCAAATTCAAGAACTTCTCCATAAACAAATTCTCTTCCGCCCTTGAGAGAAACTTAGCTCCAAACCTTTGCTTGAAATCTGCCCAAGAGTCAATAGGGCGTTCTCCATTAGTGACCTCCCACCAGAATGAGGCCTCTCCCTTCATTAACCAAGCCGCCAACTTGACTTTCTTTCCCTCTTCCACTTCAAAGATATCTAGCAACTCTTCCACTTCCTTAAGCCAATCTCTAGCCTCTACGAAAGTCTCTGAACCTAGAAAAGGTTTTCCTCCTATAGCTTTGAACTCCTTGCAAATCTTAGCAAAATTATCCACTCTAGGCCGAGGAGGAGGAGCGGTTGCCTCTGGTGTAGTAGCATTGGCTGGACCCGCAGCCGCGGCCCTAGCCTCTTGTAACCTCCTATACCATAGGGGTATAACTAAGCCCTCCGGGATGTTAAGATCTTCAGCCATGCTGAAACGAAAGAGGAAAGATTCAAAAAGGAGATTCCGAAAGATAAAGATATGGCTATTGGGGATTATGCTTTTCTTTTTCAAAAACTTTTCTCTTAAAAGACATGTTTTTGAAAATACTTTTTCCAAAATAATACCTTTACTATTTTCTAAAAAAATGTATTTTTCTCAAAAATTTATCTGTTCCGGTAACCTTAAGCTCTGATACCACGTGTAACACCCCACTCCCGTTATGATCACTCACTAAGGGAATGCCATAGCATCGGTGGAGTATTTTAGTGAATATAGAACAGAAAAATTACAACAAGACAGATATAAATAGTACTTGAAATTTAAAACATCATCTCATAACAGCGGAAGTAAAACATGTCTGGTTACATCATAAAACCACAATAAAAGTCAAGTACAATATCCATCAAAATAAAGAAGTACATAATCCCACTCTCATACAATAGCCAAAACAAAAGAAAAGATAACTGGGTAACTGGAGCTTTACATCTATCCAAGCTCCTAAAGACTGGAACAGCAATCCGATCAAGCTCCACTACTGCTAGGATCCACCGTAGGACCTGAGGGTTGGGAAAAAGATAAAAACAACGGGGTCAGACATAAGTCTGAGCGAGTCCTATAACTTTAACAATACAATCGTTAAAGTAACCAGAGAAGACATAAACTGATATACGGTAACTAATGGGGATGAATGGCTACACTAAGCAGTCAACTAAACTAAGATAAAGACGCATCTACCCTTCCAAAGGTAAATTACTAAACTGCACCACACCAGTCGCTCCTAACTTAAAGGTTGATCCCACCCATGGACTTATAAAATTAACTTAATAGTTCTCGCGTACCCCTAGGTGACTGAGTAGACGCCACAGGGCCCTACAGTCCACTAGGTGTACACACTACTCCCATTCGATCGGCTCCGTAACGTAGATACCCGTGCTGGCCCCACCGTGGGGTGTACCATTCCCCAACGTGGCAACCTGATAAAATTAATGGTGCACGGCTTATATCTACACGATGCAACAACGTCTTATTTACCAGCCCGGGTCTACACACGCATATGAAACCCGTTGGTCATGCGTTGCCACCGCTAACCCATTTTGGCCTCTTATAGTCAAGCCCAATATGCGTGTCCCGTCACTCGACTAGAGTCGAGCCCACTAAGATACGTTTGGGATATTGGTTGAAATGGGCCCCCAGCACAAGCCATCCCCCTAAGCTTGGCCCACACACTAGTGTTTCCCACTTAACCCTTTAATCATGTTTAATTACATGTTTCCTCTTGGTTAAGTATTTAATCATATTTTCTATTGGCAACCACTAGCAATTTCCACATACCACCCAAGGTACCCACTTAACCCCCATGCCCCACTACATGATTATCTGGTTAAGTGTTTCTTAATTGATTAACACCGTAACCGTGTAAAGGACCCCTCACATTGGACCGTTATTTGTAGATGCCTGGTTAAGCCGGTAGGTTCTGGGCAGTCTTACACTACAAACGGGTCCAACCTCGTGTCATTTACCCTTGTTACGTATTTAATTTATGATTAAGACCCCTCACATTGGACCGTCATTTGTAGATGCCTGGTTAAGCCGGTAAACTCCGGGCAGTCTTACACTACAAACGGGTCCAACCTCGTGTCTTAATCGATTAATTACTCCTAATTAATCACCCCCATAATTTGTGTTAATTATCATGTTTATTTTAGGAATATGGGTACACCTAACTTAATAGGCAAATTCCCAACTCCAAAGTGTGGGTACACCTAACTTAATAGGCAAATTCCCAACACATAGTATGGGTACACCAAACTTAATAGGCAAATTCCCATACTATGTTCATTTATTTTATGTTATGCATAATTATATTAATTTCACACAATCTTATTAACTTATGCATTGAATTAACCCCATCGTTCCCACGTGATTTCGTTCTCATGACATAACACATATAAAAGGTGTCAACTTGCATATGTATGAACATGTTTCAAAGGTGCCATCTTGCATATTAACAACCACATAACTTGCATATGAACTTGCACAACATGTCACATAACTTGCATATAATCTTGTATAACATGTCACATAAACTTACATATTAACAAATACATGACTTGCATATAATATGTCACATAACTTGCATATGAACTTGCATAACATACTTGCATATAAACTCATAAACTTGCATATGAACTTGCATAACATACTTGCATATAAACTCATAAACTTGCATATGAACTTGCATAACATACTTGCATATGAACTCATAAACTTGCATATGAACTTGCATAACATACTTGCATATGAACTCATAAACTTGCATATGAACTTGCATAACATACTTGCATATGAACTCATAAACTTGCATATGAACTTGCATAACATACTTGCATATGAAGAAACATACAACTTGCATAATTATCATACATGTAACTTGCATTTTATCATACATGTAACTTGCATATTAATCATATGATCACAAAACACAAAACTTGCATAACCCACATACATTAGCAAACTAACATCATGTCATATGACTTAAAATCCATTAATCCCCAAACAAAACCATATGATCTCATCATATCTCATCTACTTAGTTTAGTAATTGATCATTAAAGTGATAGAAACTCACAACTAGCAAATTTGCACTCCAAATGAAGAAGATTAAGATGCTTAGAATGGATTAGAGGTTGATTAGAGAGTGATTAGCTTGCAACCCTCTTCATAAATTAGTGGAGGCTCCTTCTAAGATTTAATTTGGCGGCATGTAGCCCTCAATTCTATTTTTAGTATGGATTAGGGTAGGTTTATGGTGTATTTATAGATTAGGTGAGTGTTTTAGGCCCTTAGATTAACCCTAGATTAGATTAGGACCCTTAGATTTCGGAAATCTCTAGAACACAGCCCAAGACTAACCCAAAAACCAGATCTGGTGCACCCAGATCAACAGGGCTGACACCCTGTGTCGACACCCCTGTCGACAGGGCTGTCGACACCCCTGTCGACATGCCTGTCGACACGGGGCTAGGCGGGAACTTTCCCGCCCTTTTCCGCTTTTGGCTCCAAACTTGTTTTAGAACTGAATTTTAAATCTGTTTTTAACTTTGAATTTTCTGAAAACTTCTTTGGGCCATAACTGGGCCATACGGACTCCGATTTACAAAATTTCGGACTCTATTCTGCGTATTTTTCCGAGACGAACGCAATGACGCAGCCCGTTTCCCCCGATTCTCATATATGAGATTAATTATACTTTAATTACTAACCATTAGTGTTAATTGAAATTCGGGGTGTTACAGTTTCAGTTTCAAGAAAATCCGACGGTCGGATCTTCTTGTATAGTCATTTAAAGATATAATTTTAAAACGCGAACTACCGCGCTCGATTCGTTTATTTTTAATTATATATATATAAATCTATAAACATAAACCGTTTAATTCTTTATTCTTATGAATATTGCCATTCTTTATCTTTTCATCCATTTATTTACGGGAAAATGTAAAATCATACTTGAATGATGAATTCTTCCTTTTTAATTCCTTTAATTTACGGTGAAATGTAAATTATATTTCATCGACCAATTCCTTCCTTTAATTCCATTCTTACATGTAAAATGTAATTTATAATTTATCGTTCTTAAGTACATATAAATTTTGTTTACAATGTGAATCCTACTTCTTGCTTACATTATAAAAATGTAATCTTTATTTACAAAGTAAATCTATACATTCATTTCATAGAATAAAATGAAATTTCATTCATGTGGGTTAAATTCATTCATAATTTACATAATAATATGTAATTTATTTCATACGATGAAAATTCATTCATAAATTACATATAAAAATGTAATTTACTTTATGCGGACTAATTTCATTCATAAATAACCAAAAAAAAAAAAGTAATTTATTTCCTGCGGTTTTATTTCATTCATAGATTACATATAAAAATGTAATATATTTCATGCGATGTTAATTCATTCATAAAATACATATAAGAATGTAATTTATTTTATGAGGTCCTAATTCATTCATAAAATACATATAAAAATGTATTTTATTTCATGCGAGCTTCATTCATTCATAAATTACATAAATAAATGTAATTCATGTCATGTGGTCTAATTTCTTTTATAAATTACATAAATAAATGTAATTCATGTCATGCGGTCTAATTTCATTTGTAAATTACATAAATAAATGTAATTCATGTCATGCGGTCTAATTTCTTTTATATTAGTATTATAAATAATGTTAATTTTCTTACAGTGTAATTCCCCTTTTTATTTACATTATAAATAATGCAATGTTATCCTATGTTGTAATTACTATATAATGTACATTAAAATAATGTAAGATGTACATACGGTGAGACTCATATATATTTACATAAAAAAAATGTAAATTTAACATACGGTGAAATTTCTATATATTCACATTAAGAAAAATGTAAATTCTCATGCTTGTCACATTTTTATTGAATTTGCCTTCAACAAAATGTAAACTTCTATTCTCAAGTTACAATATAAAATCCATTCTTCTTTACAATGTAAAATTTACTCTTTAAACACAATGTAAAGTCCATTCTTTTTATTACATTAAAATTAATGTAATTCTCCCTATGGTGAAATTTTTCCTATATTAGCATTAGAAATAATGTTAACAAATCCTACGGTTAAATTTACATATATTAACATTAAAAATAATGTCAACAATTTCTACGGTCAAATTTTCATATGTTAACATTAAAAATACTGTTAACAATTTCTACGGTCAAATTTTCATATGTTAACATTAAAAATAATGTTAACAATTTCTACAGTTTAATTCACTATTTAATTTACATTAAAATGATGTAAATTCATACATGCGGTGAAAATACTCTATTTACATAATAGAAATGAAAATTTCATGTCATCGCAATTTCTGATATTGAATTTACAAAATTAAATGTAAATTCATGTCATCGCCAATCCTAATATTGAATTTACAAAATAAAAATGTATATTCAAGTCAACGCAAAATTTTAACTTTAATTTACATAAATAAATGTAAATTTTATATCATTGCACAATTCTAGCTTTAATTTACATAATAAAATGTCAATTCTGTATCAACGCAAGATTCTAGCTTTAATTTGCATAATAAAATGTAAATTTAATATCAACGCAAAATTCTTGCTTTAATTTACATAATAAAATGTAAATTTAATATCAACACAAAATTCTTGCTTTAATTTGCATAATAAAATGTAAATTTAATATCAACGCAAAATTCTAACTATAATTTACAAATAAAAATGTAAATTCTATGTCAACGCACAATTCTAACTTTATTCACATAATAAAATGTAAAATTTATGTCATCACAACATTCTAACTTTTATTTACATAATAAAATGTAAAATTTATGTCAACGCAACATTCTAACTTTTATTTACATAATAAAATGTAAAATTTTGTGTCATTGCCAATGCTAATTATTGAATTTACAAAATAAAAATGTAAATTTTGTGTCAACGACGAATTTTAACTTTAATTTACAAAATAAATTGTAAATCTCATATCAACGACCAATTCTAATTTTTAATTTACAAAACAGATTGTAAATTTTATGTCTACGACAAATTCTAATTTTTAATTTACAAAATAAATTGTAAATTTCATCTCAACAACACATTCTAATTTTTTTCATTTACAAAATAAATTGTAAATTTCATATCAACAACAAATTCTAATTTTTAATTTACCAAATAAATTGTAAATTTCATATCAACAACAAATTCTAATTTACAAAATAAATTGTAAATTTCATGTCATCAAATCAACAACATTCAAATAATCCAAGAGATCTAGATCTAGCAATTCAAATCAAAATAATATACAGGGTGATATATATTTTGGCATATGACAAATCGGCGAGGCATAATTCAATGATATTAACAAGTAATCTATTTTAATTAGCCAATAATTTCAGATCTAACGTTTAGATTCGCGGATCTAACATCATACAGTCATAAACAACTTAGATCCATATTTCAATATCGCTACATAGCAGATCAGTCAATATTCTTTAATAACAAAGAATTAATAAATAATTAAATAAATTAAATTAAATTAAAAATAAATTCTCACCGCTGTTGGTTCTGAGATGAATCAAGTTTGGTCAGATTTGGTGTTCGAATTCAATACGGTTGCGGATCTGAAACATTTTACATGCAAATTCATATGAAAAATTAAAAAACAGCTTTTAACAACTGTCACAGCCACGTTTATAAGCATTACAAAATCTGAAGCTTTTACCTTTAGGAAAGTGTTCAAATCTTTGTTTTCATGTTGCCGGAGCTACGGTCGATGAAATGACGAACCGTTTGTTGGAGGTGGAAGAGCTTGGAGAGACCTATGATCGGCCAGAAGGTGGGGGCACTCAGCGGCGGCGGTGGGGCCCAGGGGAGGCGCGACCGGCGCGGGTTTGTGGGGCTCTAGCGGCTTCGTCGAGGCACGGTTCGAGGTGATTCTTGTCGGAGAAGAAAGAGCTCGGGAAGAGCTTCGAAACGAATACTCACACGCTAAATTTCGTTGAAAAATGAAGGAGAAATCGAAGTTTGAAGATTTGAGATGTAATGGGTTTCGGTGGTGAGAAATGTCGGCTGAAGAAGAAGAAGGGAACCCGATTTTTCTTTGTATAATATTATATTAGGGTATTTAAATTATTATTTAATTGGCCCGCTTAAGCCCGTTTTGGTCCGAACTCCGATTTGGGCCTGCTTACTGCCGTTCTTAAGGTTTTGACACCTTCTGAGCGCAATGAGCTATGTCCCGGGGTCCAATTCCGAGGCCTGTTATGAGTTTTGGAATAATTACATTATTTTATTAATATTTTAATGTGTACCGTACATGAAAATTCACCGAGGTCACAAATTAACTTCAAAAATTCTCGAAAAATATATTTAGCTATGTTTTGATGCTGTGGACCTAGGAAAATTTATTTTGTTTGATTCTGAGCCCGTATGGATTTTTAATGAATTTTTAAAGTAAAAAATTTGCCCGTTTACACTGAAAAATCAATTATAATTATATTTTAATTCTAAAAATTACCAAAAAAAATCATTTTTAGCTTTGTTTTGATGATACAAATCCAATAAAATTTATTTCATTGAATTCTGAGATTTTTTGAAAAATGGCTATTTTTCAGTTAATTAATTTTGACCGAAATTGACAAAACACAGTTTCTTTCGCCACGCTCACATACTAGCTCGGAAAATTCTAAAAATTTAAACCTAGCAATAATTTGACATTTCGGTTCCAACAAAATTGGTTTCGTCGAAAACGGACACTGTTTGAAAAATCACTATTTTCCATGGCTATATATTTTATATTAAAAATACATTTTTAAACAAATAATTTTCGAAACTCCAAATATATAAGTGTTTATACTTTTCAAATGCAGAAACGTCATTTCGGACTCAATGGAAGTGGTTTCGAGTTCAATTTCCTTCGTATGTGAAAAGTAGCTTTTTGGACCATATATATATATATATATTATATAAATTCTTACAGCGACCTTTCAAAATTTTGACATAAATTATAAATTATAATCTAAAATTAAATTTCTTAAATTCATTATATAGATATTGACAATACGAACCTAACATTTCTTGTTTTATCCAATTTCGTTTTAGAACCAATTTTATACAATTTTTCAAAGTTCAAAACTAAAATTTGAAACTACCGCACCCTTTCGGGCTTGGAATGGAATTTATATAAATTTTATAGTCTTACTTCAAATAGAATAAATTTTTAATCATTATTATTTAAAATAAATTATTTTAAATAGCCAAAACTCATTAAAATTATTTAAAATAAAATTTTAAATTTACCCCAAAAATCAGGGTTGTTACAATCTCCCCCACTTAAGAACTTTTCGTCCTCGAAAAGGAAAAAGAAAAAGAAGAAAGAGGATAGGAGAGAGAGAAAGCCAAGCAACGGCTCACAAAATCAAAACTCAAAAGGTAAGAAAAACAACATGAGAGATGTAACTTATTCTAGGCGTACCTATAGAAACATCAGACTTCCCTCCTCCTTCAGTAGAAACTGGCACTGAAGAAGTTGGTCCTTTCGCTCCTTCGTAAACATGTGCCACTTGAGCATCGCCACTTTCTTTAGTCTTCTTTGAATGTATGATCAAGGGAAGAGTCAAAACAACTGTAATGGTGATTCTAAGAGATAGAAAAGATCGAAGGATGAATGAAAAGATGACGAAAGTGACTGGCTATTATGTATCACATGAAATGTTCGCCATAGAATATTGTGATTCTATGTAAACGAATTTGTTATAAATATGTCATATTCCAAAGCTAAGTTTAACCAAAGCTCTGATACCAACTGTGATAACCCCAAACTTCCACTAGGTGAAAGTAAGGAATAATCATATGGAATACAACATAAATATAACAATACATATCACTGATACAACATAGCAGAGGAAATACCATAGAATAATAACATTATAGCAGCGGAAATATAATGTCATAAACCACAGAATCCCAACAGCCACAGAATTCCAAATTATTACATCTAGTTTGCAGAAATGGAAATAAGTTCCAACTCTCAAAATAAGAAATACGAAATGAAACAAGTCTAATGTCTGAACTTAAAGATAGAAAAATGCAATAGAAGTAAATGATAGCTGTCTTCAAAGCTCCCAGTCATCACCTCTCCGCAAAAGCAAATCCAAGCAAAGATAATGAGCAACTCCAAGACAAGACTCCAAGCAAAGAATGAACCTGTTTACTTGGCTGTCCGTGTAGAAAAGAGGGCACCCGAGTTTGCAAAAAGGTGAAACAAACTACGGGTCAGTCGTGGGACTGGCATGAGAATTCATAACTAGTTTACTAATAATAATATGACAAATCCAAAGACCACACCGCTAATGCGGAACGGATTTACCCAATGGATCGTCGTGCATAATTTAAAGTGTCAGAACAAGCAGATAAATAGATCGTACAACATCGCAATGCTTTTTAGAAAAATGGAATCACCATAAGACTCAAGTCCCATCACACAATGCAACACACACCAGAGGATAGAGTTTTTCCCTTATGGTGATTAAACATGTCAAATACAGCAAATACGAGTTTAATATTATTATTAGTGTATAATTAAACATTTCAAAATAAATGTATCAATCCTAGGAAACATAGTACCCCATCCTACTATATCTCCATACTAGTAATACAATCAAAACCGTAGGGTCGTATTTGGAATTTGGATTTCCATCTGAGTCAAGGCTAGGGAGGAGCTCCTTACCGATTTGAGACACTCTAGCCAGTGTCCCAGGATTGGTACTCTGTCCAACCCTTGGATCCTGCAGGGTCGGTCCACACTTACTTTTGTGGATTAGTTATGCCTGAACACATGT
Source organism: Allium sativum (assembly GCA_030737875.1). Lineage (NCBI taxonomy): Eukaryota > Viridiplantae > Streptophyta > Magnoliopsida > Asparagales > Amaryllidaceae > Allium > Allium sativum. The sequence goes on along the minus strand of CM060912.1, from coordinate 269,448,650 downwards.
TTCCCGGTCCTATGGGACCTATCATCCGAGGCGCCTCATTCCATCATCCACATAAGTAAAATGTCTGGGCTCCATACCATGACACCACTTCTAGCTAGAAAGAAACATGCTGCTCTCCCTGCGTTCCCTTCTCCCATTTTAGACTCCCCGGTGTGTGAGGCTCGTGAAGTCAAGTCATACACAAAGCTATGCCTCAACAGGCTATGCTTTGATCATCCCACAAGGCCTGCTTTTCAACAAAGCCTTGATCTTATGCATCTTAGCATACCACATCGTCAATCCATACCATACTACTGATTTCTACCAACATATTACCTCTGAGCTCGTACGTCTCAGAGAAGGGTGTAAAACACCAAACAAATATATGTTTAGCAGAGATCAATAGATACAGTATCAAAGGAGTACCACGTCAGACATGCAATCCATTTATACGCTTATGCTCTGGGTCTGAGCGAAAGCCAAATCCGTTCAATCAACATGTTCATTCGGACAACGACCATGACTTCGAATTGGGAGCAAATCAATTCAAAGCCTCAATCGCTGTCTTCCTGAGGGGAAGATTGACGGCCTTCATTAGTCGCCTTCTTCTTCAATTCTCATCGTCGTTTTGATTATCTGGAATGAGATTAACTCGGCCTTTCCAAATAATCTTCGTATATATTTGTATATATATATTGAAAAACTCTTCCTTATCGTTATTTTATTTAATTAAAAATAATTAAATCTTTAATCAACGACGATTCAGGTCAATGGTAATTTTGGCGCTGTTTTCAACCAATTTTGATTTTCACATATCTAAAAATCTAACCGTTGGATTTTGACGTATTATATATTGTTGGAAAGATTTTTCCAAGACGGTCCTAGCGGTTTTAGTTTCAAGAAAATCCGACGGTCGGATCTTCTTGTATAGTCATTTAAAGATATAATTTTAAAACGCGAACTACCGCGCTCGATTCGTTTAATTTTAATTATATATATATAAATATATAAACATAAACCGTTTAATTCTTTATTCTTATGAATATTGCCATTCTTTATCTTTTCATCCCTTTATTTACGGGAAAATGTAAAATCATACTTGAATGATGAATTCTTCCTTTTTAATTCCTTTAATTTACGGTGAAATGTAAATTATATTTCATCGACCAATTCCTTCCTTTAATTCCATTCTTACATGTAAAATGTAATTTATAATTTATCGTTCTTAAGTACATATAAAAAATATAAATTTTATTTACAATGTGAATCCAACTTCTTGCTTACATTATAAAAATGTAATCTTTATTTACAAAGTAAATCTATACATTCATTTCATAGAATAAAATGAAATTTCATTCATGCGGGTTAAATTCATTCATAATTTACATAATAATATGTAATTTATTTCATATGATGAAAATTCATTCATAAATTACATATAAAAATGTAATTTACTTTATGCGGACTAATTTCATTCATAAATTACAAAAAAAAAATGTAATTTATTTCCTGCGGTCTTATTTCATTCATAGATTACATATAAAAATGTAATATATTTCATGCGATGTTAATTCATTCATAAAATACATATAAGAATGTAATTTATTTTATGAGGTCATAATTCATTCATAAAATACATATAAAAATGTATTTTATTTCATGCGAGCTTCATTCATTCATAAATTACATAAATAAATGTAATTTATGTCATGTGGTCTAATTTCTTTTATAAATTACATAAATAAATGTAATACATGTCATGCGGTCTAATTTCATTTATAAATTACATAAATAAATGTAATTCATGTCATGCGGTCTAATTTCATTTGTAAATTACATAAATAAATATAATTCATGTCATGCGGTCTAATTTCTTTTATATTAGTATTATAAATAATGTTAATTTTCTTACAGTGTAATTCCCCTTTTTATTTACATTATAAATAATGCAATGTTATCCTACGTTGTAATTACTATATAATGTACATTAAAAATAATGTAAGATGTACATACGGTTAGACTCATATATATTTACATAAAAAAAAAAATGTAAACTTAACATACGGTGAAATTTCTATATATTCACATTAAGAAAAATGTAAATTCTCATGCTTGTCACATTTTTATTGAATTTGCCTTCAACAAAATGTAAACTTCTATTCTCAAGTTACAATATAAAATCCATTCTTCTTTACAATGTAAAATTTACTCTTTAAACACAATGTAAAGTCCATTCTTTTTATTACATTAAAATTAATGTAATTCTCCCTATGGTGAAATTTTTCCAATATTAGCATTAGAAATAATGTTAATAAATCCTACGGTTAAATTTACATATATTAACATTAAAAATAATGTCAACAATTTCTACGGTCAAATTTTCATATGTTAACATTAAAAATACTATTAACAATTTCTACGGCCAAATTTTCATATGTTAACATTAAAAATAATGTTAACAATTTCTACAGTTTAATTCACTATTTAATTTACATTAAAATGATGTAAATTCATACATGCGGTGAAAATACTCTATTTACATAATAAAAATGAAAATTTCATGTCATCGCAATTTCTGATATTGAATTTACAAAATTAAATGTAAATTCATGTCATCGCCAATCCTAATATTGAATTTACAAAATAAAAATGTATATTCAAGTCAACGCAAAATTTTAACTTTAATTTACATAAATAAATGTAAATTTTATATCATCGCACAATTCTAGCTTTAATTTACATAATAAAATGTCAATTCTATATCAACGCAAAATTCTAGCTTTAATTTGCATAATAAAATGTAAATTTAATATCAACGCAAAATTCTTGCTTTAATTTACATAATAAAATGTAAATTTAATATCAACGCAAAATTCTTGCTTTAATTTGCATAATAAAATGTAAATTTAATATCAACGCAAAATTCTAACTATAATTTACAAATAAAAATGTAAATTCTATGTCAACGCACAATTCTAACTTTATTCACATAATAAAATGTAAAATTTTTGTCATCACAACATTCTAACTTTTATTTACATAATAAAATGTAAAATTTATGTCAACGCAACATTCTAACTTTTATTTACATAATAAAATGTAAAATTTTGTGTCATCGCCAATGCTAATTATTGAATTTACAAAATAAAAATGAAAATTTTGTGTCAACGATGAATTTTAACTTTAATTTACAAAATAAATTGTAAATCTCATATCAACGACCAATTCTAATTTTTAATTTACAAAACAGATTGTAAATTTCATATCTACAACAAATTCTAATTTTTAATTTACAAAATAAATTGTAAATTTCATCTCAACAACACATTCTAATTTTTTTAATTTACAAAATAAATTGTAAATTTCATATCAACAACAAATTCTAATTTTTAGTTTACCAAATAAATTGTAAATTTCATATCAACAACAAATTCTAATTTACAAAATAAATTGTAAATTTCATGTCATCAAATCAACAACATTCAAATAATCCAAGAGATCTAGATCTAGCAATTCAAATCAAAATAATATACAGGGTGATGTATATTTTGGCATATGACAAATCGACGAGGCATAATTCAATGATATTAACAAGTAATCTATTTTAATTAGCCAATAATTTCAGATCTAACGTTTAGATTCGCGGATCTAACATCATACAGTCATAAACAACTTAGATCCGTATTTCAATATCGCTACATAACAGATCAGTCAATATTCTTTAATAACAAAGAATTAATAAATAATTAAATAAATTAAATTAAATTAAAAATAAATTCTCACCGCTGTTGGTTCTGAGATGAATCAAGTTTGGTCAGATTTGGTGTTCGAATTCAAGACGGTTGCGGATCTGAAACATTTTACATGCAAATTCATATGAAAAATTAAAAAACAGCTTTTAACAACTGTCACAGCCACGTTTATAAGCGTTACAAAATCTGAAGTTTTTACCTTTAGGAAAGTGTTCAAATCTTTGTTTTCAATTTGCCGGAGCTACGGTCGATGAAATGACGAACCGTTTGTTGGAGGTGGAAGAGCTTGGAGAGACCTATGATCGGCCAGAAGGTGGGGGCACTCGGCGGCGGCGGTGGGGCCCAGGGGAGGCGCGACCGGCGCGGGTTTGTGGGGCTCTAGCGGCATCGTCGAGGCACAGTTCGAGGTGATTCTTGTCGGAGAAGAAAGAGCTCGGGAAGAGCTTCGAAACGGGTACTCACACGCTAAATTTCGTTGAAAAATGAAGGAGAAATCGAAGTTTGAAGATTTGAGATGTAATGGGTTTCGGTGGTGTGAAATGTCGGCTGAAGAAGAAGGGAACCCGATTTTTCTTTATATAATATTATATTAGGGTATTTAAATTATTATTTAATTGGTCCGCTTAAGCCCGTTTTGGTCCGAACTCCGATTTGGGCCTGCTTACTGCCGTTCTTAAGGTTTTGACACCTTCTGAACGCAATGAGCTATGTCCAGGGGTCCAATTCCGAGGTCTGTTATGAGTTTTGGAATAATTACATTATTTTATTAATATTTTAATGTGTACCGTACATGAAAATTCACCGAGATCACAAATTAACTTCAAAAATTCTCGAAAAATATATTTAGCTATGTTTTGATACTGTGGACCTATGAAAATTTATTTCGTTTGATTCTGAGCCCGTATGGATTTTTAATGAATTTTTAAAGTCAAAAATTTGCCCGTTTACACTGAAAAATCAATTATAACTATATTTTAATTCTAAAAATTACCAAAAAATCATTTTTAGCTTTGTTTTGATGATACGAATCCAACAAAATTTATTTCATTGAATTCTGAGACTTTTTGAAAAATGACTATTTTTCAGTTAATTAATTTTGACCGAAATTGACAAAATACAGTTTCTTTCGCCACGCTCACATACTAGTCGGAAAATTCTAAAATTTTAAACCTAGCAATAATTTGACATTCCGGTTCCAACAAAAGTGGTTTCGTCGAAAACGGACACCGTTTGAAAAATCACTATTTTCCATGGCTATATATTTTATATTAAAAATACATTTTTAAACAAATAATTTTCGAAACTCCAAATATATAAGTGTTTATACTTTTTAATTGCAGAAACGTCATTTCGGACTCAATGGAAGTGGTTTCGAGTTCAATTTCCTTCATATGTGAAAAGTAGCTTTTTGGACCATATATATTATATAAATTCTTACAGCGACCTTTCAAAATTTTGACATAACTTATAAATTATAATCTAAAATTAAATTTCTTAAATTCATTATATAGATATTGACAATACGAACCTAACATTTTTTGTTTTATCCAATTTCGTTTTAGAACCAATTTTATACAATTTTTCAAAGTTCAAAACTAAAATTTGAAACTACCGCACCCTTTCGGGCTTGGAATGGAATTTATATAAATTTTAAAGTCTTACTTCAAATAGGATAATTTTTTAATCATTATTATTTAAAATAAATTATTTTAAATAGCCAAAACTCATTAAAATTATTTAAAATAAAATTTTAAATTTACCCCAAAAATCAGGGTTGTTACACAAACAGTCTCAAAATTCGACGGAATTAGTTTTGTTAGAACCATATCGTCAAAATATAGCTAGTTTTATTTTTCTGTAATTTTTGGAGTCAGTATGTGGCCCCAATAAATTGAAATGTACGTTTGAATTCAATATATATTGATTTATATTTTAATTTAAAGAAAAAATGATCGAAGCAGTCGAATTGGCTTACGAAACATATTTCATTGTGTCCGGAATGGGGGTATTTAGCTAGGGGTGACAGTCATTGGGGTTCATTTGGAGTTCGGACGAGAAAACTCATATTTAAGAAATAAAAGAATTAAAATATTATTATATTTATATATATAAATGTTTTAACGCAGAACCCTAGGGCATAAATGTTTTCCGCCATCGTTCCCAAATAGATTGCTACGCAGCTCCCGATTTCATCCTCCAAATACTCAAAATCCATATAAAGACTTTAGAAACTCTTAAAACAAAATCGAAGAGTACATTGAGCTCCATCATTTCGACGGTCGTGATCTGAAATAAGGGGGTGGTTCGTTCGATTTTACTGCGCAAAGGCAGCACGTTAGAGATCAAATTCTGGCCAAGGGGAGCGCGCGAGTTGGACGGTGGTGGATGGCGGAGGTTGGCGACGCAGAGGGGAGCGGCGTGGCGGTGTCTAATCAACGGCCGATGGCCTTGGGGAGGAGCGGCGGCGGTTTTTCTATGTCGAAGTGAGTTTCGCGATTTCGCCTAGAACGAGATAGATAAAGAAGATGATTAAAGTAAGGGTGATTAATTAGTGTATTAATTAATTAATTAATTTAAGAAATTAATTTATGTTAACGTTTTAAATCTCGTATCTTATTCAAACGATGTCAGAAAATAGCAAACAAGGGCTTGTTGGAATCCTCTTGTCGAGATCTACATTTCGGAACTGACCAAAACGGAATTGGAGCAAATTCGAATTTGAGGCAAATTTGAATTTGAACAGTATTAAAATCTTCAAATAAAGAACGGCGGAGTGGATCCCAAAATGAGAACTCTTTCTCACTCAAATTATTTTCAGTAAAATATATCCTGGGTTGCAGACGGTACTTAGTAGCCCCCGGCACCATTTATTGTACAACCATGGATGTTTGATTGAATTGACTGTATTGTGTATTGTGTCTGTGATACTGAAATGGAGTAAATAAAATATGTATATATATGCGTTGTATAAATTATTTATGTACGATGTATAAAATTCTCTTGAAATAAAAATAAATATTCATTTACAAATCGGATGATTTGTTCATGTACACCCATTTAACTGACATTAATTGGAACAATAAATTTTACACATCGCTCAATTGCACAAATAATATTCAGTATTTGTTGGTTGAAACCCCACACGGGTATTGGGATGATATTTGGCGTACACTAATCCCAATAGTTTAGTTATATGTCAATCGATGGGTTGACAGACTGTTGTTAGCGTTAATTATTTATATTTAATGCTTATGCAGTTGCGTAATGCACTCTGGATGATGGTTGTATTGTTTATCATCGTTGTTGTATACATGTGTTGTATGAAATCCGTATAAATAAAATATATGGTAATTGACCGTGTCTGATTCCAATTCAGGAATAACGAATATTTTAAAATAACGAATATTTTAAAATAATATTCAGTAAAAGATTAAAATGTGAATTTGATGTCCAATTTTGGATGAACACGAAAATACTGAAATATGTGAAGCCGTGTTGATTAGATATGCGTCATTTTAACGCAAACGATATTTATATCGATTTTATTCATTTTTATAATGAATATCGAAAAAGAAATGATTTCAAAATCAGTTATTTTGAAAATATTATCATTTAAATATTATAATGATAAGGAGCATTCAATTTTGTTTTAAATTTGAAAATGAAGTTGAAATCGTTTTTAAAATGAATTTAAAATAATTTATAAAATACGATTCAAATGGAAATCGACGAAATATATATAATATGCATATTATATATATTTAATGGTCTGAATAGAACGCACCGCGCAGCGACCGTTCGCGAATTTCAACAATTGACTTCGAATTGACATTACGGGAGATCCGACCGTCGGATTCTCCTAAAACCAGAATCTTGGGTTCGTATCGGAAAGAGCTTTCCAATGAATATAAGAGATTTGAAATCTAACGGTTGGATTTGGAATTATGTCCAAATCAAATTTGGAAAAGGTCGTTACAGATGTAGTTCGGTGGCCGCTATTGGAAACCGACTGTAACGGCCTTGATAAAATTATTAAAAATATTAATAATTTATGTAAAATCATAATAAATGATTTGAAAAGAATTTGAATGAAAAATTCCATTGTAAAGATAAAAATATATTTTTATCAAAATGAACTATTTATTAAGTAGTAAGATAATCCAACGTTTTTAAATAAATAAATTGGATTTGTGAATGGTTCTAATTTAACTAGAATTTTCCAAGGTATAAATTGGAATGGATTTGGATGGAAATCATCTTCGGGATATTTCGATATTGGATTCCTTGACTATATGGATATTGTGGAGGAATTTGGAAGATAGATATATATCGTTATTCCCCATACGATATGTGTTGGTTTCAGAATTTGATATTGAATATAAGCCGATATAATTTCTGTTCAGAGCCTTATATTTAATATCGAATTGGATTTTGGGTTTGTCGTGAATGGTGATTTAAATAACACTGTTCTTAAACCCCGTGTGAAAAGAATAAATCTTTTAATTAAGATTATTAGAATTTCCAGTTATATTTAGTAATTAGTGTGTGGCCCGTGCTACGCATACGGGCAGGTGTAGACATCTAAATTCGTACTTTGTTTGTGCTGATGATATTTTTTTGTGATATTGTTAAATTTATTGAAAATATATTCATATAGCTATATGTATGGTAAATATTGTATAACCGTTAATTTTTTTTTGTTTACCTTACTTTTTTTTAGTGTTTACTTAAACACTTTATAGCAATCCCGACACTAGGGTGGTTTAGTATTGGCCACCCAAATATTTTTGAGTGACTAACCTCGTACATTTTTTTAAAAGCAACGTTTTACTACTTCTAATAGTGAAGTTATCCAATAGTTATAGCTTCAGATAAAATTAGGATGAATTGCAACAGTGGAGTTTGTGGCTCGTGCGCTTGCTATTTTGAAATCACAATTATATATGTTTTTTTTTTCCAGCAGTATTAAAGCTAGATAACTTGGTGCACAACATTAAAATTGTCAGATAAATAAATACTAATAACATTATTTACCATTATGTTCTTGGATAACAAAACCGACATATTAACGTTGGAAAACTCACTCATTCAAATATTGTGAAGCCAAATTTAGGCTCATTGGCTCTTATTGGGATTAATCGATTTAAATCCAATGTGCTTAGTTCATATGTTTGGAAATTTAGTTATTAATTTTTGATATTGAGAATGAGATGGTATTTATTTGGCAATTTGCAAAAGTTAGTAAAAGTTTAGAGGTAACTGGCTTGCACTTAAATTTTGGAATAACGTAATCAAAATCCCACTGTTTTATTATAGATAATTAGTTGTTACTTAAAATACAAACATTGATTACCAAATCTCAATCTTATGAACATTTATGATTAGTTCTTGAAATTTGCATATAAGAACTAAAATACTTATATCATGATGATAAGCGTAACCCACTTGCTTCTTAGCATACAAATTCATGGACATCACTGATTATTATAGTTATATTATTACTAAGATGAGATAACCTTAAACTTTATTGTGTAGCACAAATAAACCAACGGTTTCATCTCTTTTGCTTTTCTCCTTTTCGATAAGTTTTGAATCTAAATGCAAAAGGACAACCTGAATACATGCAAATACCGTATCCATCCAATGTTTGTATAAATAAAAATGTTATGATAAAAATGTATTAATAACACATACATGATAATTTTTGTCCGCTGCAACAGTTTGTATTCCACAACATGAAAAGAATGTCTGTATAAACTAAATGTAATAATTAACCGCATAATCCCTATTATGACGTAAATAACATATGTTATGCAGATTTTGGTTAATTTGCCCGTAAGGCAGCTTCAATTAGCATTTCACGACATACTGCTATTCCGAGAATTGAATGGTAATATTTTGAGAATAGAATTAATCAAATGTACACCAGTGAATAAAGTTAAAAAACTGACCGTGATTTGTTACAGCAGTGAAAAAAAACATCAGAAAATAAAATACATTAAATAAAAATATGAAAGAGGATAGCTATGAAAACTTATTATTCAAGTGGTACGACAGGGTTGTTGAGTGTCTTTATTGCTTCTTCCTCTTTTTCTCAACAATGAATACATACCATAGTTTACAATTTCATCATCTTGTCCATGCTTCAATTAGCGTGTAACCCCCATAACGAACAGTATCATGATGGCATTTCCAACATAATCAAAAACTTTGATACTACCACATTTTCTGGCTTGGGTTTATCTATATCTCCTCACAGCTGAGAATAGACGTTATCACTGCAGAACTAAGCTGGCTTATTCTTCACTGGGAGTGTGGCAAGTTTGTCCAAATCTTCAACTTAATAGACTGGAAGCTTTGCCTTATGGAGTCCATATTCTTCTTTGTTCAATAACGATCTCCATATTTAGGAGCAAAAACATATGCCACTCAGCTGTTGTACCAGAAATCGCTCCTCCTGAACGAAAACAATGTAGAAAATCACCATCTCCACCGCTACAGTCATCTTTCTAGGCGGCATTATGCAAAATTTTGCATGATAATGTATATTTTTTTTCCTCATATGCATTGCCAATTGAGATGATTTGACTCCATTTACCTTGGACATTTTATTCTGTATGTAGAAAGTCCATAAATCATTAGCATGAGTAACTAAAGTCTTGAAGAAGTTGACACAACTATAAAGCCTAAGAGAACTAAATGCAAGAAACCAATCGCCATTGAACATTTCCCCTCTATCTTCCTACATGCTCAACAAAAGAAAAGGAAAAAGAAGAAACTACACAGAGCACATATATAACCATGTTGAATTAAAAAAAAAAAAAAAGAATCTCATATATAGAATAACAGTAGCCCCCATTATGCATATTTGCTCAGTTCAATAGATTGATGTATGGTATATTAAACCAACTACATGAGGAATTCATTATAGTTCTATGAGGTATGCCCAGCCTACATGATCGCAATCTAATATGTGGATCTATGTGTTAACCTGTGATGTAGAAAGACTTTATTGTAATTTGATCATCATGTATAACCATAAAACATTACCTTGCATTGCCATTAATAATACACAAAGATTCACTGTAAGACACATATGACAACTATATATTATATACTAAAGATCGGTTTACAATAAGCACACACACATCTCGATTTTCCATTCCTGATATTCGAAGAAGACTGATCATTTGTTCGTAAAATTACAAAATTTGAAAGCATACGCTAAGTACATAATTGTTATGACTATCATACTAAATCAATTATCTTATCACAGTATTATATCATGAACAGATATTTTACTAAAATAACTAATTAAAATTTATAGTCCCTACACAATATAAGCTAATATATAGTTATAGCGGACACGGTTCTATAAACACAATTATGGAGTATTAATCATATGCAAGTAACAAAATATTTTCAGTCGGTACCAAATTGATATGAGCATATAAGTGAAACAATAATTTGATTTTGTTGCAAACGTGCAATAGCTTGGGTTACCTTCAAAGTCCCACTAATGATTTCTGTTCTGAGATGAATGACTCAAAGTCATGGGGATGTAAGTTACGAAGTTATGCAGTACATGTATGTATGAACTACAACCAAAATGTATTTGTATGAACCATCTATATTAAGCAACAATCAATTGTAACAAAGTGATCAGTAATCAAACAGGGTACCAAGATATAAAAATAATAACGGTGCAACTCATTATTTTTTAAGTAGAATATGTCGTGCAAATTTTGCATCATACACTTAGAAGCATGCATTTAGAAGAAGAAGAAAATTCAGGTTAATATAAATGCTTGTAAGTTTATCCAGTAAAATCATATGTCAAATAGTTGATCAAATTCCAACCCATATTTATATTTTGGACCTTTTTTAACCATTTACACATTTCAACTATAGAAAAACGTGGCGAAGAAAGTACTAAAGTGGCCAACATTTAGTTTCGGCACAATCATTCGACTCCCATGTTGTAAACACAAAGTACAAACATGGTCTGCATGGCACAAAGAATAACGAAAGCTGATATTCATGGGAGTTGAAAGCAATATAGCAACTTAAATTGAACATTATGCTAAAAATTTTTGTAAAGGTTGATAAGTTGGAAATCAACATAAAAAATACAGAAGTGAACTTTAGATCGAAGTTGAAACATGGAAGCAGCGGCCTGAGGAAAAAGGAGTACAAAAATAGAATATGGCGAGAACAGTTGGACATTAAAACAACTAGGGTGAAAGCCTGTTAAATGGGTAGCAAGGATATGCAGCACACATTTTCGCAATGATTTTGTTGGCAGCCAGTCGACAGACCAACATGAGGTAAGGCTGCATGGCAAATAGGTCTACGGTGGGGAAAGCCCAAGATCAGGGTGCACCGTTGCGCGAAAACCAAATCTTTTGTAATGTGTTTAGAAGAAGACAGTTTGTACTCTGCAATTTTTATGGTTGAATAAAATGAACCGGGGATCAATTTATTTTGTGTTTGGGAAGACAATGAATGAAAATTTTGAATTGTAAGTGAATAATAAAATTGATTAGGTGGTGGAGCGAGTATTTATTTGGAAGCTGTACAAAATCATACAAAAACCCAAGCACACAGATGAATTATAGATGTTCAGAGGATTACTACGTCAACTTTTCTGACTAAATCTGAATGATATTCATCCCAAATCTACAACATATGCCTTGGAATAACATTAAGATGATAAAAAATTAATGGAAGTTTCATTAAAATTTAGCTTACAAAATAAATATTTGTAGATCTTAAGCATTAGAAAATCAGTTCAAAAGTCAAAAGAAGCCTAATGTAAACAAAATTTTAACTTCTTATAAAGCAATGGGAAAGAAGAGTAGAAAACTATGTAACCAATAAGCTAGATATTACTCTTTCAAGAGTCCTAATCATATGTCCCCTCATTCCTTTTAAACATCATCTTTTATCCCCGTAGTGGTTCAAACTTCATTAATGTGAACTACCAATAAAAGAATTTATACTCCATGTCTCCCTAGCTGCTTGTATAGCTCTAATCTTCCGTCTGCATTGTATGTCTACACAATATTTTGAATTTATTGCTCAATTTACTTATATAGATATGATCTTACATGCGAACACAGAAAATAATTGTTGCATAATAAACAGTTCATTAATTCTGAAAGAACTAAAAAGTTCGTTAGAGCTATTATTCCGTGGAAAAGAAAAAAAGAAAAAAGTTTAACCCCAAATTTATTCAGTGAGTTCAAATTGATATAATATCTAGCTAAGAGTAACAAAAAACACAGATTTAGATTTGTACAGATGACTACATTTAGCATGGAAAACAAAGTTGCAATAAATATTTGGCTGAGAATTGGAAGTGGGATACATAATGAGTTGTCTCAAGCAAAGGTCATTACGGTGGGATACTTATCAATTACGTCAAATGAAATTTCCCAAAGAGCTCTACAATTAAAAAACAGTAATTTGTTTGCTTGCCTTCATAACCGGTAATAACAAAAGCAACTGTATGCTTAACACCATGCCATAGTGATGGAACTAATAAGTTGGTAGTAAACATGTTGCAATTTCAGAGAATCAAAGAAGCAAACTACAAGAATTTAACGTTTGGTTTAACAAATAAGTGCAATACACATTAAAGAGCGGTTATGCAAGCAAAAATATGTGGAAAGTGCTAGTTGAATTTTTTTCAGCGCTTTTTGCAATACAATAATAATAACTAAAGTTAAGCCAAATACAACAACATATATTTGCTAATGAAGGTGCATAACAGCCATAATGAATCAGTTTGACCATCAAATTACAACTTAATCAACACCAAAATCACAGGGATTATTTCATAACATGCAGTGATGTTGGAGAAACTTCTGCGAGCATAATTATTAACATCAATAGTGAAACAACAGAATAGCAAGTGCTATAGATTACCAACTAATTAATTAGAATTGAAACCTAATTAGATGAAGAACAAACATTGAAAACCAACATGAGCAGCAACAGGTTCAACATGAGGTATATAATAACTTAAGGACCACTGCGAGTGTGCTCAAACACGGTAAAGGAACAAAACTTATATTACACATGACTAACAATTAATAAATAAACTATTTCTTTACAACTTTTGAGCTCTTGTTGATTGATAGTCTATTAGTGGCATAAACCAAATATAGTCAAAGTCAATAATTTCAGTGTGAACATAGAATACATTATGGTTGACAATAAGAAAATACCACATGAACGTTATAATTTATCACGTAAGCTGATATAGAATTGAATAAGTGTTTACATTATTATTTTCTTATAAATAGGCTATCAATGTATAATTCAGTATACATTTGAGTTTCTTTTGCTAACTGGTTTTTTTTATAAAATTATTTACCAGGAAGTTTGATTTTCCTGTAAATATTCATTCAATAATTTCAATTCATACAGTCAGTAATTAGCTTCTTGTAAAAAAATTTAATGCTGATACCCTAATCTGAAGATAATCAGAACGATAACCGCAGGAAGGTCAGTAAAAAGGCAATAATCATTTAATTTTTTTACAACATAGAATGATAATGAATATATAAATGAAAGCGCTCAGTGGTTTCATCGTCAGTAGTTCAAATGAGTCACAATCAACAACAATCGAATGTTATTATTAATGAAAGGTCGAGTGGAGATAAGTCAACCTAACAATTATTATAACTCCACTAATCCATATGAAATAATAAGCAAAAACACAAAATGAGATAGGAAACATCCGAAGCATAAATAGATGGCCTGGGTAAGTTTCCTTCTTTCTTATATAAACTGAATGACATATGTAACATATGACAATTTTAATATTCTCCATATATCCGGATGCTATGATTATTAATTTTGAAGAATATATATTCCAATAATATAACCATCTTAAAATTATTCCAAATATGTGAATGCTCACAAAATTCAAGTTCATTTGAGCATCACTTAATGTTGTAAGCAAACCAACTTATATATTATTAAGATTTACATATTTAAAAGAGTGGAATATTAATTAAGACATGGAAGCAAATGGTACAATATGTTTGTAGAAAATACAAATTACACCTATGTAGTTCTTTTAGTTAGGATCATCAGATTGCAAAAGTAAGTACATATTTTAGTACAATTCAATCAAAAATCACTTCACTCGGTTAGAGTTGTAGATTATGGTTGCTCGTCATTTTACAGAGTGATTCATACGTATGTTATTCTCAAATGTTGCTAATGCTACTGTATGTTGTGATCAATGAGAATGTACAACACTGGTCTGTAATTATACATTATCCTTTGAAAAGCATATTCTGTAATACATTATTCTTTAAAAAGCATATTACGTAAAACTGAATGTATACCGTACGTAATATTTTATATATAAAAATTCAAGTTATCGTTTTTGGTTAAGTAGTTTTTTAATAAGTTTAATTGCCAAAAAAGATTATCAACATTATCTGATGAAGATATGCATTATTACTGGATTTACTAAACATTTTTTGAGATAGATAGAAAACCAGCCTTAGTATTATTTCCATCAAATTTGAAAACTTGTTATAAGATTTTGTAAATTATTCTCCAATATTTCGTTTGTGTAATTCAAAACAGTTAGAACTGGTATTCTTAAACATTACCGTGAATTGGGTATCATCTTAAGCATGAACTTGTTTTAAATTTTGAAGATTCGCCACTCTTTTGCATGTCTTCATGGAGCAACCTAACCAAACAGCGTGCAGATATTAATGACTGGTATGATTACATTATTGAAATTTGAGCTCTTAGTAAACAAAGATTATAAAAATATTATATCAGTTGCTGAATTTCAAAATTATGAGAATACAACGCACAATTGTAGTGGGAAGATAAGTGATCCTTTTCATGTGAGAATAACTTGTCTATTTGGACTCACATGTGATAACAATACATGCACCATCGCAGAATTTGGTAAAAGCTCGTAATTCAGAAATTCAATTGAAAGCCAAACGAAATTAATTAATTACGTACGGTATAAGAAATCTTTGTCGAAGAGTAGATGTAGTGAAAAGAGTAAAAGATAGAATCAAGGCGTAGACGGTGAAATTAAATACCTGAAAATTTCCCAAATTCACAGCCGAGAAGGACCATCATAGACGATTGCTAGTGCGTGTAAGAAGTTTAGGGAAGAAAAACCGACAGCGGCAGTTTTTGGATTTTATGAAAGAGGTTTGCGGTTGTAAAATAACGTCGATACGAAAATCTGATAGGCAATCAATTGTAGGGGGAAGGGTGATTAGGGATGAAGGGATTGGCTGAGTAGCAGCAAGAAGGGTGATAAAAAATAGTGGTAATTAGGGTTGACAAGGGAAAGACGACACTGGATTGGCATAGGGCCAGTGGAGGAAATAAGCGGGAAGATGGGATACGGGAGTCGTTGAACGATAGAGTGAAGAAGTTGCTTTTCGCAGAGAGAAGGCGGAAATGCGTAGCTCAAACATGGAGACAATGTCAAAACCTAAATAAATTGTTTCTTGCTTTCCAGTGTAAATAATACATTGGAATAAAATGGAATGTGAATTGGTTTTATTGTAAACTGTGTTTTTAACGACATTCATTCTTAAATCCGATTAACAGTGAAATGCGATTTGGAATATATAAATCTTTTATTAAGATTTAATGGAAATTTTCCATAGTAAAATGGAATGGAATTCGATTGAGTAATAATCGAAGTGAACTTTTGTGGAGGAAGAATGCTAATATATATGGAATTTAAAAAGCTTTGTCGTTATTCCATTTATATTATTAGTCAGATACAGAAATTATATCGATTATATATTGTTCCGTGAAGATATCATAGTTAATGGAGTGTGATTTTGGGTTTATCGTGAACTGTGTTTTAAATGACATTGGTTATTTAAACCAGTTAAAGACAGGATTACATGTCTGACATTGTATTTTGAACCGTATTGTTGATCTTAACTAAATATATATCTGTTTGGTGGCGGAGAATTTATTCTCTTGTCTAACACCCTTCTCTGAGACGTACAAGCTTAGAGGTTATATATTGGTAGAAATCAGTGGTACGGTATAGATTGTTGACATGGCACGTTTGTGTTTCCAAAGTTAAATAACCATTAAATAATGATTGTTGGGGGATTAAAACTAATTGGAGTTTTAATGAATCTTTAATTAGATTAAAATGAGAATGTGATAATTTAAATTATCAAATTTGGGAAATGATCGAGAATGGGGTACCACCAGTTTTACACCAAGTGATAGTTAAATCTTTAATTAGATTTGAACATGAAATGGTAATTAATTTTACCAATAACACCGTGGTGTTAGATATGGAGTATTACCAGTTTCTCTCCATGAGATGAATAAGTTGGGATTGGGAAATAAAACAAATGATTACTTCGGTAAGGTGCGTTAACCCCGACTAGTTTGGAAACCCTTAATTTGGTTTAAATTGGGAAAAGATTATTTGAATAAAAGAATATTCTGGATTAGAATGAGGTGTATGTTGTGTTTTTATAGTACTTGATTATAAAATACATGAATTATTTGGAAAGGCCGAGTTTATACCCATTCTGAATAATTGATTCGATGATAAGTCGACGATGAAGACGGTGGTTGAAGACCAGAGGTCTTCACATCATTTGAATGATTACTGATGTCTTGATTGGGTTGTACACCCAAGACAAGGTAATAAGTGGTGATCGTCCATACGTACTTGGAGATCGACCGGATATGCGAGGACTTTTCTCTTGTATTGGACATATGGAACAAGGAATAAGCTGCCTCCGATTTTGTTCAAACCCAGAACGAACTTGTTAATGGAGTGTGTCTGATATTGGATTTTATTCTGTGTTGATTGATTTCTATTAAATATATATATATATATATATATATATATATATATATATATATATATGTTTGGTGACAAAGAATTTATTCTCTTGCTTAACGCTCTTCTCTGAGACGTACGAGCTTAGAGGTTATATATTGATGAATATCAATCGCATGACATGAATTGCCTGTATGACATGTTGAGCTGCAAATGATCAGGGCTTCTTGTTGAAAAGCAGAGTGTTGTGGATGATGATCAAAGCAAGCGTAGCTTTGTAAATAACATTAATTCGCGAGCCACACACCTCGGTATGAATTAAAAATGGGATTGGACTACAGGGAGTGCACGACGTTTCTTTCTAGCTATGGGTGGTGTCATGGTATGGAGCCCAGACATTTATATTTTTACCTATGTAGATGATGTATAGCGAGGCGCCTCAGATATATCGGTCACTATGGGGCCGATGGACAGTTCCAATAGGACAAGGAAACGTGTGTTCAGAAATACTAATCCACTAACGTAAGTGTGGACTAGCCCTGAAGCATCCAAGGGTTCACTACGGGGGATCCTGAGGCATTTGCTAGAGTGTCTAGAATCGGTGAGGAGCCATCCCTTACCTCGAATCATAGATGGAATCCAATTTCCAATACGTGACATTTCGGTTTTAATTGTAGAGCCTTATATAGCGACATGATATATGGTACCCATGTCGTCTATGATTGATACACTTATATTTGAAGTGAATTTGGCACTATATACTTATAGTAATATCAAATGATTTGTTTTAAACGTACCAAGCATATTTGGCTATTATAACGAAAAACTCTATCCTCCGGCTTGCGTTGCATTGTGTGATGGGACCTGAATCTTATAATAGTTTCATTTTTTGAATAGCATTGCGCTATTTATAAACTATTTTATGCACTGGTATTCTTAGAAGAAAACTCGTTCCGTGTTATATGGCGTGGTCTCCTTATTTGCTCTAGTTTAAAGTAAAGTTTTAAATAACTGTTTTAGTTCTCACACCAGTCCTATGGTTGACCTAGAGTTTATTGTTTTAATCTAAACTCTGGGTGCCCCTATTTTCCACACGGGCAGTTAGTAGTTTTGGTTTTGTAGATTTCTATTTTACAAGATCCTAGTTTACAACTGGAGCTATATTCGGAAAGCTTTGTATCCGTGTATCTCTTTCATTTGTGTTATGTATTATTTTTCCGCTGCTATGTAATGTAATTTAATCTCTAATATTTTTCAATGTATATTATTTTGCACTCTGATATCTTGTACTCTGATGTAATTGTTGTAATGACAATGAAATATTCTATCGTTTATGTTTTGATTTCTCATGTTCTCAACACAATCCGGGCTTTCCCGTAAGGGCAAGTTTGGGTTGTTTCATTTTTGGTGTCAGAGCTTTGGTTTACAAAGCTCGGAAAACAAGGCACATTAGAACCAAACGAAAGAATTCATCACAGATAGGATTAGTAATATCCTATGAGAAGGACTCGTTAGAGATAGGGTTAGTAATACCCTAGAATGAGCCTGAAGAGTGTTATTTATAAAAATAAAAATGAATTTAGCTTTGAAAATCACTTCTTATTATACGTATGTGAGTATTCTATTTTATATTGAATTTGGACTATCGAGTATATGAAGATTTTGAATATACGCATAATTAACGTGTATTCGAAGTCTCAAATATACTAGATGGATATAAAATCACACTCTAGCCGCCCGGGGATGATTCTGATGATGAGGCCTCATCATCAGCGTCTATGTTCATGTTTCGAAAGTGGAATATCTATATATTTCCAATTGACTGGTGTGCGAACCAAACTTAGTTAGAGTTTATTGTTTGCGGTTTGGCACTAAAAATATGATTTTTTGGTATATAAAGTTATAAATTTGAAAAGCTAATCCACTAATTGATTGCTGGTTGTGTTGTGTGATTATTGGTTAACAAATAAAGATATTGAACTAAAACGTGAATGAAAGGTAAATAAATCCAAATCAAGTACAATATAGAACTGAACTGTAAATTGATCGGAATCGCACACATATATAAGTATATTTGAACAGGTCATAACATGGAAGCTAAGAAGAGGAATAAAATTGTATGCCCGACAAATAGGTACATATTTACCATATTTATTGGGGTTTGATGGTTTTATGAGCCGATTGGAATGTCGTTTGGCTTTTTCTTTTCTTTTTGATTGATGAGGGCCTTGTGAGGCAAGTTGCAGTTTTAAAGGTTTGCCAGTACAAAGGAGGTTACAGCGAATTTTTTCGAAAATTTAGGGTGTTAGTCAAATTTTTTTAAAAATTAGAAAATTCTTAGAAACTAAAAAGTTGAAGAACGAAAGCTAGAATGAAAGTTGAGTTGGTTAGTTAAACAACTTTCAGCTCCGTTCCTTTTCGAGGACGAAAAGAATTTAAGTGGGGGAGATTGTAACAACTCTGATTTTCAGAACCAATTTAAAGTTTTTATTTTGGCTATTTTAATGGATTTTTAATATTTAAAATGATTTATTTTAAATAATAATGACTAAAAATTTATTTTAATCAAAGTTAGAACATATAAATTTATTTTAATTATAAAACGAGCCTGAAATGGTGCGGTAGTTTGAAAATTCGATTTTAAATTTCAAATGAATTTACAAGATTCAAAATAAATCGGATTTCAGTAAAACCAGAAATATTTGAATCTGTTTAATTATATCTTTCTAACGAATATAAGAAACTGAGATTTCATAATATAAATAAAAAGTTATGTCCGGTTTAAAATTCAGAATATTCGCCATGGAATTTATATATATTTTAATATAATATATAGCCCTTTAAAATAGCAATTTTGCAAATGACCTCCGTTTTCAACGAAACCACTTTTATCAGATCTGGAATGTCAAATTATTGCTAAATTCCAATTTTCATAAATTTTGGAATTAATATGTGAGTGTAGTGAATTTAAACGTGTTTGGTAATTTCAGTTTGAATTTAATCGACTGAAAAATGATTATTTTTCAAACGGACTTCAAATTCGATGAAATTAATTTTGTTAGAACCATATCGTCAAAACAAAGCTAGATTTATTTTTCTATAATTTTTGGAGTCAATATGTGGCCCCGATAATTTTAAATGTATGTTTGAACTCAATATATATTGATTTATATTTTAATTTAAAGAAAAACTGATCGAAGCATTCGAGTTGGCTTACGAAACATATCCCATTGTGGTCGGAATGGGGTATTTAGCTAGGGGCGACACTCGTTGGGGTTCATTTGGAGGTTGGATGAGAAAATTCATATTTAAGAAATATAAGAATTAAAATATTATATATATATATAAAAGTTTTAACGCAGAACCCTAGGGCATAAATGTTTTCTGCCATCGTTCCCAAATCGATGGCTATGCAGCTCTCTCCTCCAAATACTCAAAATACATACAAAAATTTTAGAAACTCTTGAAACAAAATCGAAGAGTACATTGAGCTCCATTATTTCGACGGTCATGATCTGAAATAAGGGGACTGTTCGTTCGATTTTACTGCGCAAAGGCAGCACGTTGGAGACCAAACTCTGGCCATGGGGAGCGCGCGAGCTGGACAGTGGTGGATGGAGGAGGTTGGCAACGCAGAGGGAGCGGTGTGGCGGTGTAGATTGTTGACATGGCACGTTTGTGTTTCCAAAGTTAAATAACCATTAAATAATGATTGTTGGGGGATTAAAACTAATTGGAGTTTTAATGAATCTTTAATTAGATTAAAATGAGAATGTGATAATTTAAATTATCAAATTTGGGAAATGATCGAGAATGGGGTACCACCAGTTTTACACCAAGTGATAGTTAAATCTTTAATTAGATTTGAACATGAAATGGTAATTAATTTTACCGATAACACCGTGGTGTTAGATATGGAGTATTACCAGTTTCTCTCCATGAGATGAATAGGTTGGGATTGGGAAATAAAACAAATGATTACTTCGGTAAGGTGCGTTAACCCCGAATAGTTTGGAAACCCTTAATTTGGTTTAAATTGGGAAAAGATTATTTGAATAAAAGAATATTCTGGATTGGAATGAGGTGTATGTTGTGTTTTTATAGTACTTGATTATAAAATACATGAATTATTTGGAAAGGCCGAGTTTATACCCATTCTGAATAATTGATTCGATGATAAGTCGACGATGAAGACGGTGGTTGAAGACCAGAGGTCTTCACATCATTTGAATGATTACTGATGTCTTGATTGGGTTGTACACCCAAGACAAGGTAATAAGTGGTGATCGTCCATACGTACTTGGAGATCGACCGGATATGCGAGGACCTTTCTCTTGTATTGGACATATGGAACAAGGAATAAGGTGCCTCCGATTTTGTTCAAACCCAGAACGAACTTGTTAATGGAGTGTGTCTGATATTGGATTTTATTCTGTGTTGATTGATTTCTATTAAATATATATATATATATATGTTTGGTGACAAAGAATTTATTCTCTTGCTTAACGCTCTTCTCTGAGACGTACGAGCTTAGAGGTTATATATTGATGAATATCAATCGCATGACATGAATTGCCTGTATGACATGTTGAGCTGCAAATGATCAGGGCTTCTTGTTGAAAAGCAGAGTGTTGTGGATGATGATCAAAGCAAGCGTAGCTTTGTAAATAACGTTAATTCGCGAGCCACACACCTCGGTATGAATTAAAAATGGGATTGGACTACAGGGAGTGCACGACGTTTCTTTCTAGCTATGGGTGGTGTCATGGTATGGAGCCCAGACATTTATATTTTTACCTATGTAGATGATGTATAGCGAGGCGCCTCGGATATATCGATCACTATGGGGCCGATGGACAGTTCCAATAGGACAAGGAAACGTGTGTTCAGAAATACTAATCCACTAACGTAAGTGTGGACTAGCCCTGAAGCATCCAAGGGTTCACTACGGGGGATCCTGAGGCATTTGCTAGAGTGTCTAGAATCGGTGAGGAGCCATCCCTTACCTCGAATCATAGATGGAATCCAATTTCCAATACGTGACATTTCGGTTTTAATTGTAGAGCCTTATATAGCGACATGATATATGGTACCCATGTCGTCTATGATTGATACACTTATATTTGAAGTGAATTTGACACTATATACTTATAGTAATATCAAATGATTTGTTTTAAACGTACCAAGCATATTTGGCTATTATAACGAAAAACTCTATCCTCCGGCTTGCGTTGCATTGTGTGATGGGACCTGAATCTTATAATAGTTTCATTTTTTGAATAGCATTGCGCTATTTATAAACTATTTTATGCACTGGTATTCTTAGAAGAAAACTCGTTCCGTGTTATATGGCGTGGTCTCTTTATTTGCTCTAGTTTAAAGTAAAGTTTTAAATAACTGTTTTAGTTCTCACACCAGTCCCATGGTTGACCTAGAGTTTATTGTTTTAATCTAAACTCTGGGTGCCCCTATTTTCCACACGGGCAGTTAGTAGTTTTGGTTTTGTAGATTTCTATTTTACAAGATCCTAGTTTACAACTGGAGCTATATTCGGAAAGCTTTGTATCCGTGTATCTCTTTCATTTGTGTTATGTATTATTTTTCCGCTGCTATGTAATGTAATTTAATCTCTAATATTTTTCAATGTATATTATTTTGCACTCTGATATCTTGTACTCTGATGTAATTGTTGTAATGACAATGAAATATTCTATCGTTTATGTTTTGATTTCTCGTGTTCTCAACACAATCCGGGCTTTCCCGTAAGGGCAAGTTTGGGTTGTTTCATTTTTGGTGTCAGAGCTTTGGTTTACAAAGCTCGGAAAACAAGGCACATTAGAACTAAACGAAAGAATTCATCACATATAGGATTAGTAATATCCTATGAGAAGGACTCGTTAGAGATAGGGTTAGTAATACCCTAGAATGAGCCTGAAGAGTGTTATTTATAAAAATAAAAATGAATTTAGCTTTGAAAATCACTTCTTATTATACGTATGTGAGTATTCTATTTTATATTGAATTTGGACTATCGAGTATATGAAGATTTTGAATATACGCATAATTAACGTGTATTCGAAGTCTCAAATATACTAGATGGATATAAAATCACACTCTAGCCGCCCGGGGATGATTCTGATGATGAGGCCTCATCATCAGCGTCTATGTTCATGTTTCGAAAGTGGAATATCTATATATTTCCAATTGACTGGTGTGCGAACCAAACTTAGTTAGAGTTTATTGTTTGCGGTTTGGCACTAAAAATATGATTTTTTGGTATATAAAGTTATAAATTTGAAAAGCTAATCCACTAATTGATTGCTGGTTGTGTTGTGTGATTATTGGTTAACAAATAAAGATATTGAACTAAAACGTGAATGAAAGGTAAATAAATCCAAATCAAGTACAATATAGAACTGAACTGTAAATTGATCGGAATCGCACACATATATAAGTATATTTGAACAGGTCATAACATGGAAGCTAAGAAGAGGAATAAAATTGTATGCCCGACAAATAGGTACATATTTACCATATTTATTGGGGTTTGATGGTTTTATGAGCCGATTGGAATGTCGTTTGGCTTTTTCTTTTCTTTTTGATTGATGAGGGCCTTGTGAGGCAAGTTGCAGTTTTAAAGGTTTGCCAGTACAAAGGAGGTTACAGCGAATTTTTTCGAAAATTTAGGGTGTTAGTCAAATTTTTTAAAAAATTAGAAAATTCTTAGAAACTAAAAAGTTGAAGAACGAAAGCTAGAATGAAAGTTGAGTTGGTTAGTTAAACAACTTTCAGCTCCGTTCCTTTTCGAGGACGAAAAGAATTTAAGTGGGGGAGATTGTAACAACTCTGATTTTCAGAACCAATTTAAAGTTTTTATTTTGGCTATTTTAATGGATTTTTAATATTTAAAATGATTTATTTTAAATAATAATGACTAAAAATTTATTTTAATCAAAGTTAGAACATATAAATTTATTTTAATTATAAAACGAGCCTGAAATGGTGCGGTAGTTTGAAAATTCGATTTTAAATTTCAAATGAATTTACAAGATTCAAAATAAATCGGATTTCAGTAAAACCAGAAATATTTGAATCTGTTTAATTATATCTTTCTAACGAATATAAGAAACTGAGATTTCATAATATAAATAAAAAGTTATGTCCGGTTTAAAATTCAGAATATTCGCCATGGAATTTATATATATTTTAATATAATATATAGCCCTTTAAAATAGCTATTTTGCAAATGACCTCCGTTTTCAACGAAACCACTTTTATCAGATCTGGAATGTCAAATAATTGCTAAATTCCAATTTTCATAAATTTTGGAATTAATATGTGAGTGTAGTGAATTTAAACGTGTTTGGTAATTTCAGTTTGAATTTAATCGACTGAAAAATGATTATTTTTCAAACGGACTTCAAATTCGATGAAATTAATTTTGTTAGAACCATATCGTCAAAACAAAGCTAGATTTATTTTTCTATAATTTTTGGAGTTAATATGTGGCCCCGATAATTTTAAATGTATGTTTGAACTCAATATATATTGATTTATATTTTAATTTAAAGAAAAACTGATCGAAGCATTCGAGTTGGCTTACGAAACATATCCCATTGTGGCCGGAATGGGGTATTTAGCCAGGGGCGACACTCGTTGGGGTTCATTTGGAGGTTGGATGAGAAAATTCATATTTAAGAAATATAAGAATTAAAATATTATATATATATATAAAAGTTTTAACGCAGAACCCTAGGGCATAAATGTTTTCTGCCATCGTTCCCAAATCGATGGCTATGCAGCTCTCTCCTCCAAATACTCAAAATACATACAAAGATTTTAGAAACTCTTGAAACAAAATCGAAGAGTACATTGAGCTCCATTATTTCGACGGTCATGATCTGAAATAAGGGGACTGTTCGTTCGATTTTACTGCGCAAAGGCAGCACGTTGGAGACCAAACTCTGGCCATGGGGAGCGCGCGAGCTGGACAGTGGTGGATGGAGGAGGTTGGCAACACAGAGGGAGCGGTGTGGCGGTGTAGATTGTTGACATGGCACGTTTGTGTTTCCAAAGTTAAATAACCATTAAATAATGATTGTTGGGGGATTAAAACTAATTGGAGATTTAATGAATCTTTAATTAGATTAAAATGAGAATGTGATAATTTAAATTATCAAATTTGGGAAATGATCGAGAATGGGGTACCACCAGTTTTACACCAAGTGATAGTTAAATCTTTAATTAGATTTGAACATGAAATGGTAATTAATTTTACCGATAACACCGTGGTGTTAGATATGGAGTATTACCAGTTTCTCTCCATGAGATGAATAGGTTGGGATTGGGAAATAAAACAAATGATTACTTCGGTAAGGTGCGTTAACCCCGAATAGTTTGGAAACCCTTAATTTGGTTTAAATTGGGAAATGATTATTTGAATAAAAGAATATTCTGGATTGGAATGAGGTGTATGTTGTGTTTTTATAGTACTTGATTATAAAATACATGAATTATTTGGAAAGGCCGAGTTTATACCCATTCTGAATAATTGATTCGATGATAGGTCTACGATGAAGACGGTGGTTGAAGACCAGAGGTCTTCACATCATTTGAATGATTACTGATGTCTTGATTGGGTTGTACACCCAAGACAAGGTAATAAGTGGTGATCGTCCATACGTACTTGGAGATCGACCGGATATGCGAGGACATTTCTCTTGTATTGGACATATGGAACAAGGAATAAGGTGCCTCCGATTTTGTTCAAACCCAGAACGAACTTGTTAATGGAGTGTGTCTGATATTGGATTTTATTCTGTGTTGATTGATTTCTATTAAATATACATATATATATATATATATGTTTGGTGACAAAGAATTTATTCTCTTGCTTAACGCTCTTCTCTGAGACGTACGAGCTAAGAGGTTATATATTGATGAATATCAATCGCATGACATGAATTGCCTGTATGACATGTTGAGCTGCAAATGATCAGGGCTTCTTGTTGAAAAGCAGAGTGTTGTGGATGATGATCAAAGCAAGCGTAGCTTTGTAAATAACGTTAATTCGCGAGCCACACACCTCGGTATGAATTAAAAATGGGATTGGACTACAGGGAGTGCACGACGTTTCTTTCTAGCTATGGGTGGTGTCATGGTATGGAGCCCAGACATTTATATTTTTACCTATGTAGATGATGTATAGCGAGGCGCCTCGGATATATCGGTCACTATGGGGCCGATGGACAGTTCCAATAGGACAAGGAAACGTGTGTTCAGAAATACTAATCCACTAACGTAAGTGTGGACTAGCCCTGAAGCATCCAAGGGTTCACTACGGGGGATCCTGAGGCATTTGCTAGAGTGTCTAGAATCGGTGAGGAGCCATCCCTTACCTCGAATCATAGATGGAATCCAATTTCCAATACGTGACATTTCGGTTTTAATTGTAGAGCCTTATATAGCGACATGATATATGGTACCCATGTCGTCTATGATTGATACACTTATATTTGAAGTGAATTTGGCACTATATACTTATAGTAATATCAAATGATTTGTTTTAAACGTACCAAGCATATTTGGCTATTATAACGAAAAACTCTATCCTCCGGCTTGCGTTGCATTGTGTGATGGGACCTGAATCTTATAATAGTTTCATTTTTTGAATAGCATTGCGCTATTTATAAACTATTTTATGCACTGGTATTCTTAGAAGAAAACTCGTTCCGTGTTATATGGCGTGGTCTCTTTATTTTCTCTAGTTTAAAGTAAAGTTTTAAATAACTGTTTTAGTTCTCACACCAGTCCCATGGTTGACCTAGAGTTTATTGTTTTAATCTAAACATTGGGTGCCCCTATTTTCCACACGGGCAGTTAGTAGTTTTGGTTTTGTAGATTTCTATTTTACAAGATCCTAGTTTACAACTGGAGCTATATCCGGAAAGCTTTGTATCCGTGTATCTCTTTCATTTGTGTTATGTATTATTTTTCCGCTGCTATGTAATGTAATTTAATCTCTAATATTTTTCAATGTATATTATTTTGCACTCTGATATCTTGTACTCTGATGTAATTGTTGTAATGACAATGAAATATTCTATCGTTTATGTTTTGATTTCTCGTGTTCTCAACACAATCCGGGCTTTCCCATAAGGGCAAGTTTGGGTTGTTTCATTTTTGGTGTTAGAGCTTTGGTTTACAAAGCTCGGAAAACAAGGCACATTAGAACCAAACGAAAGAATTCATCACAGATAGGATTAGTAATATCCTATGAGAAGGACTCGTTAGAGATAGGGTTAGTAATACCCTAGAATGAGCCTGAAGAGTGTTATTTATAAAAATAAAAATGAATTTAGCTTTGAAAATCACTTCTTATTATACGTATGTGAGTATTCTATTTTATATTGAATTTGGACTATCGAGTATATGAAGATTTTGAATATACGCATAATTAACGTGTATTCGAAGTCTCAAATATACTAGATGGATATAAAATCACACTCTAGCCGCCCGGGGATGATTCTGATGATGAGGCCTCATCATCAGCGTCTATGTTCATGTTTCGAAAGTGGAATATCTATATATTTCCAATTGACTGGTGTGCGAACCAAACTTAGTTAGAGTTTATTGTTTGCGGTTTGGCACTAAAAATATGATTTTTTGGTATATAAAGTTATAAATTTGAAAAGCTAATCCACTAATTGATTGCTGGTTGTGTTGTGTGATTATTGGTTAACAAATAAAGATATTGAACTAAAACGTGAATGAAAGGTAAATAAATCCAAATCAAGTACAATATAGAACTGAACTGTAAATTGATCGGAATCGCACACATATATAAGTATATTTGAACAGGTCATAACATGGAAGCTAAGAAGAGGAATAAAATTGTATGCCCGACAAATAGGTACATATTTACCATATTTATTGGGGTTTGATGGTTTTATGAGCCGATTGGAATGTCGTTTGGCTTTTTCTTTTCTTTTTGATTGATGAGGGCCTTGTGAGGCAAGTTGCAGTTTTAAAGGTTTGCCAGTACAAAGGAGGTTACAGCGAATTTTTTCGAAAATTTAGGGTGTTAGTCAAATTTTTTTAAAAATTAGAAAATTCTTAGAAACTAAAAAGTTGAAGAACGAAAGCTAGAATGAAAGTTGAGTTGGTTAGTTAAACAACTTTCAGCTCCGTTCCTTTTCGAGGACGAAAAGAATTTAAGTGGGGGAGATTGTAACAACTCTGATTTTCAGAACCAATTTAAAGTTTTTATTTTGGCTATTTTAATGGATTTTTAATATTTAAAATGATTTATTTTAAATAATAATGACTAAAAATTTATTTTAATCAAAGTTAGAACATATAAATTTATTTTAATTATAAAACGAGCCTGAAATGGTGCGGTAGTTTGAAAATTCGATTTTAAATTTCAAATGAATTTACAAGATTCAAAATAAATCGGATTTCAGTAAAACCAGAAATATTTGAATCTGTTTAATTATATCTTTCTAACGAATATAAGAAACTGAGATTTCATAATATAAATAAAAAGTTATGTCCGGTTTAAAATTCAGAATATTCGCCATGGAATTTATATATATTTTAATATAATATATAGCCCTTTAAAATAGCTATTTTGCAAATGACCTCCGTTTTCAACGAAACCACTTTTATCAGATCTGGAATGTCAAATTATTGCTAAATTCCAATTTTCATAAATTTTGGAATTAATATGTGAGTGTAGTGAATTTAAACGTGTTTGGTAATTTCAGTTTGAATTTAATCGACTGAAAAATGATTATTTTTCAAACGGACTTCAAATTCGATGAAATTAATTTTGTTAGAACCATATCGTCAAAACAAAGCTAGATTTATTTTTCTATAATTTTTGGAGTCAGTATGTGGCCCCGATAATTTTAAATGTATGTTTGAACTCAATATATATTGATTTATATTTTAATTTAAAGAAAAACTGATCGAAGCATTCGAGTTGGCTTACGAAACATATCCCATTGTGGCCGGAATGGGGTATTTAGCTAGGGGCGACACTCGTTGGGGTTCATTTGGAGGTTGGATGAGAAAATTCATATTTAAGAAATATAAGAATTAAAATATTATATATATATATATATAAAAGTTTTAACGCAGAACCCTAGGGCATAAATGTTTTCTGCCATCGTTCCCAAATCGATGGCTATGCAGCTCTCTCCTCCAAATACTCAAAATACATACAAAGATTTTAGAAACTCTTGAAACAAAATCGAAGAGTACATTGAGCTCCATTATTTCGACGGTCATGATCTGAAATAAGGGGACTGTTCGTTCGATTTTACTGCGCAAAGGCAGCACGTTGGAGACCAAACTCTGGCCATGGGGAGCACGCGAGCTGGACAGTGGTGGATGGAGGAGGTTGGCAACGCAGAGGGAGCGGTGTGGCGGTGTATAATCAACGGCCGATGGCCTTCAGGAGGAGCGGCGACGGTTTTTCTATGTCAAAGTGGGTTTCGCGATTTTGCCTGAAACGAGATAGATAAAGAAGATGATTAACGTGAGGGTGATTAATTAGTGTATTAATTAATTAATTAATTTAAGAAATTAATTTATGTGTTAACGTTTTAAATCTCGAATCTTATCCAAACAATGTCATAAAGTAGCAAACAAAGGCTCGTTGGAATCCTCTTATTGAAATCTACATTTCAGAACTGACCAGAACGGAAATGGAGCAAATTCGAATTTGAGGTAAATTTGAATTCGAACAGTATTAAAATCTTCAAATAAAGAATAGTGGAGTGGATCCCAAAGTGAGAACTCTTTCTCATCCAAATTATTTTCCAGTAAAATATATCCTAGGTTGCAGACGGGGCTTAGTAGCCCCAGACACCATTTATTGTTCAAATCATGGATGTTTGTTTGAATTGACTGTATTATGTATTGTGATTGTGATATTGAAATGGAGTAAATAAAATATGTATACATATGCGTTGTATAAATTATTTATATACATATAAAATTCTCTTGAAATGAAAATAAATATTCATTTACAAATTGGACGATTTGTGTATGTACAGTACACCCATTTATGCGATGACCCCAAACCCCCATGTCCCGGAAGCAAGGATAATCTTTGGAATATAACACATAAACAATAACAGCAAAACAGAAATATTTCATTACACCAGATAATGTATATCAAATTACACTGGAAATAATATAATCATCAGAGTTACACAGCATAACAGGATCATACTTAGTACAAAATACAGTTTCAGCTTAATGTAAAATGTAACACCTCGTAATTCTGTTAATATTAATATTCACAAATTAAAGAATAACTAATCTCAGACGTGAGAATTGTGGGAAACGGGTTGTGCCATTGTGTTCATCTTGGAATTCTGGTTGAAATAGAGTCCGAGTTTGCGTGATTTGGACTTCGTATGAAGGAGATATGGCCATCGAAAGTTTCAAAAAATTCAAAATTCAAAATTCAAAGTCAAACAGGCCAGGCGGGAAATTTCCCACCCAGCACCCAGGTCGACTGGGGAGTCGACTGGGCAGTCGACACCCCCAAGACCAGGTCGACTACACAGTCGACTTGGGTGTCGACCTGGTCCAGTCGGCCAGGTTTTGGCAGAGCCCAATTTTGAGCTGTTGATGTGTCTTTAGGGCTGAGTTGGCTAATTTAACGGTTCAGGTTAGTTCTGAGTCGATCTAACGGTCTAAATAAATCCTAAACTCTATATATACCTAGGTAGTCTCTCACTCTAAATTCACATGAAAGAATAGCCGCCGTCATGCCGTCGCCATGGAACTCAGTGTAGCCGCCGCCAACTAAGAAGGAAGAAAGCTAATCAAAACTCTAATTCTACTCAACTCTAAAGCAAATCATGACTCTCTTTCTTTTCTAATTGTGAGTATGATGATCTTAATAAGATTATTAGCAAACTAATTAGATTAAGATGTGATATGGATCATAAGAAAATGATGTGAATTGTCATATATGTTGTTGTAAACCTTATGCTATCATGTATGTTGTACATCCTATGTTATGTGATGATGATATCCTATATGTTGTAAATCATGCTATGATGATATTATATATGTTGCAAGTTTCTATGCTAAGTTGCGATGTTACAAAGCCATGATGTTATTATGTTGTAGTTTGCTTATGAATCATGATGTTGATTATATATATTTGGGCTATGATGATTCACATGATAAATCACATGTACCTATGCAAATTTAGATTTATTAGTATGTATAATCTCACATATTGTATGACATCTATTTAGATCTAGAATTATGACATCTATTTAGATCTAGAATTATGCTATGACATGTGTGAGTTCTATGTGTTAGATGCTAGTTCACACCATCATTATGTTGCATAAACCACATATGCAAGTTTATACATGAACTTGGGTTATGATCATATTATGTAAGTTGTGACATTTAACAAAACAAGTTGACACCTTTAGATCCATGACATGTGTAGTTTTATGCAAGTTTCACCCCTATTATGATTAAATCTATTTTATTTGTCTATATGTTGTGATAATTTATCTTTGTGCTATGAGTTAGACTATTCGAGTCTAACGTATATTTTGCGTTGAATAAGCGAACCTATAACGTGGGGTAGGGGTAATATTAAGGATTTAACATTAAGAAATTGGGGTGCAATTGATATGATTTTGCATACCGTAAGTGGATGGCCATAATTGAGTCAATTATGGACATCATTAAAATTGGAATTAATTATTGATTTGAATAGGGATATATTTAAAACTGGGGTAAAAGATTATAAGTGTTAATCAATGCTTAGGACACGAGGTTGGACTTGTTTGTGATGTAAAACTGCCCGGACCCGCCAGGCGAATCCAGTAGTCACAAATGTCAGCCCAATGTGAGAGGTCCTATGCCCAAATTAAAGCATAACAGTTGTAAAGACACGAGGTTAGACTCTTTTATGGTGTAAGACTGCCCGGACCGGCCCGGCGAATCCAGCTACCATAAATGCCAGTCTAATGTGAGAGGTCTTTATGAGGTTATGGCCTGAATGAATTAAGAAATACTTAACCAGATAAACATGTGAAGTGGGACATGGGGGTTAAGTAGGTGCCTTGGGTGGCATGAGGAATCTGGTGGGTGCCTTTAGTGGCATTTGAAATACGATTAGTAAGACTTAACCAAACACACATGTAAATGAACATGACTAAGAAGAGGGTTAAGTGGGATATACTAGTGGGGACAAGCTTAGGTGGATAGCTTTTGGTAAGTAATTGGGGCCCCATTTCAACCAGTAACCTAAACGTATCTTTGTGGGCTCGACCCAAGTCGAGGACGGGACACGCATACTGGGCTTGACTATAAGAGGCCAAACGGGTTAGCGGTGGCAACGCAAGTCCAACGGGTTTCATATGCGTGTGTGGACCCGGGCTGGTAGGTAAGACGTTGTTGCATCGTGTAGGTATAAGCCGTGCATCCTTAGGCTGTATCAGGTTGCCACTTTAGGGGAGTGATACACCCCACTGTGGGACCAGCACGGGTATCTACGAGTAGGAAGCCGATTGAAAGTGGGTAGTGGGGTACACCTAGCGGAGATAGCGGCAGGCGGCACCTATGTAGTCAGCTAGGGGTACACGAAGTTATTTATAAAATTTCTAAGTGAAGCAAGTGGGATCAACCTTTAGGGTGACTGGTGTGGTGCAGTGTAGTAATTATTCGTTCGTATTAAGTGTGCCTTTAACGTTATCTTTATCTGCTCTTCCATACCCAATAGTTCAAAGACATTTCCTTGTTTTCCAGCTTATGCCTTAGTCTAGTTATTTTGATAATAGTATTGTTAGAATTATCATACTCGCCAGACTTTATGTCTGGCCCCCTCTATTTCTATCTTTTTCCCCTCCAGGTCCTCAGGGTGGACCCAGCTCTAGAGTAGTCTGATTGAATTGCTTATTCTCTGTTTTTGAAAGCTTGGACCGCTGAAGTAAAGTCCAGCTTGTTATCTTCTTTAATGGATATTTATGTAATGGGATTATGTATTTTGTTTTATCAAGATGGATATTGTACTTGACTCTGGTTTATGGTTTTATGATGTAACAAACATGTTTAATTTCCGCTGCGATGAAATAAAGTTTTAGATTTCCAAGTACTACTTATTATCTGTCTTGTTGTAATTTTTCTGTTCTATATTCACTTAAAACCTCCATGGAAGTTAATGCATTCCCTTTGTCAGTGACATTAATGGACGTGGGGTGTTACACGTGGTATCAGAGCCAGGTTACCAGAACAGATAATTTTTTTAGAAAAAATATTTTTCTAAAGTATTTTTGGAAGAAGTGTTTTCAAAAACATGTCTTGATGAATAATTTAAAGAGGAAAGTTTTTGTGAAAAACATAATCCCCAATAGCCATATATCTTTATCTTTCGAATTCTCCATTTTTAATCTTTCCTTTTTCGTTTCAGCATGGTTGAAGATCTTAACCTTCTGCAGGGTGTAACGATACCAGGATGGTATAGGAGGTTATTAGAGGCTAGGGCTGCTGCAGGTCCAGCCAATGTTCCTCCACCACCAGTTTCACCTGCTCCTCCTCCTCCTCCCCCCTCCTCGCGCTGATACTTTTGCAAAGACATGCAAGGAATTTAAGGCTATGGGTGGAAAACCTTTTCAAGGGTCAGAAACGTTTGTGGAAGCTAGAGATTGGCTTAAGGAGGTGGAAGAATTGCTAGAAACCTTTGAAGTAGAAGAAGGGAGGAAAGTCAAATTAGCAGCTTGGTTAATGAAGGGAGAGGCCTCGTTTTGGTGGGAGGTCACTAATGGGGAGCGTCCTGTTGATATTTCGGCGGATTTCAGACGTAGGTTTCAGGCAAAGTTTCTCTCAAGGGCAGAAGAGAATCTATACATGTAAAGGTTCTTGACATTGAAGCAGGGAAATCTATCAGTGAAAGAGTACGTCAACAAATTTAACCAATTGGCAAGGTTTGGCTTAGATTTGGTGAACACGTAGGAGAAGAAGGCTCTGAGGTTCGTTAATGGCTTGAATGAGCCATTGCAGGGGTTGGCTATGACTCACATCCCTATGGGGGCCACCTTTGAGAAGCTAGTAGACATGACACTCATGCACGAGGAGAAAGGCGCTAATGCTAATAAGGCACCCGAGAAGAAAGGGGATCAGGAGAAAACACATTAGCAAAACAAGAAGGGTGGTAAAGACAATAGTGGCAAAGGAAAGAAAATATGTTTTAACTGTGGGACACCAGGCCATCTCAGCAAGGATTACAGAAAGAAAAAGAAGACTGGCTGTTTTCACTGTGGTGAAGCGGGACATCTAGTGAAGGACTGCCCAAAGAAGGGGCTGAGGGCAGGGTCTACCTCGGGAGGACAGGTGCAGGCTCTTATGGCACCAGGGCAGGCAAGGGGACAAGTTCAGGCTCTCGCGGTTCCACCGTTGCAAGAACGAGGTAGAACCATTTCTGTTGAAAGCTTAGTTTTTCTGTTTGATCATCATGTTTGTACCTTATTCGATTCGGGTGCATCGCATTCGTTTATCTCTACATCATTAGTTGAATCACTGCACTTAAACACCAGTTTAATAGAGGATCCCTTAGTTGTTTCAAATCCAATTGGGGGCTCAGCTTATTTGTCCATGATATGTTTGGATTTGAAAATTTCTATACTTAGCGTTGGGTTTAGATGTGATGCTTATGTTTTGGGCTTCACGGGCTATGGGCTAATTTTAGGAATGGATTGATTATCCAGAAATGGGGTCGTTCTTGATTGTGTAAGGAGAGTAGTTAGGCTCATGACTCGCCTTGGCAACACTCTCGAAATCTTTTGTAATCCCATAAATTCCGTTATGCTAAGTTATCTAGAATCGCTTGACGCGTCGGTTGAAAATCTACGATCTGTTAAAGTAGTCCAAGAATATTCGGATGTGTTTGAGGAGGTGAAGGGCTTGCCTCCGAAGCGGAAGATAGATTTTCGAATATATCTTATGGATAATGCAAAACCAGTATCTTTGCCAGTACGCCACATGGCTCCTCGTGAAAGGAGGGAACTCAATAAGCAAGTGAAGGAGTTGCTTGAGAAGGGGTTCATAAGACGTAGTATATCGGAGTGGGGTGCTCCAGTAGTATTTGCCACGAAGGCGGATGGGTCCCTTAGACTTTGTGTGGATTATAGAGAACTTAATAAACTTACTAAGAAAAACAGACACCCAATGCCGAGGATTGACGATCTCTTCGATCAGTTAGTTGGCACTTCAATGTTTTCGTAGTTGGACTTAGCCACTGGATTCCATCAGTTGAGAGTGGCTGAGGATAGCATAGACAAAACTGCCTTTAGGACTCCGGACGGTTTCTATGAATGGCTAGTGATGCCCTTCGGTTTGACAAACGCCCCCGCATACTTTGTTGATTTGATGAGTAGGGTGTTTAGGGAGTACCTTAATAAATTTGTGGTGGTCTTTGTAGACGACATCTTGATCTTTTCTAAGAATGAAGAAGAGCATGCCCTACATCTTAGGGAAGTGTTGGAGACTCTACGAGCGCATAACCTTAAAGCAAAATTTACTAAGTGTCACCTCTGGAGAGAGGAAGTGCGATTCTTAGGGCACGTGGTTTCCAAAGAAGGGATAGCTGTGGATCCCGCGAAGGTGGTGGCCATCCAAGATTAGAAGGTCCCTAAAAATGCTACCGAAGTAAGAAGTTTCTTGGGGTTGGCTGGCTACTATAGGAAGTTTATCAAAGACTTCGCAAAAATATCAGCTCCATTGACATGCCTGACGAAGAAGAACCTAGTCTTCGCGTGGGACGTAGATTGTGATGATGCGTTCCAACGTTTAAAGAGAGCTTTGACCTCAGCTCCAGTCTTAGTGCTGCCAGACGGGAGTAAGCCATTTACTGTTTATACCGATGCTTGTGGGACAGGTCTAGGCGCAATCTTAATGCAAGAGGGAAGGGTAATAGCCTATGGTGGAAGGCAGTTAAGGGTGCATGAGAAAAATTACCCTACACATGACCTAGAGTTAGCCACAATTGTTTTCACGCTTAAGTCTTGGCGTCAATACCTTCTTGGCGAGAAATTCGAATTGTTCACTGACCACAAATCTTTAAAACACTTATTCTCTCAGAAGGACTTGAACTTAAGGCAGCAAAGGTGGATGGAGTTCTTAGCGTCCTACGATTTCGAAATAACATATACCCCTGGCAAGGGTAACGTGGTGGCAGACGCCTTAAGTAGGAAAATGTTGTCCTTGAGCCTATTGTTTTTTGAGCGGCGAAACTTAGAATTCATCTCTATGTTTGACTTTAGACCTTCCTTTGACTTTGTACTCGGTTTGCTAGCATCCTTGGAGGTCAAACCTACGCTTTTGGGACGGATTGGTGAGGCACATCGAGACGACCCACAGTTGGTTGAGTTAGTAGAAAAGCTCAAAAGAGGGGAGTCATCAAGCCATCTCTGTAGGTATACCCTGGATGATAAGGGAAGGTTACGTAGGGATAGTAGACTTTGTGTACCTCGAGACGAAGGTTTGAGGAAGGCTATTCTTGACGAAGCACATAATTCGAAGATGACCATTCATCCCGGCGGGGACAAGACGTACAAAGACATGAAGCGAGTTTTCTTTTGGGCCGGTATGAAGAGGGATGTGGCCGAGTATGTTGCTAGATGCTTGGTGTGCCAACAAGTAAAAGCGGAGCAAAAGAAACCCGGTGGGTTACTTCACCCATTGGAGGTTCCACTATGGAAGTGGGAAAGTATCTCGATGGACTTTGTGGATGGATTACCAAGATCAAGGAAGGGTAATACGGGGATTTGGGTTATAGTAGACAGACTTACTAAGAGCGCCCATTTTATTCCCATAAAGAGTAAGAGGACTGCTCCATGGCTAGCTTCTGTATACGTTCGAGAGATAGTTCGTTTGCATGGTGTTCCTTCTAGCATAGTAAGCGACCGCGATCCTATCTTCACTAGCAAATTTGGGAGGAGCTTACAAGATGCGGTAGGGACTCAATTATGTTTGAGCACCGCATATCGTCCTCGGACGGACGGCCAGACTGAGAGGGTGAATCGCATTCTAGAGGATCTTTTGAGGCTATGTATCCTAGACTTTGGGGGTACATGGGAAGAGCATCTTCCATTGGTAGAGTTCGCATATAATAACATCTTTCAATCTAGCATTGGCATGGCACCTTTCGAAGCTCTTTATGGACGACCTTGTCGTTCACCTATATGTTGGTGGGAATCTACGGATAAGATCTTACTTGGGCCCGATATGATTAGAGAGACTTCAGAAAAGATCGACTTGATTCGAAGGAGGATGAAGACGGCGCAAGATAGGCAGAAATCTTATGCAGACAAAAGGAGGACAGATCTTGAGTTTGATGTTGGGGACATGGTCTTTATCAAAGTGTCTCCATTACGGAATGTTGTTCTCTTTGGGTCCTTTGGGAAATTAGCATCAAGGTTTGTAGGGCCGTTTCCTATTAAGGAGAAGATTGGACAGATGGCGTATAGAGTGGAGTTGCCTGAGAGACTTAGTGGTGTACACGACGTATTCCATGTGTCACATTTAAGGAAGTGCTTGCACGAGACCGCAGAAGTGGTAGAGCCGAGCTTGCTTAGAGAGGTGGAGATAGAGCGTGATGCGACGATTCGACGAGCTCCTACATGCATTCTTGGGTCGGAGATCAAGAAGTCGAGGAATCGAGAGGTCAGACTAGTCAAAGTGCAATGGGGAGATGATGAGAACAATGCTACTTGGGAGACAGAAGCGAAGATGCGTTCGTTGTACCCTTTTCTTTTCGAGGGTATGTCTTTTAATTTCTCCTTTATCACTTAACTTGTACTTATCTTATCTTTAGTATGTCCTCTTGCTAGTATCTTTGACCTTTAGTTAGGATAATCCTTTGGTTGAAACATGTGTTTGAAACATGTTATGTATGATGGATGCATAGTGGATGCGAGTGTTTGCTAGTGGTTGCTCGTGGATGCATATACACACACTTTAGGCACTAGATCGGCTCAGTCACTTCATATTGCATATATATGGATGTATTTAGTAAAATGGATGTATGAGGATTTTTTTATCATATGGATGCTGCATTCAGATGATGATTGTGCATGCATATAGAGATAATATGTAGCATTAAGGAACTTTTGCATACATAATGGACGCATGGCACTATCATGATTTGCATTAAGGAGGTCAACTGAATCAGTGGACCGCCTGATTTTGCATTAGATATGGACATATACACACACTGTGCATTTAAACATGAAAGCATTAGAAGTCTATAAGGACAATGGATGCCTGCGTTTGATGGTTGAGTAGATGGACGATTGGATGTTAGGATATACATTCTTCTTGACTTGAAGATTTCGGGGTCGAAATCCTTTAAGGAGGGTAGAATGTAACACCCCGTAATTCTCTTAATATTAATATTCACAAATTAAAAAATAACTAATCTCAGACGTGAGAATTGTGGGAAACGGGTTGCGCCATTGTGTTTGTCTCGGAATTCTGGTTGAAATAGAGTCCGAGTTTGCGTGATTTGGACATCGTATGAAGGAGATATGGCCATCGGAAGTTTCAGAAAATTCAAAATTCAAAATTCAAAATTCGAAGTCAAGCAGGCCAGGCGGGAAATTTCCCGCCCAGCACCTAGGTCGACTAGGGAGTCGACTGGACAGTCGACACCCCCAGGACCAGGTCGACTGCGCAGTCGACTTGGGTGTCGACCTGGTCCAGTCGGCCAGGTTTTGGCAGAACCCAATTTTGAGCTACTGATGTGTCTTTAGGGCTGAGTTGGCTAATTTAACTGTTCAGGTTAGTTCTGAGTTGATCTGACGGTCTAAATAAATCCTAAACTCTATATATACCTAGGTAGTCTCTCACTCTAAATTCACATGAAAGATAGAATAGCCGCCGTCATGCTGTCGCCATGGAACTCAGTGTAGCCGCCGCCAACTAAGAAGGAAGAAAGCTAATCAAAACTCTAATTCTACTCAACCCTAAAGCAAATCAAGACTCTCTTTCTTTTCTAATTGCGAGTATGATGATCTTAATAAGATTATTAGCAAACTAATTAGATTAAGATGTGATATGGATCATAAGAAAATGATGTGAATTGTCATATATGTTGTTGTAAACCTTATGCTATCATGTATGTTGTAAATCCTATGTTATGTGATGATGATATCCTATATGTTGTTAATCATGCTATGATGATATTATATATGTTGCAAGTTTCTATGCTAAGTTGCGATGTTACAAAGCCATGATGTTATTATGTTGTAGTTAGCTTATGAATCATGATGTTGATTATATATATTTGGGCTATGATGATTCACATGATAAATCACATGTATCTATGCAAGTTTAGATTTATTAGTATGTATAATCACACATATTGTATGACATCTATTTAGATCTAGAATTATGACATCTATTTAGATCTAGAATTATGCTATGACATGTGTGAGTTCTATGTGTTAGATGCTAGTTCACACCATCATTATGTTGCATAAACCACATATGCAAGTTTAAACATGAACTTGGGTTATGATCATATTATGTAAGTTGTGACATTTAACCAAACAAGTTGACACCTTTAGATCCATGACATGTGTAGTTTTATGCAAGTTTCACCTCTATTATGATTAGATCTATTTTATTTGTCTATATGTTGTGATAATTTATATTTGTGCTATGAGTTAGACTATTCGAGTCTAACGTATATTTTGCGTTGAATAAGCGAACGTATAACGTGGGGTAGGGGTAATATTAAGGAATTAATATTAAGAAATTGGGGTGCAATTGATATGATTTTGCATACCGTAAGTGAATGGCCATAATTGAGTCAATTATGGACATCATTAAAATTGGAATTAATTAATGATTTGAATAGGGATATATTTAAAACTGGTAAAAGATTATAAGTGTTAATCAATGCTTAGGACACGAGGTTGGTCTCGTTTGTGACGTAAAACTGCCCGGACCCGCCTGGCGAATCCAGTAGTCACAAACGTCAGCCCAATGTGAGAGGTCCTAGGCCCAAATTAAAGCATAACAGTTGTAAAGACACGAGGTTAGACTCTTTTATGGTGTAAGACTGCCCGGACCCGCCGGCGAATCCTACTGCCAGTCTAATGTGAGAGGTCTTTATGAGGTTAAGGCCTGAATGAATTAAGAAATACTTAACCAGATAAACATGTGAAGTGGGACATGAGGGTTAAGTAGGTGCCTTGGGTGGCATAAGGAATCTAGTGGGTGCCTTTAGTGGCATTTGAAATACGATTAGTAAGACTTAACCAAACACACATGTAAAAGAACATGACTAAGAAGAGGGCTAAGTGAGATATACTAGTGGGGACAAGCTTAGGTGGATAGCTTGTGGTAAGTAATTGGGAGCCCATTTCAACCAGTAACCCAAACGTATCTTTGTGGGCTCGACCCAAGTCGAGGACGGGACACGCATACTGGGCTTGACTATAAGAGGCCAAACGGGTTAGCGTTGGCAACGCAAGTCCAACGGGTTTCATATGCATGTGTGGACCCGGGTTGTTAGGTAAGACGTTGTTGCATCGTGTAGGTATAAGCCGTGCATCCTTAGGCTGTATCAGGTCGCCACTTTAGGGGAGTGATACACCCCACTGTGGGACCAACACGGGTATCTACGAGTAGGGAGCCGATCGAAAGTGGGTAGTGGGGTACACCTAGCGGAGATAGGGGCAGGCGGCACCTATGTAGTCAGCTAGGGGTACACGAAGTTATTTATAAAA
Organism: Allium sativum; assembly: GCA_030737875.1. Lineage (NCBI taxonomy): Eukaryota > Viridiplantae > Streptophyta > Magnoliopsida > Asparagales > Amaryllidaceae > Allium > Allium sativum. The sequence continues at coordinate 269,407,314 of CM060912.1, read as the reverse complement.
TTTCTAAGTGAAGCAAGTGGGATCAAACTTTAGGGTGACTGGTGTGGTGCAGTGTAGTAATTATTTGTTAGTATTAGGTGTGCCTTTAATGTTATCTTTATCTGCTAGTCCATAACCAATAGTTCATAGACATTTCCTTGTTTTCCAGCTTATGCCTTAGTCTAGTTATTTTGATAATAGTATTGTTAGAATTATCATACTCGCCAGAATTTATGTCTGACCCCCTCTATTTCTATCTTTTTTCCCCTCCAGGTCCTCAGGGTGGACCCAGCTCTAGTGGAGTCTGATTGAATTGCTTATTTTCTCTTTATGAAAGCTTGGACCGCTGATGTAAAGTCCATCTTGTTATCTTCTTTAATGGCTATTTATGTAATGGGATTATGTATTTTGTTTTATCAAGATGGATATTGTACTTGACTCTGATTTATGGTTTTATGATGTAACAAACATGTTTAATTTCCGCTGCAATGAAATAAAGTTTTAGATTTCCAAGTACTACTTATTATCTGTCTTGTTGTAATTTTTCTGTTCTATATTCACTTAAAACCTCCATGGAAGTTAATGCATTCCCTTTGTGAGTGACATTAATGGTCGTGGGGTGTTACATAAAATGTCTGCAGTGGAATCAAACATAATATACATAATGAAGTCTGAACAACATAATAGAAATGATAAGATCCATCTCCTGCTCCACAGCTATCCAGAATGAGTCTGTTAAAATCTGAATACAAGGCTTACGTGTAGAAAATAGGGGCACCTGAGTTTGCAAAGTGAAACTAACTATGAATCAGTCATGGGACTAGTATGAGAAATATTACTTAACCTATTTAATAATAAGATCAATCACAGGATCACGCCGCTAATGCGGAACGGGTTTACTCTATTGGATTGCTAGTGCATGAAATAAAGTAAATTATTTAAACAATGCAATGCTTTTTAGAAAAATGAAGCCATTATAAGACTGAAGTCCTATCACACAATGCAACGTAAACCGAAGGATAGAGTTTTACCTTATAATGGCCAAAATATGCTTGATACGTATAAAACAAAATCATTTGATATTATTATTAATGTTTATATGTTTCAAAAATAGTTTCAATCATAATGTATCAATCATAGACGACATGAGTACCATATATCATGTCGCCATACTAGTTTTACAATTAAAACCGCACATGTCGTATTGGAAGTTGGATTTCCATCATGAACCAAGACAAGGGATCGTCCTTACCGAATTCGAGACAATCTAGCCCATGTCTCAGGATACAGTAGCAACTGCACCTTGGATTATCAGGGTCGGCCCACACTTAGTGGGTTAATATTCCCTGAACAATACGTTTCCCCACCCTATGGGGCATAAGTCTGGTCAATACGTCGACCATATCCATCCATCGGCCCTGTAGTGACCGATATATCCATGGCGCCTCGCTTTCCATCATCCACATAAGTAAAAGTGTCTAGGCTCCATACCATGACACTGGTTCTAGCTAGAAAGAAACGCATGTCCTCCCAGAAGTCCTCTCCCGTTTCTGGTTAATTAACACTATACATAAAGTTATGCTATTTAAAGCCGTTCTTTGATCATCAACCACAACACTTTTCTTTTCAATAAAATCCTTGATCATTTGCCACTCTGGCATGCCACATAGGCCATTCATGCCATGCGACTGATGTTTATCGATATATAACCTCTAAGCTCGTACGTCTCAGAGAAGGGGGTTAAGAAAGTGAACAAATTCTCCGCCACCAAACAGGTATATATATATATATATATATATATATATATATATATAACAGAGATCAATCAACACAGAATCGAATCCTATGTCAAACACACAGACCATTTACAAGTTCGTTTTGGGTTTGAACGAAACTGTAGGCACCTTATTCCTCGTTCAATATGGCACATCCGGAAAATCAACAAGCACGTCCGGACTACTATCACTGTAACCCCTCCTAGGAGAAAACCAATCCAGGGCATTAGTAGTAATCCATTCGATGTGAAGATCACCGGTCTTGCACCGTCTTTATATCTTCGACTTTTATTCGTCGATCAATTATTTGAAATGAGAATTAACTCGGCCTTTTCAATTAATTCACGTATATATAGAATTTAAATCAATTCTTTCCATGGTTAAATTATTTGACATCCATGTTTCAGTTCATTAATATAATTTTCATGTCAAACACATCCAACCATCAAAATATCAAACAAACCAAGTAAATATAGTTTATTTCCATTCTATATCGTTTATAACATTTTATAACGATTTATCGCTATTTTTATTCATAATAAAATAGCTCAATTTAATTAAACGACGTTTTAGGTCATTACGCGGTCCTGGGCTGTTTTCTTCATATTAGATTTACGCATTTCTGAAAATCTAACCGTCGGATCTTAACAAATTTTAAATCGTTGGAAAGATCTTTTCAAAGCAGACCGAACGGTTCCAATTTTGGGAAAATCCGATGGTCGGATTTCTTAGTATAATCGTTTAAAATTAAAATTCTAAAACGCGAACTACAGCGTTGTTATTCGTTTAATTTAATATATATATATATATATATATGCCTAATTTATTCGACGATTTTAAAACCGTTTACACTTCATATACGTGTTAAAAATGATGTTTTTAATGAACAAACATTTATTTCAACACTTGGCTATTTTTAGCACTTCACATACGTGGTAAAAATGATATTTTTATCATTAAAAGAATTTATTCAACACATGAATATCTCTAACACTTCATACATACAATAAAAATATTAATTTTATTATTCAAACAATATACAAACAATTTATTCAACACATGAATATATTTTCAACACATGAATATTTTTATTACTTCACATACATGATAAAAATGATATTTTTATCGTTCAAAGAATTTATTCAACACATGAATATTTTTAGCACTTTATGTACACAATAAAAATGTTAATTTTGTTGTTCTAAGAATTTACTCAATACAGGAATATTTTTATTACTTCACATACATGATAAAAATGATAATTTTATCGTTCAAAGAATTTATTCAACACATGAATATTTTTAGCACTCTATATACACAATAAAAATGTTAATTTTATTATTCTAGGAATTTACTCAACACATGAATATTTTTATAACTTCATATGCACAATAAACATGTTAATTTTATTGTTCAATCAATTTATTCAACACATGAATATTTCAGGGAATTTTGGCATTACAACGGCAGGGTATTTAGCACCGGCACCGTGTCCAGCATGGCTCCTCTGCTATTCTAGGCCTCGCTGCATCACAATAATTTCATTTCCATAATTTCCACAATATCATTCATTTTCACAACACAATGAATATACCACAAACATAACCAATTTTGTTGCAGCCAAATTCAATCGTTCACAAGCACAACCAAATTTCACATCACAATACAATCAAATCGTCCATGGTCTGTGGACGATGGATGTCGGGAGCTACTAAACTCCGTCTACAACCTAATATATTTTATTTCCATTTTAATTGAATTTAGAAATCTCACATTGCATTCGCCTTCGCCTAAAATTGTAACGAGCTCCAAATGCGTTCTAGTCTCTTCTAAAATGTAGTGTACGATGCCACAGTCCCGATGTCTCTTGTTTCACTGGATTATTTGAACAACATATGAAAAAGATCTGATTTTTATTAATAAACCATACTTCGCAACTCTTTTAAGTGTTTAAACCCTTTTAAAATTTCAAAGTCGATACCTTTCAGTTTTTTATTCGAATTAGGGTTTCAACTTTTCTCCAAACTGAAGCGCTAGGTGATAAATGGGTTATGCTACGTTAAAGGGGGAGGAGAGGGATTCCCGACACTGGTGGAGGCACTCAGATCGATGGCTCCTGGTAGTCACGGCAGAGCTTCAAACGCATCCACTTCACGGGGGCAATTCGATCCAGATACGCCACCATAAGTTGCAAACTTTATATGGATTTGAAGATCTCGTGATTCTCTACAAAATCCTCAAAAGGTTCACTTGATTTCATTGAGTAAACCTGGAGAAATCGAAGAGAGAAGAAGTGAAGAGGAGTCGTCGTTCGTTCGTGGGTTACTTGGGTAAATTATCTGGAGCGAGAAAGTGAACGAGAAATTCTATTGGCCCAGGGTTTTATATTTTATTTTTAATTCAATTAATTCTTAAAATACCCCTTCATCAATACGAACTCCAAATTAAACCCAACGACTATCACCCCTAGCGAAATACCCTATTCCTGACATAATGGAATATGTTTCGTAAGCCCATTCGACTATTTCAGTCAGTTATTCTTCAAATTAAAATATAAAACATTCAATTTTAGATTTGAACGTACATTTTAATTTGCCGGGTAACATTCTGATTCCAAAAATTCCCGAAAACAAATCTAGCTATGTTGGGACGACATGGTCCCAACAAAACTAATTTCGTTGGATTTGGAGACCGTTTGAAAAATGGTCATTTTCTGGTCAATCCACTTCAAATTGAAATTACCAAATACGTTTTAATTTACCACGCTCACATATTAATTCCAAAAATTATGGAATTTTAAACCTAACAATAAATTGACATTCCAGATCCAACCAAAGTGGTTTCATCGAAAACGGGGATCGTTTGAAAAATTACTATTTTTAAGGGCTTTATTATTATTTAAAAATGGAATTTTTAAATTCTGACGTATTTTCTGCCAAAATTACTCGAAATAAATTTTTTAATTTGGTTCTTATTTTCCGGGTTGTTACAATCTCCCCCACTTAAATTCTTTTTGTCCTTGAAAAGGAATAGAGCTGAAAGTTATTTAATCAACCAACTCAACTTTCATTCTGGCTTCCATTCTTCAACTTTCCAGTTCATAAGAATTTTATAATTTCTCAAAAATTTGGCTAACACCCTAAATTTTTGAAAAATTTCGCCATAATCTCCTTTGTACGGGCTAATCGGTAAAACCCAAACTAGCCTTACAGGGCCTTCATCAATCCAGAAGAAAAAGAAAAAGCCAATCGGCTCATAAAATCACCAAAACCCAATGAATATGGTAATCATGTACCTATTTGTCGGGCATACATTTTTATTCCTCTTCTTAGCGTCCCTTCTATGACCTGTTCATACATATACATGTACATGCATGCATTTCAATCAATTTTCAATTCAGTTCAATATTTGACGCAATTTGGATAAATTTACCTTTTATTATCTTATTGGTTATATTAACTATCATTTCAATATTTTGATTAATCAAATGAATAATCACACATCATAACCAACAATCAATTAGTTGATTAACCTTTTCAAATATATATTTTCTTATATACTTAAAAATCATATTTTCTAAGATCAGATTATATATAATTAAAACTTTTCGTCCTCAGAAAGGAAACAATAGTAAAGTTGGAAACCAAACGGAAATGAAAGTATTGTATATGTACCTTACACCAGAGCTAATCAGAGATGTCCACTCTGCACTTGGGATAAGACTGTCTGATAATATCTTATGTCTCCCATGTACAGTCTCTCGGATCTCCACTCCACTGCACTTTCACTAAGTGAACCCTCCTATTCCTCAGCTCTTTAGTTTCTTTGCCAATAATTTTCAGTGGCTCTCTTCTCACAGCTAATTCTAGAGTAATATTTAAATCTTGTTGCGCTGCTTCTTCCAGAATTAGACCTGGATCATGCACATGCTTTCTAAGTTGAGACATGTGAAATACATCATGTACTCCAAGCAACCAGTCAGGTAATTGAACCATATAAGCAAGAGTTCCAATCCTTTTAAGTGTAGGAAATGGACCAATAAATCTAGGTGCCAATTTCCCCATTTTCCCGAAGCGGACTACCCTCCTCATTGGAGAAACTCTCAGATATACATAATCGCCAACAACAAATGTCAAATCTCTTCTTCTAGAGTCCGCATAACTCTTCTGTTGGCTTTGAGCAGTTTGCCGTCGCTTCTTAATGAAATCGACTTTGTCTGAAGCTTCACGAATCATATCGGGACCAAATACTAGTCGATTACCTGGTTCCACCCAACGTGCGGGAGATCTACAAGGTCTTCCATACAAGGCTTCGAATGGTGACATTTCTAAGCTCGCTTGATGGCTGTTGTTGTATGAGAACTCAGCCAAATGCAAGTGATCTTCCCACAATCCGCCAAAATCAATAATACAAGCCCATAGTAAATTTTCTAGTATACGATTCACCCTCTCAGTTTGGCCATCTATTTGCGGATGATATGCGGTGCTTAGATTTAATTTTTTTCCCAGTTCGGCATGAAATGCTTCCCAAAAGTTACCAGAAAAAATTGGGTCTCTATCGCAAACAATACTATTGAGCACTCCATGTAGTCTAACGATCTCTTTGAAATAAATCTAAGCCAGACTCTGAGCGTTTCTGTTTGATCTAGCAGGTATAAAATGGGCGGTCTTCGTGAAACGATATACGATCACCCATATACTGTCATTTCCTTTCCTGGTTCAGGGAAAAGCATCTATGAAATCCATGGATATTTGATCCCATTTCCAAATTGAAACCTCCAACGTTTGTAACAATCCAGCGAGTTTTTATTGATCACTTTTTACTTGTTGACAAGTGGAACACCTACTAACGTATAATGAAATGTCTCTGTTCATAGATCTCCACCAGAAGGTGCGTTTGATATCGTTATACATTTTACTCACTCATGGATGGATACTAAGTTTAAATTAGTGACATTCATCCAGTACTTCCCTCCGGAGCTCCGGGATGTTTGGAACACAAATTCGGCCTTTTAACCTCAGAACCCCATTGTTATCAATCTAAAAAATCAAGGGTTCGCCTTTCTGAATTCTCTCTCTAATCCTCTTAATGAATTGATCATCCTTCTGAAGAGAAGATATTTTATCAATCAATGAAGGCATAATAATAAGACTGGCGATGATTACGTTCTTTCTGCTAAGCGCATCAGCTACAACATTGGCTTTCACCGGAGTGTACAAAATATCATGATCGTATGCTGCAAGAAATTCTAGCCAACGCTGCTATCTCAAATTCAAGTCTTTCTGGGTGAACAAATACTTCAAGGACTGATGATCGGTATATAATTTGAACTTCTCACGCAAAAGATAGTGCCTCTATATTTCCAAATCAAACACGATGGCTAACAACTCAAGATCACGAGTTGCATACCTCTTCTCATGCGGCTTCAACTGACAGCTAGCATAAGTAACTACTTGGCCTCTTTGCATTAATACCGCACCAACACCTTCAATAGAAGCATCTGTATAGACAGTCAAACCTTGATTGCCATCGATAATTGTTAATACGGGAGAAGCTGTCAATCTTAATTTTAGCTCTTGGAAAGCTGCCTCACATTCTGGAGTCCAATTAAATCTTGCGTGCTACTTTGTAAGCTTTGTTAATGAACTGGATATCTTCGAAAAATCCTTATTGAATTTCCAATAATAACTAGCCAATCCTAGAAAACTTCTGACTTTTGTAGGTGTAGTAGGCTGTTCCAATCTTAAATAGTTGTGATTTTGCTTGGATCAACAGAAATTCCTTCCTTTGATACTACGTGACCAAGGAACTTCACTTCTTCTTGCCAGAATATACTCTTAGAAAATTTGGCCTTTAAAATGTTCCTTCTCATAATCCCCAACGCTTGTTCTAAATGTTTAGCGTGCTCGCTCTCTGACTTAGAGAAGATTAGGATATCACCAATGAACACCAATACGAATTTATTCAAGATTTCTATGAATACTCTGTTCATTGAATCGACAAAATAAGATGGAGCGTTACATAAGCTGAACGACATTACTAACCACTCATAAAAATGCTGTCAAAGGGACACATTCTTCGGCAATACGCAGCTGATGGAAACCTGTAGCTAAGTCCATCCTTGAAAATACTTGAGCTCCATTTAACCGATCCAACAAATCATCGATACAGGGTAATGGATATTTATTCTTTAGCATCTGCTTGTTGAGGTCATGATAATCTACATATAATCGGAGAGTACCGTCTGACTTAGGAACAAACACTACTGCTGCTCCCCAATTCGAAAAGCTAGGCCTGATCAGACCCTTCCATAGCAATTGTCGAGTTTGGTTACCCAAATCTTCTTTTTCCTTCAATGTCATTCTCCGAATTGGATGCACTAATGGTCTGGCATTCGGAATTAAATTGATCCTGAATTCAATTTCTCTTTGCGGAGGTAATCTATCGACTTCTTCAAACACATCCACATAATTGTTAACAACAGGAATATTTTCAATAGCAGTGGGAGTAACATCAAGAGCTGACCAAAATTCTTTCCTATTTGATATGGAACTTCACATGATATCGTTATATACCCCCTAATTTCTTTTTAGCCTTAACAACTCTCTCGGCTTACTTAATTTCGGCTTCATATTTGGTTAACCAATCCAATCCTAAAATAAGTTCAAATTTGGTAAAATTCATGACGATCGAGATGGAAGGGAACCGATACAGGGAAAAAGAATCAGGCACCCTAAAACACCAACTAAGATCGAGGGAACCCCCAATCGGATTATGGACACTGATCGGTTCTTTGAGGCGCTTCAATTTAAAATTCAATTTCTTAACCACATTACTCGAAATAAAGCTTCGTGATGCACCTGTATCAAACAACACCTTAATCGGAATATCATTAACAGTAAGGGTGCCTTCTAAAACATCTGGCCTTTCACTACTAGCTGAGGGTGCTGGAGTTTCTGCCGTGCTATTGACTTGAGCCTCTTTGGTCACTTTCAACAGCCGACAATCTTGCTTTGCATGACCCAACTGATGGCATATGTTGCATTCTCTACTTTCTTGAAACTCCCTTTTGGATTTAGATCCATCATTTCTTCGTTTCTTCGAAGATTTGCAATTCTTAAGCAAATGCCCTTGCTTATTGCAATTATTGCATATGGCAGTCCTTAATGGTTCTTTCTTAGACTTGACCCCTTTCTTATTGGCTTTAGGCTTCTTACTGACCTCAGGCTTCGTACTTACCTCAGGACTATCAGTTTCGAACTTCCTTTTGGTGTTAGATCTGCCTTCCTCTTCTTCATCCAAAAGGCCTTGCTAATCGAGATTCTCATTGCAACGAGCCATTTCTATCATTTTAGAAAAATGAAGCTTCACATGTGCAATTACACTACTTTCGTATTTTCTTTGAAGTCCATTATTAAATATCAGATTCTTCCTTAAAGGATCTTGAATTAGATGCGGACCAAAACGAGAAAGTTCATTGAATTTATTTTGGTACTCCCGAATGGTCATATCTCCTTGATTCAGATAATATAACTCATCATATAGCTGCTCAGTTGCTTCTGGAGGAATAAATCATTATTTGAAAGTTCTTTAAATCTATCCCAGGTATACCTTCTGGATTATCCATAGTAACAGTTTCCCACCAGGTTAAAGCTTTTCCTTTGAGTGCCCAAGATTCCAGTAATCTTTTCTGATCATCTCTCTTTACTAGAACTTCTATATATGGTTTTGGTTGTGGGAGCACAATTAGCTCGTTAGATTCCTGAACCATAGAATTACTTCTTCTCCTTCTGCCACACATATTCTACTATGTATGCAAATAGCAGACAAAGTGTCAAGCCAACAGAAAAGATATTGTAAAGCATAGAGACATATATTTAAATGTAAATGTGTCAATCGGGGTGTATTTCATTCTGCTATACTCATTCTAGGACCTTACTGATCCTATCTGCAATGGGTTACTCGCCCTAGAATACTTTCTATTCTATTTCTGACGAGTTCGTTAACATGTTATATTCGTGAGCTAAGATTAACCAAAGCTCTGATACCAACTGCGATGACCCCAAAACCCCTTGCCACGAAAGCAAGGATAATCTTTGGAATATAATACATAAACAATAACAGCAGAACAGAAATATTTCACTACAACATATAATATATATGAAATTACACTAGAAATAATATAATCATCAGAGTTACACAACATAATAGGATCATACTTGGTAAAAAATACAGTTTCAGCTTAATATAAAATGTCTGCAGCGGAATCAAACATAATATACATAATGAAGTCTGAACAACATAATTGAAATGATAAGATCCATCTCTAGCTCCATAGCTATCCAGAATAAGTCTGCTAAAACCCGAATACGAGGCTGCCCATGTAGAAAATAGGGGCACCCGAGTTTGCAAAGTGAAACAAACTACGAGTCAGTCATGGGACCGGTATGAGAAATCTTACTTAACCTATTTAATAATAAGGTCAATCACAGGACCACACCGCTAACGCGGAACCGGTTTACTCCATTGGATTTCCGGTGCATGAAATAAAGTAAATTATTTGAACAACGCAATGCTTTTTAGAAAAATGAAGCCATTATAAGACTCAAGTCCCATCATATAATGCAACGCAAACCGAAGGATAGAGTTTTACCTTATAATGGCCAAAATATGCTTGATACGTATAAAACAAAATCATTTGATATTATTATTAGTGTTTATATGTTTCAAAAACAATTTCAATCATAATGTATCGATCATAGACGACATGGGTACCATATATCATGTTGTTATACTAGTTTTACAATTAAAACCTTATATGTCATATTCGAAGTTGGATTTCCATCACGAACCAAGGCAAGGGATCGTCCTTACCGAATTCGAGATAATCCAGCCCATGTCTCATGATACAACCGCAACTGCACCTTGGATCGTTAGGGCCGGCCCACACTTAGGGGGTTAATAATCCCTGAACAATACGTTTCCCCGCCCTATGGGGTGTAAGTCTGGTCAGTACGTCGACCATATCCATCCATCGTCCCCGTAGTGACCGATATATCTGAGGCACCTCGCTTTCCATCATGCACATAAGTAAAAATGTTTGGGCTCCGTACCATGACACCACTTCTAGCTGGAAAGAAACGCATGTCCTCCCAGAAGTCCTCTCCCGTTTCTGGTTCATACTGGGTTGCGAGGCTCGTGAATTAACGCTATACACAAAGCTATGCTATTTAAATCCGTGCTTTGATCATCAACCACAAGACTTTGCTTTTCAGCAAAAGCCTTAATCATTTGCCACTCAGGCAATTCACGCCATGCGACTAATGTCTATCGATATATAACCTCTGAGCTAGTACGTCTCAGAGAAGGGTGTTAAGCAAGAGAATAAATTCTCCCCCACCAAACAGAAATACATTTAACGGAGATCAATCAACACAGAATAAAATCCCATGTCAAACACACATTCCATTTACAAGTTTGTTCTGGGTTTGAACGAAACCGGAGGCACCTTATTCCTCGTTCCATATGTCCAATACAGAAGAGAGGCCCTCGCACATCCGGACAATCAACAGGTACGTCCGGACTACTACCACTGTAACCCCTCCTAGGAGCAAACCGATCCAGGGCATTAGTAGTAATCAATTCGATGTGAGGATCACCGGTCTTGCACCGTCTTCATATCTTTGACTTTTATTCGTTGATCAATTATTTGAAATGAGAATTAACTAGCTCTTTTTAAATAATTCGTGTATATATAGAATTCAAGTCAATTCTTTCCATGGTTAAATTATTTGACATCCATGTTTCAGTTCATTAATATAATTTTCATGTCAAACACATCCAACCATCAAAATATCAAACAATCAAAAAAATTCGGTTTATTACCATTCCTTATTGTTTATAATGTTTTATAATGATTTACTGCTATTTTTATTTATAAGAAAATAGCTCAATTTAATAAAATGACGTTTCAGATCATTACACGGTCCTGGCGCTGTTTTTCTTCATATTTGAGTTACACATTTGTGAAAATCTAACCGTTGGATCTTAAGAAATTTTATATTGTTGGAAAGATCTTTTCAAAGCAGACCTAATGGTTCTAGTTTTGGGTAAATCCGTTGGTCGGATTTCTCGGTATAATCATTTAAATTTACGATTCCAAATCGCAAACTATAGCGTCGTTATTCGTTTAATTTAATTTATATATATATATATATATATAAATATAATTTATTCGATGATTTCAAAACCGTTTACACTTCATATACGTGTTAAAATGATGTTTTCAATGAACAAACATTTATTTCAACACTTGGCTATTTTTAGCACTTCACATACATGATAAAAATGATATTTCTATCGTTCAAAGAATTTATTCAACACATGTATCTCTATCACTTCATACATACAATAAAAATGTTAATTTTATTGTTCAAACAGTTTATTCAACACGTGAATATATTTTCAACACATGAATATTTTTATTACTTCACATACATGATAAAAATGATATTTTTATCGTTCAAAGAATTTATTTAACACATGAATATTTTTTGCACTTTATATACGCAATTAAAATGTTAATTTTATTATTCTAAGAATTTACTGAACACATGAATATTTTTATTACTTCACATACATGATAAAAATAATATTTTTATTGTTCAAAGAATTTATTCAACACATGAATATTTTTAACACATTATATACATAATAAAAATGTTAATTTTATTGTTCTAAGAATTTACTCAACATATGAATATTTTTAGAACTTCGTATGCACAATAAAAATGTTAATTTTATTGTTCAATCAATTTATTCAACACATGAATATTTCAGGAAATTTCGGCATTACAACGGCAGGGTATTTAGCACCGACACCATGTCCAGCACGGCTCCTCTGTTATCCTAGGCCTCGCGGCGTCACAATAATCTCATTTCCATAATTTCCACAATATCATTCATTTTCACAACACAATGAATATACCACAAACACAACCAATTTTGTTGCAACCAAATTCAATCATTCACAACCACAACCAAATTTCACAGTATAATACAATCAAGTCGTCCATGGTCTGTGGACGACGGGTGTCGGGAGCTACTAAACTCCGTTTGCAACCTAATATATTTTATTTCCATTTTAATCGAATTTAGAAATCTCACATTGCTTTCGGCTTCACCTAAAATTGTAGCGAGCTCCAAATGCGTTCTAGTCTCTTCTAGAATGTAGTGTACAATGCCACGGTCCCGATGTCTCTTGTTTCACTGGATTTGGACAGCATACGAAAAAGATCCTATTTTTATTAATAAACCATACTTCGCAATGCTTTTAAGTGTTAAAACCCTTTTAAAAATTCAAAGCCGGTACCTTTCAGTTTTGGTTTAAACTAGGGTTTCAACTTTTCTCCAAATTGGAAGCGCTAGGTGATAATCGGGTTATGCCACGTCGAAGGGGGAGGAGATGTCTTCCTAGCGCTGGTGGAGGCGCTTAGATCGACGACTCCTGGTGGTCACGGCGGAGCTTCAAACGCATCAACTTCACGGGGGCGATTCAATCTACATATGCCACCATAAATTACAAACTTTATATGGATTTGAAGATCTCGTGATTTCCTACAAAATCCTCAAAAGGTTCACTTGATTTCGTTGAGTAAACTTGGAGAAATCGAAGAGAGAAGAAGTGAAGAGGATCCGTCGTTCATTCGTGGGTTACGGGAGTTAATTATCTGGAGCGAGAAAGTGAACGAGAAATTCTATTGGGTCGGGGTTTTATATTTTATTTTTAATTCAATTAATTCCGAAAATACCCCTTCATCAATACGAACTTCAAATCAAACCCAACGACTGTCGCCCTAAATACCCCCATTCCGAACACATTGGAATATGTTATGTAAGCCCATTCGACTATTTCAGTCAGTTATTCTTCAAATTAAAATATAAAACATTCAATCTTAGATTTGAACATACATTTTAATTTGTCGGGGCCACATACTGATTCCAAAAATTCCCGACAAATAAATCTAGCTATGTTGGGACGATACGGTCCCAACCAAACTGATTTCATCGAATTTGGAGATCATTTGAAAAATGGTCATTTTCTGGTCAATCCAATTCAAACTGAAATTACTAAACACTTCTTAGTTTACCACGCTCACATATTAATTCCAAAAATTATGGAATTTTAAACCTAAAAATAAATTGACATTCCAGATCCAACTAAATTGGTTTCATCGAAAAAGGAGGTCGTTTGCAAATTTGCTATTTTTAAGGGCTTTATTATTATTTAAAAATGGAAATTTTAAATTCTATCGTATTTTCTGCCAAAATTACTCGAAATAATTTTTTTAAATTAGCTCTGATTTTTCGGGTTGTTACAATTTAACTAACACTATTTAGGACGATAAATTTTACACATCGCCCACCTACACAAATAATATTCAGTATTTGTTGGTTGAAACCCCACACGGGTATTGGGATGATATTTGACGTACACTAATCCCAATTGTTTAGTTATATGTTAATCGATGGGTTGACAGACTGTAGTGAGCTTTAATTATTTATATGTAATGCTTATGCAGTTGTGTAATGCACTCTGGATGATGGTTGTATTGTTTATCATTGTTGTTGTATACATGTGTTGTATGAAATCCATATAAATAAAATATATGGTAATTGATTGTGTCTGATTCCAATTCAGGAATGACGAATATTTTAAAACAGCAAATATTTTAAAATGATATTCGTTAAATGATTAAAATGTGAATTTGATGTTCAATTTTGGATGGATATGAAAATATTGAAATATGTGAAGCCGTGTCGATTAGATATGCGCCATTTTAATGCAAACAATATTTATATTGATTTTATTCATTTTTATAATCAATATCGAAAAGTAAAAGATTTCAAAATCTGATATTTTGAAAATATTATCATTTAAATATTATAATGATAAGGAGTAATCAATTTTGATTTAAATTTGAAAATGAAGTTGAAATCGTTTTTAAAACAAATTTAAAATGATTTATAAAATACGATTTAAATGGAAATAGACTAAATATATATAATATTATATATATATATATATATATATTTAATGGCCTGAATAGAACGCGCCACGCCGCGACCGTTCGCAAATTTCAACCATTGACATCGAATTAACATTACGGGAGATTCGACCGTCAGATTCTCCTAAAACCGGAACCATTGGGTTCATATCGGAAAGAGATTTCCAACGAATATGAGTGATTTGAAATATAACAGCTGGATTTGGAATTATGTACAAATCAAATTTGGAAAAGGTCGCTATGGATGCAGTTCGGTGGCCGTTATTGGAAACCGACTGTACGGGCCTTGATAAAATCATTAAAAATATTAATAATTTGTGTAAAATCATAATAAATGATTTGGAAAGAATTTGGATGAAAAATTACATGTTCGTAAAGATAAAAACCTATTTTTATCAAAACGAACTAGTTATTAACTAGTAAGATAAGGCAACGTTTTTAAATAAATAAATTTGATTTGTGAATGGTTTTAATTTAACCAGAATTTTCTAAGGTATAAATTGGAATGGATTTGAATAGAAATCATCTTCAAGATATTTCCATATTGGATCCCATGACTATACAGATATTATGGAGGAATTTGGAAGATAGATATATCGTTATTCCCCATACGATATGTGTTGGTTTCAGAATTTGATATTGAATATAAGACGATATAATTTCTGTTCAGAGCCTTATATTTAAAATCAAATTAGATTTTGGGTTTGTCGTGAATGGTGTCTTAAATAACACTATTCTTAAACCCCGTATGAAAAGAATAAATCTTTCAATTAAGATTATTAGAATTTCCAGTTATATTTAGTAATTGGAATAAAATGGAATGTGAATTGGGTTTATTATGAACTGTGTTTTTAACGACATTCGTTCTTTAACTCGATTAACAGTGAAATGTGATTTGGAATATATAAATCTTTTATTAAGATTTAATAGAAAATTTCCAAAGTAAGTTTTCCAATTTAATAAAATAAATTGGAATGGAATGGAATTCGACTGGGTAATAATCAAAGTGAACTTCTGTGGAAGAAGATTGTTAATATATATGGAATTTAAAAGGCTTTGTCTTTATTCCATTTATATTATTAATCGGATATGGAAATTTATATCGATTATATATTGATCTATTTTCCGTGAAGATTCCATGGTTAATGGAGGGTGATTTTGGGTTGATCGTGAACTGTGTTTTAAATGACATTGGATCTTTAACCCAATTAAAGACATGATTACATGTCTAACATTGTATTTCGAACCGTATTATTGATCCCTGCTAAATATATATTTGTTTGGTAGTGGAGAATTTATTCTCTTGCTTAACACCCTTCTCTGAGACGTATGAGCTTCGAGGTTATATATTGGTAGAAATCAGTGGTATGGTATCGTGGCATGTTTGTGTTTCCAAAGTTAAATAATCATTAAATAATGATTGTTGGGAGATTAAAACTAATTGGAGTTTAATGAATCTTTAATTAGATTGAAATGAGAATGTGATAATTTAAATTATCATTTTTGGGAAATGATCGAGAATGGGGTACCACCAGTTTTACTCCAGATGATAGTTAAATCTTTAATTAGATTTGAACGTGAAATGGTAATTAATTTTACCGATAACACCGTGGTGTTAGACATGGAGTATTACCAGTTTCACTCCATAGGATAAATAGGTTGGGATTGGGAAATAAAACAAATGATTACTTTAGTAAAGTGCGCTAATCTCGACTAGTTTGGAAACCCTTAATTTGATTTAAACTGGGAAAAGAATATTTGAATAAAAAAATATTCTTGATTGGAATGAGGCGTATGTTGTGTTTTTATAGCACTTGATTATAAGATACGTGAATTATTCGGAAAGGCCAGGTTTATACCCATTCTGAATAATTGATTCAACGATAAATCGACAATGAAGATGGTGGTTGAAGACCGGAGGTCTTCACATCGTTTGGATGATTACCGATGTCTTGATTGGGCAGTACACCCCAGACAAGGTAATAAGTGGTGATCGTCCAAACGTACTTGGAGATCGACCGGTTATGCGAGGACCTCTCTCTTGTATTGGACATATGGGATGAGGAATAAGGTGCCTCCTGTTTCGTTTAGACCCAGAACGAACTTGTAAATGGATGTGTGTCTGACATTGGATTTTATTCTGTGTTGATTGATTTATATTAAATATATATATATATATATATATATATCTGTTTGGTGGCGGAGAATTTATTCTCTTTCTTAACACCCTTCTCTGAGACATATGAGCTTAGAGGTTATATATTGATGGATATCAGTCGCGTGGCATGAATTTCCCATGTGGCATGCTGAGATGCAAATGATCAAGGCTTCTTGTTGAAAAGAAGAGTCTTGTGGTTGATGATCAAAGCACGACTTTAAATAGCATAGCTTTGTGTATAGCGTGAATTCGCGAGCCTCACACCTCGGTATGAGTTAAAAACGGGATCGGACTGCAAGTAGTGCATGACGTTTCTTTCTAGCTATGGGTGGTGTCTTGGTATGGAGTCCAGACATTTATATTTTTACCTATGTGGATGATAGATAGCGAGGCGCCTCGAATATATCGATCATTACAGGGCCGATGGATAGGTCCGATAGGTTTGGGAAACGTGTGTTCAGGAACACTAATCCACTAACATAAGTGTGGACCGGCCCTGAAGCATCCAAGGGTTCATTGTGGGGGATCCTGAGGCATTTGCTAGAGTGTCTCGAATCGGTGAGGAGCCATCCCTTGCCTCGACTCATAGATGGAATCCAATTTCCAATACGTGACATTTCGAATTTAATTATAGAGCCTAATATGGCGACATGATATATGGTACCCATGTCGTCTATGATTGTTACATTTATATGTGAAGTGATTTTGACACTATATGCTTATAGTAATATCAAATGATATGTTTTAAACGTACCAAGCATATTTGGCTATTGTAACGGAAAACTCTATCCTTCGGCTTGCATTGCATTGTGTGATGGGAACTGAGTCTTATAATAGCTTCATTTTTCGAAAAGCATTGCACTATTTATAAACCGTTTTATGCACTGGTATTCTTAGGAGAAAACTTGTTTCGTGTTATACGGCATGGTCCCTTGATTTACTCTAGTATAAAGTAAAGTTTTAAATAACTGTTTTAGTTCTCACAATAGTCCTATGACTGACCTGGAGTTTATTGTTTTAACCTAAACTTTGGTTGCCCCTATTTTCTGCACAGGCAACTAGTATTTTTGGTTTTGCAGATTTCTATTTTACAGGATCCTGATTTACAGCTGGAGCTATGTTCGGAAAGCTTTGTATCCGTGTATCTCTTTAAGTTGTGTTATGTATTATTTTTCTGCTGCTATGTAATGTATTTAATCTCTGATATTTTTCAATGTATATTATTTTATACTCTGATATCTTTTATTTTGATGTAATTGTTGTAATGGCAATGAAATGATCTATCATTTGTGTTCTAATTTGTCGTGTCCTCAACTCAATCTGGGCTTTCCCATAAGGGTGAGTTTGGGTCGTTTCATATTATTAATAATAAATGCTTAAGAAGAAATAATTAGTATTAATAGTTAATAAGTAATAATTAAAGTTTAGTTATTAATTTTTGAAAATTAATAATTATTTATGAATAATATTGATAATTACTAATATTAATAATAAATAAATAGTAGTTAATATTAAATATTTAATAATATCAAATAATTTGTATTAAATACAACTAATCTTTAATATCAAATAACTAAGAATTAATACTTAATAATTAATAGTCAATATCAAGAAATTAATAAATAGTAATTTTTTAATAGTTAATAAAATCCAATGGAAATTCTTAGTAGATGCAAAGGTACTAATGCTTATTAATGAATAATTATAATAAACAACTATTTAGATATGAACTTGTAAGTTTATACATGCTAACTCGTCTAAAGTAAACTATTACTCTCATGTACATGTAGATATTTCCTTTTGTAGCTCTTATAATAAGTTTTATTTTGGCTCAAATCCAAACTTTTTGGCTCCAAATCGGATATTTTGGCTCCATCCCAAATTTTCAATTATATGATTTTCACGTGAGATCGCTTCTCAATACGAAAGCGAAAAAAATCAGTTGTCGCGAACCCTTTCTCTCATCTTCCTCAACACGACTTTAGCTCGTAACCCTAATTTCCTAAATACACATATAAGACATCATAACGGTTGCAATAATGGAGTCTAGATTTCTTCCTTCCACCGCCTCTACCATTTTCCTCCCTATCCATTTTCCTCTTATATTTGGTCTATCATTTATGTATCTTCCACATTCCTAACATCTCCCTCTGACTCCCCCTAGCTTTTGCCAGAGTTGTAAGTTTCTCCATTTCGCGTCGTCGTGCTCCGGTTCCCTGTTCAGCTGCCTACTTTCTCCTCCATCCTAAAGTCACTAGCTAGATTTCTCTTATACGTATCTACTAGAGTTTCTAAAACCTATTGGTGAGTTTTAGCTTGGATCTGAAAGTAGAAATTTGTTCCCCTTCGATCTGAACTCTACTACGCCTGTTTTTTTTATAGATCTCAAATTTCAAAGCCCACACAAGCAATAAACACCAGCATCTCTAATTCGGTTCAACAAATGCGTTTTTCTTCAATCCAAACTCTATTAGGCCTCTTATATCCAAACTCTTCCAGAAGGATGTCTCATGCCTTTATTGTGGGGCGCACTTTGTTCCAGCTTACGAGGGTCAGGTATGTGGTATTGCGAGCTGGCCGTGGTCGGTGCTGGTGCTTCTAGATTGCTATGCTCTCCTACGCAGAGGAGATAAGTTGCAAATTCTTTATTTTTCATGTTTTATTGGGGTCAAGACTTTGGGGTTATTAAGATTATATATGTTTTGATGTTGAATAATAAAAAAGTAGTAAATGTTATGCTTAAGCAGTTTGATCTGTTTGAGTGGGTTAGTTACTTATTGCATGTGAGGGAGGGTTTGGTACCAACAAGGGTTGTCTGCTTCAACGTCTAGTCCAGTTATCATTTGCTTTGTTTTTCTGTGTTTTTTTAACATATCAATGGTTTATTTTCCATTATTAATGTGACACCCCACGTTCGTTAATCTCACTCACTAAGGGAATGCATTAAGTTTCACGAAGCGTTATAGATAATTAAAAACATAATAGCACAAGATAGACAGGTAAAATAGTAGTGGAAACTTTATTTAAGTCAAAACATCATGGTCCCAAATACTGAGTTTACATCATAAGTAACTAATTGCATTAATAATCTGTCTTTCCAAAAAAATCAGAGTACAAAAGCATAAAACCATATTTACCTGTGAAGCCATAAGAGAGTTGACCAGAAGTCAAAGCGATACATCTATATCCAAAATCCAAGCTAAGCTGAAAGAATCCAAATTAACTCTAAGTACTTCCACCCTGAGAACCTGGGGCGGAGGGAGGGACATAAGAGAGAGAAGAGGAAACAAAAAGGGTCAGACATAAAGTCTGGCAAGTCCAGTTACTTTTAAATACAAATAAATAAAAGTATCATGGCACGTATATAAAACTGGAAGAACAAGATAACACTAACAATAACAAGTGTGAACTGAGAAAGATAAGATGAACAAGATATATTGCACTTCTTGAATACATTTCTCTGCACCGCACAAATACTAGTATATCAGAAATAGAATGATCCCTACTAATACTGTTCCATTACATTTTCTTGATTATTAGGTTACTCGGGTTAATAGAACTCAAGACTTATCCACACATCGTACCCGTTTACTTTCCTATGGATTCACCTAATACAATATACGTAGCTATCTCTCAATATTGAGATACCCCTATGGTACCCCACTCCCACGGTCTCCATCGTAATGAACACAGTCCCTCATCCTACGCCGGAATGACGTAGGGATCTCTATATAAAATATTATGTCCCGCATATATCTACCATTACTATGCTACGTAAGCGTATGGACTGCCACCATTAATCTAATCAGATTCCTTATTGGAATAATGCCCTCTAGTCTACGATACACCACCCAGAGCAGATATGCATGTATCTAGACTATCCCACGTATGTACTGTAATTGTAGCTCGATGCCTCAATCACATGTCCTCTAATGTGCACTGAGTTCCATAGCAGGGCTAAACAAGAAATACAGAACTCGGCCGGGAGATTTTTCATACATGTACAGGCCTGTCCTTAAAGAGCCTCTATATACAGATATACCTAGGGTTTGTTTTCGTGGTGGCTACGGCCCTACCTCGGCTCCTCCCTCAACTAGTAAAGACCACAAGAGCTAAGTGACCGCCCATAATAACAACCAATCTAAACATCCATGTGGCGTCTACCCTCAACCGCGTACCTGTAACGACCCAGAAAATCTGAACCAATTTAAATTTTTTTAAATTGGCTAAAATAATGGATTTTAAATATTTAAAATAATTATTTTAAATAATGGCGATGAAAACTAAGTTTGAATCGACAATTGAAAACGAATATAATTAATTATAATTATAAACAAGGCCTGAAATGGCGTGGCAGTTTCAAAAATTGAATTCGAACTTTGTCGGACTATACCGGGTGCAAAACAATCCAGATTTTAGTGAAACCAAAAAACATTAGGATCTAATTGATGATATCTTTCCAACTAATCTGACCAATCGAAATTTGATAGCGGGAATCAAAAAGATATGTCCAGTTGAAAATTCTGAATAGTCGCTATGGAATTCAGGCCCTTAAAAATGGACATTTTACAGATGACCTCGGATTTCGACGAAACCACTTTTGTTGGATCCGCAGGGTAAAGTTATTGCTAGATTTCAAATTTCATAATTTTTCGAATCAATATGTGAGCGTGGCAAAAGAAAACGCGTTTGACCGGTTTCAGTTGATTTTAATCGACTGGAAATTGGTCATCTTTCAAACGATCTCGAAATTTGGCGAAATTAGTTTTGTTAGGACCGTATCGTCGATACGATGCTAGAAAATATTTTTCGGGAATTTTTAGAGTTCGTTTGTGACCCCGGCAATTAGAAATGCGCGTTAAAATTAAATATACACTAATTTATCTTTTAATTTTGATAAAAACCTATCGAAACAGCCGAATTGGCTTGAGTGGCATATCCCATTGTGTCTGGAATGGGGGCAATACGCTAGGGACGACAGTCGTTGGGGCTGATTTCGTGTTCGAATGAAAAAGTCAACCATTTGAAAAATAAAATAATTAAATATTAATATATATATTCCCCACCCCTTATTTTCTCTCTCCCCTCCCTCATTCGTTCAGAAACCAAATCAAAAAAGAAAAGGGGGATCCCCGTCGCGTCCACCACCTGGAGCCGCCACCAACCGCCTCCACCTCCGCTGCTCCGGCCTCCCCAGCGCCGGACCGCCTCTCTCCGCCTCCCCCTCTCTCTTCTCTCTCGCGTGGAACCCCGAAGATCACCAATCCCTGACGCGCCCTAACCCCCTCCGCCTGTACAGCCACCGCCACCACCTTCAGAGCTGCGCACGCCACTCCCTCCTCCTGTCGAACCCCATGCCACCGCCTCCTCAACTCCAGCATCCTCCTCCTCCTCTGTACAGAACCGAACACCCCCAAATTAGCCCACAACGGCCACCTCCGACCGCCGTAGGGTACCCAGCGCCACCCCGCTCCTCCACCTCCGTTCGCAGCAGCTCCCGAGGCCCTCATCTCCCCTTGCGTAGTGAGTTTCTTCCCCTTTTCTTTATTTTATTCAATTTGATTTGAAAGCTGAAAATAACAAAATTCAAAGCTGAAAAAGACGAGATTTTTAGTAGGCAAAAGATGTGATTTTTAATGGGTAAAAGACGTGATTTTTAATTAATAAAAATACCATCTTTTTGATTTAAATAGCTAGATAAAAATACCATCTTTTTGATTTAGATAGCTAGATAAAAATACCATCTTTTTTTTATTTAGATAACTAGATAAAAATACCATCTTTTTGATTTAAATAGCTAGATAAAAATACTACCTTTTTGATATATAAAGTAGCATGTAAAAATATAATCTTTATATAGTTAATAGCGAAGGCAAAATGCAATCTTTATATATTGAATAACATAGTAAAAATTCGATTTTTACATATGTAGAGAATAAAGGCAACGAAGCGACAGAGTCGTAAAGGCGAAGATTTCTAAAAGTGAAATTGGATAGCTATTGGTGAGATTTCTGATTTAAAAATATATATATATGTGTTGAAAATGAAAGTGAATTGCTATATATAAATATCTATATATATATATATATATATATACACGCCCCTCGTCCACAAACCATGGACGATATTTATTGATTGATAGCGAATGATTGTTTGGGATTGTTTGTGATTGATATTGGTTGATTGTGGTTGAAAAATACCCATTTGTGGTTGTGAAATATTTGGTTGAAACCACATAGGATTAGTTTGTGGAAATGAAATAAATATATACATGCCGCCTGCGTGCGAACTAGATGCATGATCCCCATTGTCAAAAACCGCGAGGTTTTAAGGTAGAGCGAGGAGCCGTACTAGGGACGGTGCCGGTTTAACTACCCTGCCGTTATGCTGCCGAAATTTTGAATAATATTCGTGTGTTTGAATTATTTTCATCTGCTTGAACTATACTTATTCACTGAATAGAAAACATTCATGTGTTGAATTGATATTCATTCGTTGTTTAGAAATTCATGTGTTGAATGGTATTCATATTTTGAAATAAATTGTTTGATAATAAAAATCACATTTTTATCTATATACAGAAACTATAGAAAACATTCATGTGTTGAATTGATATTCATTCGTTGTTTAGAAATTCATGTGTTGAATGGTATTCATATTTTGAGATAAATTGTTTGATAATAAAAATCACATTTTTATCTATATACAGAAACTATAGAAAACATTCATGTGTTGAATTGATATTCATTCGTTGTTTAGAAATTCATGTGTTGAATGGTATTCATATTTTGAAATAAATGGTTTGATAATAAAAATCACATTTTTATCTATATACAGAAACTATAGAAAACATTCATGTGTTGAATTGATATTCATTCGTTGTTTAGAAATTCATGTGTTGAATGGTATTCATATTTTGAAATAAATGGTTTGATAATAAAAATCACATTTTTATCTATATACAGAAACTATAGAAAACATTCATGTGTTGAATTGATATTCATTCGTTGTTTAGAAATTCATGTGTTGAATGGTATTCATATTTTGAAATAAATTGTTTGATAATAAAAATCACATTTTTATCTATATACAGAAACTATAGAAAACATTCATGGGTTGAATTGATATTCATTCGTTGTTTAGAAATTCATGTGTTGAATGGTATTCATATTTTGAAATAAATTGTTTGATAATAAAAATCACATTTTTATTGTATGCAGAAATCGTTGAAAAGTGAAGTGTTAAAAATAGCCACTTGTTCAAAATAAACATATATGAGTTGAAATATTCATTAATTAGCTAATGAAATGATTTGCACCTATTTATGTAACATTAGAATGAATGGAGTTTTTAAACCAAATAGAAATCAAATATGAAGTTGAATAGAAATTGATAAATGATAAGAACTGTATATATATGTACATGCAATATTCATTGAACAGGTTATAGCAAAGGGGCTAGAGAAGAGGAATAAAATTCTGTGCCCGACAAATAGGTACACATTTACTGATTTGTTTGGGTGATGATTTTGAGCCTGTTGGCTAGCCGCTTGGCTTTTTCTTTTTCTTTTTGAGATTAGAAGGACCGGGAACGCTATTTGCGATTTCCCGATGCTCCCGGTGCAGGGGAGGTTATGGCGAAATTTTCCAAAATTTTAAGGTGTTAGAAATTTTTTTGAAGTGAAAATGATATTGAAATCATTGAATGACCTATATTTATATAAATATATAAATTTAAATAAATTTAAAACGAAACGAAGCCGTGCAGTTCGTATTTTGAAACCGTGATTTCAAACGACTAGTGCGGGAAATCCGACCATTGGATTTTCCCGAAACCTCAACCGTCGGGTTCGCCTTGGAAATATCTTCCCAACGGCACCAACTTTGTAAAAATCCAACGGTTGGATTGCCTGGAATGTTTAATTCAAATTTGAAGAAAAACAGCGCCAGAATCGATTATATTTATATATAAATATAAATAGAATTATATTTAATCGAATAACGACGCTGCAGTTCGTATTTTGAAATCGAAACTTCAAATGATTGTACCGGGAGATCCGACCGTCGGATTTTCCCGAAACTGGAACCGTTGGATTCGTTTTGAAAAGACCTTTCTAATGATGTAAATTTTGTGAAGATCCAACGGTTATATTTTCAGATATGTGTAAATCAAATCTGAAGAAAAACAGCGCCACGGCCGCTGTATGGCCCGAAGCGTCGTTTTGAATAAATGGGCTATTTTAAAATAAATAAAAATAGCGATAAATCGTTATAAAATATTGGAAACAATATGGAATGGAAATAAACTGAATTTGCTTGATTTATGTGGCTTTTGATGGTTGAATGTGTTTGGTGTGAAAATTACATTAAAGAACAAAATTGGTGTTGTCGAATAATTTAACCATTGAAATAAATCGATTTGAAATTCTAAATATGCGTGAACTATTTGAAAAGGCCGAGTTAATTCTCATTTCAAATAATTGATCGACAATTGAAATTCGAAGATGAAGACGATGGTCGAAGACCGGAGATCTTCACCTCGTTTGGATGGTAACCGAGGTCCTGATTGGGAGGCATCCCGAAATATGGATAATGAGTGGTGATCGTTCAGACATACGTGTTGATCGAAGGGTTTGCGAGGTATTTAGTGCCTCCGGTTTCGTTCAGACCCAGAACGGACTTGTAAATGGACTGTGTGTCCGGCATTGGAATTTGTTCTGTGTGATTGATAGCCATCAGTTGCACGGTGTGAATTGCCTGTGTGGCATGCTAAGATGCAGTGATCAGGGCTTCTGTTGAAAAGCAAAGTCTTGTGGTGATGATCAAAGCACCGCCTGTGTGGCGTAGCTTTGTGTATAACGTGAATTCGCGAGCCTCACACCCCGGTATGAACCAGAAACTGGAGCAGGACCTCAGGGGGGACGTGCGTTTTCTTTCTAGCTAGGGTGGTGTCAGTGACCTACCAGCCCTGACATTTATATACTTTTCACCTATGTGGTTGTTGCTGTTGCGAGGCGCCTCGGTTTGATCGGACGATCCGGGTTCGATGGAGTCATTCGTTGGCTCATTTACACCCCAAAGGGTGGAGAAACGCATTGTTCAGGCATTATAATCCACTTCGTGTGGACCGGCCCTGACGATCCAGGGTATGGTCGCGGCTGTACCTGAGACACGGGCTAGAGCGTCTCGAATTCGGTAAGGACTATCTTTTGCCTTGGTTCATGACGGAAATCCAATTTCCAAATACGACATCGTGCGGTTTTGATTGTATACCTATATATGGCGACATAGTGGTATGGGGCATTAATGCCGTCTATGATTGATAGTTATGATTTGAAATTGTTTTCAAAACATATAAACACTAGCAATAATATCAAATGCCTTTGTTTTGTTCGTATCAAGCATATTTTGGCTGTTATAAGGTAAAAACTCTATCCTCCGGTTTGCGTTGCATTGTGTGATGGGAACTGAGTCTTATAACGGCTTCATTTTTATAAAAAGCATAGCGATGTTTAGAGAAAGATTTGTTTTAAAAGCACTGGCAATCCAATGGAGTAAACCCGTTCCACGAAAGTGGCGTGGTCCTGTGATTAGCCAATTATATATGTGTTGAGTGGATTTCTCATACCAGTCCCATGACTGACTCGTAGTTTGTTTCACATTCAAACTCGGGTGCCCCTTTTTCTACACGGGCAGCCTTGTATTCAGGTTTAGCTGGTTCTTTCTGGATAGCTGGAGCTGAAGATGGATTCTATCATTTATTTCCTTTTATGCTGTTCAGCTCCTATTGTACATATTTGTTTTTTTCCGCTGTAGACATTTATGTATAGCTGAACTGTATTTGTACTAAGTAAGATCCTGTATACTGTGTAACTCTGATGATTACTTTTATCCAGTATATTCTATTGTTCATTTCATGGTGTATTTATTTAATTCTGTTCTGCTATTATCTGTTTCTGTGTTATATTCCAAAGATAACCTTGTTTCCGTGAGAACGGGAAATCGGGTCGTCTCATCGTGGTATCAGAGCTTTGGTTAAGCTTAGTTCTGGAATATAACATTCGAACGAACTTGTCAGAAATAGAACCAGTAGTGTTCTAGGACGGGCAACTCAATACAGATAGGATCAGCAATATCCTAGTATGAGTAAAGCAGAATGAATACACCTCGATAGACACATTTACATTTGAAGTATGTGTTTCTATATTTTAAAATACCTTTTCTGTGACCTGACACTTGATCTGACATTTGCAGAAGTACTAGAAAAATGAGTGTCAGAGGCAGAAGGAATGCAGAACCGGATATTGAGGCCCTATTAATCAAATATCGAAATATGGGTGGAATACCGTTCTCTGGTGAAGAATCTATTATGAAGACGCAAGCTTGGATTCGTTCGGTTGAGAAAATCTTCGAAGCATTAAAGCTTAGAGATGACCAGAAAAGATTACTGGCCTCCTGGGCACTTAAAGAAGAAGCTTTGTTTTGGTGGGATTCAGTTATAGAGAATAATCCAGAAGGTGATATCACCTAGGACAGATTCAAAGTGATTTTCTTATAAAGATTTACTCCTCCCGAAGCAAATGAGAGATTATGTGACGAATTTTCTTATCTAATACAAGGTGACATGACCATTCCCGAATATCATAAGAAATTCAACGAACTTGCTCACTTTGCTCCCCATCTAATTCAAGACCCAAAGAGGAAAAATCTGAGATTTATTCATGGCCTTCAAAGGAAATACCAGAATAAAGTATTGGGGCATGTGAAGCTTCCTTTCTCAGAAATGATATACATGGCTTATCAGTACGAAGATCTCGACAGGAAAGGCATGTTGCGAAATGAAGAAGAAGTCAGTTCTAGTGACAAGGAAAAGTCGGAAACTGATATTCCTGAAGCCAGTAGGAAGCCCAGTGCCAAGAGGAAAAGGGCTAGATCTGAAAAGAAGCCTGCCACGACCACCGTATGCAGTAACTGCCATCAAAAGGGGCATTTGTCAATAAACTGCGGACCCTTGAAGAAGCGATTAAAAGGTGGGCTTCAATCCAAGAGAAATTTTCAGGGGAAGAAAAGGTGTAATCAATGTCATCGGTTTGGTCATGTAAAACAAGAATGCCGGCTGTTAAAAACAACCAAAGAAGCTCAGGTAAATGAAGTAGCAGAAACTTCTAGGCCCTCAGCTAGTCAAGAAAGGCCAGATGTTTTAGAAGGCACGCTAACTGTCAAAGACATCCCAGTTAAAGTACTGTTTGACACAGGCGCGTCACGAAGCTTCATTTCCAAAGATGCAGCTAAGAAACTGGATTTGAATTTGAAGAAGCTCAAGGAACCAATGACTGTCCAGAATCCAGTTGGGGGTTCCATTGATCTCAGTTGGATTTGTGGAGTGTCGGTTTCTTTCTCTCGTTATCGGTTTCCTACCATCGCAGTCGTCATGAATTTTAAAGAGTTTGATCTTATCTTGGGATTGGTTTGGCTAACCAAATATGAAGCAGAGGTTAGGTGCACCGAGAGAGTTGTTAGAGCCAAGATTAAATCAGGTGATTATATAACCATTCCCTGTGAAGGTCAGAATGCTAATAGAAAAGACTTCTGGGCAGCTTTGAATGTTTCTCCAGCCCAAATTGAAAATGTCCCTGAAATCATAAAGAATATTCCTGACCTCATTAAAGACATCCCTGTCGTCAAGAACTATGCGGACGTGTTCGAAGAAGTTGTTCGCTTACCTCCGCAGAGAGAAATAGATTTCAAAATTGCTTTAATTCCCAATGCAAGGCCGGTAGTTCACGCTATTCGAAGAATGTCCTTGAAAGAGAAAGAGGAATTGGACAATCAAACACGACAGCTAGTATGGAAGGGTCTAATCAGGCCTAGTTTCTCTGATTGGGGTGCAGCAGTGGTATTTGTCCCAAAATCTGACGGTACTCTACGACTATGCGTGGATTATCGTGATCTGAACAAACAGACCATAAAGAATAAATATCCATTGCCGCGAATAGATGATTTGTTGGATCGATTAAATGGCGCACAAGTATTTTCACGAATGGACCTAGCTACAGGATTCCATCAACTTCGAATTGCCGAAGAGTGTGTTCCAATGACAGCGTTCAGAGGCCCCGACCTATTCTACGAGTGGTTAGTAATGCCATTCGGCTTATGTAACGCTCCAGCTTATTTCGTCGATCTGATGAACTGAGTATTCAGAGGAGTATTGAATAAATTTGTTCTGGTTTTTATTGATGATATTCTAATCTTCTCTAAATCAAAGGCCGAACATGAAAAGCATCTGGAACAGGTTCTAGAAATCCTCAGACGGAATGTGCTAAAAGCCAAATTTTCCAAGTGTATCTTCTGGCAAGATGAAGTAAAATTTCTAGGCCACGTCGTATCGAAGGAAGGAATCGCTGTGGATCCAAGTAAAATCACGGCTATTCAAAATTGGAAACAGCCCAGTACCCCAACTGAAGTTCGCAGTTTTCTCGGATTGGCTAGTTATTACCGGAAATTCGTTAAAGACTTTTCGAAGATATCTGGTCACTTAACGAAGCTTACAAAGAAGCATTCTAAATTCAAATGGAATCAAGAGAGTGAGGAGGCTTTCGAAGAACTAAAGTTGAGATTAACTACAGCTCCAGTGTTAACTATCATCGATGGCAACCAGGATCTAAAAGTATGGACTGATGCTTCTAGAGAAGGCCTTGGCGCAGTGTTAATGCAAAGAGGCCAAGTAATTGCCTATGCTAGCCGTCAACTGAAACCGCACGAGATAAACTATGTAACTCATGATCTTGAGTTATTGGCTATCATATTCTCTTTAAAAATCTGGAGACACTATCTTCTGGGCGAGAGATTTGAACTGTTTACAGATCACCAGTCGTTAAAGTATCTGTTCACTCAGAAGGACTTAAATTTGAGGCAGCAACGTTGGCTGGAGTTTCTTGCAGCATATGACTTTGAAATTATATATACTCCAGGAAAAGCCAACGTCGTGGCCGATGCTCTGAGCCGAAAGAATGTAATGATTGCCATCTTTATTATCACGACTTCCTTGATTGACAAAATATCTATTCTTCAGAAGGAGGATAACTTTATTAAGGATATGATTAAAAGGATTCGGAAAGGTGAACCCTCGTGTTTTCAAATAGATAACGACGAGACCCTGAAATTGAAAGGAAGGATTTGTGTTCCTGACATCCCCGAACTCAAAAGGGAAGTGTTAGACGAGTGTCACAAGTCCAAACTGAGTATCCATCCTGGTGTGGCCAAAATGTATAACGATCTCAAAAGAACATTCTGGTGGAAGGCTATGAAGAGAGACGTTTCAATATATGTTAGCCGATGCCCTACTTGCCAGCTAGTCAAAAGTGATCAACAGAAATTGGCTGGATTATTACAACCACTGGAAGTTCCTGGTTGGAAGTGGGAGCATATTTCTATGGATTTCATTGATGGTTTGCCCAGAACCAGAAAAGGAAATGACAGTATTTGGGTGATCGTAGATCGTTTCACGAAGACCGCCCATTTTATACCTGTCAAATCAAATAGAACCGCTCAGAGTCTGGCGCAGATATACTTCAGGGAAATAGTTAGACTACATGGAGTGCCACTCAGTATAGTCAGTGATAGGGATACAATATTCACTAGCGAATTCTGGGAAGCATTTCAAGTCGAGCTGGGAACGAAGTTAAACTTGAGCACCGCTTATCATCCTCAGACAGACGGTCAGACTGAGAGGGTGAATCGCATTTTAGAAGATCTATTGCGGGCTTGTGTTATAGATTTCGGTGGATCATGGGAAGACCATCTGCATTTGGCTGAATTCTCTTATAACAACAGCTACCAGGCGAGTCTGACAATGTCGCCGTTCGAAGCATTGCACGGTAGACCGAGCCGATCTCCTGCTTGTTGGGTCGAACCAGGTAATAGACTTGTGTTGGGTCCCGATATGATTCGAGAAGCTGCCGACAAAGTCGATTTTATTAAGAAGCGATTACTCGCCGCTCAAAGCCGACAAAAGAGCTATGCCGATAAAAGAAGGAGAGATATATCCTTTGAAGTTGGCGACTATGTATATTTGAAAGTATCGCCGATGAGAGGAGTTATCCGGTTCGGTAAAACTGGAAAGTTAGCACCCAAATTCGTTGGTCCGTTTCCTATTCTGGAACGAATTGGAACTCTCGCTTATAGGGTCAAATTGCCAGACTGGTTGCCTAGAGTGCATGATGTATTTCATATATCTCAACTTCGAAAGCACGTTCATGATCCAGACTTGATCGTGGAAGAAGCAGCTCAGCAGGATATTGAAATTACTCCAGAATTAGCTGTGAGGCGAGAGCCGCTAAAGATCATCGGCAAAGAAACCAAAGAGCTGAGAAACAAGAAGGTTCACTTAGTCAAAGTGCAATGGAGTGGAGATCCGCGAGATTGTACTTGGGAAACTGAGGAGAGCATTCAGAAAGCTTATCCTAGATGCCGAGTAGATATCTCTGATTGACTCTGGTGCAAGGTACATTTACCCTACCTTGCATTACCATTTAATTCTCTATTCTGTTGCTATTTTCTTCCCATGGATGTGCATTGTTTATTCTATACTCTGAATATTAGAAACAAATTGGTTGTTGTATTGTGGGATTGTAGATTTATCAAACCACCTTCGACTTTGTTCCTTTTCGGGGACGAAAAGTTTTAAGTGGGGGAGATTGTAACGACCCAGAAAATCTGAACCAATTTAAAATTTTTTAAATTGGCTAAAATAATGGATTTTAAATATTTAAAATAAATATTTTAAATAATGGCGATGAAAACTAAGTTTGAATCGACAATTGAAAACGAATATAATTAATTATAATTATAAACAAGGCCTGAAATGGCGTGGCAGTTTCAAAAATTGAATTCGAACTTTGTCGGACTATACCGGGTGCAAAACAATCCAGATTTTAGTGACACCAAAAAACATTAGGATCTAATTGATGATATCTTTCCAACGAATCTGACCAATCGAAATTTGATAGCGGGAATCAAAAAGATATGTCCAGTTGAAAATTCCGAATAGTCGCTATGGAATTCAGGCCCTTAAAAATGGACATTTTACAGATGACCTCGGATTTCGACGAAACCACTTTTGTTGGATCCGCAGGGTAAAGTTATTGCTAGATTTCAAATTTCATAATTTTTCGAATCAATATGTGAGCGTGGCAAAAGAAAACGCGTTTGACCGGTTTCAGTTGATTTTAATCGACTGGAAATTGGTCATCTTTCAAACGATCTCGAAATTTGGCGAAATTAGTTTTGTTAGGACCGTATCGTCGATACGATGCTAGAAAATATTTTTCGGGAATTTTTAGAGTTCGTTTGTGACCCCAGCAATTAGAAATGTGCGTTAAAATTAAATATACACTAATTTATCTTTTAATTTTGATAAAAACCTATCGAAACAGCCGAATTGGCTTGCGTGGCATATCCCATTGTGTCCGGAATGGGGGCAATACGCTAGGGACGATAGTCGTTGGGGCTGATTTCGTGTTTGAATGAAAAAGTCAACCATTTGAAAAATAAAATAATTAAATATTAATATATATATTCCCCACCCCTTATTTTCTCTCTCCCCTCCCTCATTCGTTCAGAAACCAAATCAAAAAAGAAAAGGGGGATCCCCGTCGCGTCCACCACCTGGAGCCGCCACCAACCGCCTCCACCTCCGCTGCTCCGGCCTCCCCAGCGCCGGACCGCCTCTCTCCGCCTCCCCCTCTCTCTTCTCTCTCGCGTGGAACCCCGAAGATCACCAATCCCTGACGCGCCCTAACCCCCTCCGCCTGTACAGCCACCGCCACCACCTTCAGAGCTGCGCACGCCACTCCCTCCTCCTGTCGAACCCCATGCCACCGCCTCCTCAACTCCAGCATCCTCCTCCTCCTCTGTACAGAACCGAACACCCCCAAATTAGCCCGCAACGGCCACCTCCGACCGCCGTAGGGTACCCAGCGCCACCCCGCTCCTCCACCTCCGTTCGCAGCAGCTCCCGACGCCCTCATCTCCCCTTGCGTAGTGAGTATCTTCCCCTTTTCTTTATTTTATTCAATTTGATTTGAAAGCTGAAAATAACAAAATTCAAAGCTGAAAAAGACGAGATTTTTAGTAGGCAAAAGATGTGATTTTTAATGGGTAAAAGACGTGATTTTTAATTAATAAAAATACCATCTTTTTGATTTAAATAGCTAGATAAAAATACCATCTTTTTGATTTAGATAGCTAGATAAAATACCATCTTTTTTTTATATTTAGATAACTAGATAAAAATACCATCTTTTTGATTTAAATAGCTAGATAAAAATACTACCTTTTTGATATATAAAGTAGCATGTAAAAATATAATCTTTATATAGTTAATAGCGAAGGCAAAATGCAATCTTTATATATTGAATAACATAGTAAAAATTCGATTTTTACATATGTAGAGAATAAAGGCAACGAAGCGACAGAGTCGTAAAGGCAAAGATTTCTAAAAGTGAAATTGGATAGCTATTGGTGAGATTTCTGATTTAAAAATATATATATGTGTTGAAAATGAAAGTGAATTGCTATATATAAATATATATATATATATATATATATATATATATATATATATATATATATATATATATATATACGCCCCTCGTCCACAAACCATGGACGATATTTATTGATTGATAGCGAATGATTGTTTGGGATTGTTTGTGATTGATATTGGTTGATTGTGGTTGAAAAATACCCATTTGTGGTTGTGAAATATTTGGTTGAAACCACATAGGATTAGTTTGTGGAAATGAAATAAATATATACATGCCGCCTGCGTGCGAACTAGATGCATGATCCCCATTGTCAAAAACCGCGAGGTTTTAAGGTAGAGCGAGGAGCCGTACTAGGGACGGTGCCGGTTTAACTACCCTGCCGTTATGCTGCCGAAATTTTGAATAATATTCGTGTGTTTGAATTATTTTCATCTGCTTAAACTATACTTATTCATTGAATAGAAAACATTCATGTGTTGAATTGATATTCATTCGTTGTTTAGAAATTCATGTGTTGAATGGTATTCATATTTTGAAATAAATTGTTTGATAATAAAAATCACATTTTTATCTATATACAGAAACTATAGAAAACATTCATGTGTTGAATTGATATTCATTCGTTGTTTAGAAATTCATGTGTTGAATGGTATTCATATTTTGAAATAAATTGTTTGATAATAAAAATCACATTTTTATCTATATACAGAAACTATAGAAAACATTCATGTGTTGAATTGATATTCATTCGTTGTTTAGAAATTCATGTGTTGAATGGTATTCATATTTTGAAATAAATGGTTTGATAATAAAAATCACATTTTTATCTATATACAGAAACTATAGAAAACATTCATGTGTTGAATTGATATTCATTCGTTGTTTAGAAATTCATGTGTTGAATGGTATTCATATTTTGAAATAAATGGTTTGATAATAAAAATCACATTTTTATCTATATACAGAAACTATAGAAAACATTCATGTGTTGAATTGATATTCATTCGTTATTTAGAAATTCATGTGTTGAATGGTATTCATATTTTGAAATAAATTGTTTGATAATAAAAATCACATTTTTATCTATATACATAAACTATAGAAAACATTCATGTGTTGAATTGATATTCATTCGTTGTTTAGAAATTCATGTGTTGAATGGTATTCATATTTTGAAATAAATTGTTTGATAATAAAAATCACATTTTTATTGTATGCAGAAATCGTTGAAAAGTGAAGTGTTAAAAATAGCCACTTGTTCAAAATAAACATATATGAGTTGAAATATTCATTAATTAGCTAATGAAATGATTTGCACCTATTTATGTAACATTAGAATGAATGGAGTTTTTAAACCAAATAGAAATCAAATATGAAGTTGAATAGAAGTTGATAAATGATAAGAACTGTATATATATGTACATGCAATATTCATTGAACAGGTTTTAGCAAAGGGGCTAGAGAAGAGGAATAAAATTCTGTGCCCGACAAATAGGTACACATTTACTGATTTGTTTGGGTGATGATTTTGAGCCTGTTGGTTAGCCGCTTGGCTTTTTCTTTTTCTTTTTGAGATTAGAAGGACCGGGAACGCTATTTGCGATTTCCCGATGCTCCCGGTGCAGGGGAGGTTATGGCGAAATTTTCCAAAATTTTAAGGTGTTAGAAAAATTTTTGAAGTGAAAATGATATTGAAATCATTGAATGAACTATATTTATATAAATATAAATAAAATTAAAACGAAACGAAGCCGTGCAGTTCGTATTTTGAAACCGTGATTTCAAACGACTAGTGCGGGAAATCCGACCATTGGATTTTCCCGAAACCTCAACCGTCGGGTTCGCCTTGGAAATATCTTCCCAACGGCACCAACTTTGTAAAAATCCAACGGTTGGATTGCCTGGAATGTTTAATTCAAATTTGAAGAAAAACAGCGCCAGAATCGATTATATTTATATATAAATATAAATAGAATTATATTTAATCGAATAACGACGCTGCAGTTCGTATTTTGAAATCGAAACTTCAAACGATTGTACCGGGAGATCCGACCGTCGGATTTTCCCGAAACTGGAACCGTTGGATTCGTTTTGAAAAGACCTTTCTAATGATGTAAATTTTGTGAAGATCCAACGGTTAGATTTTCAGATATGTGTAAATCAAATCTGAAGAAAAACAGCGCCACGGCCGCTGTATGGCCCGAAGCGTCGTTTTGAATAAATGGGCTATTTTAAAATAAATAAAAATAGCGATAAATCGTTATAAAATATTAGAAACAATATGGAATGGAAATAAACTGAATTTGCTTGATTTATGTGGCTTTTGATGGTTGAATGTGTTTGGTGTGAAAATTACATTAAAGAACAAAATTGGTGTTGTCGAATAATTTAACCATTGAAATAAATCGATTTGAAATTCTAAATATGCGTGAACTATTTGAAAAGGCCGAGTTAATTCTCATTTCAAATAATTGATCGACGATTGAAATTCGAAGATGAAGACGATGGTCGAAGACCGGAGATCTTCACCTCGTTTGGATGGTAACCGAGGTCCTGATTGGGAGGCATCCCGAAATATGGATAATGAGTGGTGATCGTTCAGACATACGTGTTGATCGAAGGGTTTGCGAGGTATTTAGTGCCTCCGGTTTCGTTCAGACCCAGAACGGACTTGTAAATGGACTGTGTGTCCGGCATTGGAATTTGTTCTGTGTGATTGATAGCCATCAGTTGCACGGTGTGAATTGCCTGTGTGGCATGCTAAGATGCAGTGATCAGGGCTTCTGTTGAAAAGCAAAGTCTTGTGGTGATGATCAAAGCACCGCCTGTGTGGCGTAGCTTTGTGTATAACGTGAATTCGCGAGCCTCACACCCCGGTATGAACCAGAAACGGGAGCAGGACCTCAGGGGGGACGTGCGTTTTCTTTCTAGCTAGGGTGGTGTCAGTGACCTACCAGCCCTGACATTTATATACTTTTCACCTATGTGGTTGTTGCTGTTGCGAGGCGCCTCGGTTTGATCGGACGATCCGGGTTCGATGGAGTCATTCGTTGGCTCATTTACACCCCAAAGGGTGGTGAAACGCATTGTTCAGGCATTATAATCCACTTCGTGTGGACCGGCCCTGACGATCCAAGGTATGGTCGCGGCTGTACCTGAGACACGGGCTAGAGCGTCTCGAATTCGGTAAGGACTATCTTTTGCCTTGGTTCATGACGGAAATCCAATTTCCAAATACGACATCGTGAGGTTTTGATTGTATACCTATATATGGCGACATAGTGGTATGGGGCATTAATGCCGTCTATGATTGATAGTTATGATTTGAAATTGTTTTCAAAACATATAAACACTAGCAATAATATCAAATGCCTTTGTTTTGTTCGTATCAAGCATATTTTGGCTGTTATAAGGTAAAAACTCTATCCTCCGGTTTGCGTTGCATTGTGTGATGGGAACTGAGTCTTATAACGACTTCATTTTTATAAAAAGCATAGCGATGTTTAGAGAAAGATTTGTTTTAAAAGCACTGGCAATCCAATGGAGTAAACCCGTTCCACGAAAGTGGCGTGGTCCTGTGATTAGCCAATTATATATGTGTTGAGTGGATTTCTCATACCAGTCCCATGACTGACTCGTAGTTTGTTTCACTTTCAAACTCGGGTGCCCCTTTTTCTACACGGGCAGCCTTGTATTCAGGTTTAGCTGGTTCTTTCTGGATAGCTGGAGCTGAAGATGGATTCTATCATTTATTTCCTTTTATGCTGTTCAGCTCCTATTGTACATATTTTGTTTATTTCCGCT
The DNA here is from genome assembly GCA_030737875.1 of Allium sativum. Taxonomy (NCBI): domain Eukaryota; kingdom Viridiplantae; phylum Streptophyta; class Magnoliopsida; order Asparagales; family Amaryllidaceae; genus Allium; species Allium sativum. The sequence goes on along the minus strand of CM060912.1, from coordinate 269,369,985 downwards.
GTAGACATTTATGTATAGCTGAACTGTATTTGTACTAAGTAAGATCCTGTATACTGTGTAACTCTGATGATTACTTTTATCCAGTATATTCTATTGTTCATTTCATGGTGTATTTATTTAATTTTGTTCTGCTATTATCTGTTTCTGTGTTATATTCCAAAGATAACCTTGTTTCCGTGAGAACGGGAAATCGGGTCGTCTCAGTACCTCGATAGTGAAAGGTGAAATGGTATCTTGGGTTTAGCTCTAGTCTTTCGCACCCCACTTGCTGTCGATGACGGATATTCGACGGTCAACTAACCTTGTTGGTCGTGACCCTCTCTACCTCCTCGTGAGGCAACCGTCGAATCACCCTGGTGTCACCTTGTCACAACATTTTGACTGCATAGCAACATCCGTAGTCAAGGCCCACCCACCTAGTAGTTACGCGCAAACCCAACCTCAGCGAGTACAGCTTAAGACATCTGTCACCGCACAGAGGACTACCAGAAACACCTTGTGTACCTCAAGAAGCCGCGTGCTTCCCCTTCCAGACCTTTGGAGTCGTCAAACAATCATATGAATATGCGCTCCCTTCGTGCCTTATAACTCCTCGATGATCTACCTTATTAGGTTATTCACCCTCAACCATACGGACTGGTCTAAGCGCCTTACTTCAGCCTGTTGTTAGACCCTATGTCTAAACATTCGTTTTTGCGCTTGTCTCACCTCATCAAGTTTCTAGTTAACTTGGTTATTACAATTCATATTGAATTCTTATTCAAATTACCAAGTTTCTCTTGCTTATTAATTTCAGTCATACAACTTAATTCATTTAAGTTTATTAATAAGCTTACAATGTGTTATTCTCTAGATTGCGGCCTAAGTTCGGTAATCCACAATCTATTTTATATTCTTGCATGGTTACATCATTACAATAACATGTTTTTACATAATGTGTAATTAAGTACATCTCATCTTACATGTTTCCTGATTAACATGTCACTTACCATTTATGATTAAATACAACTTATTTATTTTACAAGTTTCCCTCATTCTTTCTCATTTAATCGTAAATTCAATTTACACCATCACTACAACTTATCGTTGTTTACTTAGCATATTATTATGCATATATGATTCTATCATTTCTACAAGTTATGCTTACCCTACAAGGTGTCTTTTAATTACATAACTTTATTATTTCTACTGGTTATGTATACCACTAGGTGTCTGTAATTACATAACCTTATTGGGTTAAGTTCGTGGGCCTATATATAAATATTACTCACCCCCTCTAATTTACTTAACCCACCCACTACCCATCCAATTTTACTTAATCTTAACCTAAGTTCATAATCATACAATCCTTCTAGATTAAATTTGGTTAAGTAGTCTAATTCATTACCATGTACAATTATGGTTATAATGGGTTAGACCTCCCACATTAGGCCTACAACATGTGGATGCTGGATATGCCGGTCGGGTCCGGGCAGTCTTATTCCACAGTTGGGTCTAACCTCGAGTCTTAGCCCGATTCGTATTTGCACACTTAGACCTCTCACATTAGGATCAACATTAGTGGCTGCTGGATATGCCGGTCGGGTCCGGGCAGACTTCCACCACTAATGCAACCTAACCTCGTGTCAAAAATGCAATTACAATTCCTAATTGTAATTACTAGACATTCCATTTTTATCCAAATCTACATATGTCATTATAGGCGATTATTTCTCTTTTTCCTCATATTTAATTATATGCCCAATCCATTATTAAAATTTTAGACTTTTATGCCCCTTTTAATTCACCTTTTAATTATGCACTATATGCTCTTTTTTCCACTGTCAAAATTAAGGCGCATATATATATGTATATATAGATATATTACACAAACCCAAATCCACATATTTTCCAATTTATGACACAAGTCCATATTCACCCAATTCAGTACAAATTATATTCAAATCCATATTCTCATATTTTCCAATGTATGCCTGAAAATTCTTATTCACATACGTTATAATTTATGTCCCAAACCAATATTTAGACATGTCCTATTTTAAACCCAATTACATGTTTACGTATATTCCAATGTGTGCCTAAATTCATATTTTCCGATAAGACATATGTTCCCAAACCCATATTCATATATTTCCAAATTTAGGTCCATATTTTCCAATGCCAATTATGCCACAAATTATGTCTTTACCAATCGTTCCCAATTTCGCACGTTCGCATTTTTCAGCATCAGGCCTAGGCTCGAAGGTTGACCGACTATATAAAAATAAAAAGGGAAAAGAGGGAGAGAAGAGAATCAGAACAGGCATAACAACGAATCAATAACATAATGATAGAAATAGGCATAAAAACTAAGTGGACATATTATGACAAGATTAGACTTGGTGATGATATAAACATATACACTACAAGAAAAATAACCTATCGCAACAGGCAAAATCTGTTGCGGTAGGCCTATTGCAACAGGCCAGCGCCTGTTGGTATAGCCGAAGTTGCCAAAGGTCTGCAACAGTTTTTGCCCGTTGCAATAAGATGTTGCGGTATATCTTTTTGCAACGGACTGTTGTTGTTGCAATATCTCCTTTTGCAACAACAAATGACCGTTGTATAGTCCATATTAAGTATCAACAAACAAGATACCACAACTATTTTTGACAGTTGCAGTAAGTCAAATTACAACAGTTATTAACCGTTGCAATAGGTAATTTTAATTATTAGCAGATAGTGATACCACAACTGTTTTTGACCGTTGCAATAGGTAATTTTAATTTTTAGCAGATAGTGATACCACAACTGTTTTTGACTATTGCATTTTTAGCAGATAGTGATACCACAACTGTTTTTGACCGTTGCATTTTTAGCAGATAGTGATACCACAACTGTTTTTGACCGTTGCAATAGGTAATTTTAATTTTTAGCAGATAGTGATACCACAACTGTTTTTGACCGTTGCAATAAGTTCAAATACAACTGCTATTTACTGTTGCTAATGACTCAACTGCAACTGACATTTGCAGATGCTACATTCAATTCATCAATATCTAAATTCGATAATTTACTGGAGTAACGATAAGACATTACAAATAAATGCACGTGCATTCGAAAAGACATTGACAAAACAATAGATTCAATAACTTTAGAACATTCCAAAACATTAGTTGAAGTTACATTCCAAAATTAGCATAGTAACAAATGTGATCCATACATAATATAAATGCATACCGTTACACCGTACCAACAATTCCAAAATATAGCATAACAAAACATCTAAAAGCTAAGCAGCACATATTACTCTAGTGAAATGAAGTCTTTGTGCCACGCCACGGTTGTTCCAACGTCCTCTTTAATGGTGTTTATCTCCGAATTAGGCCTAAGTAGAAAAGCTTCAGGATCCACGGCTACGTTAACCCATACCTTCCAAAAGCAATACAATACACATTAAAATTCTAATTTTAACGCAAATAGTGAAAGCAAAGACCAACATACTGAAAAAAAGTGGATTAGAAAGATAGCAGCTCTGAAAGTTGCTTTGTGTCTCGCATCTTCTTATTTATAATTTAAGTTGAGCAATACAAGAAAAATATCACAAAAGAAACCTGAAAACCATAAATAGTTTAACTAGCAAAAACAATACAGCTTGCACACAATTTGTAGACGATAAACATATAATATTGCTGCATATATACTTGCTTATAGCGTTTCAGACGATTAATTAATATTAATCGATAATCATACTATAGTTATGAAGGTATTGGATCATCTCTGCTCTAATAATGAAGGATTAACCCATTGATAATGAAGTATATATGCACTTAGATATGTTAGTGTAGTTGTGCCACATCAAATAGGAAAATGCTTCGGTTCTCCTCCATATGTGACATGTTCAAATGTTTGTAAAGATTTTTTTTTCCGACTTGCAGTTGAATTTTTTGTACATGTTCTGTCAACTAATGATAATATAATAAACAAACTGTAAGCTATATTAACATGACAAGCTTTTAACTTGCAAGCATAAAAAACCGGAACACTTATTTGACGAGCTTATATCTTACGGTATGAGTAACTGTACAAATTCCAATTTTTCTTAATAAAACCACTTACTACCCAGAACACTAAGATCAAGGTGATATCACATTATTAACCCATACCTTCCAGAAGTCGTGCCCAAGTTTCATAAAGTGTACCGTAGCATTCGGATCGGTGCTTGCAATCATTCCTTCTGCAACTATGTTCTTGCTCAAACCCAATAGCTTGCACTTCCTTTTAAGCAAACTTTCGGGACTTTTGCTATTTTGACGATCTTCAATTTGCACATTATTACTTTCACGGTGCGACTACAAAAAAATAAAATAAAAAAAATGGCTGAAACAGAAACAGAGTTGAAACAGAGCTGAAAAAATTGGCTGGATGCTTGGGTACACTAATTTGCTTTCTCCTGGTAAAACAAACATTCAAGTAGCATTTATACCTAGTTTGTGTTTCCTACAACCAAATCCTAGTTGCTACCATGCCTTTGGAAGAATAGAATCCACATAATAGACACAAATAATGATAAGCATTTGATTATTCAGAAAACCAATAATAATCTGTACTGCAAATAATGATAAGAATAGGATCACTGTCATAATTAACATCTGGTCCCTTATTGTTTTTCCTACCCACTTTTGACTTCATCATTTTGTAATGTAACAGTGCATGCACTATGCTGTAATGCACTGCATGTGGCCAAGACATCAACAATTATGTCAGAAACCAAGAAATCAACAATGTTTATTTTTGTTTATGGCGTTAACTGTGAACTTGAAGCCATAAACTTGAAGTTTATGACTTTGTAATGTAATAGCCCCTTATTGTTTATTTTTGTAATGTAACATTAAGGCCAAAGTCTATTTTAGTGAGGAAAGCAAGATAAACTATGCATGAACTTACTGTTTATCCATAAAACAATGGAAACTATGAATTGGCTTCTATGTATATTCTATGTACTTGCTAATATTATAACCACGATGCTGCATATCCAAGTACAGCCCTCCTTTCCTTCTAGTGCAGGTTTTATTTTATCTTCTTTTTTTCTCTAAATTGCTGTTGTCTTCGTGGCAACAGACTTGTAGCAGTAGAGACCATGCTGTTGCGCTATTCTCCCCCCCCCCTTTTTTTTTTTCAGTTTTCACTTTTATATATATATACATTGTTTTCGCTGTTCTGGTAGTAGACACTGATGTAGTTGTTGCGGAAGCCTTACCTAATGTAGTCGTCGGTCAATCATGATCGTACAACATGGGGTAGCATAAGGGCAAAGCGAGTTTTCCAAGGAACGCAATTTACTGACTCAGTTTGGATTTGCATATCGATAAAACGATGATCGATTGACAACTGACGGATTCCTCTAATGTTACTTCTTGGAGTAGTTTATGTATGCCTAATCATTTTCAATTATAATCACTACAACTTAATATCATTATCTGGTATATTCAGTATTTCTCCAAGTAAGATTTATTTCTCTGAGAATTCATTTCACTATTAATGCAAGCGACAATTTTTGTTAAATTATAGCGAATTCACATTCAATTTCTTCTATACAGTTCCAAAAAGAAAAAAATAGTCTTCTCACCACTTGACTTTATTTGGGATTGCAAATCTAAATGTATATAAATCAAAAATGTAAGAATATTGACTGTTACACATGATTACTTAGCAAATCAGCTTTCCATCCATGTCTGGAGTTCTCAATTCGCTTAAATTTCATAAGTTGCATGTAAAATCTTCATATAACAATATCCTAACCCCCTTTTCCCATACACATAAATTGAACTGACAGAAAACTTTTATTGATAATTTTTTTACATAGTTTGATTAAATCCAAAGTCATACTGATCATATCAAGAAGTAAATTAGTGAAAAATGGGTATGTACAAAGCTTAAGTTCTGGAAATGAGGATCTATTTGCAGCAAGGCTTTTATTTCTACTATTCTCAAATTCCTGAATCACCCCTTTCAATTACTCAAAGCTTACATCTTCATTTCATTTTAGTATGCATCCAAGACTCATTCTCATAAAAGTTTTAATAACCAGTTCCTCCTGAAATACGGATCACCATGCTATTTAAACTTTGTGCATCCATTTCAACTAAGATTGGTTGGATTCACCTACTTATTATTTTAATTATCACAGGTTTAACTTGCCGTTAATATAACTTCTCAAGTTAAATATTTTCTTCAAAACACTTTGGATTGAGCTCTAATGAACATAAATAAAATTTTCAATTTTCTTTCAGATTATGCTATTTAAATCTGCATTTATCAAGTTAGTCTTTATCTATTTGTTCATCTTCATATAATTCATTTGTCATCAATGTGCTTATATGTAAATTCCATGAAAATTTCTATTTATAGAATCGATAAACTATTTTAAAATATTTTTAGCACTGTAACGGCAGCCGCCGCTGCCTCGGATACTACAGCTGCTGCTACAGCCACCGTTGCTGACAGCAGTAGTCTTGCGGCCGCTGCTTTCAGTGGCAATGCCACTCAACCCATCTCTTGTTTTCTGTTCAGCCCTTTTAAAATGGGTATAAGTTTCTTACTTTTGGCTGTGCCCACGCCCTTTTCATGATGGGCATTTGTACGTAAAGAATACGCTGGTAGCTTGAAATAACGTTTAGTTATCTTGTTTACTCAAATAAACCAGCATGATTTTATTTATTTATTAGGGGTTTCTCCTTAGGTTTCATGTTTTAACAACATATACTAAATTCATATCGTTTGTAAGTTTGAAAACACACATATTCTTACATTCTTCAGTTTAAAGTAAAATTAAGATTTCTACTAGAATACTAATGAACCTAAGTTTATGTTGTAATATTCCGACAACCATTTGAACTCACTGAAATTCTCATCTTCAAAATTAGCATTTCAAGCTCACAAACGTTTTGAACATTGAAGTAGTTTATAAATTCACAAACATATAACTTGCTATGATCATCAAGAATTCAGCTAAATCATTTAGTTATCTTACACCGACCATTTTCATAATCTCCATGTGCATCTTGTAAACTGAAAATGGAATCTTAAATATAATGGATTCTAACCAGTTGCAAGGTATTATAATATAAGTTGAAGGCTGCTTCTTAATTTCTTCCAATCCAACATTGGAGTTGGAGGAATTGGTTTCTTTTGTTTTAATCTTTTAAAATCTATACTATATTATAATTACTGGGTATACAATGGAGCTCTCACAAGCCACCAAATCATTTTCCCCTTATTTAAAACTGAACCGTCTCTCCTTTTCATAATTCCTACTCGATCCCTAACTCCCACCTGACACGTTCACAAGCCCTTCTACCCGAAATTACATCTGATTGTTATGTGAACTGGAACTGTTTTAAAAAGAATAAAACGAATTAGATTATACATCTTAATTGTTTGTATTTAAACAATTCATGTCTCCTTTGATATATATCATATAATAGAACTTATTATGCCGAAGAGATGTACCATTATCATTTTCTTAGTGTATTTGCCACAAAATTTGGAATTATTTTTGATGGATTAAAGTCTTAATAAGTGCATGGTTAAAGTGTTAAATTTCTGTATGTGCATAAAGATGACAATAAATACATATTTGATTGTAGATTAATTTAACTATTATTGTTTAGAACAATGATAAATATGTGTATAACATATATGTCAGGCCGAATCACTCATTACTGTTATTGCTAAATTAATGGAAATAAATGATTTAACAACTTTAATGACTCTTATTTTGCCCATTTCATTTTATGTATTTAGGAGTGAAATAGCAACAGTTGATAAAATTATTGGCATTTAAAGGTTGGAAGTTTTCAATTTCTATCGAAACATTAATGATTTTCAGCCCATGGACTATGGTTAAAAACCTCTGCCTATAGTTTGTGGAAATAGCAAGTTATATTTTCAAGGAAGGCCAAACTATGTCATGATAAGGTTGCACTAATAAATTGTTCCTTTTTTAAATAATATTTGTATAATTTGTGTATTTATTAGTTGACCTATACAGGTGCAGTTGATGATATCTATAATTTTCAAATCGTAATGTTATTGACTAAAAAGATAAGTGTTTATTCAAAAGTCGTCGATCGAATATTCAATAAACCAAGGATGTGAAGCATTTTATTTTTTTGGCTGTTTGTTTTATAATATGCTTGATTACATATATCCATACACTTTTTTGTAAATGGTTCTACAATTAGTGTATTCATCTCTTAACCTATAAAGATGTAGTTGATGATATTTATGGTTTTCAAATCATATGTTCATCATTTATTTATACTACAATCGATTTCTTGGAACTTCTAAATTCAAAAATATATGATCAAATATTCAAATAAACTAAGGGTGTGAAGAGCAATGTTTTTTGCCCCAAAACGAAACGTTAATTTTTTTTATGCATCATGCGACTGTTTTTTTTACTCTAATGTAATTTTATTTTTGCTCTCACCTGAAAAAATATTTATATTGTTTTGATGCTTCTCATTTGAAAGAAAAGAAGTATTTGCCTTATATATTTTGCCAAATCATTTTGGGGTGCTAATCTCATTTTTCATGCTATGAACATACATGAAGCGGGCATCTTCTGTCATATGCAAATGCCTACATTTGTACTGAGATGATTTGGCCAAAGTTACGCTATTTTATATCAAAATTCTTAAAAAATATATCCAAAATCTGCTGTCTTACAAATTTTTGTTTCATTTTATTTGTTTTTTTAGTTAACTTTGAACTCAATGTTTGTTCTCATAACTTTTAAGCACGAGTCTACCGATTTCTTCAAGACTGATTTTATGACTGACTCATCTATTATTGAAAATGATGAAAATCATATATTGGAATCAATGGTTATGGATACGGTTGAAGCGACTATCTATTGGTTTCTATGTTTATGGAAAGATACAGAAAAAAAAACTTAAAGAAATTTAATGTTTTATTGCAGTAGCATGCACAGTTTGCTCTTATGTGCTAAAGTGACTTGATTTTGGCCCTTACGTGCTAAAGCAGCAGTTTGCTCTATATAAGGTGACTTGATTCTATCCCTTATGTGCTAAAGTAGCAGTTTTGAATCAATAATCATTACTATAATTAATCATCAATTATAATTTAATATGTAGCATATATTGATTTGTTAGATGCCGTTTTTAAAGGAAATCCATTCATATCAATGTCAAGCCAACAATGTTTCTGCATGAACTTTTTTTTTTAAAAGAAAACAAAACCTTTGTTTTTATAGTAGTCAAACTTTGATCTTTTCAACCCTACCATTTTCTAATAATCTGCCATTTTCATCAATACGTTCTTATAAGGAACTTGGATGAATTTTTAACATTGGTATTGTCAATGTCATTCAGGATCTAAGACAGCAATTTTCTCTTTTCTCCATGATAATGTTTCCGAATAAATACTAAAGTAGACAACTCTAGATCTGCCATTTTCATCAATAAGTTCTTACAATGAACTTGGATAAATTTTTAACATTGATACTGTCAATGTCATTCAGGATCTATATGATACCAATTTTCTCTTTACTCCATGATAATGTTTCTGAATAAATACTAAAGTAGACAACTCTAAAATTTTGGGAACGGTTTTGGTTTCAATGCATTGCTACATGTTATTTATATGGTATCTTATATTTGCATGCAACTATATTGTTGAGTCGTCAACTTTAAGGAATAAAAAAGGAAAAAAAATTTATGGTGTTGTAGCCAGTCTAAACGCAAATTAGCTTAGTCATCAACTAATTTGCAAAATGTAAATAATGCATATGATGCATCATAGGTTACCTAATCCAAAGCCAGTCTAAACGCAAATTAGCTTAGTCATCAACAATACGTGATTGAAGGCTCTAAACGGATGTTTTGATGGTCTTATCCCATAACCAAGCCAAACATCATTAGAATAGAACCATCAAAATATTTTTCGAAATCAAATCATATATTACCTATGTCGTATGAGCACGAGGAGTCTCTGAATGTGGTGCATTATCGATCCTCTTTCCATTCGTGTTCTGTATAATGTATAATGTTAGAGACTATAACTTACTGTAACATATCATATATTCATAAATATGGCTAACTATATATAACTTACTGTAATGACCAATTTAGTTAACTCTTCTACTTTAGCCATCAAGCTAGCAACTTGGTTTTCCAATACAGACACCTTTTTTGAATTGCTTGCACGAATACCAATTCGAGATGGTACAATGGCAAAGCCTAGTCCGCTCACTCTTCTCTTATGCTCGGTGCCAAAAACCTTCGACACTCCATCTTCACCTATCGATGACACTCCCTGAGAGCTATGAGTGCTACTCTTATGCTCTTCTATCTTAGCCTGCAGATTTTTGTAAAAAAACATTAATAAATGAAATATGTACTGTTGCTAACTATCTATATTGGCATGTAATCCAGTAAACTAATGTGTACACTATAACAGAGACTATATTGTTGGAATTGCAGAAAATCCTTTAACACTCCTATTCATATGATCATAAAGTATTTCCAACTAATAAAAACTAATGATGGTATCAGTTATTCACCTCCAGAATCATCATCTTCATCACAAAAAGAGAAAACGGAAGCATGTATGTAACAAAGTTACAATATTAATATAAATAGATTCTTACAATGCAGTTAGCCACAACAGAATTCGGCGGCTTTCCATTTTTTTTTGATGTGGGCTTTGCACCATAGATCGTCTTGGCTAACATCCGATGTTCCACTTTCCATTTTCTACCCAAAAAAGTAAGAAACGAAGAATATATATATATATATATATATATATATATATATATATATATAATGGATGTAAACATAACCCAAATATGCATTTTCTTACCATTTCTTCTGCTAACCTTGCGTAGCCCTTTCTACCCATTGTGTGTGGAGTTTTGTTCTTTTCTCTAATTGCTTTGAATCTATTGCTGGTTTGCTACACAAGACAATTTCTTTAGTAAAATGTAATTTACATTTGAATTTATAACCGATAAATCTTATTACCTCAAAGTTTTCTGATAGTTTTTCCTTTACAAAGTCATTCCACTCTTCATCACTCTTTATGTTAACTGGTTTTAGCATGGCTAACCTAGAAGAAGAGTCGGGAGAAGCAGACGCCAATTTAATAGCAAAACCCAATCTCTATTTTGACTCTTTCCATCGTGCTCCCATCATCTGAAACAGCAAGTCCTTGTAAACTGCATCTACCTTGAATCTCGTCTGCACAGCAGAAACAACAATAAAACAGCATCATATTATTGAAAGACTTCATGATGTATTCATAGTTGCCTTTAGAAAAAAAAATAAAAAAAATGTATAACTAACGAATTGCTTTGCATGTTCGTTAGATTTAATCTTCTAATGCCATTGATAACAAATGCGTAGATACACCGTGTAGTAACCCGGATTTAGAGCGGCTTTGGTTATCGACGTAAGCTCGACGTCGATAACCAAAACATCGAAAAATCCCGGTAATTAATGAAAGAAATTAGAAGATGACAATAGATAAGATAGAACTTATAGAATAGAAGAAGAAGAACATCATCATCAGAGTAAACACGAATCTCACAGCGGAACGAATAAAATATAACATAACATATCTTTGAAATAACATCAGTATATGTATACAATAACACATATCAGAGTACAACACTTACAACAACAGCGGAAATAATAATAGCTATAGAATCCTGAAGCCTCCTGCTCCAATCTCTCCAAGGGTATCTGTAAAATCCCGACTACTTGACTGCCCGTACAAATTTAGGCACCCAAGAGTTTAGGGAAAACAACAAAATAAACTCCGGGTCAGTCATGGGACTGGTATGAGTAAAACAATTTAATACTTGATTAAATAAAGGATATCTCACAAGACCACGCCGCATAACGGAACGGGTTTTTCCCTTATGAGAATCCAAACAACTTTTCAAAGCAATATCATTCTGATATTATAATAATGTCTAAGTACAAATAAATATCAATCTAGCAGAAATGCTTGCATCTCACGTTACTACATATATAGTATACAATCAAAATCGCAAGCACGTATTGGATGATTGGATTTCCAACTATGACAAGGTATGGAACCACCTTCCGATCAGTGTACTCTAGTAATGATATACTGGACTTCAACAAGAACATCTTGCAACTCAGCAACACATGACCGACCACTCATTTCGCTTGAGTGTATCGAATGTATATCACCAACGGTTGGGATCAGCAACCGTTCCCGTATATATATATATATATATATATATATATATATATATATATATATATGGGACAGCATTGATAGATTTAAGAAACAAATGAATATTCTCTAGATAGGTGATTATACACCCTACTTCGGTGCGACCGACTTAGCCATGTTGCCTGCCCGATTTCTGTCATTTACCGGATGATGAGGTTAGAAGCTACGCGTTATCATCACATCAGATTCACTTTAAATGTCACATCGTCAGATCCATCGAAAATCACTAATTGACGTCTACAACAGTACATTACGTGTTAGCTAAAGAAGTTTCCTTCTTCGCTTCCACTCTTGGTACGGTTGAAGAAATCAATGTACGTGACCTTTCTGGAAATAATCTGTCAGACATCCATCTTTATTCACTTAGAACATCACATCGTCATACCCGCCAAATCACAAATTGACTTATCCAAAAATAACACGGGTATACAGCTAAGAGAAACGAATTCCTCCGCCACCAAACGTGAATACGTTTGAACAGATCAACTTACGCGATCCATTGGATATACTCTGTCAGACCTTCGTCCATACAAGTTGTCCTGGGACTGGACAAACCGAAGGCACTATTCTGTAAACAGGATAGCCCTTGCATTTTACTCCGTCTTCAATTATCTTTGGCAGATATGATTCGCGACGCTTATGCCAATACAGAGTGGTTCTTTGGATAATAATCCAACCGGTCTCTCCATATTAACAACGTTAAAATGGTCAAAACTTCGATAGTCTGTGAGTTAACTATCAAAGAAAAACAAGTGTGCAAACGACGATATTATTTCCAGATGGAAATTATATCGAACAAACATCATTTAACATTTATCTCTTTAGTTCATTTTACATCTCCTGATTCCCTATATTCAACAATTGCTATTTTCTATATTTAGAAAATATATGTTATCAACACTGGAAACATTTCCCTTCCTTGTTTTCTGTATTTAGAAAACATTTCTGATTCTTGTTTGGAAAACATTTCCAAAACTCCTTTACGATCAAACCTTACCATTTCTTAGTTAAGAAGGAAGTCACTCAATTTGGGGTATAATTACCTCTCAGACCTTAACTGAACAACGTTATAACTTCAAAATGGTCAAAGTTTATCTTTTAATCTTTAACAACTTCTTTACGCCTTTCTCGGATTCAATTTTACTAATCCACTTCTATATTTAAAACATTGGTTATAACGAAAACGTTATAATCCCTACTTCCGAATTATCTAACTTTAATTATAACTTCTATTCTTATTAGTGAATAATTAACCTAACACTTATTTATTTATAAATAAATAAATCTCTATTTAAACACTGGAAAGTATAAGTACTTTCTGAATTAGATATAATCGAATTTGCCGATTTACTCTCTTCGAGAAATCTCTATTTGATTAATTCTTCTTCGAATAAGCTATATTTGATTAACTTCTTTCGAATAAACGATATTCGATAATCTCTCTTCAAATAACTAATATTCGATAACTCTTCCTTTTCAAATATCTCATATTTGAAAATCTCACTTCGATTAAACTATAATCGATAACTCCCTTCGATGAAACTAACATCGATAACTCCTTTCGATGGAACTAACATCGATAACTTTAACTCGACTAACTTAACTTGACTCGACTAACTCGACTTACTTGGTTCGACCAATTCGATTCAATTAACTAGGCTCGACTAACTCTATTGGTTTAACTCTAATCGATTAGTTCTATGGTTTAACCCTAATAGATTAATTCTATTTGACTAACCCTATTCGGCTAACTCGACTAACTGGGTTCGACCGACCAGGTTTGACTAACCTGACCCATTTGGTTTGAATGACCAGGTTTGGCTAACCTGACCCATTTGGTTTGACTGACCAGGTTTTGCTAACCTGACCCATTTGGTTTGACTGACCAGGTTTTGCTAACCTGACCCATTTGGTTTGACTGACCATGTTTGGCTAACCTGACCCATTTGGTTTGACCACTGGGCTTGACTACTTGGTTTGACCATTTGGTTCGAACACCATATTCGACTAACTCCTCTCGATTCATTAAAACCGATTAACTCATCTCGATTGACTAAATCAATTAACTCTTATCGATTAACTAAATCGATAAACTCCTTTCGATTAACTAAGTTTGATTTACTCGACTCGACTGACCAGGTTCGACTAACTTGACCAGCTTGGTTGTACTGACCAGGTTCGACTAACTTGACCAGCCTGACTCGATTGGTTCGACTCGACCATTTGGCTCGATTTGGTTCGACTCGACCAGTTTTGACTAGTTTGGTTCGACTAGCTTGGTTTGACCACTTAACTAACTTGATTCGAATATTTATATCCGACTAACTAACTTTTCTTTTATTTCTATTTATTTTAACTTCTATTTATTTCCTAAATAGATTTCCTTTTGTATAATCTATTTATTTTCCTAAATAGATTTTCCTTTATAACTCTAATTATTTAATCCCTAATTAAATTTCCTTTATTCTATTTATTTAATCTAAATAAACATTCCTTTATTTTATTTATTTATTTCTAAACAAATATCCTTTTATAAAATCCTTCGATTTTATAAATAGATTCATTTTCAATATAAATATTGAAAATCCCCTTTTCTACATTTTCAGTGTTTCTATTGTTTTTAAACAACCAACTGTCAATGATCAATATCATCCAAACATATACAATCAACAACAGATTATATATCACAGTATATATCACAATATACAAATAACAGTAAAATAAATGTTGAGGAATCCAGTCGGATTCCTCCAACCTGTTTCCCTGCATCCACCGATGTTAAACAACGTATATAACATCACTTGCATTTCTAATGAAATACACTGATAACAAAATCGCCGTTTAATAACGATATATATATATATATACATGTAGATATATATATATATATCCATACTGTTTTCAATCAATTATTTAAAAGTCCAATCTACAGTCCAATTTAACAATACAACTTAACAGTCCAAATTAACAGTACATAACTAGCAGTCAAATACAGAAATAAAAATACAATTCATATTAAAATATAAATTGAGGAGAGTTAGTGAGTTTTTACTCACTGTTGCGCGTTAACCGTTGAATAACGGTTTGCGTTCGTTGATTTGAGTCGGACAATTTATTTCGCCATAAATTGTAACTGGCTCGGATTCACTCCCAGTCAGTCTCATTGTGTTGTTCCCGTCCACACGATCCTGTTTGATCTTGTTTCACGGAATTCTGTTTACGTATGACCGAGTTATTCAGTTTACAAGCTTGAAAAAATTTAAATTAAAATAACTTAGACTACTTTCTTTAATTGGGCTTACTTAACTTTCCCCGGCCCATTACCCTTTGAACCCGTCTTCCCCAACGATGATACAGGAACCCGACTCCTTCCTCAAGCCATTACAACGACTTCGGCCACCTCGTTCTCCATCACCGAACCACGAATCCAACCACCGAGACTACCACTCTCCCTCTCTTCAATTTCCGAACACCTCCACCCCAATTTAACCCACCTCGCACCAACCTCCTGATACGCGACTTCCAGCTACCTGCTGCTGAGCCCGAAAAACTGCGACACCGAGTATCACCGGAATCCACCAAAAAATCACAACCACTTCCACTCGACTTCCTGAACCCAACGGTGACCTCCATCCCTCGATTCGATGCACGAAACCCCCAAAATCCTTAACCCTAGAACACGGGTTTCCAATTCCATCGAACGAAAAGGATCCCGACTCCTCAAAACTGCTATCGAACTGAAGCGAACAGCACCCGAATTCAAATATATGTACTTTGTGATTTGTAGAAATTGATTTGAATTTTGTGAGGATTTTATTTTGTTCAAACCTTTTTCTGTGAGTAAGAAAACAACGACGGTTTTCCTCTTTGACTTTGTGATGAGTTGAATTAGGTTTTAGCAAAGTTAAGGTGATTATATAGTGTAAAAATATTATTTTTATATTTATTATAAATATTGTTTTATAAGCAAACGTTGATTATATTTGTCCTATAAAATCCCTGTGATCACATACGATACCTAAAAATCACGAAAATGGACATGTAGCTAGAATTTGACATTACGGTCCTAACGAAACTGGTTTCGTCGAATTCCGACTCCGTATGCTCACACAGCGTATTTTTAACCGTCAAAATACTGACTGTTTTTCACTCTAAAAATCCGTACGGCCACACAGTGACTCTAAAAATCACGAAACTGGAAATCTAACAACTATTTGACATTGCGGATCTAACAAAACTAGTTTCATCGAATTCCGACTTCGTTTGCAAAAGTGGCTATTTTTAAAGCCCTGAATAGCCCTTTTTAAATATATAAATATATTTAAAAATAATTAAATTAAATATTAATAAATTAATATTATCGTATATCTTCACATATGATATCGTACAGCTCCAGAATATCATATCAGAAATACAGTTTGATATTTCAGATTTCAGATTTTCTCGGTATTCAGTTCATATCGAAAATCCTTTTATAAGGTAAATAAAGCGTTGCGAATTGTAAAGGAATTCCATAGCGACTATTTTAAAATTTGATTTGGACATAAAATGAAATCTACATGACGAAATCTCGATATTTCTCTTCCACTAGAAAAATATACTCCACCAGCTCCACGCGTTTCTTGTTTCACAGAAATCCGGCTTAAAACGAATCCTGTACATTCAGTTGAAGTCTGAATCACCACATAGCGAACTGCCACGTCGTTACACGCTCGATTTTTATAAAAATATAATTATGCATTCCAACTGACGTCGATTTAATATATTCGTCAATATAATTCAACTCTAAGCTGAATTACATTTTAGGGATGACCCCATTCACAGAATATTTGTATTTCCAATATTTTTGATTATTTCGACATTATAATATATTTTATTATATTATAAATTATTAATTAAATATTCAATATTATTTAATTCACGTTCTCGATATCGATAAATCGATATTTAATAATTAAATAAATAAATTATTTAACATCTAAAAATGCGGGTTACTACAATCTTCCCCCCTTAATAAAATTTCGTCCTCGAAATTGCTACGCTAGGGGATGACCCTATCTTCTGGGTAAAAATTTATCTGTTTACCTCTTGTCTCCGGTTTCAACTGAACCAATTAATATCGACTAAAATATTAATTTATTCCGACTAACTAAATTTTCAAAAATTCTGAAAATTTTCTAACACCTTAACTTTTCGAAAATTTTTGCCAGCACCTCCTTTGTACTGGTCAATATCTCAAACTCTAACTCGCCTCTCTGGGCCTTCTTTAACCCAAAAGAAAATCAAACAGCCAAGCGGCTTGCCAAATTGGCTCATAAATTCCAAACTCATATATAATATAAACTGGTACCTTTTTGTCGGGCATACCATTATATCCCTTCCATCTGTTACCAATTCAATATATACCAATGTCATATCAATCCAATCAAACTCAATCTATTCATTCTCAAATCCAACTCATTTGCTTACTCAAGTAAATTCCTTTCAAACTCTAGTGTCAAATTTCAAACTCTTAACTCATCAATGAAATTCCATTTCAGATTATTTTCCAATCAAATCTGTCTTATTTAACTTAGTTCAAGTTAAATTTAAATTTATTTATTCATTTATACCATCTCAATCTATTTAACTTCATTAGTTAAATTTTAAGTCCAATATTTTAAATTCCTGAGTTCATTTCAAATCAATTTGAAATCATAACACCAATTCGAAACATTTGAATTTCTAAACCACTTGTTTTCTCAAAAAAATTCAAAAACGAAGCCTTCGCTAGTAATCCGTCACTTACAAACTCGAAAATGAACACCGATGATGCACCATCGGAGTTTATTTTCCAGCGAACAAGTGAGTTCAATACTATATCATTTTCAGATTGAAAAACATTTTCAAAATCTCCCAGGAACTTAAAATTTCCTTATTTTAATTCCAATTCTGATTTAAATTTCAGATTCATTTCATCTTATTTCATATATTTCCTTATATGAATTCTGATTAGTTATTTATAATCATTTCACTTCTTATAACCTCATTCGATTATAATAACAACCAACATAACCAATATACTATATCAAAACATACTATGTCGGTTCATCGTATTCAAGTGTTTATAGAACTCCTACCGATACAGTGGATCAAACTGATCGGCCAGAATTCATAAGCCACTCAACCAATGAGTCTCCACAATATAAAACCATTTTATATTAACTAACAAATACGCACTCGTATATATACACTCAAACTCAGTCTAGGATATTACTAATCCCATCTCTACTGAATCACGCCACAGAGCCAAGGTAATTACTTAACTTAAGCTCTGATACCAACTGTAGTAACCCGGATTTAGAGCGGCTTTGGTTATCGACGTAAGCTCGACGTCGATAACCAAAACATCGAAAAATCCCGGTAATTAATGAAAGAAATTAGAAGGTGAGAATAGATAAGATAGAACTTATAGAATAGAAGAAGAAGAACATCATCATCAGAGTAAACACGAATCTCACAGCGGAACGAATAAAATATAACATATCTTTGAAATAACATCAGTATATGTAAACAATAACACTTATCAGAGTACAACACTTACAACAACAGCGGAAATAATAATAGCTATAGAATCCTGAAGCCTCCTGCTCCAAGCTCTCCAAGTGTATCTGTAAAATCCCGACTACTTGACTGCCCGTACAAATTTAGGCACCCAAGAGTTTAGGGAAAACAACAAAATAAACTCCGGGTCTGTCATGGGACTGGTATGAGTAAAACAATTTAATACTTGATTAAATAAAGGATATCTCACAAGACCACGCCGCATAACGGAACGGGTTTTTCCCTTATGAGAATCCAAACAACTTTTCAAAGCAATATCATTCTGATATTATAATAATGTCTAAGTACAAATAAATATCAATATAGCAGAAACGCTTGCATCTCACGTTACTACATATATAGTATACAATCAAAATCGCAAGCACGTATTGGATGATTGGATTTCCAACTATGACAAGGTATGGAACCACCTTCCGATCAGTGTACTCTAGGAACGATACACTGGAGTTCAACAAGAACATCTTGCAACTCAGCCACACATGACCGACCACTCATTTCGCTTGAGTGTATCGAATGTATATCACCAACGGTTGGGATCAGCAACCGTTCCCGTATATATATATATATATATATATATATGTATATGGGACAACATTGATAGATTTAAGAAACAAATGAATATTCTCTAGATAGGTGATTATACACCCTACTTCGGTGCGAACGACTTAGCCATGCTGCCTGCCCGATTTCTGTCATTTACCGGATGATGAGGTTAGGAGCTACGCGTTATCATCACATCAGATTCACTTTAAATGTCACATCGTCAGATCCATCGAAAATCACTAATTGACGTCTACAACAGTACATTACGTGTTAGCTAAAGAAGTTTCCTTCTTCGCTTCCACTCTTGGTACGGTTGAAGAAATCAATGTACGTGACCTTTCTGGAAATACTCTGTCAGACATCCATCTTTATTCACTTAGAACATCACATCGTCATACCCGCCAAATCACAAATTGACTTATCCAAAAATAACACGGGTATACAGCTAAGAGAAACGAATTCCTCCGCCACCAAACGTGAATACGTTTGAACAGATCAACTTACGCGATCCATTGGATATACTCTGTCAGACCTTCGTCCATACAAGTTGTCCTGGGACTGGACAAACCGAAGGCACTATTCTGTAAACAGGATAGCCCTTGCATTTTACTCCGTCTTCAATTATCTTTGGCATATATGATTCGCGACGCTTATGCTAATACAGAGTGGTTCTTTGGATAATAATCCAACCGGTCTCTCCATATTAACAACGTTAAAATGGTCAAAATTTCGATAGTCTATGAGTTAACTATCAAAGAAAAACAAGTGTGCAAACAACGATATTATTTCCAGATGGAAATTATATCAAACAAACATCATTTAACATTTATCTCTTTAGTTCATTTTACATCTCCTGATTCCCTATATTCAACAATTGCTATTTTCTATATTTAGAAAATATATGTTATCAACACTGGAAACATTTCCCTTCCTTGTTTTCTGTATTTAGAAAACATTTCTGATTCTTGTTTGGAAAACATTTCCAAAACTCCTTTACGATCAAACCTTACCATTTCTTAGTTAAGAAGGAAGTCACTCAAGTTGGGGTATAATTACCTCTCAGACCTTAACTGAACAACGTTATAACTTCAAAATGGTCAAAGTTTATCTTTTAATCTTTAACAACTTCTTTACGCCTTTCTCGGATTCAATTTTACTAATCCACTTCTATATTTAAAACATTGGTTATAACGATAACGTTATAATCCCTACTTCCGAATTATCTAACTTTAATTATAACTTCTATTCTTATTAGTGAATAATTAACCTAACACTTATTTATATATAAATAAATAAATCTCTATTTAAACACTGGAAAGTATAAGTACTTTCTGAATTAGATATAATCGAATTTGCCGATTTACTCTCTTCGAGAAATCTTTATTTGATTAATTCTTCTTCGAATAAGCTATATTTGATTAACTTCTTTCGAATAAATGATATTCGATAATCTCTCTTCAAATAACTAATATTCGATAACTCTTCCTTTTCAAATATCTCATATTTGAAAATCTCACTTCGATTAAACTATAATCGATAACTCCCTTCGATGAAACTAACATCAATAACTCCTTTCGATGGAACTAACATCGATAACTTTAACTCGACTAACTTAACTTGACTCGACTAACTCGACTTACTTGGTTCGACCAATTCGATTCGATTAACTAGGCTCGACTAACTCTATTGGTTTAACTCTAATCGATTAGTTCTATGGTTTAACCCTAATAGATTAATTCTATTTGACTAACCCTATTCGGCTAACTCGACTAACTTGGTTCGACCGACCAGGTTTGACTAACCTGACCCATTTGGTTTGACTGACCAGGTTTGGCTAAACTGACCCATTTGGTTTGACTGACCAGGTTTTGCTAACCTGACCCATTTGGTTTGACTGACCAGGTTTTGCTAACCTGACCCATTTGGTTTGACTGACCATGTTTGGCTAACCTGACCCATTTGGTTTGACCACTGGGCTTGACTACTTGGTTTGACCATTTGGTTCGAACACCATATTCGACTAACTCCTCTCGATTCATTAAAACCGATTAACTCATCTCGATTGACTAAATCAATTAACTCTTATCGATTAACTAAATCGATAAACTCCTTTCGATTAACTAAGTTTGATTTACTCGACTCGACTGACCAGGTTCGACTAACTTGACCAGCTTGGTTGTACTGACCAGGTTCGACTAACTTGACCAGCTTGACTCGATTGGTTCGACTCGACCATTTGGCTCGATTTGGTTCGACTCGACCAGTTTTGACTAGTTTGGTTCGACTAGCTTGGTTTGACCACTTAACTAACTTGATTCGAATATTTATATCCGACTAACTAACTTTTCTTTTATTTCTATTTATTTTAACTTCTATTTATTTCCTAAATAGATTTCCTTTTATATAATCTATTTATTTTCCTAAATAGATTTTCCTTTATAACTCTAATTATTTAATCCCTAATTAAATATCCTTTATTCTATTTATTTAATCTAAATAAACATTCCTTTATTTTATTTATTTATTTCTAAATAAATATCCTTTTATAAAATCCTTCGATTTTATAAATAGATTCATTTTCAATATAAATATTGAAAATCCCCTTTTCTACATTTTCAGTGTTTTCTATTGTTTTTAAACAACCAACTGTCAATGATCAATATCATCCAAACATATACAATCAACAACAGATTATATATCACAGTATATATCACAATATACAAATAACAGTAAAATAAATGTTGAGGAATCCAGTCGGATTCCTCCAACCTGTTTCCCTGCATCCACCGATGTTAAACAACGTATATAACATCACTTGCATTTCTAATGAAATACACTGATAACAAAATCGCCATTTAATAACGATATATATATATATATATATATATATATATATATGTAGATATATATATATATATCCATACTGTTTTCAATCAATTTTTTAACAGTCCAATTTAACAATACAACTAAACAGTCCAAATTAACAGTACATAACTAGCAGTCAAATACAGAAATAAAAATACAATTTATATTAAAATATAAATTGAGGAGAGTTAGTGAGTTTTTAATCACTGTTGCGCGTTAACCGTTGAATAACGGTTTGCGTTCGTTGATTTGAGTCGGACAATTTATTTCGCCATAAATTGTAACTGGCTCGGATTCACTCCCAGTCAGTCTCATTGTGTTGCTCCCGTCCACACGATCCTGTTAGATCTTGTTTCACGGAATTCTGTTTACGTATGACCGAGTTATTCAGTTTACAAGCTTGAAACAATTTAAATTAAAATAACTTAGACTACTTTCTTTAATTGGGCTTACTTAACTTTCCCCGGCCCATTACCCTTTGAACCCGTCTTCCCCAACGATGATACAGGAACCCGACTCCTTCCTCAAGCCATTACAACGACTTCGGCCACCTCGTTCTCCATCACCGAACCACGAATCCAACCACCGAGACTACCACTCTCCCTCTCTTCAATTTCCGAACACCTCCACCCTAATTTAACCCACCTCGCACCAACCTCCTGATACGCGACTTCCAGCTACCTGCTGCTGAGCCCGAAAAACTGCGACACCGAGTATCACCGGAATCCACCAAAAAATCACAACCACTTCCACTCAACTTCCTGAACCCAACGGTGACCTCCATCCCTCGATTCGATGCACGAATACCCCAAAATCCTTAACCCTAGAACACGGGTTTCCAATTCCATCGAACGAAAAGGATCCCGACTCCTCAAAACTACTATCGAACTGAAGCGAACAGCACCCGAATTCAAATATATGTACTTTGTGATTTGTAGAAATTGATTTGAATTTTGTGAGGATTTTATTTTGTTCAAACCTTTTTCAGTGAGTAAGAAAATAACGACGGTTTTCCTCTTTGACTTTGTGATGAGTTGAATTAGGTTTTAGCAAAGTTAAGGTGATTATATAGTGTAAAAATATTATTTTTATATTTATTATAAATATTGTTTTATAAGCAATCGTTGATTATATTTGTCCTCTAAAATCCCTGTGATCACATACGATACCTAAAAATCACGAAAATGGACATGTAGCTAGAATTTGACATTACGGTCCTAACCATCAAAATACTGACTGTTTTTCACTCTAAAAATCCGTACGGCCACACAGTGACTCTAAAAATCACGAAACTGGAAATCTAACAACTATTTGACATTGCGGATCTAACAAAACTAGTTTCATCGAATTTCGACTTCGTTTGCAAAAGTGGCTATTTTTAAAGCCCTGAATAGCCCTTTTTAAATATATAAATATATTTAAAAACAATTAAATTAAATTTTAGTAAATTAATATTATCGTATATCTTCACATATGATATCGTACAGCTCCAGAATATCATATCAGAATATACAGTTTGATATTTCAGATTTCAGATTATCTCGGTATTCAGTTCATATCGAAAATCCTTTTATAAGGTAAATAAAGCGTTGCGAATTGTAAAGGAATTCCATAGCGACTATTTTAAAATTTGATTTGGGCATAAAACGAAATCTACACGACGAAATCTCGATATTTCTCTTCCACTAGAAAAATATACTCCACCAGCTCCACGCGTTTCTTGTTTCACAGAAATCCGACTTAAAACGAATCCTGTACATTCAGTTGAAGTCTGAATCGCCACATAGCGAACTGCCACGTCGTTACGCGCTCGATTTTTATAAAAAATATAATTATGCGTTCCAACTGATGTCGATTTAATATATTCATCAATATAATTCAACTCTAAGCTGAATTACATTTTAGGGATGATCCCATTCACAGAATATTTGTATTTCCAATATTTTTGATTATTTCAACATTATAATATATTTTATTATATTATAAATTAATAATTAAATATTCAATATTATTTAATTCACGTTCTCGATATCGATAAATCGATATTTAATAATTAAATAAATAAATTATTTAACAGCTAAAAATGCGGGTTACTACACACCGCCTACACAAAGGGAAACAACATGCCAGTAAAATAAAATAAAAAATATTGATCGACTATATGCAAACTAAATACGCAAAAGGCCAAGCCAACTATATGCAATACATATTATCCATCCAAGGCATTCTCTAAATACAGGTGGGGTTTCTTTGAAGGAGAAATTTTTAGATATATATAAAGATTTGGATAAAAACAAAAGTGCTTTGACCGAAATAAACAAAATTACACTGAAACATGTTCAATAAGATTGACAATCATAATAAATAACATATTAGAAAAAATCGAAAGTAGAAAAAGGGAAAAAAGAAAAGAAATTGAAAAGACAGCTCACTAATGATTGTACATGGGTGAAATAAATGACAAGCGAGATCAGTAGATCTTCATATACATATAGCGTACAGAATTGATACCAAGCAAAGCGGCATTTTGAACCAGTTGATAGTTTATTATCCAAGTAGATATAAGAAACAAATTGATTATGTATCGGATCGTTGATCAAAGGATCAAGGTTTGAATTTAATCCATGTTTTGGTATATTACTATTTAATCCTGAACATCAAGCTGAAATAAAATTGGCCTAGTTGCATATAAGAGTTAGTTTTTTTTTTCATTTCATTGCTATAGTGTAAATCAAAAGGACAATATCTAATTGTACTTTCATGCACTGCTGCAGATTCTATCATAAGCCAAATTAAAATGATACATGCATGATATGTAAAAATTCTATTAGCTTAAGCTTGAATGAAGAATTTTCACCCACTCGATATCACACAAAAATTTGAAATTACGAAATATGCATGTATTAAAATTGTAGTCGTCTTTATGGTAACTATAAATTAAGAAAGGAAGATGGAACTTTTTACCTGCTAAGCTATTTGGATTGTCTCCCAACCACTAAATAACCAAACAATTGCTATTAATAATACATATTAAAATAACAATGATTTAATTTATTCATCCGCAAGTGGTAGCCAAATGATTTATGCAGGTTTCACAGGGGTAGATACCTATACATATGTGCATTCCTTGAATTGTGAGGTAAGCAAACACTTCACTTATTCAAATACATTTAGTATACCATACCCTTTCAATAAACTGATAAACATACATTTAGAATCAAATATATCATAATCTTTTAATGTCTTTAAGGACAGTACTCTTGCTTTGCACAAGGGGGAGTTAGTGGCACAAAGTGTGGAATATTAAAGCAGACATTTCACCATATATATATTTCATGGCACTTTTTATGTGAAGCGGTTCATACGAAAATCATGTAGTTATCAAGGAAGTATGTATCATATTAGAATAAGTGGAATCCTGTAGAATAGTAATCCCCCCGCCACTTAAATGACATATGCAAGGGTGAAATTTAAAAAATGAAACACAAGGTCTGTTCCATAGAGAATGCTGATATGATGAACGAATGCAAAATTAATCAAGTGGTTAATGTCTTATATATGAAAGAGCACATTTTACAATTAGACAGCATAGAGATACAACGACAAATAGAAGAACAAAATGAGTATCAAAGTTGGAACTAAGTATTAAAAGCAAACTGAAAATAAACAGAAACAAATAAAAATATAAAAACAGCAATAATTGTTTAGAATTTTCGATTTAATGGTTTATCTAACATAGTTTCTACAAAAAGAAATCAATTAAGGTAAAATACAAAAACTTGACAGAAACAAATAAAAATATAAAAACAGAAATCACAATGGTCATACCTGTATACAAGTCCATAAATCATCCTTTAGGTGCTTTTCGACTTTTTTCCACTCACTAATGGTCATAGGAACCATTTCCCTTACTAATATACCGATGTAAGATGACAAGTGACGAGAATTGACACCTACCGGTTGACCTAAATCATTGAATTCTACTTCAGGCTTGTCGTCAGAAATCAAGGAAAATTTCTTCATCGTCGTCCATCCTCTTTTTTTCTTAGCCGGCTCTAGTCGACAATCTTCATTGCAAACATCCGGGTCCATGGCAGTAGGCGTGTCAGCTGAGTTTGGAGTAATATTCGGAGAAGGGTTTGAATTAGGGCCAGGAGAAACAGAAAAAGGCTGAATTTCCTCGGGTTGATGCTGAATTTCCTCGGGTTGAGGCTGAACAGGACGCTTGCGAGCAGACCTTCTAACATTAGTGTTTAAAATCTGAGCAGCTTCAACTTCAACATCACAAGGCTGAAAAGGACGCTTGCGAGAAGATCTTCTAACATTAGTGTTTAAAATCTGAGCAGCTTCAACTTCAACATCACCCTTTTATTTTATTTTTACACCACTATTCTTAATTTTATTATCGTCGAATGCACTCGAAGCTATAAGTGCAGCTAAACTCTGCCTTTTTGATCGTCTTAGTGCTGCAATTGAGCTCTGAAATTAGCATACAACAAACAAGGTTAGCTAAAAGGAATATGGTTAGCTGATGCAACAAAAAGAATTAATTAATAAGCTTCAACTTTATAATTTTGGGATCATATAAATACTAAGCTGTAGCATAAATTCTAAGCTCTCCCGGAAAGTATTAGATTGCTAATTCCGGATAAGTTTATCAAAAGCTATCCTCATTTTAGCAACGTCTATTTCAGCAAACACGTGCGCACATAACATGCCAGCATAACAAAACCATACATGTATATGCTTCCACTTGTTCACAATTATAAAATGATTATGTATATTATGTGAATTTGTCACAAACATCTTTTATTTATAAGCAGTTGATCTCTGCATGTTACGATGATGATGATACATTATTGGAATTAACAGGCTAGAGCACGCATATCATCACTTGCGCTTAGGAATAAATAAAAGACAATTACAAACATATACAATTGTCAAACTAGAAGCAACTGCGTAGCAATAACATACACAACATCAGGTTAGATGTTAGTGCAAAATAAACCTAACTATATGTAAAACAATTTACCCTTTTTATGTTTTTTTTTTCAATCCAAGCAAGGTCTACCAACAGTTCAATACCCTGATCAGATATAGAAAAACAAAGAACTATAGCTCTTGGGTGTTCAGACAGACATACATATACATATACATATACGTATATATGTACACACATATACACACATATATGTAGCAACTGCAAATATTATTTTAGCTTCTTTGAGGTGTCTTTGAGGTACTGGACAATGCAATCTAATTTTCACGCAACGTATACCGAGCAAAAAATGTTTTCCGGTGTGCATGGTCGAAACGATGTTAAGTTCAATATCATTTTCACGCAACGTTTTATCACTAATTTTGGAAAACCAGTTTACATTTAGTTTACATTCATGACGACATTCCAAACTTGTGCTTCATTTGTTTTGGACAGTGCAATCTAAGCAGCCTCATCTAGTAATTTTTTGTCAATATTTAAAAGTTGAAGCTAATTTTGTTTGTATGCACACTGTATCACGCAATAAAAGACATAAATGATAAAGAGAAAAAGTGCACATAACATGTTTTGACAGGAATTCCTACATAAAAATTGATTACTTGCATGT
The DNA here is from genome assembly GCA_030737875.1 of Allium sativum. Taxonomy (NCBI): domain Eukaryota; kingdom Viridiplantae; phylum Streptophyta; class Magnoliopsida; order Asparagales; family Amaryllidaceae; genus Allium; species Allium sativum. Next base: position 269,342,098 of record CM060912.1, on the reverse strand, counting down.
TTCTAAATATCTTACCTCTGTTAAGTCTTGGTCCTTTTTCCCCATTGATACTTCTTGTTCAGTTATCTTCAACCTAAAAAAAAGAAAAAGAAAAATCAGTATACAAAATGTTAGAAATAACATATTACCAGTATGGAAGAATTTATCTGAAATACACAAACGATTTAATAAACAACAATAAAAAATACCAGTATACATATTGCCACAAATAACAATAAAAGGAGAAATCGTGTTATGCCATAACAATTAGAAGCTAAATAGAATACAACATGCAAATGTCAGCTAAGTGACGGTACTTGGATTTTCACTTCAAAATAGAATCCAGCATACATGTCAGCTAAATAGAATACAACATGCAAATGTCAGCTAAATAGAATACACGTCAAAATAGCATGCCTTGTCTATTTACTAGTGCCTAATCCGTTGAAAAAAGGTGACACAATATTGGATTTTCATGTCTAGGTCTAGTTGCATATCAGTGTAAGTTCAATCCCAAATTTTGAATCTTATATATAAAAATCGTCTATAATGGTAATTATTGAAAATTATAAACAGAAATACTTTTCTAGAATTGAAATTGGTTATATGACAAAAAGCAATAAAAGATGTTTATTTCATACCAAAATGCCATCACAATCCTTTCTTATGTAACTTTCATCTCCATTGTCTACATCTCTATCAACAATTTGTGACTCATCTACAGGGTTACTAGTTGATCCTTCATCCTCATCATAGTTTTCTAACTCATGAAAACCTCGAGGTGGTGCTTTCAATACAACATACCAATTTGATGAGTTGCTTTCTTTACAAAAAAATACTTGTGTAGCTTGCGTAGCTAAAATGAAAGGGTCACTTGCAAATTGATTTTGGAACTGGTGTAAATTGACTAATGTGAATCCATCTTCAACCTTCACTCCACGATTAATTTTTGCCCAGTCACACTTAAACAGGACAAGTTGAAATCGGCGGTAGTCTAGTAATAAAATCTCACGTAGAACCCCATAGTAAATTATTTTCTCAATGGACCCATCTTCATGAATAGTACTTGCCTCGATAGAAACACCACTATTTTGTGTAGACTTCTCATACTCTTTTGTATGAAAACGTGGACCGTTAATAACATAGCCGGTATAAGATATTATTTGATGGCGAGGTCCATAAGAAAGCCAACGTACTATTTCGCTAACATTCGATGTTTGTCTATCATCTTTAACCTGAAAAAAACATAATAGTATATAAAAAATACTTCTACCTCAAAGTTATTTATCTCAAACAAAATTTATAACACTTTCAACCTTTTTTTCAAACCAATCGCTAAATGTCTTTGAATGCAGCTTTGAAAGTTCTACATCATCTCGTGAAAGCCGAGGATGCAAACATTTTAGCTCTTCTTTGTGCATTCTGTACACGAAAATGCATGAATCAAAAATTAAGTTGTTTCAAATATAATAGTTGTATTAACTTTATACTTACTCTATATACGGCTCCACTTCTTCGGTATTGAACAACACATACCGATGAGCAGCATTAATCACATCCTTGGTGACTACCATTGGTTTTCCTTTGGAGATAGGGCGTCCCTCAAGTATGGAATCACTTTGTTGCACTTCATTTCTATTTCTTTTTTTCCCAATTTCTAACCCATCTTTAATATATTCAGCACAATATTTCATGCATTCTTCGGAAGAATAGCGCTCAGCTATGCACCCTTCGGCCCGAGCTTGATTTTTAACATATGCTTTCAATGTTTTCATATACCTATAATCAAGATGCATACATAAAATGCCCTCATAAATACATACACCATTAACTACTTTATATACTCATGTTAAAAACTTACCTCTCAAACGGATACATCCATCGATATTGTACTGGACCACAAATTCTTGCTTCTCTCCCTAAATGTACCGTCAAGTGAACCATGGTATCAAAACAGGAAGGAGGGAAGAATCTCTCAAGATCGCATAGTGTTACAGCAACCTGATTCTCGGCGAATTCTAATTTATCTCTATCAATCACTCTTTGACAATGTCGTTGTAAAAAGAACATAATCGAAGTATTGCATTCCTTGTTGCTTTGGGTAGAAGTCCTCGCAGTGATACAGATAATAATTGTTGCATCAAAACATGATAATCATGAGACTTCAAATTTGAAATTTTATCTTGTTTTGCAAAGCAATTTCCAATATTGGAGATATATCCACCAGGTACTTTTAAATTACTCATTCTACAGTAAAATATCTCTTTTTCTTGGTCAGTTAAAGTGCATGGTGCAGCTGGAAGTAACACTTTGCTTCCTATATCTATGGGATGCAACTTTTTCCTAATACCCATTACTTCTAGATCTCTACGTGCATTGATGTCATCTTTTGTTTTCCCTTTAATATCAAGAAACGTGCTAAGAATGCTCTCACCAATATATTTTTCAACATGCATTACATCTAGATTGTGACGCAAAGGAAGTGCCTGAAAAAATAAAAATAATTTCATGTAAATACCTAACGAAAAAGTACTAGATACTTTGATAGATAAAAACTGTAAACTAAAATTTACCTCCAAATAAGGCAAATAAAAAATATCGACTTCTTCTTCCATATTTGACTTCGGTTTTTCTTCCCATCTCCCCTTTTCCTTTTCTTTATTTCTTTCCCTTTCTTTTCCTCCTTTGGCTTTTTTCCCCATTCATTACAAATATCTTTAATACAATCGAAGATTTGAGTACCGGTTTGTACTGGAGGCTTTTACCTATTCTCTACAGTTCCATCAAACAAGTTTTTCCGTTGACGATACTCATGATTAGGGTCAAGGAGTCTCCTATGACCCAAGTAAGCAAACTTCCTACTAAAAGGAAACCATGTCGAGAAAGTATTGACGCCACAAACAGGACATGCTTTCTTACCCTTTATTGTGCAACCTGCTAGATTTCCATAAGCTGGAAAATCACTTATTGTCCACATTAAAATGGCTTTTAATTTGAAGTCACTACGACTATATGCATCATAAGTCTTTACCCCTTTGTCCCATAATTTTTTTAGATCATCAATAAGTGGTTGTAGATACACATCGATATCATTTCCTAGTTGTCGTGGCCTAGGAATTAATAAAGATAACATCATATTGTCTTTGTGCATACAAAGCCATGGAGGAAAGTTATACGCAACATGAAATACAGGCCAACAACTGTATTGACTGTTCCAATTGCCAATGGGATTAAAGCCATCACTTGCAAGACCAAGCCTTAAATTTCGTGAATCAGATGCAAAAGATGGATACATCCTATCAATTGTAGCCCACTGAGAAGAATCCACTGGATGACGTAATTTATCATCTTCACTCTTATGGTTGCTATGCCATCTCAATTGCTTTGATGTTTCTAAGGACGTGAACATTATTTTCAATCTAGGTATTATCAGAAAGTATCTCAAAATCTTCATAGGTATTCTGGCATCCTTTTCGTCTGTCTTCGTCTTGCTTTTTTTCCAACGAGACTTACCACATTTTGGACAAAAATCACTATGTGCAAGCTCTTTTCGAAATAGACAACAATCATTCACACATGCATGTATTTTCTTATAGCCTAAACCAAATGATTTAAGCAGCTTCTTTGTTTCATACGTGGAATCAGGAAGCGTGTTTTCTACAGGCAACATATCCTTCAAAAGTTTAAGAAGTTCCATAAATGCTGTGTTAATTAAACCATTTCGAGCTTTGTGTTTATAAAGAAGTATTGTAGCTGATAGCTTTGTGTAGCTTGCACACCCGGGATACAAAGGAATTTCAACATTCTTCAGGATCTCATTAATCCCTTCTCCATGTTTTACATTAGCATGACCTTCCATCTCCTCATTACATATTTGTGTATCCAAGTACATTCTATATGCATCTGACACTTCATTACCTTGATTACCTTCATTTTGTGAAGGACGTTCTTCCCCGTGAAAAATCCAAACATCATATGTTGGGTCAAATCCATAACAAATCAAGTGTGACACGACATTACTTGGTGATTCCCTGTTAAGATTCCGACATTCTAAGCAAGGACAAATAATTTTCTCCGGATTTCCCTCCCTTTCTGCATGCCCATATAAAAAATTCCAAACAGCTTGCTTATATTCTTCTATCATTCTATAAAACATGAAGATATTGGTAATCAATCTTAAATAATTGCAACTATGTTATTAATAACCAAAACTAACTAAACCTTGGTAGATAGATCCATGTTTTGTCCATCTTGACGATCCTCTAATATCTTAGCCTTTCCTAAAAACCTGAAATTCCCAAAATCGATCAATGGTGTGAGTGATAAGTGGGTAGTCGGAACTTAAAACCCTTTCAACCCCTAAAAGGAGCCATGTTTTGCCTGCAGCCTAGAATGTTTATATTTTGTACTTGAAACCTAATCCGACTAAATTAAAAAAAAAAAACTAATTCTTGTTTTCTAACTAAAGAATATCAAACTTTGGTTTAGTTGATTATGCACGTAAGCAAACTACCTACAAATTTTTTTTCCATCTTTATGGAAAACCTCCTATGCTAGTTAAATTCACTCCAAGTCATAGCCTCTTGGAATACTACTGATATTAGGGAGACCAGTAGAACTTGCACATTACGTATTTATGTTGAATTCTGGTGCATAAACCATGATGCACACACATAATCTCTTTGATGTTTTCCATTTGATGTTCAAGCGGGATTGAAATAAAGATTGGAAAAGTATAAATATTAATTTATACCATGATCACATAATTAATTTTTCATTTTTACCTGGGTTAGGTCACTGCTTAGATATATTTTCACCTCTCCTTATATAACACTTTTTTCATTTTAATTTATAAATTAATAGTTGAATAATATACACTCACCCACATTAGCAACTGAAGATACAAGCAGACATGTTTGATGCAGCTGTGGTAATCTTTAAAAAATGTAGCAAAATTAAAGATGTGTTATGAACAGAAGAGTGGTTCAAATTGATAGTTAAATGTGCACTGAGTATATTCAAGTCATAGTTGATATAAGATGTATCAAGCTCATGTGTTCTAACAGATCTGGCATTAGTTTATCCAGTTGATTGTGCAAGTTTGCAAAATATAATTAAGAACATATGAATTATGACTATCTACATGGATGAACGTGTTTGTTAAATAAAAGATTAAGATGGTAACAATTTGTTTTAAGCTACATAAGATAGAACAATGGAGAAAGATACACGTAAAACTCAAATTTACATGCATGGATGCTATTTTTAATTTTAGAATGTGATTTTAAATTTACATAATTTTGTAGTCGTTAAAGCATATTTACAACTATTAACTAAAATGTTTCAAAAAATGAAATCAAATCAAGGTGGATATCATATATTAGAGTGTGTTATGATAATAGTGTATTATTGGAAAGAAAAATGGTTACAGTGTTTTGTTTGATCCTGGGAAGACGAGTCTAAGTAAATATATTAGTAGTACAATGACCAGCTAGAAATATTTCAGTTTGCATTTTGGCAGGCCTGCATTTCAGTGAAATTAGTTTCTCATACAGACTAATTGTCATGCCTCCCAAAGATTATCTTGTTGAACATTGCACACAATAGGAACACGGAACTTTCTACTACTCTTAAGTGGAAGCAAAACTCCATTCCATATCAGGAATCAAGATGCTTATATAACATGCTAACAGTAAAGAGTATTTAACTTCATTAGCTCAAGAGTACTCTTTCCTTTCAAGTTATATCTAGCAAAAGGTTAATAAAATTCTCACAGAGACCAATCTCTACTGATATGGTCCCAAAAAACATGTGAAACAGTAAGGGTCTCCGATTATTTTCCAAAAAGGTTTGCATTTATATTTGAACTAATAATATAGGCCTTAGTTTTGAATTTTCTGATGAATTTAGTTTATGAATATATGCAAAGCTAATTACAAATTCCATGAAATGTCTGTGCTCTAGTTCAGCCACTGCAATAGTAATTTATTTGACCGACATTAAAATAGCTTCTACATTAAAACAAAATTGAGAACAGCTTCTACATTAAAACAAAACAGTTTCATAAATAATAGTTTCATACTGATTTGAGAACAACTTCTACAGTAAAACAAAAATGAATCTTAAATTTGTTTCATCACAGATTTATACAGGATGGGGATTAATCGAAATCGAGCAAACAATTACAACGAAGGAAACGTAGGGTTTGAATTTTACTTGATACCAGAACGCCGACACGAAGTGGATCGATTTTGAGACTGGAGATTGAACTTTGGCACGAACTGAGAGCTCCTGGACGGATCGATTGAATGAGATGTCGAATGGCGGTGGATCGATTGAAGATGGAGGAAACGTGGGATCGCAAACTAGGGCTACGAAGTGGAAAGCTTTTAGGATTACAGATAGATTGATAAAGTTTCACGAAACAGAAGGGTTAAAAACTTAAACCCGTTATTACTTAGTGGAGTGCTCCTGGATGGCGTATATACTTTTGAAATTCAGTAATACGTTAAGTATATACTTTTGAAATTGAGTTGCTGTAGTGCTCCTGGACGGCGTGACTAATTGCATAGGAATGGAATAATTTAATTTACTAATTTTTATTACTTAGTGGAACTAAATTATGATTATCAAATATCATACATTAATAAATATTATGCTAATTACTTAGTAAAATATAACTCATTACTTACTAATTTTTATTGATTACTTGTTATTTCGGAACTATTATGTTAATCATATAATTTTTAAATAATTTTCAAATATTACAACTCATATAATATAACTCATAAATATTATGTTAATCATATAATTTTCAAATACACACACACACACACACATATATATATATATATATATATATATATATATATATATATATATAAAACTATTATGCTTATACTTCTTATATTACAACCGAATATTACTTGGAGAAAAAATAATTTTCAAAAGTACGTTATTCGCAACAGGCTTTACCACTTGCAAAAAAATTACAGTTATCGCAACTGGTAAAGACAGTTGCTAAATATATATTTCTTGCAACTAGTTTGAAAGTGTAGTTGCAAATAATATTCCTATTGCAACAGGAATGGAAGTCCAGTTGCTAAAAGTATGTTTTTGCAACAGGCACAAAATCGCTGTTGCGAAAAATATGCTTTTCGCAACAGGAAGAATAAGCCTGTTGTTAAATCTTATCTATTGCAATAGCAACCAAAGGCCTGTTGCAAAATATCATTTACTGCAACTGTCATTTGAAGCCTGTTGCAAATAGCTAGTTGCAATAGGGTATTTTTCTTGTAGTTATAAGAACAGATCAGAGGAATATGTCATAATAGAACTGACTAGGCACTGATTCGAGATCCAATTTTTATATACATATCATGATTACTATTTAAATGTTTAGATCTAAAAGCAACATGAACTCACAGTGAAGGAAATGGATCCAAATTACTGTAAAGAACATGTTGAATACGTTGTTGTAGCCATCGCTGAATTTGTTGTACCAATCATCAAATATATATAACCTTCTTTGAATTGATTTAGAAGAAGAAAAGCCATTTTAATTTTCGTTGCAGTAGGGCTTCACCGTCTCCATTGTTTCCAGATGAATAAAACCTAGGTTTAGGATCCTTTATATAGGAGTAGTAGAGCAACCAAGACCCTCAGATTGGACCAGAAGCCATCAGAATCGTGCATGACAGGGAAGCTTCCAGATCCCCGGGTGGGTCGACCTCCCTTCATGTGGGTTGAACCCTAGGTCGACCCCGGGGTCGACCTCGATGAGCCTGGGTCGATCCCTAGAGGGGTCGACCCAACCGGGTCTTGGGTAGACCTTATATGGTCGACCTTTTCGTGATTCACGGGCCGGATTTCTGGTTTCGCTGATATTGAATATTTTTGAATTTTTATGCATATATATCTTCCTTATATGCATACAAACTTCAAACCTTAATAACTTCTTCATACGGTGCCCGTTTTACACAAACCAAATGTCTATCTTGACCAAAATTCCGAGATGGACGCAATGGCGCAGTCCGTTTCACTTAATTCCGAATATTAAATTTAGTTATCCTTAATTCATTGTTAATAGTTTATTTCACATTAATTATTCTTTAATTCATCATCATTAATGTTGTTAAAATTTCGAGGTGTTACATTCTCCCCTACTCAAAGGATTTCGTCCCCGAAATCTCTAAGTTAAGGAGAACGTATATCCTAACATCCAACAATCATACATCCATCGAGCAATCACAGGCATCCATTGTCCTTAAGGAATTTCTAATGCTTTTATGATCATACACAATAGTGTGTGTATATGTCCGTAAACTAGTGCGAAAGATCAGGCGGTCTACTGATATTGTTGACCTCTTTAATGCAATGCATGTTTGTGCCATGCAACCAAAATGTATGCAAATCATCCTAATACATGTTAATTCTATATGTGTGCACAATCATCCATCCTAATGCAACATCAATGTAACGATAATCCATAAAATTTTAAATGTACACACATCAATTTGCAATATGTAAGTGATTGAGCCGACCTAGTGCCTATTATGTTTGTATATGCATCCATGAGCAATCACTAGCAACCACTTGCATCCATCAAACATAACATGTCTCGAACACATGTTTACATTCATTAGTTTTCTACCTAAAGACTCGATCAATAGGAGATATTCAAATGATAGATACAAGTATTAATTCGAAGCTTGGAAAAAGAAGCTAAGAACGTATTCTCGAAAAAAAGAAAGGATATGAAGCGCGAATCTTGTCTTCCGTCTCCCAATAGCATTCTCGCAGCCCTTTCCCCTTTGCACTCTTACTAGCTTCACTTCTTTGTTTCACAATTTCTTAACCTCCGATCCTAGTATGCAAGTCGGAACTCGTCCTATCATTGCTTCTTTCTTTACTTTCACTTCCTCTCGCAAGTTTGTCTCCATTACCTCAAACTCTATACATTTTATTGCCGCTTGGATGAATAGTCATCTATAAAACCTTTTCTCAAGTAGCTTCCCTACTTGCTTATCAAGTTCCCTCTTTTCTTTTAGGAGTCACATGTCGCACAGGCAATGAAACTGGATTTGCATTGTCCACCAAGTTTGTGCGGAAACCAATCTCGTGTCTCGGGGGTAAAACCCGAACCTCATCGAAACATCAGGATACTCTCAACTATTGGTACATGTCGCAAATCATCGATAGATATACCAAGAATTTCTAGGAGACTAAGCATGACAGACACTTTTGGGTCATAAGAAATCTCTATAGTAATTCTATGGCAAGTCAGAAGTCTAACGTCTCTCCTCTCACAATCTAGAATGACCCCATATATTTAGTTAACAAATCCATCCCTAGAATCAAACCGTATCTTATGAAATCAAGAACAAATGCATCATAACCAAACTCGATGCCTAACACAGAGATTCTCAAACCCCGACAAATAATCGATAAATGAGCCGTACCTCTAATGGGTTTGAGACCCTAACGAGGTCCAAAACCATACTAGTATCTAGGTGCACAGACTCAACTAAAGGATCAGATATATAAAAGAATGCGAAGCGCCAGCAAAAGAATCCTAACAGGATGATCAGAAACAGAAATCAATCTATCGATGGGAACTTTCCTACCCCTATCCTGTCCACTAGCTATGAGAACATTAGCTTGCCCCCCAAGAAGTTCCTACCTTTGGGCCTTGTCCTTGTCTCTTTGGGCACTCCTTAATAAGGTGTCCCATCTTACCAAAGTGGTAACAGATGACTTTCCTCTTTCTGCAATCCTTTTTCAGATAGCCCACCATTCCGAAGTTATGGTATTTCCTCTTTTCTTCTTTTTGTTGTGCTCCTTAGCCCCAACTCCCTTATTCTCCTTTAACCATCCTTGTATAACATGCTAACAAGTCTCTTGAAAGCTACCTCCATCGCACAAAAATCCTTATGAGGCTTGAGAGAAAATAAGCCGCAGGTGAAACCACTGCGGCTAAAGATGGAGGTTGGGCACTTCTTTTCCCTTCGACATGTACCGTAGTTTTAACATGCCTACGGAACCATGACAAAATAGGGATACCCTTTCGGGAAGAAACGGTTCCCCGAACAAAAAGGAAAAGGAATCAAGCGGAGAATCAAGAGATATTTATGGCTTTGGGGAATATCCTTTTCAAAAATAGACTTTTATTTTAAAATACTTTGTTTTTGAGAGCTTTTTGGAAACCATTTTCGGAATACTTTATCCGATCTTATAACCATATGCTCTGATACCAAATGTGACACCCCACATCCGTTAATGTTATTCACTAAGGGAATGCATTAAGTTTCGTGAATCGTTATAGGAAATAAGAACATAATAGCACAAGACAGACATGTAAAATAATAGAGGAAATAAAAAAATTATTTAAATCAAAACATCATGGTCCCAAATACTGAGTTTACATCATAAGTAACTAATTACATTAATAATCCGTCTTGCCAAAAAAATCAGAGTACAAAAGCATAAAACCATATTTCCCTGTGAAGCCATAAGAGAGTTGACCAAAAGTCAAAGAGATACATCTATATCCAAAATCGAAGCTAAGTTGAAAGAATCTAAATTAGCTCTAAGCACTTCCACCCTGAGAACCTTAGGGGGGGAGTGTGACAGCCCGCCCCGCGCCAGCCGACATTTCCAATGAAATGTGCTGTGCCGATGTCCAACCAGCACGGGATAGTCGTCAAAAGAAAAGAAAGAAGGCAAATGAATCAACAAAGAACCTGTAATATATCTCATAACACATGGGACAAAGTATAATAGTAACATAACTTGATATAAAACAGGCAAGGCAGTGCATAAGCTGAAAACTAAATCATCATAGCAGCGGAAAATTCAAAATACAGCTTATGATCCAAACCATCATTATTACAACTTCTAAAACTGTCTCTAAAGCAAAATAGGAAGGTACACTACTAATGCCCAAAGTAGTGACCAACAACAATACAGGGAGAATATGTGGGAGTAATACATGTAAGCATCCTGCTCGGCTTCGGACAGCTACTCGTGCACAACCAGCTAACCTATCTCTAGTCTGCTCGTTTAGGAGCACCCAGAGTAATAAGAAGAGACAAAACTCTGGGTCAGACAAAAGTCTAGTATGAGCGATAAACAGAAAAATTTAACAATAACAGGTATACATAACCATACCTGAACCTGGACCTACAACCAAAGAGTTAGCACTACAAGATGTACAATACTCATAGGTGACACTAACATATGGTGTGAAAATAATGGGGAGGGGGTGTGCATATCATGGTGATAGCAAACATCAAGCATAGCAATCATCCTCACATCTCTCACTCAGTGCGTAAAGTATACAATATCAACCTCCTTGGTCACCAAATCTTTAGGGTCATGACGACAACTCCGTACAACTATTGCTACGACCGGTTTTCCCTTTTGGGGCTATGACGACAACTCTGTACAATTATTACACTGTTCCCACTGCACTGGTCCATAGTCAATAACCCAAATGGGCCAACCAGTCCAGACTTCCCTGGCTCTGGTTCATCTACATGCCCCCCTCTCTTCGACGATGAACCAAAGTTATGGATATCGATAACCTCTTTGCACACGTCCCGCAGCAAAGTCCAACTCGAGAAGTTAACTCGTTGGTTCCCGTCTGGATCTTGAGTAATAACTTCGAATTTGGACTTCCTTTGCTTCTCGGGTATTGGCATCATTCGTCTTAGTTCGGGTCGTAGTCGTGGTCCTCGTCAGCATACCCTCTTCAGGAATCATCAGCATACCCCCTTCAGGAATCGTCAGCATACCCCTTCAGGAATCGCCAGCATACCCCTTCAGGAATCGTTAGCATACCCCTTCAGGAATCCGGTTCATGACCATACATGCTGAGCAATCCCGTTCGTGAGCATACGTGCTGACCAATCGGTTCGTGACCATACATGCTGACCAATCCGGTTCGTGATCATACATGCTGACCAATCCGGTTCGTGACCATACACGCTAACCAATCCGGTTCGTGACCATACATGCTGACCAATCCGCTTCATGACCATACATGCTAACCAATCCGGTTCGTGACCATACATGCTGACCAGTTCGGTTCATGACCATACATGCTGACCATCATCAGGAATTTTGCATTTTTTCCAGCAAGCTAATTTCGCCAAATGACGACGTTTTCAACCATTCTAACTTTCCTATGACATCTCAAATCATTCAAAACACTAGTAACAACATATAGAATCACTCAAAAACATTAAAACATCATTTACATGAAATATTTTGGATCAAACATACCCAAAAGCATGATTTCCCCCTTAATCCCCTTAACCATGTTTTAATTATAGGATTAGCAAACTTAGTCCAAATTAGCCCAAATTTCTAACAGAGTCATAAAATAATATTTCGGAATTTCTAAATATTTTTCCAAATTTTTCTGAGTTATAGTTTCGCTAATTATCACTAATCACCCCTAATTAGCTGTAATTAGTTAAAAACAATGTTAATCACTCACCTTAGCCACAAATAAACTATAGGTCTGAAAATATCTCTGATTTGGGTCGATTCTCTATGCAACTCAGCAGCACCAACTCTGATTTGGTGTTGATTTGCATTGATTTTATGTTGATTAGGCTAAGATATGTTTAAACAGTGATTTTGGGGTGATTTAGAGGATGGAGGCCATTGTTAGGGTTTAAAGGATGTAAATGATGGTTGGAAAAATGAATAAAACAGAATTTCCCAATCCTATTAGCCCTCCCATAACCCTAATTCCGAAATGGGTTATGGGCCTCACTGCTAATTACCCTATTTGGCTCGGTTGAGCTGTCTTTTACCTTCCAAACCTTGTTTCAGCCATATCTCCCAAACGATAAGTCCATTTCGCTAATATGACCACTCTGTGGAAAGGTAAACCATCATTCCAATCCAATGGAAGTGATTTCAGGTCAAAACTCCTTACCGATCAAAAGATATAGGCGAAACAAGATTCGCCAGGGGCAAAACAGTCATTTAAAATTCGTAAAAAATTATGAACATAGGAAATAACTCCAATAGTCGCTCCCCAAAGTTACACGACCAAATGACTTTGTATGTGAATGAAATAAATATTCTATGATCTTCTGATGCGTAGAGTGCGGGTCGTTACAGAGGGGAACGAAAGAGAGAGAAGGGGAAACAAAAAGGGTCAGACATAAAGTCTGGCAAGTCCAGTTACTTTTATAAATAAATAAAAATATCATGGCAGGTATATAAAACTAGGAGAACAAGATAACAGTAACAATAATAAGTATGAACTGAGCAAGATAAGATAAACAAGATATATTGCGCTTCTTGAATACATTTCTCTGCACCGTGCAGATACTAGTATATCAGAAAGAAAATGATACCTACTGATACTATTCCATTACATTTTCTTGATTATTAGGTTACTCGGGTTAATAGAACTCAAGATTTATCCGCGCATCGTACCCATTTACTTTCCCACGGATTCACCTAATACAATATATGTAGCTATCTCTCAATATTGAGACACACCCCATGGTACCCCACTCGCATGGTCTCCATCGTAATGAACGCAATCCCTCATCCTACGTCGGAATGACGCACGGATCTCTATATAAAATGTTACGTCTTGCATATATCTACCGTTACTATGCTACGTAAGCGTATGGACTGCCACCATCGATCGAATCAGATTCCTTATCGGAATAATGCCCTCTAGTCTACGATACACCACCCAGAGCATATATGCATGTATTTAGACTGTCTCACGTATGTACTGTAATTGTATCTCAATGCCTCAATCGCACGTCCTCTAATGTGCACCGAGTTCCATGGCAAGGCTAAACAAGAAACAAAGAACTCAGCCGGGAGCTTTTCCATACTTGTAGAAGCCCGTCTTTAAAGAGCCTCTATATATAGATATACCTAGGGTCTGCTAACGTGGTGGCTATGGCCCCACCTCTGCCCCTCCCTCAACTAGTAAAGACTACAAGAGCTAAGCGACCGCCCTAATAACAACCAATATAAACATCCATGTGGCGTCTACTGTGAAGACCCGTAACTTCCTCGGTAAGGAAAGCCCAGATACTTCGAGAACAACACACGTTAGAACGCAGACAGAAGAACATTTCATTATTTTTTACAACAATTTCATCAGATTACAAGAATATACAGAGTATTAACAAATAAAATACATTCGATAAATATCAAAGATTAAAATAAATTACATAGCAGCGGAAAAATAATACAAAACACAACTGAAAGTAATACACGGATACAGAGCTTTCCGAGTATCGTTCCAGCTAACCAGGATCCTGTGAATATAAATCTGCAAAACCAAAACTACTAGCTGCCCATGTCAAAATAAGGGCACCCAGAGTTTAGGCTAAAACAATAAACTCCAGGTCAGTCATGTGACTGGTGTGAGAACTAAAATAGTTATTAATCTTTATTTTAAAGTTAGGTAAATCAAGGGACCACGCCGTATAACACGGAACGGGTTTCCTCCCAAGAATACCAGTGCATAAAACAACAACGCAATGCTAAACAAAGAAAAATGAAGCTATTATAAGACCCATGTCCCATCACACAATGCAACGCAAGCCGGAGGATAGGGTTTTTACCTTATAATTGCCAAAGAATGCTTAATACCCTAAATTTCATCTTTTATTATTACTATAAGTGTATCATGTATAAAACAACTTCAAATCATAAGTATCAATCTTAGACGGCATAAGTGCCCCATACCACTATGTCGCCATACTAGGCTCTACATTTAAAACCGCAAAGTCACGTTTTTGGAAATTAGATTTCCATCTATGAACCGAGGGCAGGGATCGTCCTCTACCGATTCGAGACTATCTAGCCCGAGCCTCAGGACCTAGACACAGGTGAGCTCTTGGAGCGACAGGTCCGGTCCACCGATGTGGATTAAAATGTCTGAACACTGCGTTCCCCCACCCTTTGGGGCGTAAATGAGCCAAATGACTCCATCGGCTCCATACAGTCACCAATTATCCGAGGCGCCTTGCAACAGCAACAACCACACAGGTGAAAATAATATAAATGTCAGGGTTGGTAGGTCACTGACACCACCCTAGCTAGAAAGAAACGCATGTCCTCCCTGAGGTCCGCTCCCGTTTTAGGTTCACAACCGGGGTGTGAGGCTCACGAATCAATGCTTCATAAAGCTATGTAACACAGGCAGTGCTTTGATCATCAACCACAAGACTTTGCTTTTCAACAAAAGCCTTGATCAATTGCCACTTAGGCATGCCACACAGGCAATTCACTCCATGCAATTGATATCCATCAATATATAACCCCTGAGCTCGTACGTCTCAGAGAAGGGCGTTAAGCAAGAGAATAAATTCTCCGCCGCCAAACAGATATATATTTAATAGAAATCAATCAAACAGAATAAAATCCAATGTCAGACACACAGTCCATTTACAAGTTCGTTCTGGGTCTGAACGAAACCGGAGGCACCTTGTATCTCGCATATCCATCGATCTCCAAGTACGTCTGGACGATCACCAACTGATTCCCTCCTCTTGGGTGTAGATCCCAATCAATATCATCAGTAATCACCCAAACGATGTGAAGACCTCGGGTCTTCGACCACCGTTTTCATCGTCGACACCACGTCGAATCAGTTATTCAAAATGGGATAAACCCGATCTTTCTGAATAACTCGCGTATATGATAAACAAGTGTTACACAAACACAACATATGCCTCATTCCAATTCAGAATATTCTTTTATTCAAATATTCTTACACTTTGGAAAAGGTTCTCATTAATTTTGTCAAAGATAAATTCTTTAAATTTATTCTTTAATCTCCTTTTGAATATCAATTCAAACTAGTCGGGATTAGCGAACCACACCGAAGTAATCATTTATTTTATTTCCCAATCCCAACCTATTCATCCCATGAAGTAAAACTGGTAATACTTCATATCTAACACCACGGTGTTATCATTAAATTCAATTATCATTTCACGTTCAAATCTAGTTAAAGATTTAACTATCGCTTGGAGCAAAACTGGTGATACTCCATTCTCGATCATTTCAATCTAATTAAAGATTCGTTAAAACTAAACTTAGTTTTAATCTTCCTAAAAATCAATATTAATGATTGTTTAACATGGGAAATCACATCCTGTCTTTAACTAGGTTAAAGAGCCAATGCCATTTAAAACACGGTTCACTATAAACCCACAATCATATTCTATTAATTATCGGGTTAAAGAGCAAGTGTTATTTAAAACATCGTTCACGATAAACCCAAAAATCAATTCAATTCCAATTAAATATCATTTAATTGGTACACTTCATTAAATCTAAATAAAAAGATTTAATCTTTTTCTCAACTGGGTTTAAGAACAGTGTTAATGAAGACACCATTCATGACAAACCCAAATCACATTTGGTATTAAATACAAGGCTCTGAATAGAAAATATATCGGCTTATATTCAATATCAAATTCTACGGCCAACAAATATCGTATTGGAAATAACGATATAAATATATCTTTCAAATTTCCATAATAATATCTGTATAATCACGAAACCCAACATCAAAATATTCCAAAGATAATTTCGATTCAAATCCATTCCAATTCAATTATTGGAAATTTTGGTTATTTTCAAAACCATTTCAAATCCACTTTATTTATTTTTAAAAATAAATAGAATTAAAATTCTAGTTCAAAACTAGTTCATTTCGATAAAAATCTATTTTTATCTTTTCAAATTTGGATTTTTTCATCCCAATTCTTCACAAACAATTTCTTATGATTTTACACAAATTATTACTATTTTTAAAATTTTTATCAAGGCGCGTACAGTCTATTTCCACCAATGGCCATCGAACTGCACTTACAGCGACCTTTTCCAAATTTGATTTGAACATAATTCCAAATCCAACTGTTAGATTTCAAATTTCCAATATTCGTTAGAAAGCTCTTTTTGATACGAACCCAACTGTTCCAGTTTTAGGACAATCCGACGGTCGGATCTCCCGCAATATCCATTCGAAGTCAATGGTCAAAATTCGCGAACTGCCGCGGCGCGTTCTATTCAGGCCATTATGTTATATATAATATATATAATATATATTTCGTCGATTCCTTTTAAAATGAATTTTATAAATCATTTTAAATTCGTTTTCAAAATGATTTCAACTTCATATACAATTTCTAATTAAAATTGAATATTCCACTTCATCGATATACAAATGATCGTATTTTCAAAACGTTAAATTATGAAATCACTTTCTTTTCTATATTCATTATAAAAATGAATAAAATTGATATAAATATCGTTCACATCAAAATGGCGTCAATCTAATCAACACGGCTTTTATTCAACACATAAATGTTTATTCTATTCAACACATGAATTTATTTTTAATTCAACACATGAATTTATTTTCTGTTCAACATATGAATTTATTTTCTATTCAACACATGAATTTATTTTATATTCAACACATGAATTTATTTTCTATTCAACACATGAATTTATTTTCTAAATTGGAATGAGGCCCAATCAATATTATATGGATTCCCTACAACACATGTATATAATAGCAACGATAAATCATCAATCATCCAGCGTGCACCACACAACTGCATAAGCATAAAATATAAATAATTAATGCTTACATTGTCTGTCAACCCATCGACTGACATACAACTAAACAATCGGGATTAGTGTACGTCAAATATCATCCCAATCAATATCAGTCAAATCAGTGTATGTAAACAAATCTCCGATTTGTTTATTACTATTTATTTTATATACACATTAAAAATCTTATTTTTGACTATAAAATATTTTCCACTATAAAATATTTTATTTCATTCCACATCACACAATCAAATTTCACAACACAGCAATCAAACAAACAAGCCGTCTATGGTATGTGGACGACGGGTGTTGGGTGCTGCTAAGCACCGTCTGCATCCTAGTATATAATTCAAACTAGAAATAAATTAAAGGTGAGGAGTTCTCCCCGACTAGCTAAACCAATACACCGCGATTATTCATATGTAGGAAATCTTCGCCACTCGCCTTTTATCGCTTTCGTTGACCGTAGCCATTACATATATAAAAATCACATTTTTGGTTCTTCTACATAATAAAAATCATATTTTTATATCTCCTACATAATAAAGATCGAATTTTTATTATGTATATAATATAAAAATCATATTTTTATTATCTCTATAATATAAAAATCATATTTTTTATTCTCTACTAATATATTTTTAATCCTCTACTAATATAAAAATTATATTTTTCCAATAAAAATCATACCTTTTTCTAATTAAAAATCTCGTCTCTACTAAGTTAAAAATATCATCTTTGCTAAGTTAAAAATCAAATCTTTATCGTAATAAAAATCAAATTTTTACCCCAAAGTTATATTTAAAAATCAAATCAAATCTTTTCATTATTAAAAATAGAATCATTTCTAATTAAAAATCTCATCTTTAACCTCCTAAAAAATCTAATCTCTAACATCATAAAAATCTAGACTTTTTCTTATTAAAAATCTAAACTTTTTAACATTAAAAATCATTTCTTTTTCATTACTAAAAATTATACTTTCCTAATGCTATAATTTATATTAATAAATCAGATTTTATTTATTATTACACGATTAACTAAATTAAATAAATTAAATAAATTAAAGCTTACCATTTTGTTGAAATGGAGCTCACTGTCGAAGGAAGGGTGGAGAACGTTGCCATCGATTGGAGGGGGGAGGTGCTCGCTGGCGGTCGCCGGAGTAGGCGGTGGAAGGTGGGCGGCGCGCTGGGATGAAGGGCGATGGGTTTTGTGAAGGGTTTGGGGGTTTAAGGCTAGGGGATTCATGGTTTTTAGCAGAGGAGGAGGGAAGAGGCGAGGAAGTGGAGGTCGGACGGCGGCAGGGTGCTCCTGCCGTGGCGGCGCGATGAAAGGGGGGGGGGGCGGCGACGCGATCTCTAAATTTTTTTATTTTTGAAATCGATCTGAACGGTTCAAGAGAGGGGTGGGTTTGACTTTGGGTAAGGGAGAATGGGGGTGATAGGAATTTTATATAATTAATTAATTAATTAATTCCCATAAAGGTACTTTCTTGTTCGATCTCCAAACGAGACCCATCGCCTGTCTCCCATAGCACATTAACCCTATTCCGAACACAATGGGATATGTTTCATAAGCCAGTTTGGCTATTACGATCAGTTTCCTTCAAAATCAAAATATAAATCTATATATTGATTTTGAACGCACATTTCAATTTACTGGGGTCCCATACGGACTCTAAAAATTCCTGAAAAATATTTTCTAACCTCGTATTGGCCATACGGTCCTAACAAAACTAATTTCGTCAGCTTCTGAGACCGTTTGAAAAATGGCCATTTTCTGGTCCATCGAAATTGACAAAACACGTTTTACTTTGCCACGCTCACATATTGATTCGGAAAATTACAAATTTTGGAATCTATCAATAACTTTACATCACGGACCCAACAAAAGTGGTTTCATCGAAAACCGAGGTCGTTTCCAGAATTTCCATTTTTAAGGGCCAGAATTCTATAGCGACTATTCTGAATTTTCAACTGGGCATAACTTTTTATCCCCACTATGAAATTTTTATTTTTTTGATTCGTTGGAAATATATTCTCAATTAGTTTCTAATATTTTTGGTTTCGCCAAAATCCGGTTTATTTTGAATCCTATACATTCATTTTAAATTTGAAATCGAATTTTCAAACTACCACGCCATTTTCAATTCCTTTTATATATATAAATAAATATTTATATTCTAACGACGATTCCAATAAATATATACATTCTATTTCTATTCAAATTAAATTTCTCGTCGTTATTGTTTAAAATAATCCATTTTAAATAATCAAAATTCGCTAAAATTGCCAAAATAAAAATTTTAAATTAGCTCAGATTTCTGGGTTATTACATCTACCCCGTACCTCGATAATGAAAGGTGAAATGGTATATTGGGTTTAATTTTATTCATTCGCATCCCGCTAGCTGTCGATGATGGATATCCGACGGTGTAACACCCTGAATTTTTGAATAATCGAATTAACTAAACTCAAGAATAATTAATCTTAGACATGAGAATTAAGGGAAATGGGTTGCGCCCTCGTGTTCGTCTCAGAATTCTGGTCGTGATAGAGTCCGAATTTACGTAAAACGGACATCGGATGAAGGAGATATGGACAAACAAAGTCAGGCGGGAAAAATAGGAAAAAAATTACACTGGTGCACTTGGAAAGTGGGCCAGTACAAATATGCACTGACGCACTTGCCAAGTGCGCCCAGGCCGAGCAGCAGGCCTGCCCAACTTTCTGGTGCAGGCTGATCCATATTGTGACTCATTGCTGAGTCCTTTCTGACTCCTAGCTGAGTCATTAGGGCTGAGGTGTCACCCTACCCCGACTGAGTGGTTTTGATTAACCCTAAGATCATCCGACAGCTATAATTAAATTGAAATTCTATATAAACATGGGTAGACTCAAACCCTAAATCAAAATAAAAACTGAAACTATGGCCGTCATGCTGTCATCTTGTAACCTAGAGTAGCCGCCACCAACAAAAAAGGAAATCAAAGCTAATCAATTCAGTTCTATTCAAAATTAATCTAAACAACAACGAATCTACCACAAAGGCGAGCTAAATCAATTTCAGAACTCAGATTTCAGAACGCAAGACATTCTTTTTGTGAGTTCGATTTCTTTAATAACTTAATTAACGATTTAACTGGATTGAGCTATAATTTGGATTATATGATTATGGTGTGAATCATTGACCGTATGTTATTGTCTATGTTGCAAATTCTGCGATGTTATTATCTATGTTGTAAAGCTGTGATGCTATCATCTATGTTGTAAATCTATGATTCATAATGATGTTTCATATGCTAGTTTGGTTATGTTATTGGAACTAATTCATATGTTAAATCATATGTATATATGCAAGTTTAGATGTTAATTTAGATCTGGATCATATGCAAGTTAATGAAAATTATGTACAACCTTACATATTTCATGACATCTATTTCATGTGTAAATTGGATCTAAATTAGTCTATGACATGTGTGAGTTATATGCTAGTATACAAAATTCTATATGATAGTTTATGTTGATGAGCCTTTTTGGACTGCCCATCAGGGCATGGTAGTGTCGAAGATTCGCCTTCGAAGCCCTCGAAGTAAATCGATTAAAGAAGCCCATCCTCCTATTCCACGATTATCCATCAGAAGCGGTCCCAAAGGAGTATGATGAGGCCCGGTCCAGCCAGCTACAAAGCGCTCGTCTAAGGGTTAGTCTAAAGAATAGTTCATCCCATATTTTTTTTCCATTCAAATTGCCCATGGCGGGTAGATCAAGCATCGAATCCGCACTGGATTTTTGGAAGAAAGACCGATTGTTCAACAGATACCGATTCATTCAGCCGCAGCTATTCTGTTGGATCCGATGGCACGTGTAGATAACGGCCAAGCATTGTACCATCTATAAATAACCGTGTTTCAATTCAGAAAAAGGAGATATTGTAATCATTCTAGCAAATCAAAAAGAGAAATAATATATAAAGTGGACGTAGGCACCATCTTCGCCGAACTACTATAAAAACTCTATGTGTGATCTTTTTAAATTTTCTGCACCATCATTTATTGCTATTAATCTTCATTTATTCTTTACAAATATCTTTCCTTTGGGTGTTGAACCAGTTTTTGGTATCAACATTTTGGTGCTTTCACTGAGAACTTGACTTTCTTAGATCATTTCGGCTTTTCTACTCTACTTTTGGATCACCAAGTCCAAGACAAAAATCCCATTTCTTATTATTGTATTGGTTTAGCAATGGCGGGGAAAATGGCACGCAATGCAGGAAAAAATCCGCAGGTGGGATCCTCAACGGGAGCAGCTGGTGGGTCGACCGCCCCCAAAACTAATTCGGATCAGCCTGTATTACCCGTTGGAGGGGATTTAGCTCCATCCACTGCCTTTGCAACTCGAGACGAATTCATGACTATAGTAGATTGACTTAGGGAAACTACTGATGCCCTAAGGGTCCACTCTCAGGAGAATGCCGCTATGCGTGAAGACATGACTTGCATGGCAAGGCAATGGGAAGAATTCAGAAATTAAGATCAGGAGTTCCGGGGTTATCGACTCCCTTCTCCGCCGCTGGGCCGAGTATCAGGAAGCTCGTCTTCATCGAAAGAAGACAGGGACCCATGCCGACCCCGACGCCCGTTAGAGAGAATTTAAATTGCCCGACTACAGCAGATGGAAGAACATCAGAATTCTCCCGATGAACGTGCTCAAGGGCGTGCTGAACAGGTCGAGTTAGAAGTAGCTGACCCTGTAGCCCCACACAACTGGGAGCCTTCTCCTCCAGTAAACCGAAATGTTGTTCGAAGAAATCGGTCTCCTATACGCCCTCCCCAGAATCTTGTGAGGGGCCAAGAAAACCAAAGAAGAAGAAATGCCCGGACGGTATTTCCTGATAGAAGGGGTAGAAGGAGTCCGTCGGTAGAAGAAATCGATCCAGATACAGTGGTTCCACCAAACCTAGCCACAATGGTTCGACAAATTATGAACGATAGTCGCGGGCATAGAAATGAGGATTGGGGAATCGACCGAAGCCATACGCCGTTCACTGATGACATTTTGCAAGCGGAATTTCCCAGGAGATTCAATATGCCCCAAATGGACCAGTACAATGGGATTTCAGACCCACAGCAGCATCAAATGAGATACTATTGCCACATGGAAGTAGCGGTTGCACCTGACACAATCAAATGCAAGGTTTTTCCAATTTTCCTAAGTGGTATAGCTCTTATCTGGTTTGTCCGTTTACCTGCTAAATCTATATCTAGCTTTAAAGTCCTGAGTGAAAAGTTCCTAACTCAGTTCCGTCTTCATGCCACCAAATCAAAACATGTCATGGCCCTGTCAGCAGTTAAGCAGGGGAGAGGCAAATCCCTAAGAAATTATCTCAATCGGTTTAATTGGGCGGCAACCGAAGTTAGCAACCCCAACCACGAAACCGTTTTGATGGCCATGGTCGATAGCATCGACAAACGAACTGAGTTTGGGAAATATTTGATTGGAAAATCGCCGACCATGATTGAAGCATTCTATGAAAAAGCCAACGTCCAATTAAGGCAAGAAGATGCGCAGGTGGAAGAAGATGGTCAGAGGGATGCCTTCAATCCGTCAATTCGAAACAATGCCACGGTTAAACAATCCGGGGATAACTCGGGGAAAATCGAAGTAAATGTAGAAAATCGTGGCAAGTGAAATGGTGAAGGATCGAACAGTGGTAGTTCGAAGCAAGGGAATTCCCGGAAGCGGCCCCGCTTCTAGGTATTTGAAACATATACGACGTTAAACGACACATTAGAGAACATATACCTCGATACCTGTAATACCATGCAATAAAAGAAGTCGCCCCCACGAGAGCCTACAGAGAAGGAACATGCAACCAGGAAGTATTGTTTATTCCATGACATTTATGGGCATACAACCAATGAGTTTCGACATCTTAGGGACATCGTGGAAAAGATGATTCGAGAAGGAAAACTCGATGAATATAAAACAGCTCCAAGGGACAGGGGGCAAGGAACTTCGATGCCTAAGAAAAACCAAGCCACGGCTCGTGTTACCCCTCAAGAAAAAGGAAAGGGGATTATTATTAATACCATCGTGGGAGGACCGCATCCCGCAGGTCATAGCATCAGAGCTATGGAACGATACGTCAACGCCGCAAAACATCTTGATGTTGCAGAAGTAGATCCCCGTGAAGCCGCGAGTCCTATCAAACAAAGAAGAACGATGGGCGAGGATATCATCTTCCGCGAGCGAGAGTCATTTGGTTTAGAAATTCCTTCAGTCGATCCATTGGTAATAACAACTGTTATTGGCCCAGCTACCGTCCGAAATGTTTTGATTGACAACGGGAGCTCAGTAAACATCCTATTTAAGCAGACCTACGACTAAATGAAATTAGATGTAAAGGACTTGGAGCTGTATGAAGGTCAGATACGTGGTTTCAATGGGTCGACCACCGAACCCAACAGCCAGGTCAAGCTATCAGTGGAATTAGGAGATGGGGATCGACGAACAGTCAGGATTCTGCCATTTGTTGTAATGAATATCAACTCGCATTATAACGCTTTCTTGGGGCGGCCTGCCCTGGCTGTGTTTCGAGCGTGTATCGCCCCTTGTTGTTTACTTCTGAAGTTCCCCACGGATAGCGGAATCGGAACTATGCGAGGAGACCAGGTAATAGGTCGAGCATGCTGTATGGCAGAATGGAAGGAGCTACGGAATGGCAGTAACCAGGAGTCTGAGAAATCTTTCCCCTCGGGCGAGAATAAGGAAGCATAGCAATTACATAAAACACCCCGACCAGGATCGTCAGCCTGTGAGGTCGAAGACATCGACCCACGAGATGACGATGAGTCGGGGTGCAGAAAGGCGGCCCCAAATGAGGCCGCCATAGAAATACCCATCGATGATAATGATCCCACCAAGGTCCTAAAGATTGGATCTCACCTTAATCCCCTTCGGACAAGGGAGTTAAGTGAATTCCTTCAGGAAAATTTGGACGTGTTCGCCTGGACCCATGCTGACATGTGTGGGATATCTCCGTCTATTATAACCCACTCCCTCAGCATCAACCCAAAATATACTCTAGTAAAGCAAAAAAGGCGAATGCTAGGCCCTGAAAGGTCGAGAGCTTTGAAAAAGGAAATCGAGAAATTACAGGCCAATGGGTTCATCCGGGATTCAGCCTATCCTGACTAGATAGCTAACCCGGTACTTGTGAAGAAGGCTAATGGGAAATGGAGAACTTGTATCGATTTCTATGATCTATACAAAGCATGCCCCAAAGACAGCTTCCCATTACCAAGGATCGATCAGCTGGTCGACTCGACCACCGGGCACGAGCTACTCTCATTCATGGATGCGTATTCCGGATATAATCAAATTGCCATGCATGTCCCTGACCAAGAACACACCAGCTTCATTACCGATCTCGGACTATACTGTTATGTGGTGATGCCTTTTGGTCTAAAGAACGCAGGAGCTACCTATCAAAGGTTAGTCAGTCGAATGTTTCATGATCAAATTGGGAAAACAATGGAAGTATATGTAGATGACATGTTGGTAAAATCAAAACAATCGTCCGAGCATGTGGACGAACTGTCAAGGATGTTTAACATCCTTCGAATATATGGAATGAAGCTAAATCCGCTGAAGTGTTCTTTTGGAGTGGCATTGGGCAAATTCCTCGGTTTCGTTGTGAGTTCCCATGGAATCGAGATCAATCCTGATCAGATTGCAGCCCTTAAAGGGATCCAGGAACCTCGTCGGATAAAGGATGTTCAGAGTTTAGCGGGAAAGGTAGCAGCTATGGGACGGTTCATCTCGAAAGCCACTGATAAATGCCTGTCGTTCTTTGAATTAATAAAAAGAGGAAAGCGAAACTTTGCTTGGACACCTGACTGTGTCGAAGCTTTTCGCAATCTACTCGACCATCTTGAAAAGCCTCCTATTCTCTCCAAACCTATCGATCATGAGGATTTGTTCGTTTACTTAGCAGTATCAGCACATGCATTCAGCTCAGTTCTTGTCCGAGAAAAAGATCGAGTACAACGACCAGTCTACTATGTGAGTAAAAAATTAACCGAGGCCGAACACTATTATCATAAAATTGAAAAATTGGCCTATAGTTTGTTATTCATGTCGAGGAAGCTTCGACACTACTTCCAGACCCATCCAATTAAGATATTCACTGATCAGCCTCTTCGACAAATCTTACAAAGGCCAAAAGCGAATGGGAGACTGCTAAAATGGAATATTGAATTAAGCCAGTTTGACTTAACATTTATTCCTCAGAAATAGATATGAGGACAAGCTTTGGCTGATTTCATAGTAGAGTTCACGACTCCGGAGGAAGAGTGTTAAGACGAGGATCCTGAGCCTATGAGGATCGAGCAGAAGCCAGTCAGTTGGAAGCTCTACACGGATGAGGCTCGAAATAGACAACGTTCAGGAGCCAGTATTGTACTTTTGTCCCCTGAGGGGCGCTCGATCTATTATGCTCTGAGATTAGAATTCTTAGCCACCAATAACGACTCTGAATACAAAGCCATGATTGCTAGACTCAAACTGGCGAAAGTCAGAAAAGAATTCGTAACCCGAGGAGAGCGACTGACCTCTTACCTCAAAGAAGTCGAGAAGCTGTTACGGAGCTTCGACCGATACATCATTTCCCATGTTCCTCAGATAGAAAACCAGAAAGCGGATAAGCTAGCTAAAATGGCTTGTTCGGACCATCCGAGCGAAACAGAGTTAGTTCCCGTAGAAATCTTAAAGATGCCAAGCATCGACCAAATGGATGTCAACCAGACAGACGTCGAACCCGAAGAAGAATCATGGATGACTCCCATTAAAAATTTCCTTCTCCACGGGCAATTACCCGAAAAGAAAAACGAAAAATGAGCCTTGGTACGACGAGCCTCTAGGTACCTTATTCAGCAAGGTCAACTCTATAGAAGAGGATTTTCTGTTCCTATGTTCTGGTGTATAGCCAACAGCGACATTAAAAGGATTATGAAGGAAGTACATGAGGGGGATTGCGGAGCTCACACCGGGGCGCAAGCCCTTGCCCAAAAAATACTGCGCTATGGGTATTTCTGGCCGACCATCAATAGGGATGCATCTAACTATGCCAAAAATGTAATAAGTGCCAGAGATTCGCGCAAATCCCACGATCACCCCCGACAAATATTACCCCGATGACTAGTCCTTGGCCATTTGCTGTGTGGGGAATTGACATCATAAGAACATTGCCTATTTCGAAAGGGGGTGCAAGGTATGCAATTGTGGCGGTAGACTACTTCACAAAATGGGTAGAAGCTGAGAAGATGACTACAATCACAATGAAAAAAGTTATCAACTTCATCGTCAGGAATATCATATGCCGATATGGAGTGCCTCGAACTATTGTCACGGATAACGGAACTCAGTTCGACAGTTTAGAATTTTGATATTTTTGTGAGAAATATCATATTGAAAAGAAGTACACTGCAGTCGCACACCCCCAATCCAATGGTCAAGTCGAAGCGGTCAATAAGACCATCAAGACCATTTTGAAGAAACGACTGGAACGCGCTAAAGGAAAATCGGTCGACGAGTTACCGTTGGCACTATGGGCATATCGTACTACCCATAAGACCGCTACGGGCCATACCCTCTTTGCTTTGTCGTACGGATCCGAAGCAGTCCTTCCGATCGAGCTTGAAGTCCCGACTCATCGGACAACATACTATGATCCCCTGACTAATAAGGCACTTCTCTTGACGTCTTTGGACATGATCGATGAAAAAAGAGAAGAAGCAAATCTTCGTACTCAGGCTCACAGGCAAAGGGTCGCTCGATATTATAACAAGAAGGTCCGACCAAAAACCTTCGAAGTAGGCGACCTGGTCTTGAAATGAATCTTTCCAGTTCCTGTGCATATGGGCCCGAAATGGGAAGGACCTTACGTCACTCAGAGAAAGCTCGATAATGGAAGTTTCAGATTAGTAACTATGGATGGCGAGTTGTTTCAAAAAGCATGGAACGCGGAGCATTTACAGCATTATCTTTCTTAGAATTTGTACTTCAATGTTTTTACCTTCTTTCTGTTTTTAGATTATTGATTTATTTGTTTCTAGCATTGTAATAAGCGACCATCATCAGTCGCATTATCGTATTAATAAGCGTCTCCTTCCTGCTCTAATTTGTTGTAATTATAGAAGAGCCAGTGATTGTGATTGAATGACTGACCTTATAACATTTACCATGGATGAATCAAGGATAAGACTGACGCCTATCTAGGCATACTGATCGACCATCAGACCTCGACTCTCAACCTCATTGACTTGAGGAAGAGCATAAACGACACCCGAGCGTGAATGGTGCACCTTGACAAAAGATCGCTCAAACAATAGAACTTTACCCTTTACTGACCAAAGGATAAGTATAAAAGCCTCAAGGCGCCCCTGTTTAGTTACATCCAAGTTTTGATTAAGGATGAGACAACATAAACTCGATGGGGGAGTTCGCCACTCAAAAGGTCTACCCGACATTGGGGCCAAAAGATGTAGCCATCACCACCGATTAGGATGAAGGGAAACTTACCCTTAATGTTTTAAAAAAATAGCCATGAAATCCATACGACATTTATATACACGTTATCATCATAAGTTGATTTTCATTTAAAGTACCCTGATATCATTACAAAATATTACTGCCTAACAGGTGCTATCCGGATAGTGCTACATCTTCAAAAAAAAAAAAACTACACAGAAATGGAAAGTTTAAACGGGAGGCGGCATCAATCCTTGTTCTACCATCTCAGCCAACTCCTTCTGTCTGATCATCTCTAACATCTCCTCAGTGGTCATCATGCGTCTTGACCCTCCAAGCGTGCTACCAAAGGAGCGAGGAGTCGAGGTAGAAGCTTGTGGATTCGCCAAAATAGCAGGGAATGGAGCTGTAGATATATTGGTTGCGGGATTGAATTGAGGAAGTCCAGCGTTTCCAGGATCTTCAATGGGCTCGGGCTTCAAAGAGGAAATTCCCTTGTCTTCCTGATCCTTGGTCTCGGCCATAGATGGGCAACCTTCTTTTTTGGATTCCTCAATAATCTCGACATCAGGAGATACTAAGTCGATCGTTTCTACTTCTGCAGCCTTGATCACCTCCTCAGTAACGCCCTTTTTCTTGACGACAGGTCCTTCGTTCGCCATTTCAGAAGCAATGGAAATCCAAAAAAAAGAGAAAAGATACATGTAAGTTGGAGGAGGATAAGGGTTTGAAAAAAAAGAGAAGGAGAGAGGAGAAGCTCACCTTCCGTATTCGAACCGGCCACCTGTCCTTCCACGGCCTTGACTTTGTCGGATGGAAGGTAGAAGATGAACCCCTCTGTGTAACCATGTGCGCAGAAGGCATGAGAGCATAAGGATGACTATCACTAGCTTCAGTCTGAAGGAACGATTTTCCCTTCACCTTACGATGCTCCACCTCTGCCATTTTCCTTTCTTGTTTTCGTGCCTCCGCCACAATGGCACGTTCTCTGTCATTCAAGATATGGGTCATCAGTGACGTCTCATTCACTGGACAACCCTGTGTTGCCTTCTTCTCTTCCTCCCATAAGAGTACCTTCCATACATCAACTAACGACTTGGGATATCCAGGCATCCAGGACAAATCCCTGCGGCGAAGAACATCCGCGCAAAATAAAAGAACCTGGCGAGCATGCCCCTTCTTCATCTCAACCTTCTCCCGGGCATGCTCGGCCTTAAGAGTCTCGACTTCAATATCATGCTCAAGCTTCAGATTACCAGCGGACTCGACCGCTGCAGCAGCGTTCTTTTCGGCTTAATCCTTAGCTAGCTCTGATGAATGAAGGGCACCCTTTAAATTATGAATTTCGAGGTCAAGCTGCGCTCTATCCCTCTTCAAAGCTGCAATTTCCTCCCTCATGGAGGCGCATTCCTGGCCTTTCTGTTGGACCTAAATCTCCAACTTTTCGATCTCTTTCCGGTGCTTTTCTCTGTCCGTCGCTGCCTGTAACTCTTGGTCTTTAATTCTCTTATCAAGGAACCTGAAGGTCCTCTTACCACTGTCGACATCCCTTTTTAAACTAGCAAGTTCGACTAGTTTTTCCTTTAATGCCCCCACTCACCTGCTCAGCATATTCCAGCATAGCGTCGTATTGAGACAAGGCATATTCCAAATTACTACGCATACGGTGACGAAAACTATGGGATAATGGTTGTATTTCGGGGAGTGCTCCGATCTCATAAAAACAAGACCGGGGAAATTTCGTTCCAATTCTTGGAATCGGTCGTCGGAGGAAGTGCCAGCCATAGGACTAGAGCGATGGGTCACTACCCGGGAAGACTTGGCTTCCTTTTCTCCCTGGACTTGGGAAATTTATCCACTTTCCTCTTCTTGGGCGTGTTACTCAACCCGTCCATATCCTTCGGCAATTGATCACGTCTTTTCAAGCATCCCGTTTTCTGCCCATCCTGGTCCTTGGGCAGTTGATCTTCTCTTTCTTCTTCTCTCTCTCCTTCCTTCCTGTCTCTCTTCGCAGCTTCTGCTTCCCTCCTCCTATTATCATTGTCTTTTTCGCTGACGTCTTTTTCAGTATGGGGCGAAGTAGCTTCCCTTGGCCCGATGTCCCTTGAAAAGGAAGCGAACAAATCTCCATAAAACTCTTCATCAACACCTGTTGGGGAACAAAAATGAAGTGAGTTGTCTTTGATTTGCATAAAAGCATTTGGTGTTTTAACGTACAATAAAACCTTATAGCTATGACAAAATTATACCTCCAATGCCGCTCTGTTTGTCTAGAAAGGACATTCCCTCAGATTGGTGGGCAAAGAATCGATCTGGATTTAAGCTTTGAGGAGAGAGAATAACATCGGGAATTTGAAGATTTTCCAACCCCGGAAGAGGGGCTGCGTCGAGCTCCGCCTGCAAGTCATGAGTTGAGGGAAAATCATCTTCAACTCCCGAATTTTTCGGATGGACCTCAATGGAATCTTCTTTGTTTGCATTCCTTGGTGCCACTTTGGGAGACCTCTTAGCGAACACCTTTTTTGATCGATGTCCGACCCCATCGCGAGCGACTTCCTGAAACTTGACCTTCTGAACCTGCCTTTTGAAAATAGGCATCTTTGAACCGGATTTCCTTTTCTTCTCAGGCAAAGGACAAACAAAGGACCCTCCGACCTGTGGAATCGCCTGTTTACCACTCGACTTTTTTGTAACTGGGGGCACATCATCTCGAGCAGGTACTTCAGGGTTAGGCCCTTCTTTCGTTGAGCCCCTCGACCTATGCTGATCGAGGAGGGCATATCGGTGCAAGTTTTCATCGGTTAGGCAGTCCCAGAACTCCCGCTGCTTCTTTTTTACCTCGATCAGCCGTCTGTGGCGCTCTTTAAAGACCTCCCCATTAGGTCTTGCTAGCTCTCCTTCTGCATATTGAAAGAAAGATTAGTTGGGGAGAGAGAATCAAATAATACCGGAGAACTTACCACATTTTAACCAGTACTGAGCGCACCCCGGCTATTGCTTAATCCAAAACCAGTCTCTCCTGGGATCGCCCGCCTTGCTTGGAACCTCCTCAATAATCTTTCGACCGCGAACAGCTTCAAAGAAAAATAAAGAAGGAGACTTATCATTGTGTCTAAGGTTGAAAAAGAAGGCTATGTCGTCAAAGGTCGGAAGATGTCCTAGAAATCTCAAAAATAGGTAACAGGTCGACAACAGGTTGCCATAAGCTATCGGATGAAACTGCATTGGAGCCAAGTTCGTTCGACATAAAAAATCAATGATGAAAGGAGGAAAAGGGGGAATGGCTCCCACGTTGCACATCGGAAGAGAAATTGCCATATAACCATCCGGGGGGTTATGAGGTCTGTCGGTCTCCGTGGGGACTAGAACGTCATCAAAAGGAATGTTATGTTTCGCTGTTAAATGTTTTAATCGCTTGAGAGTAATATTGGATTTTTCTGCTTCTGGAGGGCTCCTTAGGATTTCCGCACCAGGAAGCATATCGGGCGCCAAAGGGATAGGTGTCGCCTCGGATAGCTCGACCGATATCGGGGGGATGGGTTGCGGATCCATCAACCGACTTTGAGGATCGTTGCTAGGAGTGGATTCTGATTGGCTTGTAGATTCCGAAGAACTGTCCATCCTAATGGAAAAAGGTGTTTCTCCACTAGACTTCGATTTAGCCATTAACCTATTAGAAAGAGGAAAAAACGAGTAACTGGTGATCTAGTTTGGGATAAATAACAAAATCTTTTGCCATCAAGATTAGAAATTTGATATCGACAGGTTTAGTACGGAGAAACCCCGTCGATGGAGTCAAATTAAACCTTAGGTCACAGTGAGAAAAAGGGGGGGGGGGACAATTGTGCAAAAATGATATTTCGAAATGGAGAGCAATTCGTACCTGAAAAAGATGATTTTTGGAAAAGATGATGATCGCTGACTGTTTTTTTTCTTCCGAAGCAGTAGATTTACCTCCACAATGATGAAAAAGTAAAAAGAAAAGGGTAAATGAAATTTTACTTTTATAACAGTAAAGAAATGTGGCTATTCAGATTCGATCAATTTGATTGGACCAGGCGGACACATAACGAAGTTGGAAAATCAAAAGTCAGTTGATAAGACGAGGAGATAGAAAGGCACCATCATTATTTGAATTCATTTACAATCTCAAAGCAATTGACGGGACTTGACACAGTATGCGGTACCCATTGAATGAAAGTCGGGGCAACTAGTGGAGTAAGCGATGCATAGACTTTGGTTCAAAAAAATGTAGCGGCAAAGCATGCTTCCCATTAAGTGAATCATACTTTGGGGGGGCAATGTGTTGATGAGCCTTTTTGGACTGCCCATCAAGGCATGGTAGTGTCGAAGATTCGCCTTGGAAGCCCTCGAAGCAAATCGATTAAAGAAGCCCATCCTCCTATTCCACGATTATCCATCAGAAGCAATCCCAAAGGAGTATGATGAGGCCCGGTCCAGTCAGCTACAAAGCGCTCGTCTAAGGGTCAGTCTAAAGAATACTTCATCCCAGATTTTTTTCCATTCAAATTGCCCATGGTGGGTAGATCAAGCATCGAATCCGCACTGGATTTTTGGAAGAAAGACCGATTCTTCTGCAGATACCGATTCATTCAGCCGCACCTATTCTGTTGGATCCGATGGCACGTGTAGATAACGGCCAAGCATTGTACCATATATAAATAACTGTGTTTCAATTCAGAAAAAGGAGATATTGTAATCATTCTAGCAAATCAAAAAGAGAAATAATATATAAAGTGGACGTAGGCACCATCTTCGCCGAACCACTATAAAAACTCTGTGTGTGATCTTTTTAAATTTTTTGCACCATCATTTATTTCTATTAATCTTCATTTATTCTCTACAAATCTCTTTCCTTTGGGTGTTGAACCAGTTTTCGGTATCAACAGTTTACATGTTTAGATGTAAGCTTACACCATCGTTTATGTTGCATAAATCACATATGCAAGTATATATATATGTGTATATATATATATATATATGTTTGGAGTAAAAACCATGTAATGTAAGTTTGTGGTTATTGCATATGCAAGTTTACAACTTTAGATTTAGATCTATGACATACATGGTTATGCAAGTTTGTGACTATTACTTGAACAAGTTTACACCTTTAGATTTAGATCTATGACATATGTAGTTTTATGCAAGTTTGTGACTTTGGCTTATGCCAGTTTTAGGTGAAGAACCTCGTTCACATATGCAAGTTCACCCCTTATATTTAGATCTAGTTTTATTCCAATGTGTGTTGTGATGTTTTCTCTTTATTCCATAAGTTAGTCTATTCGAGTCTAACGTATGTTTTATGTTAAACGAACGAATGTACACCGTGGGGCAATGGGATAATATTAAAAGATTTAACATTGAGAATTGGCATAAATGCCTTAAATGGCATAAAATAAATTGATGATGATAATTGGTATAATTTTGCATACCATAAATAGATGGACATAATTGAGTCAATTATGGACATAGTTAAATTTGGAATTAATTGATAATTTGAATAGGGAAATTAATTCAAATTGGGGGATAATTAATTATGTGTAATTAATCGCCTAAGACACGAGGTTAGGCTCTTTTGTGGTGTAAGACTGCACGGACCCGCCCGGTAAACCAGCTGACACAAATGCCAGTCTAATGTGGGAGGTCTTAGGCATAAATTAAATGCGTAACAATTGAAAAGACACGAGGTTAGGCTCTTTTGTGGTGTAAGACTGCCTGGACCCGCCCGGCAAATCCAGCTGCAACAAATGCCAGTCTAATGCGAGAGGTCTTTACAAGGTTATGGTGTTACTGAATTAAGAAACACTTAACCAGATAAACATGTAGTGGGACATAAGGGGGTAAAGTGGGTGCCTTGGGTGGCATGTGGAATTTAGTGGGTGCCTTGGATGGCATTTGAAATACGATTATAAACACTTAACCAAAAATTGAAACATGTAAGTGAACATGAATAAGAAGAGGGTTAAGTGGGATGTACTAGAGGGGACCAAGCTTAGGTGGATAGCTTGTGTCAAGTAATGGTGGCCCGTTTCAACCAGTAACCCATAAGTATCTTTGTGGGCTCGACCCAAGTTGAGGACGGGACACGCGTACTGGGCTTGAATGTAAGAGGCCAAAACGGGTTAGCGGTGGCAACGCAAGTCTAACAGGTTCATGTGCGTGTGTGGCCCCGGGCTGGTAGGTAAGACATTGTTGCATCGTGTAGGTATAAGCCGTGCATTATTGGTGATATCTGGTTGCCTTTTTGGGGAGTGATACACCCCACTATTGGTCTAACACAGGTATCTACGAGTTAGGGAGCCGATCGCATGGGGATAGTGGGTACACCTAGTGGAGATAGGGGCAGACGGCACCTATGAAGGCAACTAGTGGTACACGAAACTACCATTATCATTATTAAATTCTTGTAGGCGAGATCAACTTTTAGGGTGTTTGGTGTGGTGCACTGTAGTAATTATCTTATAGCGACTAAGTGCGCCTTTAACGTTATCTTTGTTCATCTTATTTCCTTTAGCTTGCTTTGCTGTACTCAATTGTTCACAGTCATTTCCTTATTTTCCAACTTATGCCTTAGCCTAGTTATTTTGGTAATTATATTGTTAAAGTTATCGCACTCGCCAGACTTTATGTCTGACCCCCATTATTTCCACCTCTTTTCTTCCATTTCCCCCCAGGTGCTCAGGGTGGAACTAGCACCAGTGGATCTTGATATTGGATAGATGTATCTCTTGATTTTAGAAGTTGCTTGGATCGCTGAAGTAAAAGCTCAGCCTATCTTATTTATGGCTATTTTGTGTTGGGGTTATGTCTTTCAATTTATGTACTCTGATTTAGTCAAGATGGATATTATATACTTCGACTCTGGTTTTTGATGATGTAATCAAACCTTTGTGTTTACCGCTGCAATGAATAAAATTTTAAATTTTTAAGTACTATTTATATCTGACTTGTTGTTAAGTTTCTGTTTTATACACTTAAAATGCTCCATAGAAGTTAATGCATTCCCTTTGTGAGTGACATTAATGGACGTGGGGTGTTACACGTGGTATCTGAGCTGAAGGTTACCAGAATAGATATGAATTTTGAAAAACTGTTTTTCAAAAACACTTTTATTAAGAAGTACCTTCAAAAGTATGTTTTAAGGAAAGTATTTTCAAGAGAAAAGCTTATTTTAGAAAGCATATCCCCAAGAGCCACATATCTTTCCTTCGGTTCTTTTGTATTGAATCTTTCCTTTTTCGTTTCAGCATGTCTGGAATTCCCGAGATACCCGAGGGTATACTGATACCAGGATGGTTTAGGAGGTATTTGGAGATTAGGGCCACCACCGCAGGTCCAGCAAATGCTCCTCCTCCTCGTCCTCCTCGTGTCGATACTTTTGCAAAGATATGTAAGGACTTTCGGGCAATGGGTGGGAAACCTTTTCATGGGACGGAGACATTTGTTGAAGCTCGAAATTGGCTAAAGGATATGGAAGAATTGTTTGGGATCTTTGAAGTGGAAGATGGAAGAAAGGTCCAGTTAGCTGCCTGGCTAATGAAGGATGAGGCCTCGTTTTGGTAGGAGGTCACTAACGGAGAGCGTCCAGTTGACACACTGCCAGTTTTCAGGCGGAGGTTTGTGGCAAAGTTTCTCTCACGGGCTGAAGAGAATTTATATATGGAAAGACTCTTGGCGTTGGAGCAAGGGAATCTATCAGTGAAAGAATACGTCAACAATTCAATCAATTGGCGAGATTTGGCTTAGACTTGGTGAATACACCAGAAAAGAAGGCCCTGAGATTTGTTAAGGGTTTGAATGAGCCGCTTCATGGGTTAGCTATGACCCACATCCCCATGGGGGCTACCTTTGAGAGACTAGTTGACATGGCGCTTATGCATGAAGTGGAGAAGGGTGCCAATGCTAATAAGGCACCCGAGAAGAAAGGGGATCAAAAGAAACCGCAACAACAACAACAGAACAAGAAAGGTAGTAAAGGCAACAATGGTAAGGGAAAGAAAAGATGCTTTAACTGTGGGACACCAGGCCATCTAAGCAAAGATTATGGGAAGAAAAAGAAGACTGGCTGTTTTCACCGTGGCGAAGCAGGACATCTGATTAAGGACTGCCCAAGGAAAGGGCAGAGGGCAGGGTCTACCTCAGGAGGACAAGTGCAGGCTCTTATGGCACCATGGTAGGCAAGGGGGCAAGTTCAGGCTCTCATGGTCCCACCGCTGCAAGAACGAGATAGAACGATTTCCGTTGAAAGTTTAGTTTTTCTGTTTGGTCATTCTGTCCATACTTTATTCGATTCTGGCGCATCACATTCGTTTATCTCCACATCATTAGTTGAAACACTGCACCTAAATACTAGTTTAGTTACAGATTCCTTAGTAGTCTCAAATCCTATTGGTGGTTCGGCTCATCTTTCTATGATCTGTTGGGATTTGAGAGTGTCTATTTTGGGCATTGGGTTCGAATGCAACGCCTTTATTCTTGGCTTCATGGGCTATGGCTTGATTCTAGGTATGGATTGGCTAACTAGATACGGGGCCATCCTAGATTGCGAAAGAAGGGTAGTTAGATTGCTGACTCATTGTCGAAAGACCCTTGATATTTCTTGTGACCTTAGAGGTCCAGTAATGCTTATCTACCTAGAATCCCTTGACGCATCCAATGATGATTTACATTCTATTCGTATAGTCCGTGAATATGTTGATGTCTTCGATGAGGTGAGGGGTTTACCCCCAAAACGTGAGATAGACTTTCGAATATATCTAGTAGATAATACAAAGCCAGTTGCATTGCCAGTGCGCCATATGGCTCCAAGAGAGAGAAGAGAACTCAGTAAGCAAGTGAAAGAATTGATTGAGAAGGGGTTCATACGATGTAGTATATCGGAGTGGGGTGCTCCAGTAGTATTTTCCACGAAGGCAGATGGGTCCCTTAGACTTTGTGTGGACTATAGAGAACTTAATAAGCTTACTAAGAAGAATAGGCATCCACTACCGAGGATTGACGATCTCTTCGATCAGTTAGTTAGCGCCTCAGTGTTTTCGTAGTTGGACTTAGCCATGGGTTTCCATCAGTTGAGAGTGGCTGAGGATAGCAAAAACAAGACTGCCTTTAGGACTCCGGACAGCTTCTTCGAGTGGCTTGTGATGCCCTTCGGTTTGACAAACGCCCCCGCATACTTTGTTGACTTGATGAGTAGGGTGTTTAGGGAGTACCTTAATAAATTCGTGGTATTCTTTGTGGACGACATCTTGATCTTTTCTAAGAGCGAGGAAGAGCATGCCCTACATCTTAGGGAAGTGTTGGAGACCATTCGAGCGCATAGCCTTAAAGCTAAATTTTCTAAATGTCACTTTTGGAGAAAGGAAGTGCGATTCTTAGGGCACGTGGTTTCCAAAGAAGGGATAGCTGTGGATCCCGTGAAGGTAGTGGCCATCCAAGATTGGAAGTTCCCTAAAAATGCTACCGAGGTGAGGAGTTTCTTCGGGTTGGCTGGCTACTATAGGAAGTTTATCAAGGACTTCGCAAAGATATCTGCCCTATTAACACGCTTGACGAAGAAGAATTTAATTTTCACATGGGATGTAAATTGTGATGATGCGTTCCAACGTTTAAAGAGAGCTTTGACCACAACCCCAGTCTTAGTGTTGCCATATGGGAGTAAGCCATTTACCGTTTATACCAATGCTTATGGGACAGGACTAGGCGCAGTCTTAATGCAAGAGGGAAGGGTAATAGCTTATGGAGGAAGGCAGTTGAGAGTGCATGAGAGAAATTACCCTACACATGACCTAGAGTTGGCCGCTATTGTTTTCGCGCTTAAGTCTTGACGCCATTATCTTCTTGGCAAGAAATTCAAATTGTTCACTGACCACAAATTGCTAAAATACTTGTTCTCTCAGAAGGACTTGAACTTAAGGCAGCAAAGGTGGATGCAATTCTTAGCGTCGTACGATTTCGAGATAGCATATACCCCTAGCAAGGGTAACGTGGTGAAAGACGCCTTAAGTAGGAAAAGGTTATCCTTGAGTTCGTTGTTTGTTGAGCGGCAAAGCTTAGAGTTCATCTCTACGTTTGACTTTAGACCTTCCATTGACTTTGTACCCGGTTTGCTAGCATCCTTAGAGGTCAGACCTACGCTTTTGGGACGGATTGGTGAGGCACAACGAGATGACCCACAGTTGGTTGAGTTAGTAGAAAAGCTCAAAATGGGGGAGTCATCGAGCCATCTCAATAGGTATACCCTAGATGATAAGGTTTGGTTACGTAGGGACGATAGACTTTGTGTACCACAGGACGAAAACTTGAAGAAGACAATTCTTGATGGTGTACATCGTTCGAAGATGACCATCCATCCCAGCGGGGACAAGATGTACATGGACATGAGACGAGTTTACTTTTGGGCTGGTATGAAGAGGGATGCGGCTGAGTTTTTCGCTAGATGCTTGGTGTTCCAACAAGTAAAAGCAAAGCAAAAGAAGCCCGGTGGGTTGCTTCACCATTGGAGGTCCCACAATGAAAGTGGGAAAGTGTCTCGATGGACTTTATTGATGGGTTACCGAGATTGAGGAAGGGTAATATGGGGATTTGGGTCATGGTAGACAGACTTACTAAGAGCGCCCATTTCATTCCCGTGGAGAGTAAGAGGACTGCTCCATGGTTAGCCTCCGTATACATTCGAGAGATAGTTCGTTTGCACGGTGTTCCTTCTAGCATAGTGAGCGACCGCGATCCTATCTTTACTAGCGAGTTTTGGAAGAGCTTGCAAGAGGCGGTAGGGACTCAGTTATGTTTGAGCACCGCATATCATCCTCAGACGGACGGCCAGACCGAGAGGGTGAATCGGATTCTAGAGGACCTATTGAGGTTGTGTGTCTTAGACTTCGGAGGTACATAGGAGGAACATCTTTCGTTGGTGGAGTTCGCATATAATAATAGCTTTCAGTCTAGCATTGGCATGGCACCGTTCAAGGCTCTTTATGGACGACTGTGTCGTTTGCCTACATGTTGGTGGGAATCTGCAGATAAAATCTTTCATGGGCCCGATATGAATAGATGGACTTCGGAAAAGATCAATTTGATTCGAAGGAGGATGAAGACAGCGCAAGATAGGCAGAAATCTTATGCGGACAAGAGAAGGACAGATCTTGAGTTAAATACTGGGGACATGGTCTTTGTCAAGGTGTCTCCATTACGGAATGTTGTTCGCTTTGGGTCCGTTGGGAAGTTAGCACCAAGGTTCGTAGGGCCGTTTCCTGTTAAGGAGAGAAGTGGACAGATGGCGTATAGAGTGGAGTTGCCCGAGAGACTTAGTGGTGTACACGATGCATTCCATGTATCACATTTAAGTAAGAGCTTGCATGAGACCGCGGAAGTGGTAGAGCCGAGCTTGCTTAGAGAGGTGGAGATAGAGTGTGATGCATTGATTCGATGAGCTCCTACGTGCATTCTTGGGTCGGAGATTAAGAAGTTGAGGAATCGAGAGGTCAAGCTAGTCAAAGTACAATGGGGAGATGATGGGAGCAACGCTACATGGGAGACGGAAGAGAAGATGCATTCATTGTACCCTTTTCTTTTTGAGGGTATGTCTTTTAATTTCTCCTTTATCGCTTAGCTTGTATTCGTTTTATCTTTAGCATGTCCTCTCGCTAGTATCTTTGACCTTTAGATAGGGTAGTCCTATGGTTGAAACATGTGTTTGAGACATGTTATGTATGATGGATGCATATGGATGCAAGTGTTTGCTGGTGGTTGCTCGTGGATGCATATACACACACTTTAGGCACTAGATCGGCTCATTCACTTTCATTTTGCATATTGCATATAAGTGGATGTATTTAGTAGAATGAATGTACATTGAATGTGTATATCATATGGATGTTTCATTTCAATGAATGGTTGTGCACACATGTAGTAATGATATGTATAGGGTTCCTTGCATACATGATGGATATATGGTACTATCATTATTTTCATTAAGGTGGTCGACTGAATCAGTAGACCGCCTGATTTTGCATTAGTATACGGACATATATACACACTGTGCATATGTACATGAAAAGCATTATAAACCTTTTTAGGACCATGGTTGCTAGTGGTTGCTGGTTGAGTAAATGGATGATTGGATGGTAGGATACATTCTTCTTGACTTAGAGATTTCGAGGACGAAATCCTTTAAGTAGGGGAGAATGTAACACCCCGAATTTTTGAATAATCGAATTAACTAAAATCAAGAATAATTAATCCCAGACGTGAGAATTAAGGGAAATGGGTTGCGCCATCGTGTTCGTCTCGGAATTCTGGTCGAGATAGAGTCTGAGTTTGCGTAAAACGGATATCGGATGAAGGAGATATGGACGAACGAAGTCAGGCGGGAAAAATAGAAAAATAATATTGCACTGGCGCACTTGGGAAGTGCGCCGGTACAAATTTGCAATGGCGCACCTGCCAAGTGCACCCAGGCCGAGCAGCAGGCCTGCAAAACTTTCTCATGTAGTCTGATCCATATTGTGACTCATTGTTGAGTCCTTTCTGACTCCTAGCTGAGTCATTAGGGCTAAGGTGTCACCCCACCCCGACTGAGTGGTTTTGATTAACCCTAAGATCATCCGACGGCTATAATTAAATTGAAATTCTATATAAACATGGGTTGACTCAAACCCTAAATCAAAATAAAAACTGAAACTATGGCCGTCATGCTGTCATCTTGTAACCTAGAGTAGCCGCCACCAACAAAAGGGGAAATCAAAGCTAATCAATTCAGTTCTATTCAACATTAATATAAAAACAACGAATCTACTACAAAGGCGAGCTAAATCAATTTCAAAACTCAGATTTCAGAATGCAAGACATTCTTTTTGTGAGTTCGATTTCTTTAATAACATAATTAACGATTTAATTGGATTGAGCTATAATTTGGATTATATGATTATGTTGTGAATCATTGACCGTATGTTATTGTCTGTGTTGCAAATTCTATGATGTTGTTATCTATGTTGTAATGCTGTGATGCTATCTTCTATGTTGTAAATCTACGATTCATAATGATGTTTCATATGCTAGATTGGTTATGTTGTTGGAACTAATTCATATGTTAAATCATATATATGTATGCAAGTTTAGATGTTAATTTAGATCTGGATTATATGCAAGTTAATGAAAATTATGTACAACCTTACATATTTCTTGACATCTATTTTATGTGTAAATTGGATCTAAAGTTAGGCTATGACATGTGTGAGCCATACGCTAGTATACAAAATTCTATATGCTAGTTTACATGTGTAGATGTAAGTTTACACCATATTTTATGTTGCTTAAATCACATATGCAAGTGTGTGTGTGTATATATATATATATATATATATATATATATATGTTTGGAGTATAAACCATGTAATGTAAGTTTGTGGTTATTGCCTATGCAAGTTTACACCTTTAGATTTAGATCTATGACATACATGGTTATGCAAGTTTGTGACTATTACTTAAACAAGTTTACACTTTTAGATTTTGATCTATGACATATGTAGTTTTATGCAAGTTTGTGACTTTGTCTTATGCCAGTTTTAGGTGAAGAACCTCGTTCACACATGCAAGTTCACCCTTTATGTTTAGATCTAGTTTATTCCTATGTGTGCTGTGATGTTTACTCTTTATTCCACAAGTTAGACTATTCGAGTCTAACGTATATTTTACATTAAATGAACGAACATACAACGTGGGGCAATGGGATAATATTAAAAGATTTAATATTGAGAATTGATATAAATGCCTTAAATGGCATAAAATAAATTGATGATGATAATTGGTATAATTTTGCATACCATAAATAGATGGACATGATTGAGTCAATCATGGATATAGTTAAATTTGGAATTAATTGATAATTTGAATAGGGAAATTAACTCAAATTGTGGGATAATTAACTATGTGTAATTAATCGCCTAAGACACGATGTTAGGCTCTTTGTGGTGCAAGACTGCCCGAACCCGCCCGGCAAATCCTGCTGCCACAAATGCCAGCCTGATGTGGGAGGTCTTAGGCATAAATTAAATGCATAACAATTGTAAAGACATGAGGTTAGGCTCTTTTGTGGTGTAAGACTGCCCGGACCCGCCCAGTAAATCCAGCTTCCACAAATGCTAGTCTAATGTGAGAGGTCTTTACAAGGTTACGGTGTTAATGAATTAAGAAACACTTAACCAGATAAACATGTAGTGGGACATGAGGGGGTTAAGTGGGTGCCTTGGGCGGCATGTGGAATTTAGTGGGTGCCTTGGTTGGCATTTGAAATATGATTAGAAACACATAACCAAAAATTGAAACATTTAAGTGAACATGAATAAGAAGAGAGTTAAGTGGGATGTACTAGAGGGGACCAAGCTTAGGTGGATAGCTTGTGTCAAGTAGTGGGGGCCCGTTTCAACCAGTAACCCATAAGTATCATTGTGGGCTCGACCCAAGTCGTGGACGGGACACGCGTATTGGGCTTGACTGTAAGAGGCCAAAACGGGTTAGCGGTTGCAACGCAAGTCCAACGGGTTCATGTGCATGTGTGGGCCCGGGCTGGTAGGTAATACGGTGTTGCATCGTGTAGGTATAAGCTGTGCATTGTTGGTGGTATCGGGTATCTACGAGTTATGGAGCCGATCGCATGGGGGTAGTGGGTACACCTAGTGGAGATAGGGGCAGGCGGCACCTATGAAGGCAACTAGGGGTACGCGAAACTACCATTATCATTATTAAAGTCTTGTAGGCGGGATCAACTTTTAGGGTGTTTGGTGTGGTGCAATGTAGTAATTATCTTATAGCGACTAGGTGCGCCATTAACGTTATCTTTGTTCATCTTATTTCCTTTAGCTTGCTCTGCCATACTTAATTGTTCACAGTCATTTCCTTATTTTCCAAGTTATGCCTTAGCCTAGTTATTTTGGTAATTATATTGCTAAAGTTATCGCACTCGCTAGACTTTATGTCTGACCCCCTTTATTTCCACCTCTTTTCTTCCTTTTCCCCCCAGGTGCTCAGGGTGGAACTAGCACCAGTGGAGCTTGATTTTGGACAGCTGTATCTCTTGCTTTTAGAAGTTGCTTGGATCGCTGAAGTAAAAGTCCAGCCTATCTTATTTATGGCTATTTTGTGTTGGGGTTATGTCTTTCAATTTATGTACCCTGATTTAGTCAAGATGGATATTATGTACTTTGACTCTGGTTTTTAATGATGTAATCAAACCTTTGTATTTACCGCTGCAATGAATAAATTTTTAAATTTTTAAGTACTGTTTATATCGGTTTTGTTGTTAAGTTTCTGTTCTATACACACTTAAAATGCTCCATATAAGTTAATGCATTCCCATTGTGAGTGACATTAGTGGACGTGGGGTGTTAAAGACGGTCTACTATCCTTATTTGTCGTGACCCTCTCTACCTCCTCATGATGCAACCGTCGAATCACCTTGGTGTCACCTCGTCACAGCATTCTGACTGCATAGCTACATCTGTAGTCAAGGCCCACCCACCTAGTAGCTACGCGCAGACCCAACCGCGTGCTTCCCCTTCCAGTCCTTTGGAGCCATCAAACAATCAGATGAATATGCGCTCCCTTCATGCCTTATAACACCTGGATGATCTACCCTGCTGGGTTATTCACCCTCAACCGTACGGACTGGTCTAAGCGCCTTGCTTTAGCATGTTGTTAGACCCTATGTCTAAACATTCTTTTATGCGCTTGTCTCACCTCATCAGGTTTCCAGTTAACTTTGTTATTCCAATTCATATTGAATTCTTATTCAAATTACCAAGTTTCTCTTGCTTATTAATTTCAGTTGTACAACTT
Source organism: Allium sativum (assembly GCA_030737875.1). NCBI lineage: Eukaryota > Viridiplantae > Streptophyta > Magnoliopsida > Asparagales > Amaryllidaceae > Allium > Allium sativum. The sequence goes on along the minus strand of CM060912.1, from coordinate 269,298,107 downwards.
AATTCATTTAAGTTTATTAATAAGACCGCATAACTCCAAAATATAAAATAGGTTAAGCTTGTCAGGTTCTTATAACCCCCACAATTCTAATAGATTTACTAATTTAACTAGGGGTAGGTGCAGTTCGGTTCGGTGCGGTTTGGAGCTCAAACCACTTCCGCACCGCATCAAACGATATTTCAAAAAAACAAACAATTATACTAACCATTCAAAAAGTTTGGTTTCAGTTCGGTTTCAATGTAATACGGTCCGGTTTTGGTATGGTACAGTTTTAACCCATATTAAATATGAAACAAGAGAATTACTTTCATCAACAATAAATTTACGATTGTATGACGTTGTGTCACCCAAAGGTTAAAACACATAGTGTTACCTTGAATTGATATAACTACAACATACGCTGTATATATCGTTAAAATAAAAAGTTAGATAGGAATTTGTTAATTTTTTATCATAACTTTACCAAAGTAGCTATGCGGTTTGGTTCGGTTTAATATGGTTTGGTAACAGTACAGACCACAAATGAACCATATCGTAGCGAGTCAGTTTGGTTCGGGCTGTTTGCATTAGAGAGAGAATCTGGGGGCGGTTTTACGCATTGTTTTTGCAGTCCTGTCTGGGCGGTTTCCGCATTGCTATGCGGTTTATGTCCACACCTAGATTTAACAGGTTTAATTAAACCCACAGATTTACTTAACCCCTTACCTTTAGATTGTAATTAACGAATATAATCTTCAATCCCTTACTCCTAGATTGTAATTAACGAAAGTAATCTACAATCTTTTATCCTCGGGTTGTAATTAAAGAAAGTAATCTACAACCCCTTACTCCTAGATTGTAATTAACGAAAGTAATTTGCAATCTTTTAGCCCCGGATTGTAATTAACAAAAGTAATCTACAACCCTTACTCCTAGATTGTAATTAACAAAAGTAATCTACAATATTATATCCTCGGATCGTAACTAACGAAAGTAATCTACAACCCCTTTATATTATTCATTGTTTGATTCCACAGTTACAACAACGTGTTTTACTTAGTATGTAATTAAGTATACTTCATCTCAATTCACCGGTTTTCTGTTTAACATGTCACTTATTATTTATGATTAAATATACCTTATTTCACCTCATATATTCACCTCGTTCTTTCTTATTTAATCATAATGTCGTCTTACACTCTCACTACAACTTGTCATTGTTTACTTATCAACTTAGTTCTCTCAACTAAGGTTTACTAATAAGTTTTCTTTCCGTTTATTATAACTTATGTTATAATTTTCACTTGTTCCTAGGACAAGCCTGCTTATTATATAACATTCTCATTAATATAATTAATTATAATAGGTTATTATCATTCCTCATTCAGGTATGTTAATGCACGAGACCTATCACATTAAGTTGACCACTTGTGGATGCTGGATATGCCCAGCGGTTCCGGGCAGACTTCTACCACAAGTCAGACTTAACCTTGTGTCTTAGCACCGTTACGTGTACATTTACGCACTAAACCCCTTACATTAAATTAACCACTCGTGGATGCTGGATATGCCGGGCGGCTCCAGGCAGACTTCTACCACAAGTGTAATCTAACATCGTGTCTAAGTGTGGTTACAGTTTCTATTTACTGTAATTTTAGGCATATTCATTCTTAAACAATTATTCATGTTCATAACAGTTTATGCTCCAAATCCCAGTCTGATCCATGGTACAATTATGCCGCAAACTAAAGTCTTAGATCACAGGATAGGTTATGCCCAAATCCTAGTCATGTTTTACAATACAAATAGTCCCCAATTTATCATTCCCAATTTCATTCGTTCACATATTTAAGCGATAGGCCTAGGCTCGAAGGTAGCTTAGCTATAAAAATAAAGAGAGAAGGAGGGAGAGAAGGGAACAGAAATAGGCGTGATAACAAAACAGGCATTTGATGATAAAATTAGGCATACTAACAGAATAGGCATATGACACAAGAAATGGGCATAATAGAGATAGGCATGAAAGGACTGAATAGTAGATCATGTGTACAAGTAATGGCAGATCAATTTAGTTATGATTCAGGTTAATAACAGGCACAGGTTTAGATCCAAACTTATAAACATATCAGGATTACTTATTAAATGTTTATATCTAAAAGTAACATAAACTCACAGGGACTGGATCTAAAGAACTGAGAAAAGAGTGTTGATGTTGTAGAAAAGATTCTTGCATACTTATAAGTTGTTATTGCAGAAGAATAGGCTAATTCAATCTAAGTTGGGGCAGAATCTCGTTGTCTCCATTGTTTTTTATGAATAAAACCATATAAATGAGGTCCTATTTATAGCCTACAGCCAACGAATCTAGTTAAGAAGCAAGTCCCGGTTCAAAGAATGGATTTGCCCCAGATCTGGGTGGGGTTGACCCCTGGGTCGACCCTAGGGTAGACACCCCCTTGTGTGGGTTGACTCTGGGTTTGACCCCAATCGATTTCCCGCGTCTTCCCACCTTCTTCTAGACTGGCTTGTTTTTATATATTTTTCTTATATGTACACAAACTTCAAACCTTAATATCTTCTTTGTACAACGTCCGTTTTATGTAAACTCATAGTCTTTCTTAAGCAGAATTCCGAGATGTCGCATTCTGTTTTGCTTAATTCCTAATATTTAATTAAGTATTCTTTAGTTCACCATTATAATGTTCTTTTAAAATTACGGGGTGTTACAACAAACTCGCTTGAATGTTAGTGGATGCCACATGAAAATTTTCCAACCGCTTAATTTCTCTGTTGAAGAATATGATTTTTTTTTATTAAAAAGAAACTTGTTGATTTTTCTCTTGGTAGGTTTAGCAGGCACAAACCTGATCCAGATGGTTTATGGTGACTGTGCAAGCTAAACAATGAACATTGCAATGCTAACCAGATCCATTTCCTACAAGGTAGCCTTCTTATTTATAACTTATGCAATTTATCTCTAGTCACAATAAGTACCACAGTGAAGGTTTTTGAAATGGATGCATGAAAGAAAAAAATCTTATAAGTTCACATCACCAAACAAATGTAATTTATTTCTTTCTCATTTTATAAAATTTTACACTGTCCTTTTTGTTTGATTCCTTGTAAAATATATGATTTGTGTAACACCCCATATTTTTCTGTGAATATTAATAGACGAATTAAAAGAATACTTAATTTAAAATTGAGAATTAAGTAAAATAGACTATACCACTGCGTTCTTCTCAAAATTCTGGTCTAGATGGACCAAAAGTTTGCATTAAACGGATAATGTATGAGAAAGTTATGGACCTTGGAAGTTTGTATACATATAAGGGGAATATATGTATATATATTAATATTCAAAACAGCAGTAGCGGGAAGACAAAACGCCAAACCGACCTATTTTATGGGTCGACCCGAGTCCCGGTGGGTCGACCCCAGGGTCAACTCAGGGTGTTTGGAATCGACCCTGTCGGCCTAGAATGGTCTATGACAAAATTTTGTGTTTTAGGGCTTATGTGTCGCACTGTGGTTGGCTAGGTGAAATGTCCCTTTGGTTTAGATCGCTTTGATGACTCCTGTGCTAATCTAATGGCCATGGTTTGCCTAACACACACTACTAGATATGAACAGTATTGCATCGGGCAGTTCCAACGGCCTCCAACGGAGGTTGACCAACGGCTTCCAACGGAAGCAAAAATTCTTATCTGTATACGGTTTGTAAAATATACGCCGTTGGAAACCGTTGGCGGCCGTTGTTTTTAAGCCGTTTGTAACACCCCACCTCCGCTAGGGTCACTCGCAAAGGAATGCACTAGCTTTAGAGGGGCATTATTGGTAAACATGCACAGAAATATCACAAGACAGAACATATAAAATAGCGGAAGTAAAATCGAACTTTCATAAACATCAATAATTAAGGTCTAAAGCCTTTTACATCAGAGTACATCAAAACCTGTCTTGCAATAGTAAAAAAGCATAAAGACTTTTTCATAAATTATTCCCCAAGTAAAAACAGTAAAGTAGCCATAGCCAAGAAAAGTCCAAGCCATCCATGATGACCTTCAAGCAGAAGAAGTCCGAACTAAACAACAGTATTTCCTCCCTGTAACCTGGGGGGAAACGGAAGAAAAGAGGCGAAACAAAACGGGTCAGTCAAAAAGACTGAGTAAGCCCTATCTACTATCAGCATAAAAACTAGTAAAGTTAACTGACATGAGAAACTGAGATGAACATAAGCATGATGAAAAGATAGATAAGCTAAATCAAAATAACATGATGAACTACTGAACTCAGATAAACTAAGGTGTCATGATAAATTATTGTGTCAAGATAAAACAAGGTATCCCATCGTCAAGTTCCTGTCAAGTATAATATCCCCAAGATATCTATCACGTATAACATCCCATGGTATCTATCCTGTCTTTTAGCTCTGCACCTACCGTACTAGTATCCCACCGTATCATGTGTTAACCATGAATGACCCTTACTCAAAAGTCGTGTAATGGTCCATGTCAACCTAGTATATCGCATATATAGGTTACTCAACTCGTATGTTCCTTTCCGTGTATAAGTTTAGTCCCTTGCCGTAGACCATACGGGCTTTCCCATGAGATTCTATATTACTTTAACATAGTTCCATGATCCTTAAGATCGGTTTGGACTGTTACCCTAAACCTAGCTAGGGTCTTCCAACATGAATTATCGTTTGTACAACTAGGACTTATGCTACCTAGGGCTACTAGGGATTATACTTACCTATTGCACGTTTTCGTATCTCGGTTTGGGTTCAACCACCTAGGGCCACTAGGGATTACGCTAACCGTCAACTGCGCCCTTTTTCCCACGCATAATCGTGAATCGTTTTTCCATGACTGTATGCACATGTATCACATTGTGCCATCCGAGTCCTGTCACAGGGCAAATCAAGAAGTACATGACTCGGTCGGGAGCTTTAGATTTATCTGCCGATGCAGATGCTAAGGTCTGTTTTTCCTATACGTGGCTATGGTCCCACGAGACCACTCCCTCAACTAGTGAAAGACAAGACAGGATAAATCCTGTATGAGAACACAACACTGGCCAACCCACATCCTAGCCTTACCGCAACCATAATTAGATAGCAATTATGGTCTTTTGGGTGTTCTCTGCCTTTCCGTACGTACACGCTTGACCAAAGATGGTAGGTAGCCTGACGAAATGCTATCTAGGGCACGACCGTGTATCGTCGACTATCCCCTATCCATCCCCGTCTTTAGGTCGCTCGTATAGCAACCAAGGCATACTCTTGGTTCTTCTAATGCAGACCTTAACCTCTCATGAGCCTAGTATGATGACCTGGCAGCTCACAGAGGGATACCAAGAATATCCTCACGTTCCCCGAAGTCGCTGCTTCGTTACCCAGTTCGCTGGAGCCTTTATCTAAATCAGATACTTGCTCCTACTCGTATACTTAAACGATGACCTACCGTATCAGGTTACTCATCTATCTATGAACTGGTCTAAATTTCCTTGACTAAGAATTATTACTTAGTTACCCTTAACTAAGGTGTATCACTTAGCCTTAACTCCGTTATCCTTGTTAACTACGGTTATCCACCTAATTCTCAGAACTAGGGTTTTCATAATGGATTAAGTGTCACTTAAGTTCATGACTTAACCCGTCTACAAATCATGTAAAAATTGGCTAAGTTTCCAAGTTCAGGACTTAACCCTACAAACCATGTGTCAAGTTGGTTAAGTACATTAAGCAATTCCCGACTTAACCTCGTCCAAATCATTCTAGATTGGTTAAGTATATATTAACTTGACCCTATCAATTTACTTAGTCAAATCGGTCAAGTGTATTCAGACGATTCGTGATTTAGCCTTATCATGTTTTCACGTTATATTGGTTAAGTATTGGTTAACTTAACCACATCAAATTAACGAGTTAGATTGGTTAAGTATAGGTCACTTAACCATATCAAATTAACGAGTTAGATTAGTTAAGTGTTTAACTTAACCCCATTAAACTACCAAGTTGGATTAATTAGGTCTAGGCTAACTTAATCCCATTTAATTACCATGTTTAGACTAGTTGAGTCTAATCTTAACCCATCCATTAACTGTATTCTTCGGTTAAGTGTCATTAAGAAAACTTACTTAACCTTACCAAATTTTCGTGTTGGATTGATTAAGTATTGGTTAACTTAATCCCCGTCCACTAGTCGTATAAAAATGGTTAAGTGTCATTAGGCAAATCAAGTTACTTAACCTACCCAACCTTGTCATGTTTTGTTAAGTATCATTAGCCTAATCAAATTACTTAACCCATTTGTCCATGTCATATTTGGTTAAGAGTCATTAATCAAATTAACTTAATCCCTATCATGTGGCATTAATTACTTAAGGCACCTCAACCTCTCACATTAGACTTTGTTGTGGTTACTAGTTAAGCCGGTCGGTTTCGGGTAGCTTTACACCACAACTTGGTCTAACCTCGGGTTCAAGCACAACATGACCAACTTCTCACATTGGGTCCTATTGTTTGCAACTACTAGTTAGGTCGGTCGGTTCCGGGTAGTTTTACGTTGCAAACTCAACCCAACCTCGAGTTGGTCACTTTCTTGTTTAGCCTAGTGTCATGTTCATATTCAAGTTTTTAAGAATATGGGTAGACCTAACTTAATAGGTAAATTCCCAATTCCATAGTATGGGTAGACCTAACTTAATAGGTAAATTCCCAACTTCATATTTTCAAACATCCTCACATGTCAACTTCCATGTTATATTTCAAGTCATGTTTTCAAGTTGTATTTTCATGTCATTAGAAATTACCCATAACATAACCCAACGCTTTTAAACTCGCATATACGTTCGCAACAACGTAATGGATTAAAAGAAGAGACTTGGCAAAGGTATGACAAAAATGGATATTAAGCCACAAGTTAATCATGGTGGCAAATGAGGCACAAATGTGTTCATTAACTTGCATGTTACATTCTTAAGCCTCAAAAACATGCATAAACCCAAACTTGGCACCTAAGCGAATCATGGTGACAAAAGACATGGAATGATGACTAGTAACTCGCATATATCATCATATAAGGGTTTTGACTTCATATGCGAGTTGACATAAAGGTTATGAGGGTTCTCATGTTGCATGATGCAACATTTCAACATAAAGGTTGTAGCTTTTAGCCCACAAGATCAAGATAATGACTTCATAAACTTGCATGATATGATAGCATGTATCATGTTCAATGATCAAACCCAAACTTGCAACATGAACATTTAACTTCATAGTTAATATCTAAGAGTAGGGAAAGGGCTTACATTGCTATGAAGGCACAAAAGATATGACAAAGCCCTTATGCAATCAACTAGACCCAAAATGCAAGCTCTAACATAAAAACCCTTGAGCCAAAATGATCAAAACCCTTGCTTTATGATGCAAATATAGAAACTTGACTTGAATGCAAGCTTATGACACTCATACAAGCTTGAAAACACTTGTATGCATGGAAAATCTCTCATAGAAACAATTTAGAAATTTTATGAAGAGAGTGGAGGCCATAAGAGGTAAAATTTTGCCATAGTTTAGTTGCATGAATGAATAATGAGGATTTAGGAGAGGGTTAGGGGCTTATTTATAGATTAGGCAAGTGTTTTAGGCCATAGGATTAAACCCTAGTTGCAATCTCAGCCCTTAAAACCGAATCTGGCCCCCAAACTCAACACAAACCCAAAATGGTGCACCAGGCAGAACTGCCCGGCTGGACCAAGTCGACAGCCAAGTCGACAGGGCTGTCGACTTGGGTCCAACCAAGTCGACAGGGCTGTCGACTTGGGTGCTCTGGCGGGAATTTTCCCGCCTGGCCCAAACTGGCCCAAATTTCCAAATTCAAACTTGAATTTGAAATCTGTTTTTACTTTGAAATTTTCTGAAAACTTCGTTGGGCCTTAATCGGGTCATACGGACTCCGTTTTTCGAAAACTCGGACTCTATTTCGCGTATTTTTCCGAGATGAACGCAATGGCATAGCCCGTTTTACTTGATTCAGAATTTTAAAATGAAATTCTGCCTTGATTCTCGTTTTAACATGTTATCGAAATACGGGTTGTTACATTCTCCCCACCTTTTAGGATTTCGTCCCCGAAATCTCCAAGTTAGGAAGAACATATCCTACCATCCATCATTCATCTACTCAAAACATCATCCACAAGCAACCATTGTCCTTAGATGATTTCTAATGCTGTATGAATATATGCAAAACGTGTGTGTACATGTTCCTTAGCTAATGCTAATGATCAGGCCTGAATAATCTTTCTAATGCAAAAATATGTATAGTGCCATGAATCCAACATGTATGCAAATAATCCTAGTCATATAGATACTATATGCGTGCACAATCATTCATTCATATGCAACAACCGCATGATAATATATTCGATTTCATCCATAAACAAGTATAAATACTCGTGCATATGCAATATGAAATGTGACCGAGTCGAGCTAGTATCTAATGTGTATTCGCGCATCCACGAGCAACCACTTGCAACCATATCAATCATAACATGTTTCAAATACATGTTTACATCCATAGGGTTCTACCTAGGATTCCCTGAAACAGGGTCGAGAAGATAAACAAGACAAACTCCTTACGGGGTTTGTAACAGAAGATAGGACCGAGAGGATGTCCACAAAAGATAGCCTACAAGTAAGCTCTACAGAAAATAGGGATCAAGGATATACTCCCAAAAAGAGATATCATGCGCGTATCTAGTCTTTGACCATCAAAGTCGTATTTCCTTGAGCTTAATTCCATTGTGCCTTGACCGTCTTTTAACTTCGCGATTTCGTAGCTTCTAATTTCCTGTTTCCATAACATGAGCTGGAACTCATTTCTTCGTCGCCTCTCGTTCCACTTGCACTTATCCTTTTTCTAGAATACTTGGCGCAAACATGACTGCGTACTCATGATCTCATGCAAGCTTTCCAAAATCCACTAGTGAATCTTGGACCACGTTTATATACTATAAGGTATTCCATGTAGAAGAACTTTCTCTTGAAAGTAAACAGATGTCAACCAGGTTATCATGCGCACTTACTAGGATGATCTCTATAACCCATGCATAAATGAAGTAAACCATCCGTCTTATTGGCGAACACCACTCGATCGGGCTTCAAATTTCCAATAAAGGCATCAAGGGATTCTAAGTAACTAGTCATGACAGAACCTCAAAAAGGTTACACGATACTTCGAGGGCATTACCAAGGCTAGTCAAAAGGTCTAACTACCCTCCTATCAAAACCGAGAGTGGCACCCCCTACTGGATAACCACTTCATCCCTAGAATCCATCCATAGCTTATAAACATAAGCATTATTTCCAAACTCAACACTTGGCATAGACATTCTCAAATCCAAACAAGTCATGTATAAATGGACTGATTCTCCAATAGGACTTTGAGACAAAGATGGGATTCTCTATTACGCTAGTACTTAAGGTGCAGAGACTCAACTATCGAAGCAGACTTAAATGATACGAAAAACGAAGTCCTAACGGGATGATAGAGAAGAAAAGCCTTTAACAAGATCGTTACCCTCCTTCCGAGGTACCCTAGAAATGAGAGCATATTATTGCCCTCCCGATGATCTTGTCCTTGTCCCATAATACTTAACTATCCGCCCCGTTTTACCAGGCCAAAGGTACTCTCTCGTCATGGGTTTCATTGTTCATCTTTCTCCCTCCTTTGAGGACTAGGCCATACCAACAAGTTGCTCATCCTTAAGCTCGTATCCTTTATCCTCTTTCTCACTATTCTTTCTTATAACGCGGCCACTGGTCTCTCGAGAACCACCTCCATCGTATGGAAAGCACTTTCGTAGATAGAAAAGAGTAGTCGCAGTTAAAACTACTGTGACTACAGATGGAGGAAAGAAAGGAAAAGAGATTCAATTAAGGAAACAAGGATAGTGCTAATGGCCTTTGGGGAATAGCCTTTTTCTTTTAAAAGAAAATTTTCTTGAAAAATGCTTCTTTATAAACGATTTTTAAATAGTTTTCAGAAGGTCTTTAAAAACTTTTGCCCAGTCTGGTAACCTTCTGCTCTGATACCACGTGTAACACCCGCCTCCGCTAGGGTCACTCGCAAAGGAATGCACTAGCTTTAGAGGGGCATTATTGGTAAACATGCATAGAAATATCACAAGACAGAACATATAAAATAGCGGAAGTAAAATCGAACTTTCATAAACATCAATAATTAAGGTCTAAAGCCTTTTACATCAGAGTACATCAAAACCTGTCTTGCAATAGTAAAGAAGCATAAAGACTTTTTCATAAATTATTCCCCAAGTAAAAACAGTAAAGTAGCCATAGCCAAGAAAAGTCCAAGCCATCCATGATGACCTTCAAGCAGAAGAAGTCCGAACTAAACAACAGTATTTCCTCCCTGTAACTTGGGGGGGAAACGGAAGAAAAGAGGCGAAACAAAACGGATCAGTCAAAAAGACTGAGTAAGCCCTATCTACTATCAACATAAAAACTAGTAAAGTTAACTGACATGAGAAACTGAGATGAACATAAGCATGATGACAAGATAGATAAGCTAAATCAAAATAACATGATGAACTACTGAACTCAGATAAACTAAGGTGTCATGATAAATTATGGTGTCAAGATAAAACAAGGTATCCCATCGTCAAGTTCCTGTCAAGTATAATATCCCCAAGATATCTATCACGTATAACATCCCATGGTATCTATCCTGTCTTTTAGCTCTGCACCTACCGTACTAGTATCCCAACCGTATCATGTGTTAACCATGAATGACCCTTACTCAAAAGTCGTGTAATGGTCCATGTCAACCTAGTATATCGCATATATAGGTTACTCAACTCGTATGTTCCTTTCCGTGTATAAGTTTAGTCCCTTGCCGTAGACCATACGGGCTTTCCCATGAGATTCTATATTACTTTAACATAGTTCCATGATCCTTAAGATCGGTTTGGACTGTTACCCTAAACCTAGCTAGGGTCTTCCAACATGAATTATCGTTTGTACAACTAGGACTTATGCTACCTAGAGCTACTAGGGATTATACTTACCTATTGCACGTTTTCGTATCTCGGTTTGGGTTCAACCACCTAGGGCCACTAGGGATTACGCTAACCGTCTACCGCGCCCTTTTTCCCATGCATAATCGTGAATCGTTTTTCCATGACTGTATGCACATGTATCACATCGTGCCATCCGAGTCCTGTCACAGGGCAAATCAAGAAGTACAGGACTCGGTCGGGAGCTTTAGATTTATCTGCCGATGCAGATGCTAAGGTCTGTTTTTCCTATACGTGGCTATGGTCCCACGAGACCACTCCCTCAACTAGTGAAAGACAAGACAGGATAAATCCTGTATGAGAACACAACACTGGCCAACCCACATCCTAGCCTTACCGCAACCATAATTAGATAGCAATTATGGTCTTTTGGGTGTTCTCTGCCTTTCCGTACGTACACGCTTGACCAAAGATGGTAGGTAGCCTGACGAAATGCTATCTAGGGCACGACCGTGTATCGTCGACTATCCCCTATCCATCCCCGTCTTTAGGTCGCTCGTATAGCAACCAAGGCATACTCTTGGTTCTTCTAACGCAGACCTTAACCTCTCATGAGCCTAGTATGATGACCTGGCAGCTCACAGAGGGATACCAAGAATATCCTCACGTTCCCCGAAGCCGCTGCTTCGTTACCCAGTTCGCTGGAGCCTTTATCTAAATCAGATACTTGCTCCTACTCGTATACTTAAACGATGACCTACCGTATCAGGTTACTCATCTATCTATGAACTGGTCTAAATTTCCTTGACTAAGAATTATTACTTAGTTACCCTTTACTAAGGTGTATCACTTAGCCTTAACTCCGTTATCCTTGTTAACTACGGTTATCCACCTAATTCTCAGAACTATGGTTTTCATAATGGATTAAGTGTCACTTAAGTTCATGACTTAACCCGTCTACAAATCATGTCAAAATTGGCTAAGTATCCAAGTTCAGGACTTAACCCTACAAACCATGTGTCAAGTTGGTTAAGTACATTAAGCAATTCCCGACTTAACCTCGTCCAAATCATTCTAGATTGGTTAAGTATATGTTAACTTGACCATATCAATTTACTTAGTCAAATCGGTCAAGTGTATTCAGACGATTCGTGACTTAGCCTTATCATGTTTTCACGTTATATTGGTTAAGTATTGGTTAACTTAACCACATCAAATTAACGAGTTAGATTGGTTAAGTATAGGTCACTTAACCATATCAAATTAATGAGTTAGATTAGTTAAGTGTTTAACTTAACCCCATTAAACTACCAAGTTGGATTAATTAGGTCTAGGCTAACTTAATCCCATTCAATTACCATGTTTAGACTAGTTGAGTCTAATCTTAACCCATCCATTAACTGTATTCTTCGGTTAAGTGTCATTAAGAAAACTTACTTAACCTTACCAAATTTTCGTGTTGGATTGATTAAGTGTTGGTTAACTTAATCCCCGTCCACTAGTCGTATAAAAATGGTTAAGTGTCATTAGGCAAATCAAGTTACTTAACCTACCCAACCTTGTCATGTTTTGTTAAGTATCATTAGCCTAATCAAATTACTTAACCCATTTGTCCATGTCATATTTGGCTAAGAGTCATTAATCAAATTAACTTAATCCCTATCATGTGGCATTAATTACTTAATGCACCTCAACCTCTCACATTAGACTTTGTTGTGGTTACTAGTTAAGCCGGTCGGTTCCGGGTAGCTTTACACCACAACTTGGTCTAACCTCGGGTTCAAGCACAACATGACCTACTTCACACATTGGGTCCTATTGTTTGCAACTACTAGTTAGGCCGGTCGGTTCCTGGTAGTTTTACGTTGCAAACTCAACCCAACCTCGAGTTGGTCACTTTCATGTTTAGCCTAGTGTCATGTTCATATTCAAGTTTTTAAGAATATGGGTAGACCTAACTTAATAGGTAAATTCCCAATTCCATAGTATGGGTAGACCTAACTTAATAGGTAAATTCCCAACTTCATATTTTCAAACATCCTCACATGTCAACTTCCATGTTATATTTCAAGTCATGTTTTCAAGTTGTATTTTCATGTCATTAGAAATTACCCATAACATAACCCAACGCTTTTAAACTCGCATATACGTTCGCAACAACGTAATGGATTAAAAGAAGAGACTTGGCAAAGGTATGACAAAAATGGATATTAAGCCACAAGTTAATCATGGTGGCAAATGAGGCACAAATGTGTTCATTAACTTGCATGTTACATTCTTAAGCCTCAAAAACATGCATAAACCCAAACTTGGCACCTTAGCGAATCATGGTGACAAAAGACATGGAATGATGACTAGTAACTCGCATATATCATCATATAAGGGTTATGACTTCATATGCGAGTTGACATAAAGGTTATGAGGGTTCTCATGTTGCATAATGCAACATTTCAACATAAAGGTTGTAGCTTTTAGCCCATAAGATCAAGATAATGACTTCATAAACTTGCATGACATGATAGCATGTATCATGTTCAATGATCAAACCCAAACTTGCAACATGAACATTTAACTTCATAGTTAATATCTAAGAGTAGGGAAAGGGCTTACATTGCTATGAAGGCACAAAAGATATGACAAAGCCCTTATGCAATCAACTAGACCCAAAATGCAAGCTATAACATAAAAACCCTTGAGCCAAAATGATCAAAACCCTTGCTTTATGATGCAAATATAGAAACTTGACTTGAATGCAAGCTTATGACACTCATACAAGCTTGAAAACACTTGTATGCATGGAAAATTCTCATAGAAACAATTTAGAAATTTTATGAAGAGAGTGGAGGCCATGAGAGGTAAAATTTTGCCATAGTTTAGTTGCATGAATGAATAGTGAGGATTTAGGAGAGGGTTAGGGGCTTATTTATAGATTAGGCAAGTGTTTTAGGCCGTAGGATTAAACCCTAGTTGCAATCTCAGCCCTTAAAACCGAATCTGGCCCCCAAACTCAACACAAACCCAAAATGGTGCACCAGGCAGAACTGCCCGGCTGGACCAAGTCGACAGCCAAGTCGACAGGGCTGTCGACTTGGGTGCTCTGGCGGGAATTTTCCTGCCTGGCCCAAACTGGCCCAAATTTCCAAATTCAAACTTGAATTTGAAATCTGTTTTTACTTTGAAATTTTCTGAAAACTTCGTTGGGCCTTAATCGGGTCATACGGACTCCGATTTTCGAAAACTCAGACTCTATTTCGCGTATTTTTCCGAGACGAACGCAATGGCATAGCCCGTTTTACTTGATTCAGAATTTTAAAATGAAATTCTGCCTTGATTCTCGTTTTAACATGTTATCGAAATACGGGTTGTTACACCGTTGGAGGCCGTTGCCACCCGTTACACGGGCGAGCAGAAAAACATCCCGAGCCTTCCTCCTTCTTCCCCATTTGCTTCACCCACGGTTTTGGAAACAAAATCCCTAAAATTCACCCCTTTCAATTCTGAAATCGCTAATTTCAATCCATCTTCCACGTAGGATCTCTCCAACTCCCTCAAAGAACTCTCTCATCCTCTCTATTCTCCTATTCTCTTTGATTTTGAGGTATGTGTTTGTTCTAATTTTTGTTTAATACCCTATGTTTAGTGTAATTGATGCATAATTAGTGTATGTTTGTGTGTGTAATGATGTTAATTAGTTGCCAATGTGGGGTTTTATCATTTTAGTTGCTAATTTAGGGCTTTTACTTATAAATTATTTGGTTGTTGTTATGATCTAGGGTTTGAATTAGTTGAAGTAGTTGTTGTTATATGCATGTAACACCCCACCTCCGCCAGGGTGACTCTTGCAAGCACTCTGACTTTGGAGGGGCGTTTGAATCAGGTAAACATGCATAATGATATATCAAGCCAGAACAAGAACATATGTATATGCGTAAACAGAGTAAATAACATAGATAAAACAGCGGAAGATTTTAACCCATTTCAAAACAAGTCTGGTACAACATAGCTTTCCAAATAATCAAGTCTAGATAAAAACAACATCAACTGAAATACTGAAATACATAAGTGCTATCCACAAATAAGTGATAACCATAGCTAGCTTCATGTCGAAACCGTACATGAGCTGAAATCCCACTAGCAAGCGATCAGAAATCCAAGCTAAGCTCCAGTATTCCCTCCCTGAGAACCTGGGGGGTGGGGGGAAACGGAAGAAAAGAGGCGAAAGAAAACAGGTCAGTCAAAAAGACTGAGTAAGCCCTACTACAATCAATGTAAACTGATAAAGTTAACTGGCATGATGAAAGCTGAGATGAACATAAGGATAACTACATATTAGCATGATGATTAACTAACAAGGTAGATAAAGGTGTCATCGCATAATCAGGATTAAGGTTTTGCACCACAGGTGTACTAGCAAACTAACATGACTTGCATAAACAAGTATTGAACCCTTGGCCCAAGCTTTGGCCCAATAACATGAAATGACCCTAATACAAGGTCCAACCAAACGGTCTAGTCGATCGGCTCCCTAAGCCTAACTCGTCACGTGTTGGTGTCAATACGGCCCAAACATGATTGTAGTCAGACTGTGCAGGGTCTCCCGTCGGGTGTATCAAGCCCTAGGGTGGCAACCCCTGGACACCATAAACATGAGTGCACAGTCTCGATCTACTGGTACCCGTGCATGCTTTCCCCGGCTTCGGACTATGTGCACGACCATGGTCCGCCCGGAACTACACCGGCGTACCCTCTGCCGTCGCTTTTGGTCGCTTACCTCCAGTCCAGTAATCGTGCCCCCACCCTAGCCTAGTCCCTAGGGTCATGATGATACTAACTTGGGATTACTGCTGGAGTGGGCCCCCATTGCTAGGATTTTTCTAGTGGGTTAAGTACGGTTTAACCCCCTTGCTAATCATGGATTAACTTTGTTAAGTGTAACGATGAGTTCACGACTTAACCCCGATTAATCTACCGAGCCCAAATTGGTTAAGTACTAAGTGGACCATGACTTAACCCTAATCATGAGGCATTAATTAATTTAATGCGCCTTAACCTCTCACATTAGACTTTGTTGCGGTTACTAGTTAAGCCGGGCGGGTCCGGGTAGCTTTACACCACAACTTGGTCTAACCTCGGGTCCAAGGTACAACATGACCAACTTCTCACATTGGGTCCTATTGTTTGTAGCAACTAGTTAAGCCAGTCGGTTCCGGGTAGGTTTACGCTACAAACTCAACCCAACCTCGAGTTGGCCACACTTATCTTTTCTAAGTGCCATGTCCATCATGTTTCCAAAACATGTTACAAGTTTTCAAGCAATTGGGTAGACCTAACTTAATAGGTAAATTCCCAATGGGTAGACCTAACTTAATAGGTAAATTCCCAAGCATATGTTTTTATGTCTTTTAAGTTTATCCAACCCCAAACGCAATCCCATCGCTTACATATCGCAATAGCGCATAAAGGATAGAAAGAGGGAACTTGGCATAAATCATGACATAAGGGTGTTGAAGCCACAAGTTTAACATGGTGGCATATGAAATGTACATATGTTCATATACTTGCATATTACATATTTTGGCCTCAAAAGCATGCATAAAACCAAACTTGGCATATTGGTGATACATGGTGCTAAATGACATGTAGAAATGGCCATAAGTTTGCATTTAGCCTCACATGCAAGTTATCATAAGAGATATGATAACTTACATGTTGCCAAAATGCAACCTTTGGCATAAAGCTTGAAGCTTTATGTTCATAAACCCAAGATAAGCTTGCATAACATGATAGCTTGAACACAATGTTCAACCCAAACTTGCATAGCATAACTTGCATATCATATGACAACTTGCATATCAAACTTGCATAACATAACTTGATGAACTTGCATAACACATCATAGTAAACTTGCATAACACATCATAGTAAACTTGCATAACACATCATAGTAAACTTGCATATTATGGCAAACTTGCATATCATACATTTAACTTTAGAGTTTAAGTATGAAAGTAGTATAGGGCTTACAATGCTTAAGAAGTCACAAAAATATGACAAAGCCCTTATGAAATCAATCAAAACCAAATTGCAAGCTCTAACATAAAAACCCTTGAGCCAAAATGATCAAAACTCTTTCTTTATGATACAAATATAGAAACTTGACTTGAATGCAAGCTAATGATGCTCATACAAGTTTAAAAACACTTGTATGCATGGAAAATCACTTAGAAATTTATTTAGGAATTTTTATGAAGAGAGTGGAGGCCATGAGAGGATTGATTTTGCCATAGTTTAGTTGTAGGATAGATTAATGATGATTTAGGGTAGGTTAGGGTCTTATTTATAGATTAGGCAAGTGTTTTAGGCCATAAGATTAAACCCTAGTTCCAATCTCAGCCCTCAAAACTGAATCTGGCCCCCAAGCTCAAAACAATCTCAAAATGGTGCACCAGGCTAAACAGCCCGGCTGGACCAAGTCGACAGCCAAGTCGACAGGGCTGTTGACTTGGGTCCAACCAAGTCGACTCCCAAGTCGACAGGGCTGTCGACTTGGGTGTTCTGGCGGGAATTCTCCCGCCTGGCCCAAACTGGCCCAAATTTTCAAATTCAAACTTGAATTTGAAATCTGTTTTTGCTTTGGAATTTTCTGAAAACTTCGTTGGGCCTTAATCGGGTCATACGGACTCCGATTTTCGAAAACTCGGACTCTATTTCGCGTATTTTTCCGAGACGAACGCAATGGCATAGCCCGTTTCCCTTGATTCAGATTTTAGAATTAAATTATGCCTCAATTTATGTTATAACAGGTTATTGAAAATACGGGTTGTTACATTCTCCCCTCCTTAAAGGATTTCGTCCCTGAAATCTTCAAGTTAGGAAGAACGTATCCTACCATCCAATCATCCATCTACTCAAAACATCATCCACGAGCAATCATTGTCCTTACAAGATTCTAAATGTTGTATGAACATATGCAAAGGTGTGTGTATATGTACTTATCTAATGCAAATATCATCAATGCAAATTATGTTGGTGAAATGAATCCATATGTATGCAATTCCTAACATAATGTATAACGTCTATATGTGTGCACATAACATACATCCATATGCAATATCCATGTGATCACACAAAAATTTTCATCCATGAATAAGCATAAACACTCATGCATATGCAATATGAGGAGTGTGTGAGCCGATATAGTGCCTAACGTGTATAATGCATCCACGAGTAACCACTTGCAAACACTTGCAACCACTTGCAACCATCAAGCATAACATGTTTCAAACACATGTTTCATCCAAAGGGTTTCTACCTAAGGTTCTCATGACAAGATTAACACGATAAACTAGATAAACATGGATAGCAAAGAGAAAGATATGCTAACAAAGAAAAGAGATTGAGAGTGTACCCTCAAAAAGGAATGGATAAAGCCCACGCATCTTCTCCTCGGTTTCCCAAGTCGCGTCTTCTTCGGCTTCACCCCATTGAACCTTCACCAACTTGACCTCTCGATTCCTTAGCTTCTTGGTCTCCGTCCCCAAGATACGAATCGGAGCTCTCCTCAAAGTAGCCTCTTTCTCAACTTCCACATCTTTCAGAACACTTGGCTCAACAACCTCTGCTGATTCATGTAAACACTTCCGGAGATGCGAGACATGAAAAAAATCGTGTACTCCGGCAAGCTTCTCGGGCAACCTCACTCTATAAGCCATCTGCCCGATCCTCTCTATAATAGGGAATGGTCCAACAAACCTCGGTGCTAACTTCCCAACGGCTCCAAATCGGACCACATTCTGCAAAGGAGAAACCTTCACGAAAACCATATCCCCAACATCAAACTCCAGATCAGTTCTTCGCTTATCAGCATAGGATTTCTGTCGGTCTTGGGCCGCTTTCATCCGTCTCCGAATCAACTCGATCTTCTCGGATGTATCTCTGATCATATCAGGCCCAAGTATAAGCTCATCTGTAGTCTCCCACCAACATGTAGGCGACTTGCACGGCCTCCCATATAAAGCTTCGAATGGTGCCATCCCTATGCTTGCCTGATAACTGTTATTATATGCAAACTCAACAAGAGGAAGATGGTCTTCCCAAGTACCACCAAAATCCAGAATACAAAGCCTCAACAGATCCTCGAGTACCCTATTCACCCTTTCGGTTTGACCGTCCGTCTGTGGGTGATAAGCCGTACTTAGATTCAACCTCGTGCCCATGGCTTCTTGCAAGCTATTCCAGAATTGACTTGTAAAGTTTGGGTCACGGTCACTGACTATACTAGAAGGGACTCCATGTAGTCTCACAATCTCACGAAGATATACAGACGCTAGCCAAGATGCGGTCCTCTTGCTCTTTACCGGAATGAAATGAGCACTCTTCGTAAGTCTATCCACAATAACCCAAATGCTCGTATTCCCTTTCCTTGACCTTGGTAACCCATCGATAAAATCCATGGAGATACTCTCCCACTTCCATAGTGGAACGTCTAGAGGATGCAATAGCCCACCGGGCTTCTTTGACTCGGCCTTATCTTGCTGGCAAATGATACATCTAGAGACAAACTCTGCCACATCCTTCTTCATCCCAGGCCAAAAGAAAATGCGCTTCATATCTTTATACATCTTATCTCCGCCCGGATGTATAGTCAACTTAGAGCAATGAGCTTCCTCAAGAACCTTTCTTACTAAATCTTCTACCATTGGAAAACATAACCTTCCGTCTCTCCTCAGCCAACCCTTGTCATCAATAGAATATCGAGCAAGATGACTAGACGTCTCTCCTCGAATCAGCTTATCCATAATCTCAACTATCTGAGGGTCTTCTCTCTGCGAAGGCCCAACTTGATCAAGAAGGGTAGGTCTGAGTTCCAGAGATGCTAAAGAACCGGTCATCGACTCAACCGCCAAAGAGAAATCAAAGGTTGCCACATACTCTAAATTCTTCATCTCAACGAATAGGGGACTTAGGGTCAACCTTCTTCTACTCAATGCGTCTGCTACCACATTCCCCTTGCCAGGGGTATAGGCTATCTCAAAATCGTAGGACGCCAAGAATTCCATCCATCTTTGTTGCCTCAGATTCAGATCCTTCTGAGAAAAGAGATACTTCAATGACTTGTGATCGGTATAAAGCTCAAATCTTTCTCCCAGAAGATAATGACGCCAAGCCTTGAGTGCATATACTATTGCTGCCAACTCTAAGTCATGAGTGGGATAATTCTTCTCATGCACTTTGAGTTGTCTACCGCCAAAGCATATCACCCTTCCTTCTTGCATAAGAACAGCTCCTAACCCCGTGCCACATGCATCGGTGTATACTGTAAATATCTTCCCTCCATCGGGCAAAGCTAGAACAGGTGCTGATGTGAGAGCTCTCTTGAGCTTCTGAAAAGCAAGCTCGCATTCTATGCTCCAAGCAAAAACTAAATTCTTCTTCGTCAATTTAGTGAGAGGAGCAGAAATCTTCGCGAAGTCCTTGATGAAATTCCAGTAAAAGCCCGCAAGACCTAGAAAACTTCTCACTTCGGTTGCATTCCTTGGAGTCTTCCAATCCTGAACTGCAACTACCTTAGCGGGATCCACCGCTAAGCCTTGCTTAGATACTATATGCCCAAGGAATCTAACTTCCCTTCTCCAAAAGTGACACTTGGAGAACTTGGCCTTCAACTGATGCGCCCTAAGCGTATCCATCACCTCCATGAGATGCCTTGCGTGCTCTTCCTCATCCTTAGAGAAGATCAGAATATCATCCACGAAGACCACGACAAACTTGTTCAAGAACTCCCTGAACACCCTACTCATCAAGTCCACGAAATATGCGGGTGCATTTGTCAAGCCGAACGGCATGACAAGCCATTCGAAGAATCCATCTGGAATTCTGAACGCAGTCTTGTCTATTCTATCTTCAGCTACCCTGAGCTGATGAAATCCCGTAGCAAGATCAAGCTGATAGAAAACTGAAGCACCGACAAGCTGGTCAAAGAGATCATCAATCCTCGGTAACGGGTGTCTGTTCTTCTTAGTCAGCTTATTCAACTCTCGATAGTCAACACAAAGTCGGAGAGAACCATCTGCCTTGGTAGCAAATACCACAGGCGCTCCCCATTCAGATATACTTCGTCTAATGAAGTTCTTCTCAAGCAACTCCTTCACTTGCTTACTTAGCTCCCGCCTTTCACACGGAGCCATGTGCCGAACGGGCAAAGAAACCGGCTTTGCATTATCCACTAGATAAATGCGTAAATCAATCTCTCGCTTAGGGGGCAACCCCCTAACTTCATCGAAAACATCCGGATACTCTCGAACCACTCTCATAGACTGAAGAGTTTCCATTGACGAGTCGAGTGATTCAAGATAGCATAACATGACGGGACCTCTCGGACCACAAGAAATCTCTAGGGTGTTTCCGAGGCGAGTCACGAGCCTCATGACCCTATGCTCACAATCAAGGATGGCTCCATATCTAGACAGCCAATCCATGCCTAATATCAATCCGTATCCCCTGAAACCAAGAACATAAGCACTACACAAGAACTCTACACTCAATATAGAGATCCTCAAATCCCCACATATCATAGACAAATGGGCGGAACCCCCAATAGGATTTGAGACACAAACGGGATCCTCTACCAAGCTAGTACTAAGGTGCAAACTATCAACAAGATCAGATGAGATAAAGCTATGCGATGCACCAGAATCAAACAAGGTACGAACTGGAAAATCAGAAATATATACAAGGCTCTCAACAGAAATACTATCTCGATCGGGAACTGGAGCGACATTGAGAGCATGAACTTGCCCTCCTGAAGGTCCAGCACGCTGAGTCTGACCCTGGCCTTGCCCTTGCTTCCTCGGGCAATCCTTACTGAAATGTCCAGTCTCATCGCAGAAAAAGCATTCACCATTCTTCCTTTTCCTCTTCTTACAATCCTTAATAAGATGCCCAACTGAACCGCAATAATGGCACTTCCCCTTGTTGTTATTGCCCTTGTTGTTGTTCCCTTTGTTGCCTTGACCCTTGTTCTTGTTCTTGTTCTTGTTCTGATTGCCTTGACTGCTTTGACCACTTGGATTACCCTGATTTCCTTTTCCCTGGGAATCAGTCTTCTTGGCTTGAGTATCATTCATCTTGGTTTCTTTCTTGACATCTCCCTGAAGTAACGCCATATCAACCAAACTCTCAAATGTGGCCCCATGGGGAATATGTGACATAGCCAATCCCTGCAACGGCTCATTCAATCCTCTAGCAAAACGAAAAGCCTTCTTCTGAGGAGTATTCACCATATCCAAGCCAAAACGAGCTAACTGATTGAACTTGTTCACATATTCTTTGATAGACATATCTCCTTGTCTCAAAGTTATGAACCTCTCCATTTGCAGATTCTCCTCAGCAGAAGATAGAAACTTAAGCATGAACCTTGCCCTGAAATCGGCCCAAGTCTCAACAGGCCTAGTACCATTGGTGACTTCCCACCAATAAGCGGCTTCATCCTTCATTAGCCAAACCGCCAACAAGAGCTTCCTCTGATCGTCTAACCCAAAGATAGCAAACAAATCCTCGGTCTCTTTCAACCAATTTCTGGCCTCTACAAAAGTCTCAGTACCTTGAAAGTTCTTGCCACCCATTGCTTTGAAATCTTTGCAAGTCTTTGCGAAGTCAGCTTGAGGATGCTGAGGGGGAGGAGGAGAGGAACCTCAGCAACAGGAGGAGGAGGAACATTAACGACAGGAGGAGGAGGAATATTAACTACTGGAGGAGGAGGAGGAGGAGGAACATCTGCGGGGCCGGCTTCGGTCGCCCTAGCCACCAAAAGTCTCCTATACCAAATAGGTACGTGTACTCCCTCCGGAATAGCAAAGTTATCGGCCATACTGAAAATGAAGAAAAAGACAGATTCAGAATGGAGAAAAACAAAGGAATTTTGCTAATGGCTTTTTGGGGAATAGCCTTTTAAAATAAACTAGACTTTTCCTTGGAAAATACTTTATACTTGGTTTTGAAAATAGTTTTCCAAAAGTTTTCTAAAAACCTTTTTGTTCCTTCTCGTAAACCATATGCTCTGATAACAAATGTAACACCCCACCTCCGCCAGGGTGACTCTTGCAAGCACTCTGACTTTGGAGGGGCGTTTGAATCAGGTAAACATGCATAATGATATATCAAGGCAGAACAAGAACATATGTATATGCGTAAACAGAGTAAATAACATAGATAAAACAGCGGAAGATTTTAACCCATTTCAAAACAAGTCTGGTACAACATAGCTTTCCAAATAATCAAGTCTAGATAAAAACAACATCAACTGAAATACTGAAATACATAAGTGCTATCCCCAAATAAGTGATAACCATAGCTAGCTTCATGTCGAAACCGTACATGAGCTGAAATCCCACTAGCAAGCGATCATAAATCCAAGCTAAGCTCCAGTATTCCCTCCCTGAGAACCTGGGGGGGGGGGGAACGGAAGAAAAGAGGCGAAAGAAAACAGGTCAGTCAAAAAGACTGAGTAAGCCCTACTACAATCAATGTAAACTGATAAAGTTAACTGGCATGATGAAAGCTGAGATGAACATAAGGATAACTACATACTAGCATGATGATTAACTAACAAGGTAGATAAAGGTGTCATCGCATAATCAGGATTAAGGTTTTGCACCACAGGTGTACTAGCAATCTAACATGACTTGCATAAACAAGTATTAATCCCTTGGCCCAAGCTTTGGCCCAATAACATGAAATGACCCTAATACAAGGTCCAACCAAATGGTCTAGTCGATCGGCTCCCTAAGCCTAACTCGTCACGTGTTGGTGTCAATACGGCCCAAACATGATTGTAGTCAGACTGTGCAGGGTCTCCCGTCGGGTGTATCAAGCCCTAGGGTGGCAACCCCTGGACACCATAAATATGAGTGCACAGTCTCGATCTACTGGTACCCGTGCATGCTTTCCCCGTCTTCGGACTATGTGCACGACCATGGTCCGCCCGGAACTACACCGGCGTACCCTCTGCCGTCGCTTTTGGTCGCTTACCTCCAGTCCAGTAATCGTGCCCCCACCCTAGCCTAGTCCCTAGGGTCATGATGATACTAACTTGGGATTACTGCTGGAGTGGGCCCCCATTGCTAGGATTTTTCTAGTGGGTTAAGTACGGTTTAACCCCCTTGCTAATCATGGATTAACTTGGTTAAGTGTAACGATGAGTTCACGACTTAACCCCGATTAATCTATCGATCCCAAATTGGTTAAGTACTAAGTGGACCATGACTTAACCCTAATCATGAGGCATTAATTAATTTAATGCGCCTTAACCTCTCACATTAGACTTTGTTGCGGTTACTAGTTAAGCCGGGCGGGTCCGGGTAGCTTTACACCACAACTTGGTCTAACCTCGGGTCCAAGGTACAACATGACCAACTTCTCACATTTGGTCCTATTGTTTGTAGCAACTAGTTAAGCCGGTCGGTTCTGGGTAGGTTTACGCTACAAACTCAACCCAACCTTGAGTTGGCCACACTTATCTTTTCTAAGTGCCATGTCCATCATGTTTCCAAAACATGTTACAAGTTTTCAAGCAATTGGGTAGACCTAACTTAATAGGTAAATTCCCAATGGGTAGACCTAACTTAATAGGTAAATTCCCAAGCTTATGTTTTTATGTCTTTTAAGTTTACCCAACCCCAAACGCAATCCCATCGCTTACATATCGCAATAGCGCATAAAGGATAGAAAGAGGGAACTTGGCATAAATCATGACATAAGGGTGTTGAAGCCACAAGTTTAACATGGTGGCATATGAAATGTACATATGTTCATATACTTGCATATTACATATTTTGGCCTCAAAAGCATGAATAAAACCAAACTTGGCATATTGGTGATACATGGTGCTAAATGACATGTAGAAATGGCCATAAGTTCGCATTTAGCCTCACATGCAAGTTATCATAAGAGATATGATAACTTACATGTTGCCAAAATGCAACCTTTGGCATAAAGCTTGAAGCTTTATGTTCATAAACCCAAGATAAGCTTGCATAACATGATAGCATGAACAAAATGTTCAACCCAAACTTGCATAGCATAACTTGCATATCTTATGACAACTTGGATATCAAACTTGCATAACATAACTTGATGAACTTGCATAACACATCATAGTAAACTTGCATAACACATCATAGTAAACTTGCATAACACATCATAGTAAACTTGCATAACACATCATAGTAAACTTGCATATTATGGCAAACTTGCATATCATACATTTAACTTTAGAGTTTAAGTATGAAAGTAGAATAGGGCTTACAATGCTTAAGAAGTCACAAAAATATGACAAAGCCCTTATGAAATCAATCAAACCCAAATTGCAAGCTCTAACATAAAAACCCTTGAGCCAAAATGATCAAAACTCTTTCTTTATGATGCAAATATAGAAACTTGACTTGAATGCAAGCTAATGATGCTCATACAAGTTTAAAAACACTTGTATGCATGGAAAATCACTTAGAAATTTATTTAGGAATTTTTATGAAGAGAGTGGAGGCCATGAGAGGATTGATTTTGCCATAGTTTAGTTGTAGGATAGATTAATGATGATTTAGGGTAGGTTAGGGTCTTATTTATAGATTAGGCAAGTGTTTTAGGCCATAAGATTAAACCCTAGTTCCAATCTCAGCCCTCAAAACCGAATCTGGCCCCCAAGCTCAACACAATCTCAAAATGGTGCACCAGGCTAAACAGCCCGGCTGGACCAAGTCGACAGCCAAGTCGACAGGGCTGTCGACTTGGGTCCAACCAAGTCAACTCCCAAGTCGACAGGGCTGTCGACTTGGGTGTTCTGGCGGGAATTCTCCCGCATGGCCAAAACTGGCCCAAATTTTCAAATTCAAACTTGAATTTGAAATCTGTTTTTGCTTTGGAATTTTCTGAAAACTTCGTTGGGCCTTAATCGGGTCATACGGACTCCGATTTTCGAAAACTCGGACTCTATTTCGCGTATTTTTCCGAGACGAACGCAATGGCATAGCCCGTTTCCCTTGATTCAGATTTTAGAATTAAATTCTGCCTCTATTTATGTTATAACAGGTTATTGAAAATACGGGTTGTTACAATGCATGTATATAGTTGCTAATGTTGGTAATCTAGGGTTTGATTAGTTAAAGTTGACTATGTATATATGCATGTATATAGTGTTATGTATATATATACACGTATATATAGTTGACACTCCACGCATTTGTTTATTTGGTTATAGCCCAATTAATCGAAAATAATATTTAGTCAAAAAAGTGTCGTGAAAATACAAATATTTAAGTTTGTGTTTTTTGGGCTAAGGCGCACAACGACGCTAAAGCGCACAAAGGCGTAAAAAAAATATTTCAATCGCAATAAAAAACCAAATCGTAATATGTTACATTCGTAAAGCCTTAGAGAGTTTTTTTGGCCCCGTCTGATAAGTATTGTATATAATCGTTATGTGAATGTTCGTTTTGTTAACAAAACGGACATTTATATTCATCATATACAATATTTGTTGGATTTGTCCTTTGTATTGGACAAGTTACGAATACAATAACGAAATTAAATCTCGTAAAATATTTCATTTTAAACGGTTCTCAAAATTTCGAAAGTACTTCCTTTATGTTCCCTGTGTACACGCAATTGTGTACTGTTCAGGGAACTAAAGGGAAGTGCTGCCGAAATTTTGTTGAATCGTTTAAATTGAAAAGATTTACGCGATTTAATTACGTTATTGTATTTGTAATGGAAGGTAGGATGACCCACCTGTAACTGATCAATTAACATAATTACATGCATTCAACAATAAAATTGTGAATCTATTTCCAACTATTGATGTCATAAAAATTATAAAAATTGTGAAGTTTAACATTTTTTCTAATTTTATATGTACTAAGGAAAAATGGATCACGATTACTTTATTGATCGAAGTTGGATGTACAAACGAAGAGAAAGTGATGGCACAATAAACAAACATTTTATTAATGGTGTCGGGGTGTTTATTGATTTCGCGTTACGTAACAAAGGAAACGACGTCGAAATCCGTTGTCCTTGTAGTAGATGCAAGTTATTGAAGTATTTGGTACCACAAATGGTTAGAGTTCATTTGCGTCAATATGGTTTTGTGTCGAACTATTCAGTTTGGGATCGTCATGGAGAACCGTTAGCATCTACTTCTACACAAGTAGAAGATGTCGTAGTGAATAATGAAATTGCTACGACGAATCTCGTAGAACAAATGGTTGAAGATGTTGCACGTTCAATGTTCCCAGTTCAACAATTTAACGATAACGATGGTAATGATGACGATGGTAATGATGAAGAAGAACCAAATATTGAAGCTAAAAAAATATATGATTTATTAGATGCAGCGAAAAAACCCCTTTGGGAAGGCTGTGAAAGCGGAACTCAATTATCAGTAACCGCTGAATACATTGCGATGAAATCGAAATACAATCTCACGGAAGCTGGATTTACAGCTGTTGTACAAGCTGCGAAGCGATATATGCCTCCTAATAATTTGATGTGCGAAAATCGTTATGAAGTTAAAAAAATGATGTCGGCCTTTGGTTTACCATAACAAAAAATAAATACATGTCTAAAGGGTTTCATGCTATTTTGGAAGGAAGATATCAACCTTAAGAAGTGTAGAATATGTAATGAGGAAAGATACAAACCTAGAAAGAAAAAGGGAAAGGAAGTCCCGTACAAACGTATGCATTATTTACCTATTATTCCTATACTTCAAAGGTTATATGCATCTTCCGTAACCGCGCAACATATGAGATGGCACAAGGTGAGAACACAGGAAGAAGGTTCGTTAACACACTCGGCCGATGGAGAAGCGTGGAAGCATTTTGACCAAAAGTACCCCAATTTTGCATCCGAGAGTCGTAATGTTAGACTTGGTTTATGTACAGATGGATTTTCACCATTTTCTCAATTTGGTTCTAAATATTCATCTTGGCCTGTAATTGTAACACCTTATAATTTACCTCCGTGGATGTGTATGAAAACTCCTTATATGTTTCTCACAATTGTCGTTCCTGGTCATGATGATCCGACACAAGGAATCGATGTTTATTTACAACCGTTGATTGAAGAATTAAAAAAATTGTGGTATGAAGGGGTAGAAACATATGATATTTCGCAAAAGAAAATTTTTCGTATGTATGCTTCTCTGTTGTGGACAATTAGCGATTTTCCTACTTATGCAATGCTTTCAGGTTGGAGTACGGCTGGTCGTCTAGCTTGTCCGTACTGCATGGAAGAAACAAGAGCATTTTCTTTACCTATTGGGAAGAAAATTTCATGGTTTGACTGTCACAGATGTTTCCTTCCTATTAATCATCATTTTAGAAAAGATAAGAAATTTTTTACCATCGACAGGCTTGAAACTTTGCGACCACCAAAAGTACGGACAGGTGAAGAAATTTTTGAACTTGTGAGAGATTTTCCCAAGATTCATGAAAGTGGAGTACAGTCAGAAATTCTAGGTAAATCAACGACTCATAATTGGTGGAAACAAAGCATATTTTGGGAATTGCCTTATTGGAAAGATCTTCTTATTCGTCATAATATTAACGTGATGCATAATGAGAAAAACGTTTTTGATAATGTATTCAACACAATTTTGAATGTCAAAGGAAAGACAAAAGATGATTTGAAATCAAGACGCGATATCGAAGTAATATGTAATCGTCCGGAGCTTCATATAAAGGCAAATGACACCAAAAAACCGAAAGCATGCTATGAACTCGATAGTAATCAAGTTAAAATATTTTTAAAATGGATTGAAGGATTAAGATTCCCAGATGGTATATCTTCCAATCTTCGTAGATGCGTCGACTTTAAAAACAGCAAACTTAGCGGGATGAAAAGCCACGACTGTCATGTTATGATGGAAAATTTATTGCCCGTCGCTTTCAAAGAATTATTGCCCGTAAAAGTTTGGACTGTTGTAACAGAGCTTAGTTTGTTCTATAAAGAGCTTTGTTCTACTACATTAAAACTTGATCGTCTATGTAAGTTAGAGGAAGAAATCCGTATATTGCTCTGCAAATTGGAAAAAATATTTCCTCCAGGATTTTTCAATGTTATGGAGCATTTACCTATTCACCTTCCGTTGGAAGCACGCCTTCGAGGGCCTGTGCAATACGGATGGATGTATCCGTTTGAAAGGTATATTAATTTTTAGTTAATTAAATTTTGATTAGTGAATCGTGTAATAAAAATTATTTAATTACATTATTTCTAAATAGGTATTTAAATCATCTAAAGAAAAAAGTGAGGCAAAAAGCTCGAGTTGAAGGTTCCATTTGCAAATCATACATCGAAGAAGAAGCTTCATTTTTTTTTTCTCATTATTTTAGTGATCATGTGAACATATCATTTGTAAGTACTGCGCGTAATGACGAAGACATTGATCAAGATGACTGTCCAACGACTTTATCTATTTTTAAAAAACATGGACGTCCTTCTGGTAGATGTGTGGAAGAATGGCTGAATGATAAAGATTATAATGCAGCACACACATATATCCTTCTCAATTGCACTGAAGTTGCACCATTTGTTAGGTAATGACCTTATACATCTACGTATACACGTATTAAATGTTTAATCATATATGTAAGATTTGTTTTATAATTGCAGCATTTATGAATCACGGTATCCAAACGGCGATATCAGCAAAGAATTCGCCAGTTGGTTTAACAATTATGTTTTTGATCCAACAAATTGTATTGTGGATGAAGGATTGAAACATTTGGCATTGGGACCAAAAAGACTTGTTAAGACATATCCAATATTCTTTGTCAATGGATATAAATTTAGCACTAAAGAATATGGTGCTGAAAAACTAACAGACAATAGCGGTGTATTTGTTAAAGGTAGTCATGATCCAAACGACCATATACACGATTTTTATGGCGTGCTAAACCAAATTCTGCAATTGTCATATTTCACACGACCCGCAGAAGAAGTATTTTTGTTTAAATGCAGCTGGTTCAACAACGTTTCAGGTTCTGGAATAAACGTGCATTCAAAATATAATCTTATAGAAGTGAGACATACTTCCCGTTATTATAAGTACGATCCTTTTGTACTTGCCAAACAAGCTTTTCAAGTTTATTATGCTCCTTGTCCATCTATGAGAAGAGACAAAATAGATTGGTGGGCTGTTTTCAAAACAAAGGCAAGGTTTACTTTTGATGGACGTAATATTCCCGACGACCAAGCTTATCAAGCAGATGTCGAGGAAAATCTGGAAATAGTAATAACCGATGATCAAACAGACTTTGGACCTCTAAACGATGAATCGAACACATTAGTTGACGTATTTGAGACTATAAATGAACCAAATATGGAGGAGGAAATGAAGTCAGATTCTGAAAGTGACGAGGACGACTTATAACCAATAATTCTCATTTTAAAAAGGTAATTTTATATTTCTATTAACAAGAAACATATAGAATCATAGCCGTTCCTTGTTTTTAACATTTTAAAAAGGTATTTATGTTATGAAATTTCTATTAACATGTATTCATGTTATCTCATGCCTTGTTTTTTTATAGCTCTTTCATATTTATGCTATTTATGTTGTTATTTGTAACAGGTGATGTCTCAAGGTGCTGATGAGGGTGGACCATCTGACTTATCTCGTCCTGTGGTCTGGCTTAAGCGAAAAGCCAGTGGAGGGTATGTACTAAATTTTTAGTATAAATTTAATTATGTTAACTACAATAAATTATATAATTTATTTCCATGATTTTTTTTCTCTCATTTAACACAGGGGTTTTGAGTTGGAGCCGTCCAACACGGTCCTCAGTATATCAAAACGCGCATATCAGGTTCGCACCAACGCATGTTGGCCTACATGGACATCGGTACCCGACATAGTTAAAGAGACCATATGCAAAGATTTTTTGGTATGTAAGATATAACATTTCGTATGTTAAGTAGTTATGCTCCTATTTGATAAGTTCATATGCATGTTATTTTTTAAAAAAAATGCAGGGTTCGGTGGATATGCAGGAGGCAGATTTGGAAGTCGTCAAGCGCCACTGGAATTCTAAAGTGGAAAAAAATTACAGAGAGACAATGAACAGCTTAAAAACAAGTGGAATGAGACCGATTTGGATAGGCGAGACAGTGTGGAATGAGCTGCTTACTTATTGGAATAATAATCCGGATTTTCTGGTAAATTTACTGCATGTTTAATTTAAATTATTTTATTCAATTAATATGTGTTTTATAATAATACTTTTTTTTCAAATTTAAATGTATAGGCCTCGTCTGAGAGAAATGCAACTAATCGGAGCAAGAATCCGGTTACGCATCGGGGTGGGTCGAAGTCATTTCAGCACCACCGTGAGGATCTGGTATGTTTAGTACTTGCATCGTTTAAATTTAATAGTTGATTTAATTTTAAGTTTTAATTTATAAGCACACACACACACACACACATATATATATATATATTTATAAGCATTCTTATTTCAGGAGAGAGCGCGCATGGGTCCTATGTCATACTGGGATGTTTTCGAGCATACATATGCATTGAGCCAGACTGATGACACAGGTTCAGTTTCTTACACTTGGGACCATGACAACAAGGCACGCGAGGGATATGTAAGTATATAACAGTTAAGTTAGAGTTATATAATTAATTTAATTAAAATTGCAGTGTTATCTAATTTCATTTGTTTTATGTTTAACAGGAGAAATTTCAAGCACATAGGGCGCACTTACTGGAGTCTACGGGGAGGTCTGAGTTGACGAAGGCCGATGAAGATATGATTTTTGATGCTGTCATGGATAAGCCTACTCGGAACCGCCGATATGGATATGGAAATCTAGAGGTAATACGAAAATTTAAGATTTTGTTTGGAGGAAATGATTTGTGGCATAATAGTATTTTTATATAAACAATTAGTATGGATTTGATTTACTTTAAATGATACTATAAAATAATGAAAATCTGAAATTATATACAGATTGGATCAGGTTAGCATATGTACCAGAGTGCCCAAGACAAAGAAGAGATCGCACAGCTTAAAGCACAAATTGCGGAACTTAACGAGCGTGATATTCGTCGTGAGAGGCAGTATGAGTTGCTCAACCAGAAGTTGGAAGATTTCATGAACCGATACGGTACACCTCCTTCATCCTCTGGTGGAGAGAGCTGATCAGGTTAGCTGGCTTGTTTTGGTTTGTATTTTGAGAGTTGATGATGCTTGTATATTGTTGTATATATTGTTGTGTTGGTTTGGACATGAGGTTATGACGGTTTGGTGATGGTATGGCTTGGACATTATGTTGGTTATGTTGTTTGGACATGTTTATGTTGTTTTGGCTACGTTCGGATATGGTTGTGATGTTTTGGCTATGTTTGGTTGTTATGTTATGTAATATTGGTTAATTTATGTGTTTTGTGTTTGATTTTTGTTTTATGTTGTGTTTGGGAATATATATGGCTGAGATTGTGAGTTATATGCTCGAAATGGAGCAGTTTGGATGACGTGTTTGTGGTGTTGTGACTGGAAGAAGCAAATGCAAACTCTGAAGAAAAAAAATACCCAGATTTCCAACGGCGCCCAACGGCTACCGACGGCTTACTGGTTTCTAAACCAACGGTTTCCAACGGCTAAAGACGGCTATATTTCAACGGTTTTCATCCATTTCCAACGTCCAGTTGGCCATCGTTGGTGGGACACGTGGCAAAAAACAACAGTTGGAAGCCGTTGGAAAAATTGCGTTGGTTGCATTGGAAGACGTTGGAATCCGTTGAAGTGTATACCAACGGAAAGACCAACGGGCTTTCCAACGGCCCCTGGCCGTTGGAAACTCCCCTTTTTCTTGTAGTGACACCTATAAATACATATCCAAACCTAAACCCTAATTCTATTATTCACTCTCATGGCGCATCCATGCTGCCAAACTCTCATCTAAACCTAGCCGCCACTAAAACCTAAATCAAATCAAAAAGTTCTTCATCAACCTAGAGGATTAATCAATATCAAGTTAGAGTTCTTCAACAACACAAGCGATTCAATTATCTTTTCTAATCCAAATGCTGTAAGTTCAGTTATTTTGAGATTTGAACACCTATATCTTGTCTTGGCGTGTAATAAGATGAAATTGAGACTATGCCTGATTCTAAATTGTTCTTTTTCTTCTATTCTTATTCTCATGATGCTATTATCATCAGTTTATCATGTTGTACATTAGTTTTTCATGTTCATGATGATGTTCTTATCAAGTCTTAGCCTTCATGCCTCTGATGATATTTTCATGCCTATTTTCTCTCTGTTCTTATTTCATGCAACTTCTATCTCCCCCTATTTATTTTCTTTTATTGAACCTGGGTTAACTTCGAACCTAGGTTGAAATCGCGAAATACGAAAGTTTGGAATACGGGGAATATTGGGTATTGCCTATTTCGGTGAATTTATGGGCATCACATGTTTGGTGTAATTATTGGGCATAATTTGTTATGGATATGGGGTATTATTATTATAATTGCAAGTTTGAGTAAATTGGCATGTAAATCAATATTTGGGCAAATGTAAATTAGCATGTAAATCAATATTTGGGCATATGTAAATTAGCATGTAAATCAATAATTGGGCATATGTAAATTGGCATGTAAATCAATAATTGGCATATGATAATTGGCATGTAAAAATTGGAATTTCGACATAATTGGCAAGTATATAATTTAATTAAATCTAATGGCCGCCTAGGACACGAGGTTAGATTTGAGTTGTGGTGTAAGGCTGCCTGGAACCGCCCGACACATCCAGCAACCGCAACGACAACAATCTAATGTGAGAGGTCAAAGACGAAGATCATATGGGTAAAAATGCCTAACACGAGGTTAGAATGAGTTTGTGGTGTAAGATTGCCCGGAACCGCCGGCACATCCAGCAATCGAAAACAACAAGTCTAATGTGAGAGTTTAGCGCATTGAATGCTCGAACCCGAGGTTGGAATGGGTTTGCGGTGTAAGACTTCCCAAAACTGCCCGGCACAATCCAGCTACTGCAAATAAGTTCGATGTGAGAGGTTGACGCATTAATAAACAATTAATGCTAAACAAACATGTTAAGTATGGTAGGTTAAGTCAACATGCAACACTTAACCAATATGACATGACAAGTGGGTGGGTTAAGTAACTCGACTGGATTAATGACACTTAACCAATATAACATGATGAATGTATGGGTTAAGTAAACTTGAATTGATTGATTGATGACACTTAACCAATATGGGGGCGGTATACGAATAGACCCTAGGAAAACCCTAGTAGCGGGACCCTTTTCAGCAGTAACCCACATCAGGTATCAACGGGACCCTAAGCTAGGCAGGGTGGGGCACGATTACTGGGCTGAGTACAAGCGGTCAAAATAGCGGTAGGTGGTACGGCGGTGCATGTTCCGACGGATTACGGGCGTGCACTTAATTCCGGCATGGGAAAATTTAGACATTGAGTACCAAGTAGGTATAAAGGTGTGCCCTCTATAACTGTATCGGGTTGCCACCTTAGGAAATGATACACCCTGTGGTGGAACCAGCACAAGTATCTACAAGTAGGGGCCGGGTTGATACAAACACATGCGAAATGTTATGAGTAGGAGAAGATCAATTGAGAAAGGTACGGTGGGGACAGGTAAACTGTCAATATGAGGTGGGACCGTCATCATGAGACGTGTACCTTTAAAACTATAATGTGGGAAATGGAGATCACTTATTCTGTTTTGTAACAAATGGCATTAGTTGAACACTAGTTAGGTGGTGCAGAGAAATAAGGAAATCTGTATGATACCTTATCATGTTCTAGTCTTGTCTTATGCTTATCTAGTTATCTTGCGATGCTTATTATCATGGTTATGTCTTGTATCCAGTTTATTCATGTCATGATACCTTTACCTGTTACATGCTTAAAGTCACTGGACTTACCAGGCTTTATGTCTGATCTGTTTTTGTTTCGCCTTCTTTCTTTCATTTCCCCTTAGGTCCACAGGGAGGGAATACCACCGCTTAGTTCAGATTCTTTTCAAGCTCGAAGATTGTGATGTATTGCTTTGGACTCTTTGCTTTACTGCTATGGCTAGCTACTTCTTAATTGGGGAATTATGTTATTTTGTATTATGCTTCTTTTGAGAAACAAAAAAGATATTTGATGTAATGGGTTTTGATGTTTTGGTGTTGATATTTGAAAGAACCCTTATGAAAGTTTATCCTATTATGCTACTATGAAATAAAAGTTCTAATTTTTTTCCGCTTCTTAAATTTTTCTGTTTTGTAATTTTATCTGTTCTATACTCTTATGACCCCCACTAAAGTTAATGCATTCCCTTTGTGAGTGACCTTAATGGAGGTGGGGTGTTACACGTGGTATCAGAGCTGAAGGTTACCAGAACGGATAAAAGATTTTGAAGACTATTTTCAAATGCGTATTTTAAAGAAAATATTTTCAAAACCATGATTTAAAGAAGCATTTTCAAGAAAAAGTATGGTTATTTTATAAAGGTATATTCCCCAGAGCCATATGCACTATCCTTCTTTTCTTTGTTTTGAATCCTTTCCTTTTTATTTTCAGCATATCTGGGGAGCCCGAGATACCTGATGGTGTTCCGATACCCGCTTGGTTCAGACGATACCTAGAGGCTGGGGCCACTGCTGCGGGCCTAACCAACATTCCTCCTCCTCCTCCCCAAGTTGCTGTCGCTCCTCACGTAGATGCTTTTGCTAAGATTTTTAAGGACTTCCGTGCTATGGGTGGAAAGATCTTTAAAGGGACTGAGACGTTTGTTGAAGCATGGAACTGGCTCAAGGAAACATAAGAGTTGTTTGCTATCTTTGAAGTGGATGATAGGAGGAAGATACAATTGGCCACTTGGCTAATGAAGGAAGAAGCCTCTTATTGGTGTGAATTTACTAGTGCTGAGTAACCAGTTGAGACTTGGGTGGACTTTAGGCGGAGGTTTGAGATGAAGTTCCTCTCGCCAGCTGAATAAAGCCTACAGATGGAGAAGTTTCTAGCACTCAAACAAGGGAGTATGTCAGTCAAGGAATACGTCAACAAATTCAATTTTCTTGCAAGATTTGGGTTAGAGGTGGTACATACACCTCACAAGAAAGCTTTATGTTTTGCTAGAGGCTTGAATGAACCATTGCATGGTCTAGCTATGTCCCATATTACAATGGGCGCAACTTTGAGAAGGTGGACAATAAGAAGGGTCGAAAGAACAACAAGCCACGCGATAAGAGGAAGTGTAACTATTGTGGTATCATTGGCCACATCGCTAAAGACTGTAGAAAGAAGAAGAGGAAGACGGGTGGTTGTTTCCATTGTGGCGAGACAGGACATGTGGTTAAGGATTTCCTAAAGAAGCAAGGGCAAAGGGCAGGACCTTCTGGAGGGCAAGTTCATGCTCTCATGGCACCCACTCAAGAGAGAGGTAGAAATATTTCCGTTGAAAGTTTAGTTTTTCTTGTTGATCATCCTGTACGCACTCAATTTGATTTTGACGCATCGCATTCTTTTATATCTGCTTCTATAGTAGAGTCCCTGCACCTTAGTACATGTACGGTAGAGGATCCCATTGTTGTCTCAAATCCGATTGGGGGTTCGACTCGTTTATCTATGATTTTCTTGGATTTGGGAATATCTATACTTAGTGTTGAGTTTCGATGTAGTGCATATGTTCTTGGTTTCATGGGCTATAGGTTGATTCTAGGGATGGATTGATTATCCATAAATGGTGCCATTCTCGATTGTGAAAGGAGGGTAGTTAGACTTTTGACTCATCTCGGTAATACCCTCGAAATCTCGAGTAACCCCTAGGGTTCTGTCATGCTTAGTTACCTAGAATCTCTTGATGCATCTGTTGATAATTTACAATCTATTCTAGTAGTTCGTGAGTATCCTGATGTCTTTGATGAGGTGAAGGGTTCACCCCCAAAACGTGAAAAAGATTTCCGCATATACTTGGTTGATAATGCCAAACCAGTTGCTTTACTCGTACGACACATGGCTCCGAGGGAAAGGAAGGAGCTTAGCAAACAAGTTAAAGAGTTGCTTGAGAAGGGGTTTATTAGGCGAAGTATTTCTGAATGAGGTGCTCTAGTAGTATTCGCTACTAAGGCGGATGGTTCGCTTTGATTATGTGTGTATTATAGAGAGTTAAATAAGATGACTAAGAAAAATAGGCACCCACTTCCACGAATAGATGATTTGTTTGACCAGCTTGTAGGTGCATCCATTTTCTCACAACTAGATTTGGCTACGGGTTTTCATCAGCTAAGAGTGGCTGAGGACAGTATAGACAAGACTGCTTTTAGGACCCCTGATGGTTTCTTTGAATGGCACGTCATGCCTTTCGGATGACGAATGCACCCGCCTATTTTGTTGACTTGATGAGTAGGGTGTTTAGGGAGTTTCTTAATAAGTTTGTGGTAGTCTTCGTGGACGACATCTTGATTTTCTCAAAGAACGAGGAAGAACATACTTTGCATTTGAGTGCAGTCATGGATACCCTTCGAGCACATCAACTTAAAGCGAAGTTCTCCAAATGTCACTTTTGGAAAGAAGTACGGTTTCTAGGACATGTGGTGTCCAAAGACGGGATAGCTGTAGACCCCGCAAAAGTAGTTGCGGTGCAAGATTGGAAGATCCCAAAGAATGCAACAGAGGTGCGAAGCTTTCTTGGATTAGCGGGCTACTATAGGAAGTTCATTATGGACTTTGTGAAGATATCAACCCCACTTACTTGACTGACGAAGAAGAATCTAGCCTTTGCTTGGGACATTGATTGTGACATTGCTTTCCAAGGATTGAAAAGGGCTCTTACAATAGCCCCAGTGTTGATATTTCCAAACGGGAGTAAAATGTTTACAGTATACACAGATGCATGTGGTACGGGTCTAGGTGTAACTTGATGCAAGAAGGGAAGGTAGTAGCTTATGGTGGAAGACAGTTGAAAGTACATGAGAAAAACTACCCAATCAACGATCTAAAGTTAGCTGCCATCGTTATTGCGCTTATGTCTTGGCGCTATTATCTCCTAGGTTAGAAGTTTGAATTGTATACTGACCATAATTCGTTGAATACCTTTTCTCGCAGAAAGATCTTAACTTGAGCCAACAAAGGTGGATGGAGTTCTTAGCATCCTACGATTTTGAGATCGCATATACCCTTGGCAAGGGTAACGTTGTAGATGACGCCTTGAGTAGAAAGAAGTTGACTTTGAGTCCTATGTTTGTGGAGAGGCAGAGCTTAGAGTACATAGCGGCCTTTGACTTTAGACCCTTTATCGATTATGTGACTGGTTTGTTAGCATCCTTAGAGGTGAGACCTACGCTTTTGGGAAGGATTGGAGAGGCCCAGCGAGATGACCCACAGTTGCTTGAGCTAGTAGAAAAGCTCATAGGAGGGGAGTCTTCGAGCCATCTTGATAGGCATATCCTAGATGACAAGGGTTGGTTACATAGGGATGGGAGACTTTGTGTACCACAAGACGAGAACTTGAGGAAGACAGTTCTTGAGGAAGCCCATCATTCTAAGATGACCATACATCCCGGTGGTAACAAGATGTACAAAGACATGAAGCGAGTTTTCTTTTGGGGCGGAATGAAGAAGGACGTAGCTGAGTTCATTTCTAAATGCTTGGTATGTCAGCAAGTCAAGGCTAAGCAGAAAAAATCCCTGTGGACTGCTTCATCCTCTAGAGGTTCCACAATGGAAATGGGAGAGTATCTCGATGGACTTTATAGATGGGTTGCCTAGGTCTAGAAGAGGCAATACCAGTATTTGGGTGATAGTGGACAGATTTACGAAGAAGTGCTCACTTCATTCCTGTCAAGAGAAAGAGGATTGCATCATCGTTAGCACCTATTTATGTTAGGGAGATAGTTCGTTTGCATGGGGTACCTTCTAGCATTTTAAGCGTTTGTGATCCTATCTTTACTAGTGACTTTTGGAAAAGTTTGCAGGAAGCCATAGGGACTCAGTTATGCTTGAGCACAGCATATCATCCTTAGACGGACGACCAAACCGAGAGGGTGAATCAGATTCTAGAAGTCCTTTTGAGGCTTTGTTTCTTGGACTTTGGTGGGACATGGGAGGACCACCATCCACTAGTAGAGTTTGCGTATAAGAAAAACTATCAGTCTAGCATGGGCATGGCACCTTTTGAAGCTTTGTATGGACGACCATGTAGATCACCAACTTGTTGGTGGGAATCCACAGATAAGCTAGTACTTGGGCCAGATATGATTAGAGTGACTTCGGAGAAAGTGGATCTAATTCGAAGACATATGAAGAACGCGCAGGATAGGCAAAAGTCGTATGCTGATAGGAGAAGGACCGACCTTGAGTTCAGTGTTGGAGACATGGTCTTTGTCAAAGTATCACCATTAAGGAATGTTGTAGGGAAGCTAGCACCGAGATTCATAGGTCCGTTTCCTTATACAGAGAGAGCTGGACAGATGGCCTACAGAGTAGAGTTGCCCGAGAAACTTAGTGGTGTACATAATGTGTTTCACGTATCACATTTGAGGAAGTGATTACATGACACTGTGGAAGTGGTGGAGCCGAGCATACTTGAGGAAGTTGAAGTAGAGCGAGATGCCACGATTAGACGAGCCCCTATGTGCATCCTTGGATCAGAGGTCAAGAGGTTACGCAACAAAGAAGTCAAGCTAGTCAAAGTACAATGGGGAAATGATAAAGGAGACGCTACTTGGGAGATGGAAGCTAAGATGTGTACGTTGTATCCTTTTCTCTTTGAGGGTATGTTCTTAATTTCCCCTTTTTCTACCACTTTGTTTATACTTGTTCTATCGTTTAGGACGTCCTCTTGATTATATCATTGACCCTTAGCTAGGAATATCCTATGATTGTAAACATGTGTTTGAGACATGTTATGTTTGGCAGATGCAAGTGGATGCAAGTAGTTGCTAGTGGTTGCTCGTGGATGCATTTACACACACACCTTAGGCACTAGATCGGCTCAAGTGACTTTCACATTGCATATGCATATATATGTTTGGTCATGGATGAGATTGAAATTGGACGTGTTATCATATGAATGTTACATATGGATGAATGATTGCGCACTCATGTAGAGGTTATTAAGTACATTAGGAATAATTGCATACGTAATTGGACTCATGATACTAACATAATTTGCATTAAGGAGGTCAACTGAATCAGTAGACCGCCTGATTTTGCAATAGATAAGGAAAATATACACGCACACTTTTGCACATGTTCATATAGCATTAGAAATCTTTTTTAAGAACAATGGATGCTTGTGAATGATGGTTTAGTAAATGGATGTTGGATGGTAGGATGCATTCTTTTTAACTTAGAGATTTAGGGGACGAAATCCTTTAAGGAGGGGAGAACGTAACACCCCATATTTTTCTATGAATATTAATAGACAAATTAAAAGAATACTTAATTTTAAAAGTGAGAATTAAGCAAAAACAGACTATACCACTACGTTCGTCTCAAAATTCTAGTCAAGATTGACTCAAAGTTTGCATTAAACGGATAATGTATGAGAAAGTTATGGACCTTGGAAGTTTGTATACATATAAGGGAAATATATGTATATATATAAATTAGTAAAATAAAAATCAACCTAAAATTCAAGAAAAAAATTCAAAACAGCGTAAGTTGGAAGGCAAAATGCCAAACCAACCTATTTTATGGGTTGACCTGAGTCCCGCTGGGTTGACTCCGGGGTCAACTGAAGGTGCTCGGAATCGACCCCGTCGGCCTAGAATGGTCTGTGACGAAATTTTGTGTTTTAGGGCTTATGTGTCGCACCGTGGTTGACTAGGTGACATGTCTCTTTGGTATAGATGGCTATGATGATTCTATGCTAATCTAAAGGCCATGGTTTGCCTAACACACCTATAAATACATATCCAAACCTAAACCCTAATTCTATTATTCACTCTCATGGCGCCTCCATGCTGCCAAACTCACATCTAAACCTAGCCGCCACTAAAACCCAAATCAAATCAAAAATTACTTCATCAATCTTGAGGATTAATTAATATCAAGTTAGAGTTCTTCAATAAAAACAAGCGATTCAATTATCTTTTCTAATCCAAACGCTGCAAGTTCAGTTATTTTTAGATTTGAACACCTACATCTAGTCTTGACATGTAATAAGATGAAATTGTGCCTGATTCTAAGTTGTTCTTTTGCTTCTATTCTTATTCTCATGATGCTATTATCATCAGTTTATCTTGTTGTACATCAGTTTTTCATGTTCATGATGATGTTCTTATCAAGTCTTAGCCTTCATGCCTGTGATGATATTTTCATGCCTATTTTTCTCTCTCTTCTTATTTTAAGCAAC
This sequence comes from Allium sativum, assembly GCA_030737875.1. Classification (NCBI taxonomy): domain Eukaryota; kingdom Viridiplantae; phylum Streptophyta; class Magnoliopsida; order Asparagales; family Amaryllidaceae; genus Allium; species Allium sativum. Next base: position 269,256,687 of record CM060912.1, on the reverse strand, counting down.
TTCTATCTCCCCCTATTTATTTTATTTTATTGAACCTGTGTTAACTTCGAACCTAGGCTGAAATTGCGAAATACGAACGTTTGGAATACGGGGAATATTGGGTATTGCCTATTTGGGTGAATATATTGGCATTACATGTTTGGTGGAATTATTAGGCATAATTTGTGATGGATATGGGGTATTATTATTATTATAATTGTAAGTTTGGGTAAATTGGCACCTATATCAATATTTGAGCGTATGTAAATTGGCATGTAAATCAATATTTCGGCATAAATTGGCATGTAAATCAATATTTGGGCATATGTAAATTGGCATGTAAATCATTAATTGGGCATATGTAAATTGGCATGTAAATCAATAATTGGTCATATGATAATTGGCATGTAAAAATTGGAATTTGGACATAATTGGCAAGTATATAATTTAATTAAATCAAATAGCCACCTAAGACACGAGGTTAGATTTGAGTTGTGGTGTAAGCCTGCCCGGCACATCCAGCAACCGCAACGACAACAATGTAATGTGAGAGGTCAAAGGCGAGGACTAGATGGGTAATAATGCCAAACACGAGGTTAGAATGAGTTTGTGGTGTAAGACTGCCCGAAACCGCCCGACACATCCAGCAACCGCAAACAACAAGTCTTATGTGAGTGGTTAGCACAATAAATTCTTGAACCCAAGGTTGGAATGGGTTTTGCGGTGTAAGACTGCCCGTTACAGGCTGGCATAATCCAGCTACCGCAAATAAGTCCAATGTGAGAGGTTGATGCATTAATAAAAAATTAATGCTATACAAACATGCTAAGTATGGTAGGGTTAAGTCAACATGCAATACTTAACCAATATGACATGACAAGTGGGTGGGTTAAGTAACTCGACTGGATTAATGACACTTAACCAATATAACATGATGAATGAGTGGGTTAAGTAAACTTGAATTGATTGAATGATCACACTTAACCAATATGGGGGGTATACGAATAGACCCTAGGAAAACCCTAGTATCGGGACCCTTTTCAGCAGTAACCACATTAGGTATCAACGGGACCTTGAACTAGGCAGGGTGAGGTACGATTACTAGCCTGATTATAAATGGTCAAAATAGCGACAAGTGGTATGGTAGTGCAGGTTCCGACGGATTACAGGCATGCATGTAATTCCAGCATGGGAAACTTTAAACACTGAGTACCAAGTAGGTTTAAAGCTGTGCACTCTAGAACTATATCGGGTTGCCACCCTAGGAAATGATACACCTTATGGTGGAACCAGCACAAGTATCTACAAGTAAGGGCCAAGTTGATACAAACACATGTGGAATTTTATGAGTAGGAGCCGATCAATTAAGATAGGTACAGTGGGGACAGGTAAACTGTCAATATGAGGTGGGACCCTCATCATGAGATATGTACCTATAAAACTATCATGTGGGAAATGGGGATCACTTATCTTGTTTTGTAACAAATGGCATTAGTTGAACACTAGTTAGGTGGTGCAGAGAAATTAGGAATCAGTAAGATACCTTATCATGTTCTAGTCTTATCTTATGCTTATCTCGTTATCTTGCGATGCTTATTATCATGGTTATGTCGTTTATGCAGTTTATTCATGTCATGATACCTTTACCTGTTTACATGCTGAAAGTCACTGGACTTACCAAGCGTTATGTATGACTCTGTTTTTGTTTCGCTTCCTTTTTTTCGTTCCCCCCCCCCCAGGTCCACAGGGAGGGAATACCACCGTTTAGTTCAGATTCTTTTCAAGTTCGAAGATTGTAATGTATTGCTTTGGACTCTTTGCTTTACTGCTATGGCTAGCTACTGCTTAATTGGGGAATTATGTTATGTTATTTTGTATTATGCTTCTTTTGAGAAACAAGACAGATATTTGATGTAATGGGTTTTGATGTTTTGGTGTTGATGTTTGAAACAACCTTTATGAAAGTTTATCCTATTATGCTACTATGGAATAAAAGTTCTAATTGTTTTCTGCTGCTTAAATTTGTCTGTTTTGTAATTTTATCTGTTTTATACTCTTATGACCCCCACTAAAGTTAATGCATTCCCTTTTTGAGTGACCTTAATGGAGGTGGGGTGTTACAATTTGTATTTGGAAACTTATACATTTAGGATCATTCATATAAACCAAGTAACAAAATTACTTATTTAATTGTAAATATCGTTACATTAGCTAATTTCTTTCGACCATAAAAAATCTAACATTAACTAGTAAAATATGTTGATTATTTAGAAATTTTACTTATATCTATATTCGAGTTTAAGCTTGTATATAATATCAATGACTATTGATTGTGTTGTAGTGGAATTTTCATCAATTCTTATGAGTTTTAACAAAGTACTATACTGTTTTGCATTCACGTATTTTTGAAAACTGTTTTTTCCATGTAGTTTATAAAGGGGCAAAGGAAGTTTATTAGCAAAGTTATTACTGATCGTCGCTATATATTGTTTTATGTTTCTACTAACAAACCTTTACATCTTTAACTTAAATGATACATTCTAAGTTACTAAAGGAAAGGTGATGTGGTCAGTACCGACTTTGATTCAAAAACTGCAGAATAATAAGTATTTGTAAATGATAGGTAGTTGTTTTGTTTTCAGTATAATTTATTATTTTGTTATTAAAATGCATATGTTGATGCAAATATATTTTTTCAAAGATGTTTTAGTTGAATCTTGTTGCATTCAGTCTCATGCAGAGTAATACAAAATTTTTAAATAGTAATGTTGATTCAGTAAATGTAATTGTAGAAATCAAAACGATTCCAATGTATGTCTTCAATGAACATATAAGAGGATATTGAAAATTTATCTGTATGTGTATGCTAAGTTCATGAGATTTCTAGCGTGTTTTCAAATAAATAATTTTAATTAATTATATATATATATATGATCTTAAAATCACTAACTCTAAAAACCTTCGAGTACAAATGTACACACGGGGTTCAACATGAGGCATATAGGAATCAATGTCACAATTTTCTCTTACAAATATAACTTAAAAAAGGAGAAATTTGGAGGTAGCAACCCCCTGCTGTGCTGCAACCAAGCCGTAACTATGTTGTTGCAAACACAGGTTCATGCCAGTGGCCCGGGCTCCGACCACCTGGACGAACCCAAGTCTGGCCAGGAGCAGAAGAAAGTTTGTTCATTATTCGTGCATTGTGTGTGTAACGAACTACTTTCTGTGTGTCCTTATTGTGTCAAGTTTTGTATAAATGTTTAACGGTATGATTTACTATGTCCTCGCGAATTTTACACTGTGTTTACATGCAATAATGCTGCATGCTACGTAACTAATCCCTCGAAACTTATCTTACAACTTTTAAATAGTAGATAATGTGTCATATTTATGGAAAATATAGTCCATTTGTAGTGATTTATAACTTAATATTTCTTAATAGATATTATCTTCCTATATTTTCATCTAGAATATAATCAACGATCATGGAACTGGTCATATTAGCATAGTTAATAATGCAAAGTTGCTTTAACAAGTTCATAAACTACTATTTTGTTTTGCTAGTTTCACCAAAAAGTGCTGCAATATTACTAAATAATCAAACGTTTGATTACTTTACTTCCAAAACAAATGTTTTTGCTAATTAAGTTCATGTATTTTATAGTTTTGATGATTATTTCATTTTATACGTGAATAATAATATTCTTTAACATCTACGGGGAATAATATGAAGACTGAAGAGACAAAGGCTTCATTTCACTACAGTAGTATGTACATTTTCATCTTTATTATTTTGTGTTGTATTTTGGAATCGTCACTATAATATGCATTTAGATTATATGCATTGATTACATGCTTTAATATGGTAGAACTTTGTATGTAACTTTAACTGACCTTTTGAAATATCTGTTAGAATTTAGTGAATTTGATTTTCTCATATTTGTGTCTATTGGTAATATATTTTTACTTATTTCTTGGTAATATATGCTTTCATTATTAAATACAAATGATGGTAAATTATAGTTGGCAAATGATTTTTTTGAATTTTGCAATGACCATGTAGTGTTGCAAATAATCAAATTGCAACTGTCCTAAACAGTTATAGTTGAGTCATTTGCAACTGTCAGAAATTGTTGTAGTATCTCACATTTCCAACTTCTATTCTAGGTTTGCAACTGGCATTTGTTGTTGCAAAAGGATTTGCCTCAACAACAAAGGTCCATTGCAAAAAAGTCCACCACAACTTCTTATTGCAACTGGAAAAAACTGTTGCAAAAAGAGACCAACCTATTACAACTCCGGCTAATAGACATGCGCATGTGTGTTGCAATATGCCTAGTGCAATAGATATTGCCTGTTAGGAAAAAAGTTTTCTATTGTAGTGAAATAGTTTTAAAAATGGTTTAAATGATTTTATATAAAATTTATTTAAAAATTTTAACTTTTTCTGAATATTTCCTATAACATCCTGGATTTTTAGGCACATTTAAATTAGTTTTAAATGATGAATTGGTGATATACAGGGATTTTTATATTGAATTTATTTATAAACGATGTTTGAACGTATAATTTATAATAATTAAATTAAAATCGAGCTCGTAACGGCGCAGTAGTTCGTAGTTTTATGTTTTAAACTTTAAATGAATGTACATAATTTGTTATGAGTCAGATTTATATGAAACAAGAAACGTTCGAATCTATTGAACTATATTTTTCTAATGGAAGAGAAAAATCAAGATATCATATTGTAAATCGTAAGTTATGTGCAAACCAAATCTTTAGAAAGTCGCTATGAAATCGTTTATAAACCATAACAATTTATTTAATAAATAAAAAGGGTTTTTAATGTAAATTAGACGTCTTTTTAACTTGAAATTGAAATGCCAATTATAAATCCTTATTCTGTTTATTTCTGAAGTTGTATAAATTCTGTTTGGATATATATATATATGCAATAATAATAATTTATTAATATTAAATTGAATTATTTTAAAATCAATTTATACTATATCTATTTAATATGGGATTTAATATTTGTCAATTTTCCAATGACATCTTTTTTTGATGAAACTAATTTTATAAAATCTGTAATAATTAATTATTATAATATTTCTAGTTTCGTATAAATTAGATTTATTTTGTGACCGTGCGCAATATAAATGCGTATTATTTAACTTTTTGAAATTAAAAAAGGAAGTTTTACAGACGGACTCGGAATTTGACGATACCAGTTCGGTCGCGTCCATATATTAAATTATTGCAGGATTACAATTTTCATCATGATTGGAGATCGTATGTGGTCGTTTAAACTTGTTACTCCGTATGTAAGTTTCGTGTAAATTAAATAATATTATATCTATCCTAAATCTAATCAAAATTAATAAACATCTTTTCCAGCCGACCTACTGATTCTGTGAAGCCACCTTATGTTTCTATTCAACTAACCTATCCTACCCTATGTTGTACATATGCTGAAGTGTTAAGGCTTCTTCATCTATTTATAACACACGACATCTTCATTCTTGCGTGAATAATATTCATGGCTGGGAGTTATCAATGGATACAAGAATTCAAAACAAATTCAACTCTCCACTAAAAAGCTTTAAACAAGATCCACTGATCTTCTCCTGCAGTGGGCTTTAGCCTAGTATAAGTTTTGGATGGTGTGATTGAGTTATGTGGTGTTCAATTTTCTAACAGTATGATTAGGGTTACGAGTTTTTCAAAACCAAGGGAGAATCCGTTGAAATGAAGCTTGCATTCTCGTTTGTGAGATTATTTAGCACATGTGTGCATTTTCGGGTGAGGAACAATGAAAAAAATGTCGATGTTCGCTATGTATGCATGGGGACTGGCCTGAGGACGGGAAATGAAGGAGGCATGCTAGTGGAGAGGCTTGGTGATGGAAGTGTCGAGCTCGGGAAGAGTAGTTAAACGACACTAGTTTCATGTGGAATGGTGGTGTAGCGAAGGAGAATGTGGGATTCAAAGACCGGCCATGGTTTGAAAACATTAGAGGAGCCGCATTCATTTTGTATATGGGGAAGAAAGCACTGTTGCATGTGGTCGAGTGAGAGAAGATGTAGGCCAAAGAAATGGTGAGGCCCAATAAGGTTTAAACTAAAATAATTATAGAATTAATATGTGTACAAAATGATGAAATACATAACTTTCTCATATTTTATCAGAATTCAACGAAATAGGATCCGTTGGGAGCTATGGACGCAGGCTAAGCAATGAAACTGGTTTGGAGCGATTCAGAGTTTGTGAGAATTTTTGACATGCTAAAACTCCCAATTTAATCAATCGACGTTTATTGTTATTCCATGATTAATAAACAATGTGAGTAAACTCACTTACTCTATCCAGTTTATAAATTTTATAAACGTATTTTAAAGTTGATATGTGATGACTGAATGCTGTGGGATGAATGTTTGGATGAATTGATATATTATTATCAATTGTTGCTATTATACGTATAGTTATATTTAAGGTTGGTAGTTGGTTATTTCCCACAGTACTATTAGAGGATGAGCCCTATGTGCCCCCACATAATAGCGGGAGACCTTATATACCGTGATATATCACCTCGAAGTAGGATTGATATTATTTATGTTGTCTAATATATGTGGATGCAGGAATTACAGGTTGGGGAGATCCATTTGGATTCATCAAAATTATTATTGTTCATTTTCATATATTGTGATATATGATACGGTAGGTGTTTTGTGATAGATTTTGTTATACTTGGATGTTTGGATTGCACTGGCCCTAAATTGATATTTAAAATTATCATAAGAAGGTATTCTAAGATTTAAAAGGAAAAAACTATTTCTCCAAAATGGAATTTGAATTTCGAATGAGCTAGAATATAATAACTTGTTTTAATAATAAAATTAAGCAGTTTAAGTTACAAACGATGTTCATAAATAATGTAAAATAATTATCATTAGATAATTTTGGAATGTAAATTCAAGAGTGAATTAAAAAGGGAAATTGGAAATCATTTCAAGAGGTAACGATAAAATTTATTTCGATGTTCGTAATGTGAATAGAATTGAAATAAATCCATAAGAATTTATAATGGGTATTCGAGTATGTCGAAGTTTATGAAAATACTTATTTTCAGAAATTATATATTATATAATTCAAAACCTGAAAATATAATTAATTTTCAGTTCGAAACCGTTATTTGTAGTCAAATGTAAAATCGATATAGAATTATAAACTTAGTAAATAAAATAGATTAAAAATTGATGTGTAAATGAGAATTAGTAATGAAATGAATGTGAATGAGAATTTGTAAAATGACTCGATAAATAGGACTAGAACCTAAAATAGTATTTACTATTGAAATCAAGATTGATCTGATCTAACATGTCCAGATTTTTATAAAGGAATAATATTCACAATTTAAAGTGCATAATTCTTTAGAAGCAAACTTTTTGCAGATTGGAATGGTTATAAAGGGAAATCGGTAAGGATTTGGAAGTGATAAATTCAAAGGTGTATTTAGAATGAAAATGGATATTGAGTTAAGTAGAAACACTTAATTATTCCAAAGTTTGGAATATTAATCAAATAGAGATTATTCGAAAGAGAGTAATACATTGAAATTCGATTATACCAAATTCAGGAAAGTACTATTTACTTTCCGTTTGAATCAAGATTCATTTATTTATTTATCCAAATTTATGATTAAAAGTTATATTTTCAAGTTAAATATTTCAGAATCAAGGAGTATAATGCTATCATTATAACCGTTGTTTTTCATAAAAGAAGTGGATTCTTAAACTGAATCCGAGAATTTACGTAAGTAATGTTAGTTAAAGATTGAAGTTGTGAGCTTTGTCATTTTGAATTTAAGGATGTTGTTCAATTAAGGTCTAAGAGGTAATTATATCCCAACATGATTGACTCTATTGTTGACTAAGGAATGTTTATGGTTCGGTAGCGAGGATTGATTAGGGATACAGTTAATGGGTTGATTTGTCGTAAAAAATGTTTTATACAACATTGGTTTAAATCTAAGTAAATGAATTTTGGGAACATTTCCCATATATAATCATAGATGTTTTCTAAGCATAGAAAATGAAATGAGTCGATTGATGAAAATAAGATATACGAATGTATGGAAATGCTTTTCTAGTTTTAATAAGTATATTTTCTAAATATAGAAAATAAGAATTTGTGAATAAATGGAAAAGTTTTCCAAATGTGATAAGGAATATATTTTGGAACACAGAAAATAAATAGTTTACAACATATAGAAATGTTTCCAAGAATGGTGAGAGGCCAAACCGGTTTTGAAGAATATCTGGGTGAAGATATTAAAAGGAAGTTGGGAAATGAATAAATTAATAAGAAATTAATTAAGGGGCTCAGTGTTGCTTAATGCTTGATCAATAGAATTTTCATTTGGAAATATTATCGTTGGTTGTATGGATTTTTCCTTTGATAGATAAATAACCACTATTAAAGTTTTGGCCAAATTTATATTTCTGTTGTCAATAAAGAGAGATCAAGATCAGGTTTATTATCTAAAAAACACTCTATATGGGCATAAGCATTGTAGATCAAATATGCTGAAGATAATTGAAGACAGAGTAAAGAGTACGCCTAACAGATCATGTACATTGATATTTTCAAACGTATTTACGTTTAGGGGTAGAGAAATTCGTTTCTCTTAGCTTTATGTCCATGATATTTTTGGGGAAATTAATAAATTATTTGGCCGGTTTGATGATGTGGCATTTAAAGTGAATGAAGATGTGAAAAAGTAAGTATGGCCTCAAACCTCACAACCGGGAAATGAAAAAAATCGAGCAGACAACATGGCTATGTGGGTCGCTGCCATTAGGGTGTATTGTCGCCTGATCTAGAGAAAATCCCATTTTCTTCTTTGTTTATAGTTGCTGTATGCTTTGGTAATGGTTGCTGATCCTAACCATTGGTGATAATACATTCAATACTCTCAAGTGGAATGTGGGGCCGCTCATGTATGACCTAGGTTACAAGATGTTCTTGTTGAACCCAGTGTATTCCTCACTAGAGATACACTATCGGAAGGTGGTTCCATACCTTGTCATAGATGGAAATCCATTCTCCAATAAGTGCCCTGTAGTTTTGATTGTACACTATGCATGTGGAGTGTGTGATGCAAGCATTCCGCTAGATTACTATTTATTTGATTTAGATACTATTATATCAGAATAGTATTGATTCAAAGAATTTTTTGGGCTAACGTACGGTAAAACCATCAGTATTTATGTGTGGATCGATCTTATGATTATCCTTTCTTTTTTAATGATTTTTAAAAGTTAAACCTAGTGGTTAGAGTTTACTCACACCAGTCCCATGACTGACCCAAAGTGTATTTTATTTTGGTTTATCCTAAAGTCTTGGGTGCCCAAATTTGTATGAGAAGTCAAGTAGTTGAGATTTTACCGATACACTTAGAGGAGCTTGGAGTAGGAGGCTTCAGCATTATATATCTATTGTTTATTTCCGTTGTGATGCGCTATGTTGTACTCTGATGATGATATTTATATACAGCTAAAAATTTGTAATCAAAGGTTATGTTATATAATATATTTTATTCATTATGTTGTGAGATTTGTATTCTTCGTTTTTCTTCTATTCTAACTTTTATTTCTTTCTATTTCTCACCCTATAACTTCTTTCTATTAATGATCCGGCAAATTTTCAGTGCTTCGTTAGTCGACATGGTGTTTGTGTTGATTATCAGGATCAGGAATTGGTCGGGACATTACATTTCCCTTCTTTGAGTTTCTTTTATTTTATTTTTTCTCTTCGATTGGGATTTCCTAAAACCAAATTTTGATTCTTATTCTGAGTTGATCTTAGGAAATTTATATAAATGGTTTCCTAATTCTCAAGTATGCCATAGTCTATTCTAATTAGGATCTCTATCCTTATAGTCACTATTGATTAGGTTCTTTCATTGTTCAAATTTTGGCTCAGGCTTCGTCTTATTTTTACTTTATTGAATAAATAATGAAAATGATTCTAAATATAATTCAAGTTCAGAATTAATGAGAAATACAAAAATGTTATTAAGTAGGATACAAAATATTTAGTTTATTAATTGGAATAATAAAGGTTTTGGTAGGTAGTATGTGAATTTAAAAAGGCGTTGCATTTAGAAATTTATAAGATGATCCATTTGTAAATAAAGTAGTATATTGAATTCATATGAAATGATTTTGAGATATCAAAATATAAGATTTCATGATATGCCATATTAGCTATACTGCTTAAACAAGATATCTTGAAATTATTAACTTTAATAAGTACGAGTAACTAATTTGAATTCAAAAATTGAAATAGTAACATTAATTTTATATTTTAATGTTTATTAAATGAAAATTTTGCTTACGTGAATATATAATAATTTATAGATAAATGCCGATTTTGAAATTTATAATATAAACTAAACCTATAAGTATTAGATAGACTTTATAAGTACGATTTTAAGTAACTCTAGTTTATGGAGGTTAAAAAGCCAATAAATGTATCATTGTTCATTTATTTAGTTTAGTTATTTAAAGTGGAGTTTGGTTTGGATAGGTTGGAATAAATTTTAACTTGATTGTGTTAAGGCTTGTAAATTAATATTGTTATGAATTTGATTTAATGAAAACTGAATTAGATATAAATTGAAATTCTATATGGATATAAATTGTAGACAGCAAAAAATGTCGTAAACACCAAAGATTCCAATTACTAGGAATAGTTAATTTGGTCGCACAGATAAGAGTAGAAAAGCTGTAAATAACACAAGAGATTTATAGTGGTTCGGCCTCGTGAGGGGCCTACGTCCAGTTTGAAGCGTTGTTGGAATATTATTAATCAAAAAAATTTACAAGATTGAGACCCTCTCATGACATCTCATTACAATCATCTTTATGCTAGATGATGTCATAATTAAGCTATATGATGTCATCCTTAGGGCTATATGATGTCACCTCTAAGGCATGATGTCATCATCCTCATATATGATGTCATAACTATCATATATTAAATATCTCAAGAAAGGGACACTTTTTCCCTTCTACTTCCTAAAATGGGAGATGCCATTAATGGAGATCTCTAGAGGTCCCAAGGTCTCAAATTCCAACCCCTTTGAAGTGTGAAGTCATGGGGTATTTAAAGGAAGGGAGTAGGTAGAAATAGGGGAACATACGTAGAAATTGGCACCTGGAGCCTGCATGTATGAGAAATTTGCAGCTGGACCCAAGGCACGAATTTTCGCACCTCGTAGGTACGAAATTTCGCACCTCGAGGGTGGGAGATTTAGCACCTCGAGGGTGTAAGATCTCGCACCTCGAGGTTGCGAGATCTCGTACCTCGAGAGTGTGAGATCTTGCACCTCGAGTTGTCGAGATCTCGCACCTCGAGGGTGCGAGATTTCGCATCCCGAGGGTGCGAGGTTCCGCACCTCGAAGGCTGCCCGAAAGGGAGTTTGGGGTGCCATGAGGCCTCTGCCGGCGCGATACCTCTTCATCATGTTTCCTTCGCTCCTATACGCCCCTTTTGGCCTTAGTTCCACGCGATACATTGAGTCGAGCGTGTCTTGTGTACTTTTAAGAACCAGACCAAAAAGCCGGCTAACATTTGCCTCCCAAAGTACATCTTGTATTGACATGATGTGCTTTGGATTGGTTGAAGTGGTAATTGAGTTGTTGGTTTATCCTGTAAGTGAAAGAACAACACATGCTGATTGAAAAGCTTGTTCGCTACATGGTGGCGAGTGAGCTGTTGTTGGCGTGGCGCCATGATCACGTTGCAAAGTATTTGCAAGGTGTTGCCTCGCGCGTCCACGAGATCAGTGAGCGCAGGAAATAGATGTACTTGAGCGTGTGGCGCGAAGTTTCGAACATGGGATTTTTTTTGGCGGGTTGTGAAATTTCAAACCATAGAGGTTCGAGATTTCGACCCCAGCGGGTTCGGAATCTTGAACTCGTGGGTTCGAAATTTTGAACCCGGAGGTTCGAAGTTTCGAACTCGTGGGTTCGAAATTTCGAACCCGTAGGCTCGAATTTCTTTGGAAATGCAAAGGGACTATTTCCTTTTATTATAAATAGCCGCCTCCTCATTTTCTTCTTCCACTATTGTTTCTATCTCGACCGCCATTAATTTTGTGCTTCGAGGCTCACTAATTTTCGAACTTACATTTTGGTAAGGCATGGGGTCGAGGCGCGAGGAGGTAGGAGGTCGAGGCGTCGAGGCCTGGCCGGAGTGGTTCGACGCGAAGGAGGGAGAGGTGGAGGCCTGAACGGGATCGGAAATCTCGAACCTCTCGAGGTTTGAAATTTCGAACCTCCAGGGGTTCGAGTTTTCGAACCATCAGGGGTCGAAACTTCGAACCCGATTGGTTTGAAGCTCCGAAACTTGACGGGTTTGGATCCTCGAGCCTGGGTTCGAATTTTCGACCTCTGGGGTTTGAATTTTCGAGCCTAAAGGGGTTCGAATTTTAGAACTCTGAAGCTTGTTGGAGCCTCTCTTGCCTATCGCGGTCCTTGGTCTTCCTACTAGCCCAACTACTTTGTGCCACGCCTTGGCGAGGTATCATTTTTGGGGTTCAGTACTTCGATCTCCTGACTGCCCGCCCTTAAGTTTTCATATCACATGCCATCTTGCGCGATTGCACGCAGGCATATGGTGACAGTTGCGTGGACAAGGTCATGAATTCTTCACATAGGATAGTGCATATATCTGAACGATGACTGAATTGTTGGACTGTATAACTTTCCTATGTATCTCTTAATCTTGCATGACACCACACACATACGATAGTTTTCACCCACACGAGTGGTAGAGGTTATTCCAATGCGATATCTAACACTAGTGTCTTAAAGTATAGTTAACTATGCAAACAAGATCAAAGATGGGAAAATCCTGGAAGCAGAGGCTTTCCCATCATCATCACATTCATTTAATTCTACCGATAGTGGTAGCTCGAGTAGTAGCGGGCCTGAGACCACCGAAGGATCCGTTTCTTCTCAATCGGCCAGTTCACCTGAAGTGTCTGATCACGGGGAACAAACTGAGAGGCTACATTCTCCGGTCATACGTGAAGAGGTTGAGAACGTGGACATTACGAACGAAGATGCACCAGCGGACTCCGTGGCCCCATATATGTTACCCGATGCCGTTATCTTGGAAAATCCGACGGACTCGGTACCGTCACGTCTGGATGCTACGGACGTTAGGAAAATGGAGCAGCGGTTTAATATACTAATGGGTGACGCTCATGCACCTGGATAAGGTGGAAGGCCATATGCACTACCTGAGGGTTTAACTGCCTGGAATAGCTAAGCTTGTTTCGCGGGGTGCATGCCCCTGGCCAATGATTTTGTTTGGGACATGTTGTCTTACTTCCGCCAGGCACCTTCGCAACTGCATCCATATGCTTACTCGTCGCTCCTGGGAACTTACGTTCTGTACATAGAGTATTTGAACATGGAACCTACAAGAGAGGAAATTCAATATTTCTTCAGTCTGAGGAGAACATCTAACAGATCGCCTTCTCAATGGTTCCTGGAAGCAACGATCGCCACCAAATTCTTTAGTGGGACGTAGCCCAGGCCATCGGTGTTTAAACAAGACTGGTTCTTTGTGTGCTGCCTTCCTGGATTTGCAAGGATGTTGATTAAAGGGATTAAAACTATCGAACTTTGCTTCCAATTATAAATTTCTTGGATCACATATCTTATTATTATCCCTTTTTGATTGCTTTAGGGAATCCATAGGCGCCCACCGGTGAAGAGCATAGGCAACGTCTTGATGCCTTGAGGGCGATCCCCAGGGAATTTTGCAAAACAGAAATTGTGACGAGCCAAGAGCGCCTTCGCCATGCGGGGTTGCTTCCTGACGATCGGGTTGTAAGTAGGCCTGCAGTGGTGAGCGGTGTACCAACGAAGGTGGTGGCGAAAGGCCCTGTGACCACTAGTCAGAAAAGAAAGGTACCCTCTGCTGGGCCCAGGCCGAAGAAGGTTGTTAAGTTCCAAGGAGACGTCGGTGGATACGGGGATCATAGTGAGGATGTTGTAGCCGAAGATGAGGGCCCATTACATGCTCCTGTTCCGCCCCCGACCGGAGGGACGGGGAGGGGGAGTCGATTAGGCCATTGTCTCCAGTGGCTTCTCCTGGAGCTACCATCCCGGCCGAGGACGAGCGCCAGTTTGATGACTTGAATAAACTCAACCTTGACCTATCCATGCGGCCGACTCTAGCTATCATGGATGAATTAGCTCTTGTTGAGGAGGGGCTAACTCCTTCGAGTGGATCACAATCTTGCCTGTTGAGATAACACTTAGGGCATGCACTCTGTGATAACCCCAAACCTCCACTGGGTGAAAGTAAGGAATAATCATATGGAATACAACATAAATATAACAATACATATCACTGATACAATATAGCAGAGGAAAACCATAGCATAATAACATCATAGCAACGGAAATATAATGTCATAAACCACAGAATCCCAACAGTCACAGAATCCAAATTATTACATCAAGTTTGCAGAAACGAAAATAAGTTCCAACTCCCAAAATAAGCAATACGAAATGAAACAAGTCTAATGACTGAACTTAAAGACAGAAAAATGCAATAGAAGTAGATGATAGCTGTCCTCAAAGCTCCAAGTCATCACCTCTCCACAAAAGCAAATCCAAGCAAAGATAATGAGCAACTCCAAGAAGACTCCAAGAAAAGAATGAACCTGTTTACTTGGCTGTCCGTGTAGAAAAGAGGGCACCCGAGTTTGCAAAAAGGTGAAACAAACTACGGGTCAGTCGTGGGACTGGTATGAAAATTCATAACTAGTTTAGTAATAATAATATGACAAATCCAAAGGCCACGCCGCTAATGCAGAACGGGATTACTCAATGGATTGTCGTGCATAATTTAAAGTGTCAGAACATACAACATCGCAATGCTTTTTAGAAAAATGGAATCACCATAAGACTCAAGTCCCATCACACAATGCAACGCACACCAGAGGATAGAGTTTTCCCTTATGGTGATTAAACATGCTAAATACGGCAAATACGAGTTTAGTATTATTACTAGTGTATAATAAAAACATTTCAAAATAAATGTATCAATCCTAGGAAACATAGTACCACATCCTACTATATCTCCATACTAGTAATACAGTCAAAACCGTAGGGTCGTATTTTGAATTTGGATTTCCATCTGAGTCAAGGCTAGGGAGGAGCTCCTTACCGATTCGAGACACTCTAGCAATGCCCCAGGATTGGTACTCTGTCCAACCCTTGGATAGCTGCAGGGCCGGTCCACACTTACTTTTGTGGATTAGTTATGCCTGAACACACGCTTCCCGGTCCTTTTGGACCTACAATATGGCTAGTGGCGACCGCATAAATCCGAGGCCTCGAAAAATCCAACAACCACAATGAATAAATGCCAGCGCTGGTAGGTCCCTGGCACCACTCTAGCTAGAAAGAAACGTGTGCACTCCCTGCGTTCCCTTCTCCCGTTTTAGACTCCGCCGGTGTGTGAGGCTCGTGAAGTCACGTCATACACAAAGCTATGCCTAAACAGGCTATGCTTTGATCATCCCACAAGGCCTGCTTTTCAACAAAGCCTTGATCACATGCATCTTGGCATGCCACATCGTCAATCCATACCATATCATTGATTTCCGCCAACATATAACCTCTGAGCTCGTACGTCTCAGAGAATGGTGAAAGACACCAAACAGATATATATTTAGCAGAGATCAATAGATACAGTGTAAAGGAATACCACGTCAGACATGCGATCCATTTGCGCTTATGCTCTGGGTCTGAGCGAAAACCAAATCCGTTCAATCAACATGTTCGTTCGAACGACGATCATGACCTCGAATTGGGAGCAAATCAATTCAAAGCCTCAATCGCTGTCTTCCTGAGGGGAAGATTGACGGTCTTCATTAGTCGTCTTCTTCTTCAATTCTCATCGTCGTTTTGATTATTTGGAATGAGATTAACTCGGCCTTTCCAAATAATCTTTGTATAGATATGTATATGTATATATATATATATTGAAAAACTCTTCCTTATCGTTATTTTATTTAATTAAAAATAATTAAATCTTTAATCAATGACGATTCAAGTCAATGTCGATTCTGGTGCTATTTTCAATCAATTTTGATTTACACATATCTCAAAATCTAACCGTTGGATTTTGACGTATAATATATCGTTGGAAAGATTTTTCCAAGACGGTCCTAGCGGTTTCAGTCTCAAGAAAATCCGACGGTCGGATCTTCTTGTATTGTCATTTAAAGATATAATTTTTAAACGCGAACTACTGCGCTCGATTCGTTTAATTTTAATTATATTTATATATAAATATATAAACGTAACCCGTTTAACTCTTTATTCTTAAGTTTATTTTCCTTCTTTATCCTTTTATCCCTTTATTTACAGAGAAATGAAAATCATACTTGAATGATGAATTCTTTCTTTTTGATTCTTTTAATTTCTTTAATTTACGGTAAAATGTAAATTATATTTCATCGTCCAATTCCTTCTTACATGTAAAATGTAATTTATAATTCATCATTCTTAAGTACATATAAAAATATAAAGTTTTATTTACAAATGTGAATCCTACTTCTTGTTTACATTATAAAAATGTAATCTTTATTTACAAAGTAAATCCATACATTCATTTCATAGAGGAAAAAAAAATGAAATTTCATTCATGTGGGTTAAATTCATTCATAATTCACATAATAATATGTAATTTATGTCATACGATGAAAATTCATTCATAAATTACATATAAAAATGTAATTTACTTTATGCAAACTAATTTCATTCATAAATTATAAAATAAAATTTAATTTATTTCATGCGGTCTTAACTCATTCATAAAATGCATATACAAATGTATTCTATTCCATACGATGTTAATTCATTCATAAAATACATATAAAAACATAATTTATTTTATGAGGTCTTAATTCATTCATAAAATACATAAAAAAATGTATTCTATTCCATACGATGTTAATTCATTCATAAAATACATATAAGAATGTAATTTATTTCATGAGGTCTTAATTCATTCATAAAATACATATAAAAATGTATTTTATATTATGCGGGCTTCATTCATTCATAAATTACATAAACAAATGTAATTTATGTCGTGTGGTCTAATTTCTTTTATAAATTACATAAATAAATGTAATTCATGTCATGCGGTCTAATTTCTTTAAATTACATTATAAAATAACGTAACTTACCCTACGGTCAATTCTCTTTTTATTAACATTATAAATAATGTCACTTATCCTATGGTAAATTTTCTTTTTATTAATATCATAAATAATGTCACTTATACTACGGTCAATTCTTTTTTTATTAACATTATAAATAATGTCAATTCATCCTACGATATCATTCTTTTATCTTAACATTATAAATAATGTTAATTTCCTACAGTGTAAATCCCCTTTTTATTTACATTATAAAATAATGCAAAATTATCCTACATTGTAATTACTACATAATTTACATTAAAAATAATGTAAAATGGACATGCGGTGAAATTCATGTATATTTACATTAAGAAAAATGTAAATTTTACATACGGTGAAATTTTTATATATTTACATTAAGGAAAATGTAAATTCTCATTCTTGTCACATTTTCTTGAATTTGCATTCAACAAGATGTAAACTTCTATTCCCAAGTTACAACATAAAATCCATTCTTCTTTACAATGTAAAATTTACTCTTTAAACACAATGTAAAGTCCATTCTTTTTAGTACATTAAAATGAATGTAAATCTTCCTACGGTGAATTTTTTTTTATGTATTAACGTTAAAAATAATGTTAACAAATCCTATGGTTAATTATTCTCTTTAATTTACATTAATAAATATGTGAATTTTCATACGGTAAAAAAAAAAATTCCTTTATTTACATAAATAAAAATGTAAACTCCTCCTACGGTGAATGTTCATATATATTAACATTAATAAAAATGTAAACTTCTCATACGATGAAATTCTAACGATAATTTACATAATAAAATGTAAAATTTATGTCATCTCCAAATTTCAATATTTCATTTACATAATAAGATGTAAATTTTATGTCATCGTAAATTATAATATTAAATTTACATAATAAGATGTAAATTAATATCAACGCCAAATTCTAACATTAATCTACATAATAGAATGTAAATTTTTGTATCAACGAAAAATTCTAGCTTTAATTTACATAAGAAAAATGTAAATTTTATAACACGCAAAATTCTAATCTTTAATTTACATAATAAAATGTAAATTTTAGATCAACGCATAATTCTAGCTTTAATTTACATAATAAAGTATAAAATTTATGTCAACGCAACATTCTAACTTTAATGTACATAAAAAGATGTAAATTTTATTTCAACGGCAAATTCCAACTTTAATTTACATAAAAAGATGTAAATTTTATTTCAACGGCAAATTCCAACTGTAATTTACATAAAAAGATGTAAATTTTATTTCAACGCAAGATTCTAATGTTAATCTACATAATAAAATGTAAATTTTATATCAACGCAAAATTCTAGCTTTAATTTACAAATAAAAATGTAAATTTTATGTCAACGCACAATTCTAGCTTTTATTTACGTAATAAAATGTCAAATTTATGTCATCACAACATTCTAACTTTTATTTACATAATAAAATGTAAAATTTGTGTCGTTACAAAGTTTAATATTGAATTTTCAAAATAAAATGTAAATTCTTGTCATTGCCAAATTTTAATATTGAATTTACACAAAAAAAAAATGTAAATTCATGTCAACGACAATTCTAATATTAAATTTACAAAATAAACTGTCAATTCATGTCATCGCTAATTTTTAACTTTTAATTTGCATACTAAAATATATATCATTGCAATTTCTAAAATTTTGATTTACATACTAAATTGTAAATCATCATAAATTCCAAAATATTGGTTTACATAATAAAAATGTAAATCATCGCAAATTCTATATTTTTTTTACAACATAAGATGTAAATTTATATCATCCAATCAACAACCACATTCAAATATCCAAACAAGTATACATCTAACAATTCATATCAAGATAATATTCAAGGTGGTTTATATTTTGGCATATGTCAAATCGACGACGTATGATTCAATATCATTAACAAATAATATATATTAATTAGCCAATAGTTTCAGATCCAATATTTAGATTCGCGGATCTAACATCATACGGTCATAAACAACCTAGATTCGTATTTCATATATCACTACATAGCATATCAATCAATCAATATTCTTTAATAATAAAGAATTAATAATTAAATAAATTAAATTTAATTAAAAATAAATTCTCACCGCAGTTGGTTCTGAGACGAATCAAGTTTGGTCAGATTTGGTGTTTGAATTCAAGACGCTTGCGGATCTGAAACATTTAGCAATCAAATTCATATGAAAAATTAGAAATCAGCCTTTAACAACTGACTCCGCGACGCTTAAAATCGTGACAAAATCTGACATGAACCTTACCTAGAGTTCAAAACTTTGATCCAACCTTTCTCCTAAGATACTTGATGAATTCAGGAACGGTTTGCGGGAGGTTGTCGGGCTACGTGAGAGGAGTGTTCGGCCAGAAGGTGGGAGTGTTCGGCGGTGGCGTGTGGGGCCTAGGGGGGCGCGACTGGCGGCTGTTCATGGGGGAATGATGGCTTCGTTGAGGCACGGTTCGAGGTGATTCTTATCGGAGATCGTAGAGCTTGGAAAGAGCTTCGAAATGAGTACTCACACGCTAAATTTCGTTGAAAAATGAGAGAGAAATCGGAGTTAGAAGAATTCAGCCATGATGGGTTCTTTGGCCTACATATGTCGGCTGAAAAACACGATGTAGAGGACGATGAACCGTAAATTTCGGGTTTTATAATATTATTTTGGTTTTCCTAATCATTATTTAATAATTTAATTAGCCCGTTAAGGCCCGTTTTGGTCCGAACTCCGATTTAGGCCTGCTTACTGTCGTTCTTAAGGTTTTGAGGCCTTCTGAACGCAATGGAACATGTTACAGGACCCAATTCCGAAATTTATTATGAGTTTTGGAATAATTATATTATTTAATTAATATCTTAATGTATACCGTACATGAAAATTCACCGAGGTCACAAATTAACTTCAAAAATTCTCGAAAAATATATTTAGCTATGTTTTGATGCTGTGGACCTATGAAAATTAATTTCGTTCAATTCTGAGCCCGTATGAATTTTTAATGAATTTTTAAAGTCAAAAATTTGCCCGTTTACACTGAAAAATCAATTATAATTATATTTTAATTCTAAAAATTACCAAAAAAAACATTTTTAGCTTTGTTTTGATGATACGATTCCAAAAAAATTTATTTCGTTGAATTCTGATACTTTTTGAAAAATGACTATTTTTAAGCCAGTATATTTAATATTAAAAATACATTTTTAAACCAATAATTTTCGAAACTTGAAATATATAAGTGTTTACTGTTTTTCAATGCAAAAACATCATTTCGAACTCAATGGAAGTGGTTTCGAGTCGAAATTCCTTCATATGTAAAAAGTAGCATTATTGACCTAAGCAAATTACCCAACGACCTTTCTAAAAATTGAATTGGCCATAACTTTTGATTTCCGCTATGAAATTTCGATTTTTCGGATTCGTTGGAAAGATATTTTTAAATAGATTCCAATATTTTTGGTTTCACTAAAATCCGTTAAATTTTGCGTCCTGTACGGTCAGTCAAAGTTCAAGTTTGACTTTTCAAACTACCGCGCTATTTCTAACTCTTTTTATAATTAAAATTAATTTATTCATTCTAACTTCGATTTGAACCAAATTTGTGATCATTATTATAATAAAATAGATTATTCTAAATAGCAAAACTCTTTTAAAATTATTTAAATAAATTTTAAATTGGCCCCAAAATTCAGGGTTGTTACAGTCTCCCCCACTTAAAAACTTTTCGTCCTCGAAAAGGAAAAAGAAAAAGAAGAAAGAGGATAGGAGAGAGAGAAAGCCAAGCAACGACTCAT
Organism: Allium sativum; assembly: GCA_030737875.1. Lineage (NCBI taxonomy): Eukaryota > Viridiplantae > Streptophyta > Magnoliopsida > Asparagales > Amaryllidaceae > Allium > Allium sativum. The sequence goes on along the minus strand of CM060912.1, from coordinate 269,235,610 downwards.
AAAATCAAAACTCAAAAGGAAATAAAAGCAACATGGGAGATGTAACTTATTCTAGGCGTACCTATAGAAACATCAGACTTCCCTCCTCCTTCAGTAGAAACTGGCACTGAAGAAGTTGGTCCTTTCGCTCCTTCGTAAACATGTGCCACTTGAGTATCGCCACTTTCTTTAGTCTTCTTCGAATTTATGATCAAGGGAAGAGTCAAAACAACTGTAAAGGTGATTCTAAGAGATAGAAAAGATCGAAGGATGAATGAAAAGATGACGAAAGTGACTGGCTATTATGTATCACATGAAATGTTCGCCATAGAATATTGTGATTCTATGTAAACGAATTTGTTATAAATATGTTATATTCCAAAGCTAAGTTTAACCTAAGCTCTGATACCAACTGTGATAACCCCAAACCTCCACTGGGTGAAAGTAAGGAATAATCATATGGAATACAACATAAATATAACAATACATATCACTGATACAATATAGCAGAGGAAAACCATAGCATAATAACATCATAGCAGCGGAAATATAATGTCATAAACCACAGAATCCCAACAGTCACAGAATCCAAATTATTACATCAAGTTTGCAGAAACGAAAATAAGTTCCAACTCCCAAAATAAGCAATACGAAATGAAACAAGTCTAATGACTGAACTTAAAGATAGAAAAATGCAATAGAAGTAAATGATAGCTGTCCTCAAAGCTCCAAGTCATCACCTCTCCGCAAAAGCAAATCCAAGCAAAGATAATGAGCAACTCCAAGAAGACTCGAAGAAAAGAATGAACCTGTTTACTTGGCTGCCCGTGTAGAAAAGAGGGCACCCGAGTTTGCAAAAAGGTGAAACAAACTACGGGTCGGTCGTGGGACTGGTATGAGAATTCATAACTAGTTTAGTAATAATAATATGACAAATCCAAAGACCACGCCGCTAATGCGGAACGGGATTACTCAATGGATTGTCGTGCATAATTTAAAGTGTCAGAACGTACAACATCGCAATGCTTTTTAGAAAAATGGAATCACCATAAGACTCAAGTCTAATCACACAATGCAACGCACACCAGAGGATAGAGTTTTCCCTTATGGTGATTAAACATGCTAAATACGGCAAATACGAGTTTAATATTATTACTAGTGTATAATAAAAACATTTCAAAATAAATATATCAATCCTAGGAAACATAGTACACCATCCTACTATATCTCCATACTAGTAATACAATCAAAACCGTAGGGTCGTATTTGGAATTTAGATTTCCATCTGAGTCAAGGCTAGGGAGGAGCTCCTTACCGATTCGAGACACTCTAGCAATGCCCCAGGATTGGTACTCTGTCCAACCCTTGGATAGCTGCAGGGCCGGTCCACACTTACTTTTGTGGATTAGTTATGCCTGAACACACGCTTCCGGGTCCTTTTGGACCTACAATACGGCCAGTGGCGACCGCATAAATCCGAGGCCTCGAAAAATCCAACAACCACAATGAATAAATGCCAGCGCTGGTAGGTCCCTGGCACCACTCTAGCTAGAAAGAAATGTGTGCACTCCCTGCGTTCCCTTCTCCCGTTTTAGACTCCGCCGGTGTGTGAGGCTCGTGAAGTCACGTCATACACAAAGCTATGCCTAAACAGGCTATGCTTTGATCATCCCACAAGGCCTGCTTTTCAACAAAGCCTTGATCACATGCATCTTGGCATGCCACATCGTCAATCCATACCATATCATTGATTTCCGCCAACATATAACCTCTGAGCTCGTACGTCTCAGAGAATGGTGAAAGACACCAAACAGATATATATTTAGCAGAGATCAATAGATACAGTGTAAAGGAATACCACGTCAGACATGCGATCCATTTGCGCTTATGCTCTGGGTCTGAGCGAAAACCAAATCCGTTCAATCAACATGTTCGTTCGAACGACGATCATGACCTCGAATTGGGAGCAAATCAATTCAAAGCCTCAATCGCTGTCTTCCTGAGGGGAAGATTGACGGTCTTCATTAGTCGTCTTCTTCTTCAATTCTCATCGTCGTTTTGATTATTTGGAATGAGATTAACTCGACCTTTCCAAATAATCTTCGTATAGATATGTATATGTATATATATATATATATATATATTGAAAAACTCTTCCTTATCGTTATTTTATTTAATTAAAAATAATTAAACCTTTAATCAATGACGATTCAGGTCAATGTCGATTCTGGTGCTATTTTCAATCAATTTTGATTTACACATATCTCAAAATCTAACCGTTGGATTTTGATGTATAATATATCGTTGGAAAGATTTTTCCAAGACGGTCCTAGCGGTTTCAGTCTCAAGAAAATCCGACGGTCGGATCTTCTTGTATTGTCATTTAAAGATACAATTTTAAAACGCGAACTACTGCGCTCGATTCGTTTAATTTTAATTATATTTATATATAAATATATAAACGTAACCCGTTTAACTCTTTATTCTTAAGTTTATTTTCCTTCTTTATCCTTTTATCCCTTCATTTACAGAGAAATGAAAATCATACTTGAATGATGAATTCTTCCTTTTTGATTCTTTTAATTTCTTTAATTTACGGTAAAATGTAAATTATATTTCATCGTCCAATTCCTTCTTACATGTAAAATGTAATTTATAATTCATCGTTCTTAGGTACATATAAAAATATAAAGTTTTATTTACAAATGTGAATCCTACTTCTTGTTTACATTATAAAAATGTAATCTTTATTTACAAAATAAATCCATACATTCATTACATAGAGAAAAAAGAAAAAAAAAATGAAATTTCATTCATGCGGGTTAAATTCATTCATAATTTACATAATAATATGTAATTTATGTCATACGATGAAAATTCATTCATAAATTACATATAAAAATGTAATTTACTTTATGCAGACTAATTTCATTCATAAATTATAAAATAAAATTTAATTTATTTCATGCGGTCTTAACTCATTCATAAAATGCATATACAAATGTATTATATTCCATACGATGTTAATTCATTCATAAAATACTTATAAAAATGTAATTTATTTTATGAGGTCTTAATTCATTCATAAAATACATAAAAAAATGTATTCTATTCCATACGATGTTAATTCATTCATAAAATACATATAAGAATGTAATTTATTTCATGAGGTCTTAATTCATTCATAAAATACATATAAAAATGTATTTTATATTATGCGGGCTTCATTCATTCATAAATTACATAAACAAATGTAATTTATGTCGTGTGGTCTAATTTCTTTTATAAATTACATAAATAAATGTAATTCATGTCATGCGGTCTAATTTCTTTAAATTACATTATAAAATAACGTAACTTACCCTACGGTCAATTCTCTTTTTATTAACATTATAAATAATGTCACTTATCCTACGGTAAATTTTCTTTTTATTAATATCATAAATAATGTCACTTACACTACGGTCAATTCTTTTTTTATTAACATTATAAATAATGTCAATTCATCCTACGATATCATTCTTTTATCTTAACATTATAAATAATGTTAATTTCCTACAGTGTAAATCCCCTTTTTATTTACATTATAAAAGAATGCAAAATTATCCTACGTTGTAATTACTACATAATTTACATTAAAAATAATGTAAAATGGACATGCGGTGAAATTCATGTATATTTTCATTAAGAAAAATGTAAAATTTACATACGGTGAAATTTCTATATATTTACATTAAGGAAAATGTAAATTCTCATTCTTGTCACATTTTCTTGAATTTGCATTCAACAAGATGTAAACTTCTATTCCCAAGTTACAACATAAAATCCATTCTTCTTTACAATGTAAAATTTACTTTTTAAACACAATGTAAAGTCCATTCTTTTTAGTACATTAAAATTAATGTAAATCTTCCTACGGTGAATTTTTTTTTATGTATTAACGTTAAAAATAATGTTAACAAATCCTACGGTTAAATATTCTCTTTAATTTACATTAATAAATATGTGAATTTTCGTACGGTAAAAAAAATTTCCTTTATTTACATAAATAAAAATGTAAACTCCTCCTACGGTGAATGTTCATATATATTAACATTAATAAAAATGTAAACTTCTCATACGATGAAATTCTAACGATAATTTACATAATAAAATGTAAAATTTATGTCATCTCCAAATTTCAATATTTCATTTACATAATAAGATGTAAATTTTATGTCATCGTAATTTCTAATATTAAATTTACCTAATAAGATGTAAATTAATATCAACGCCAAATTCTAACATTAATCTACATAATAGAATGTAAATTTTTGTATCAACGAAAAATTCTAGCTTTAATTTACATAAGAAAATTGTAAATTTTATATCATGCAAAATTCTAATCTTTAATTTACATAATAAAATGTAAATTTTAGATCAACGCATAATTCTAGCTTTAATTTACATAATAAAGTATAAAATTTATGTCAACGCAACATTCTAACTTTAATGTACATAAAAAGATGTAAATTTTATTTCAATGGCAAATTCCAACTTTAATTTACATAAAAAGATGTAAATTTTATTTCAACGGCAAATTCCAACTGTAATTTACATAAAAAGATGTAAATTTTATTTCAACGCAAGATTCTAATGTTAATCTACATAATAAAATGTAAATTTTATATCAACGCAAAATTCTAGATTTAATTTACAAATAAAAATGTAAATTTTATGTCAATGCACAATTCTAACTTTTATTTACGTAATAAAATGTCAAATTTATGTCATTACAACATTCTAACTTTTATTTACATAATAAAATGTAAACTTTGTGTCGTCACAAAGTTTAATATTGAATTTTCAAAATAAAATGTAAATTCATGTCATTGCCAAATTTTAATATTGAATTTACACAAAAAAAAATGTAAATTCATGTCAACGCACAATTCTAATATTAAATTTACAAAATAAACTGTCAATTCATGTCATCGCTAATTTTTAACTTTTAATTTGCATACTAAAATGTATATCATTGCAATTTCTAAAATTTTGATTTACATACTAAATTGTAAATCATCATAAATTCCAAAATATTGGTTTACATAATAAAAATGTAAATCATCGCAAATTCAATAATTTTTTTACAACATAAGATGTAAATTTATATCATCCAATCAACAACCACATTCAAATATCCAAACAAGTATACATCTAACAATTCATATCAAGATAATATTCAAGGTGGTTTATATTTTGGCATATGTCAAATCGGCGACGTATGATTCAATATCATTAACAAATAATATATATTAATTAGCCAATAGTTTCAGATCCAATATTTAGATTCGCGGATCTAACATCATACGATCATAAACAACCTAGATCCGTATTTCAAATATCACTACATAGCATATCAATCAATCAATATTCTTTAATAATAAAGAATTAATAATTAAATATATTAAATTTAATTAAAAATAAATTCTCACCGCTGTTGGTTCTGAGACGAATCAAGTTTGGTCAGATTTGGTGTTTGAATTCAAGACGGTTGCGGATCTGAAACATTTAGCATTCAAATTCATATGAAAAATTAGAAATCAGCCTTTAACAACTGACTCTGCGACGCATAAAAGCGTGACAAAATCTGAAATGAACCTTACCTAGAGTTCAAAACTTTGATCCAACCTTTCTCCTAAGATACTTGATGAATTCAGGAACGGTTTGCGGGAGGTTGTCGGGCTACGTGAGAGGAGTGTTCGGCCAGAAGGTGGGAGTGTTCGGCGGTGGCGTGTGGGGCCTAAGGGGGCGCGACTGGCGGCTGTTCACGGGGGGATGGCGGCTTCGTCGAGGCACGGTTCGAGGTGATTCTTGTCGGAGATCGTAGAGCTCGGAAAGAGCTTCGAAATGAGTACTCACACGCTAAATTTCGTTGAAAAATGAGAGAGAAATCGGAGTTAGAAGAATTCGGCCATGATGGGTTCTTTGGCCTGCATATGTCGGCTGAAAAACACGATGTAGAGGACGATGAACAGTAAATTTCGGGTTTTATAATATTATTTAGGTTTTCCTAATCATTATTTAATAATTTAATTAGCCCGTTAAGGCCCGTTTTGGTCCGAACTCCGATTTAGGCCTGCTTACTGTCGTTCTTAAGGTTTTGAGGCCTTCTGAACGCAATGGAACATGTTACAGGACCCAATTCCGAAATTTATATGAGTTTTGGAATAATTATATTATTTTATTAATATTTTAATGTATACCGTACATGAAAATTCACCGAGGTCACAAATTAACTTCAAAAATTCTCGAAAAATATATTTAGCTATGTTTTGATGCTGTGGACCTATGAAAATTAATTTCGTTCAATTCTGAGCCCGTATGAATTTTTAATGAATTTTTAAAGTCAAAATTTTGCCCGTTTACACTGAAAAATCAATTATAATTATATTTTAATTCTAAAAATTACCAAAAAATCATTTTTAGCTTTGTTTTGATGATACGATTCCAAAATAATTTATTTCGTTGAATTCTGAGACTTTTTGAAAAATGACTATTTTTAAGGCCAGTATATTTAATATTAAAAATACATTTTTAAACAAAAAAATTTCGAAACTCAAAATATATAAGTGTTTACTGTTTTTCAATGCAAAAACATCATTTCGAACTCAATGGAAGTGGTTTCGGGTCGAAATTCCTTCATATGTAAAAAGTAGCATTATTGACCTATGCAAATTACCCAACGACCTTTCTAAAAATTGAATTGGCCATAACTTTTGATTTCCGCTATGAAATTTCGATTTTTCGGATTCGTTGGAAAGATATTTTTAAATAGATTCCAATATTTTTGGTTTCACTAAAATCCGTTAAATTTTGCGTCCTGTACGGTCAGTCAAAGTTCAAGTTTGACTTTTCAAACTACCGCGCTATTTCTAACTCTTTTTATAATTAAAATTAATTTATTCATTCTAACTTCGATTTGAACCAAATTTGTGATCATTATTATAATAAAATATATTATTCTAAATATCAAAACTCTTTTAAAATTACTTAAAATAAATTTTAAATTGGCCCCAAAATTCAGGGTTGTTACACACTCATTAGCACTGCATATCATAGTGGCTTATCTGAGCGTGCGACGTAACCGATTTCATTTCTTTTATAGGTTATATCGCTAGAGGGTATGGAGGACGAGGTTATGGGCCTAGAGGCCGTCAACACCCTAGGAATACTTTCTTCGAGGGAGTGAGAATAGGCACCAACTTGTATGGCACTCCACCGCCGATTGGTCGTAGCAGCGGAGCCCGAGGTGGGGATTGATCTTGACGATCTCGACTCCTCCTAATCCTCCGATTAGGGTGTCCGAGGGAGACTCTTGTCTGCACTTGGGAGGTTCTCGGCGTTCGTCTTTGACATCTCCTCCACATACAACGGCTCCTGCGCCCATTCCAGTTACTTGGGAGAGAGAGCCGCAACTCGGCCAACCGAGATCGGAGAGAGGTACCGCAGCGGGGAGGCAAGATCTTGCAGAGACCGAGGGGCAAGGGCTTTCCTTGGATGAGAAGACAGTGTTACTGAAGCGAAACTTTCCTCAACATTAATATGATTAGTTAAAGTTTGTCCCCGATCTCCACCGGTCCTCAGTCAGGGAATCCGGGGATGTTTGGATGCGCGTGAGGGCTGAATATCACCAGGCCGACCAACTTCTAAGGTACTAACACCACCTCTCAGAATTGATTAGGAAGAAAAACCTGGAGCTCATCAACTAGAGGGCGGCCGTTGACGCCGAACGGATCACTGTCAGCAATCTGAACAGTGAAATAGGTGAGTTTTCTATTTGTATTATGTGCGCACTGTTTTTCATTCATATGCCTTTAGATAATGACTTGTGGGCCCTGTTAATGCAGCGGAGATGAAGATGGCGTACGAGAAACTCAAACGAGAAATTGATCACTCCTTCTCTTCTTTCAAGGAAACTGTAGCGGATTTGACTACCGAAAACACGGCCCTTAAGAGGGACAAGGCTGAGGTGGATAAGAAATGCATCGAGTTGGAGAGGGAGAACGCCAGAGTCTTCAAACTCCAAAATGACAACAATGCCTTAAGAACGGAGAATGACAGCTTGAAGAGGCGGCTTGAGGAAATGAAGAAGTCCAAGGAGGACGCGGAGGCCAGTAATCAGGATGCGTTGGGAACTGTGGACGGACTGAGAGCAGCATATCTGAGAGAGGTAGAACAATTGAGAAAGGAGCTGGAGGATGCAGAATTCTGGGCACAGTCGTCTATGGAGGTGGATATCTGAAACATTTATGTTAAGGTTCTGGGATTCCAGGGCCTCTCATGGGTTGACGACTATTCCCGAGAACTAGCACGGACTTAGGAGAGGTTGGTTCCGTATGAGGCTTTCTTGCGCGAAGTGGATGTGGGAATCTTATATGAACATCAGCTTGCGATCGACCTCCTGACTATCGAGGAGCACGAGAAACTGGAAGCGGGCAAGATGCTGCTGCTTGAGGATGCCGAGAGGGAGAGGCTAGAGAGGCTCACCCCTAATAAAGGGAAGTCTATCATGACTGAGAGTGTCATGGTGGTGGAGAAGTTTGCCGAAGCAAGCTCCTATCGGCCACTGGCCCTTGAATCGGGCATTGTGAGTGATCCCGCAGCTTCAATTCGGGCTTCGACCGAGTATGACCCTGAGCACCCGGAGCTAGGAGAGACCGGATTCACTTTACCTACTACCACCAATACCCCTCTTGCCATTTCTACACCATACCTTCTCGGAGCTAAATTTCTTTTTCCATGCATCCCTAAGGATAACGTAATTACCGAATTTGCGGACTAAAGGTTTTTTTTTCAATGTACAACCCTTCCTAGACTGACCACGACATTGGGCCCTGCCCCCATGGTGCAACATACGACTGAATCTGGGCCAGGACCTATAGCGGCGCAGTTTGGAGAAGGCGACGATCAACTGGATACCTACACGGATATAACATTAACCCCCAACATGATCGATACCCTTATGGAGGAAGGAGAGGTGGTTGATGGGCAAAGTGCTGTTGCCCAGGGCACCGTGGAGGCTGATGTGCCTTCGATGGCTGCTATGGTGGAAACCCAAAAGGCAAAAATAACAACTAAGCGTGAGGAGGTGGAGGAGCAGGAGAGGCATGATGAAGCTACCTGGAAGGAGGTCCTAATGAAGACCAGGCAGGATGTTGAGGCGAGAGCCGCTGAGTCGGTTGAGAAGAGGAAAGCTGACGAGGAGGCCGAGAAGAAGAGGGCTGACGATGAGGTCGGGTAGAAGAGGGAGGATGAGGAAGCACAACAAAGGACTACTGAGTCTCGTAAGAAGAGCAAGTCTGGTGGTGACACGCCGCATAGATCCCAGAAGCTTGTTGAGCGTCGGGCTGATATAGAGGCCAAGGAACGGGTTGAGTGGGAAGGAAAGGTGGTCCCGGAGAAGAGTGACGCTGTAGTCGGCCTCGCTGCTAGGAGTTCCCCTGTGCCTACGTCGCATACCACCGTTGTTGATATTAGCGAGATCTCTAGCGGCGAGGGCGCGTACGAGAAGCATCTTTCGGCTTCTCATGAGTCAACCACTTCTCAGAGGGGCCGAGATGGGAAAAGCGGGTCTGTTAAGAAGAGGCCCGGTATAAAGGATGAACCGTCAAGTGCGGAATCTGCAAAAGAGAAACACAAGCACAAACGAAGGAAGCATGATTAGTGTTAGCAACCTACATATGAATTACCATTTGTTTTGGTAGTGTAGGCCGATAGTTTATGCGAGTACGGCCCTCGCTTTTGGTTTTTCAAGACACGATGAGGTTCTCATGTACACCCTGTGATTAGAAAGAAAGATGTTAGACATGCAGCCTTTTTTTAATGTGTGTGTGTTGTAATTGAAATATGAATTAGTAAAGATGTGTCGAGTGCTCGGATGTTCTCCTTATGTTTTCAGGCATCCCGCACTTGCATAAGCATACTTATCATTACACTTAACAAAAAAACGATTTTGTACTGCACTTTGGGTCATTATTCCAGAGGGGTGTGATTGTGTACCACGCTCTGGGTCATTATTCCAAAGGGGTGTGATAGAGCACAGGCTTCTAGTAAGTTTCCCTCAGCTTAAGAAACCCGCAGTTTGCGAAGCCAGGCTGAGTGCCTGTTTTTTTGGGTTGCCTGGGGTTAATCCCAAGTGTAGCGAAGGCGTAAGACATCGCATTGTGCGGTCTGTCCGGTGTGTGGCTCTCCCGTCATTCGTCGGGTTGAGGCAGCCGCAAGTGTTGTTTATTCACCTGAGAAGAGAAGCCCGAATCATCAGCCCGTACGGTCCGATCATGGCCATGGGCTACCCCTCAGCCTTGAGAGCTTTGGGGAAGAAACGATTTAAGGGTTGGTCTCGGTGCTGCGCCAAGATTCCACCAGTGCCCGTAGCCGAGGGAGGGATGTACATCACTCATGTCTGGCTGTCGGGTAGCCCCAAGTTGCTTGGGACTTGGGCGCAGAACGATTTATCCTTGGCATGGGGCCAAGATTTGAGTTCGTGGTTATTTATACTTGATCGCGCCATGGGCCGGTGACTCGAGTAGCTTTGCCGGCTCCTGTACTCGGGGAGTCGGTCGTAGCCGTTGTGTTATGGCCTTGAGGTTGGCTCGAGGTTTGGGCGGCAGTGCCGACTACGTGGTCGGAGGTCGACACGACAACCGATTGTTTGAAGTAAGCTAGTTGTCAAGATTGATCAAATGTGTCATATGCGAAGTAGAAATAAACAAGAAGATATGGGAAGTTGAACATCATTTGCACTAATAACTTTGGCATGAATAGCCTTTACGATGCATTGAATTGTTAGAAAACAAAACATTGTTGGAAAGCGCAAATAACTGTGTATTAAGTTATGTGAAGTAGCAGCAGAGATGTTCACTGTTCCATGCCCTTGGGAGTTCAGCTCCGTCCACAGTTGCAAGTTTGAAAGACCCATTACTGGGCTTCCGTTGTATGGAGTACGGACCTTCCCAACGAGGTGTGAGGCCTATTGGGGGAGGAAAGACCTGTTTCAGGACGAGGTCGCCGACGTTGAGGTCCTTATGGCGGACCCTTGAGTTGAAGTATCGGGCGACGCGTTGCCGTTGGGCGGTAGCTCGGAGATCAGCTTTGTTCCTTTTTTCTTCCAACAAGTCCAGTGATCCTAAAAGTAGATCCTGGTTTGTCCTTGGATCAAAATAGGTAACACAGTGAGATGGAAGCTTGAGTTCAATAGGAATGACGACTTCTGATCCGTAGGTGAGGGCGAAGGGAGTATGTCCGGTTGTTGTCTTATGGGTGGTTCGGTATGCCTATAGGGCTAGTGGAAGTTCGTTCGCCCACATCCCCCAACATTTTCCAAGAGCTTCTTGATGACGGAATTAATAACTTTGTTGATAGCTTCAACCTTCCCATTGGCTTGAGGATGAGCCACTGCCAAGAATCTCTTTTCGATGTTGTGCCGCTGGCAGAAGGATTTGAATTCAGCGCTCTTGAATTGAGTACCGTTGTCAGAAATGATAGCTTAAGGGACCCCATATCGGGTAATGATGTTGCGTACCACGAAGTTGATCATTTTTTGGTTGTGATTGTGGCGAGAGCCTCGGCCTCTGCCTATTTGGTGAAATAATCAACTGCGACAACGGCGTATCAGGCCCCGCCTTTGACCATCGGAAGAATTCCAATGATGTCGATTCCCCAAATGGAGAATGGCCATGGGCTGATTATTTGTGTTAATTCTATAGGCGGGGCTCTCGAGATCATTGAGAAGCTCTCCCACTTGTTGCACTTGCGAGCATAGTCCACGGCATCTTGATCGAGTGTAGGCCAATAATAGCCATGTCTAAGTATTTTTCTGGCCAAGGTTAACCCTCTAGTACGGTCGCCGCACTCCCCTTCATGCACATCAGTTCAGACTTTGCTAGCATCACGATGGGCTACACATCTGAGCAATGGGACGGAGAAACCTCTGCGGTAGAGAATCCCATCGATAAGAGGATAGCGAGCCGATTGGCGGGTGAGTGCTCACCTTTCCTTATAGCTCCCTGGAAGGGTCCTGTGCTGTAGGTAATTCCTGATTGGTGTCATCCAAGATTCAGGTTCGGGTTCGGTGCTCATGAATGCCTAAATCTGAATTTTCTTGATACTAGGGGAGTTGTGGACTTCGACGGAGGAGAACCCCAAAAGTTGTAGATTCTTGGAGGTTGCTAGTTTGGACAGCGAATCCGCTTTTTCGTTTTGTTCTCGGGGTATGTGATTGATGACGAAGTGGTCGAGGTGAGTGAGTAGTTCCTGACCCTTGGTCAAGTAAAGGGAGAGTCGTTCCCCCTTTGCTTGATATTCCCTTTTTACTTGACGCACGATGAGTTGCGAGTCGAACAAGATTTGGATTGTCTTTAGTTTAAGCATGATCACGATTCTAAGTCCGGCTATCAAGGCCTCATGTTCTGCATCGTTGTTGGTAGCAGGGAAATTTAGTTTTTGCGCATAGCATATTGAGTGTTCTCGGGGGTGAAGAACACGACTACAGTCCTAGAGCATCTGTTGTTGGAGGACCCGTCGATGAACAATTTCCATTGAACCTCGGGAGCTTCTGTGTTTTCTGCCAGAGTCTCCTTGGGGACAGTGAACTCTACTACGAAGTCAGCGAGAGCTTGTCTGAGGATGGCTTGGTGGAGAATGAATGTTATCTCAAATTGGCTCAGCTCTACTCAATTTCAACATCCGTCCAGACACTTCGGGTCGCTGCAGGACCGATCATAGTGGCTGATTGGCGAAAACCTTTATAGGATGAGACTGGAAGTATGATCCAAGCTTCCGAGGGGAGACGAGAAAGCAGAATGCCATCTTTTCCAGCTTCAAGTAGTTCTTCTTTGCCCCTGTTAATTGCTTGCTTATGTAGTAGATGGGCCTTCGGATGCGGTCCTCGAGGCAGATTAGCGCCGAGCTGATTGTCATTCGCAGACAAGTAGCTCCAGCATTCTTGAGGCCGAAGGGCAAGACGCAATAGCAGTAAATTCCGAGGTCTGTTATGAAAGAGTGTTGACCTTGGTCGCGAAGGTTCATCGGAATTTTATTGTAGCTCGAGTAGGCGTCGCATGAAATATAGTAGTTGGTATCCGGCGGTTGAGTCGACAAGTTGGTCTATCTTTGGAAGTGGGAATATGTCCTTGGGACATGCTTTGTTTAAGTCGAAGAAGTCAACACATGTTTGCCATTTACCGTTGGCCTTCTTGAACAGAACAGGGTTGGAGACCCACTCGGGGTAGTCAGCTTCGCGAATGAAGTTGTTGTTGAGTAGATGGTCTACTTCTTCCTCCAGTGCTTTGGATCTCTCGGGTCCCAAGAAGCGGTGCTTCTGCTTGATTCGAAGTAGGATCGATACTTAGACAACAGAAAGCAACTGCCGGGTCGATGCCTTTCATATCGGAATGAGTCCATGCAAACACGTCGAGGTTAGCCTTCAAAAAATCTACAAGATGTTCTTTGATTGTCGGATGGAGCTACGATATTATCTTTAGAACTTTGGATGGATCATCGGGACTAACGGGAATATCTATCGTAGATTCGACCAGGGAAGCCCTTTCGTACTCAGGCTCTTCGTCCTTCCGTTGGTCGAGGTCTTCGGAAAGACGATAGTGGCGCCTGAGCCAAGGCCCAAATGCTGTTGATTGCTATGCCGAAATAGTTTTGGCGCAAAAAGGTGTGGGCACTGCTTTTCCCTTGTCCTTATTGCGTGCGTTTTTCCATTCTATTGCATAACATTCTCTGGCGCTTACTTGGTCGCCTCTGACTGTTCCAATACCGTTTTATGTCGGAAACTTCATTTAGTGAGACCAAGGCAACATGCAAAACCGAAACTCTGTGGGAAAAGGGAGCCCAAGGAAAGCGTTGTAAGGAGAATCAATGTCTATAACTACGGAAGTGAGGATTCGGACCCGGCTTCGATCCCCCTCGCCTAGCTTCATAGGTAAATCGATCACTCCTACTAGCGAACTAGAAGCCCTGTTGAAGACGTGGATCGTGGCGCGACATGGCTCTAATTCTTTTATTTCTAACTTCATCTGGTTGTAAGCAGCTTTGAGATGATGTTGACTAAGCTTCCAGAATCGATTAACGTTTTTCAGACAGAAACGGCACCGATCTGAATAGTGATAACCAGTGGAGCAGTAGTTGGGATTTCCACCCCAGTAGAATCTCTTTCGTGGAAGACGATGTCATCCCGCGTGGTCTTTTGGAGCTTGGCTGGGACATATTCGTTGAGTGCGGAGCAAGTTTCATAAGTAACACGCTTTATCGAACTAACATACTCTTCCATTTTTCGGAAGCTATCATGTGCGGGATAAGGTCTGCCACATATGGTGTTGATTACGATCCCACGCCGGGGGTTAGATGGACTTGGAGCTGCTTTGGCGGCTGCCTGAGGCGCTAGTGCTTGAGGCTTTGGATTTGCTTCGGGATAAAAGGGTTCTTGGACGTATTGCTCAAGTCGCTTTTCATTCAAGTGCATCCTTGAGCTGGCGACATTCAATGGTATTGTGGCCGTATACGTCATGGTTTCTGCTCCTAGTATTTTTCTCAAGATCGGTTGATTCCCTAGTGCGCAGCTTTTTGTATGGCAAAATGTTGCATGTCTCCAAGTAGATTGTTTCTAGATCCCCGTTTAGTGGGGTGTATGTCTCGAAGGCTCGGTATGGGTCGAGCTTCCTTGGATCGGTTGGAGCCTGATTATTGTTCCATCCATCTTGCCTATCATTGTTCGGCCTTTGCCTATTAGGACCTGCCCCCTTGTTCTGATCAAAGGGTTCTCCTACTTGTTTTCTTCTGAGGTTTTTATTTGCAGTGCCTGCTTGGGAGACATTGGGGCAACTATTGGCTGAGAGTCGGTTGCATCTCGCCTCTTCTTGGCATAATTACTGATCCGCCTTCTCATAGAAGGCATTGAGGCTTTTCGGCCGCTTCCGATCGATCCACGCCCCAAATTCGAAAGTAGGGAGGACACCTTTGGCTAATTGAAAGAGTATGGTGCGAGGATCTGGATCCTCGACGACAACGATATTGAACCCGGAGAGGTAGTTTTTGAGCGACTCAGCATGCCCTTGGTATAAGTCTGAAAGGGTGAGAGCATTCTTTGGAGTTGGTATGTGCATCCTGAATTGCTTGACCAACTGTGTCGCTAACTGACTGAAGTTGTTAATGGAATCGAGCAGGAGGCGAGAGAGCCATAACAGCGCGGTCCCTGATAAGAAGACTGAGAAACATTTTCATTTGACTAGATAGTTGCCCTGGCTCGAGTCATTTTGGTACTCATATCATCCATTTGCCATTCATATCAGTTTAGGAAGACACACGGATCAGTGGTACCGTCGTAGAGCGGCATGCTGAAGCATTGCGGCCATTCAGCTTCGTTTACCCTTCTTGTGAAGGGGTTACGCCTAATGTGCGCTTCCCATGAATCATGCACATTTCCTCGCATTTCTCTCATGATTCTTCGAACCATGTTAGGTAGTACGTTGGATGGGGATCCGCCATTGGGACCCATGGGTTTTGGCGAGGTTTTGGAGTTCTGTTGCGAGGGCGTCTCCTATGATGGACGTTCGGATCGTCTTCCTCAATGTCCTCGACATCTATTATTGGGTCTTGGTGTGGACGATGAGGTGGAGCAGGGTGATGCGGTTCCTATTCTGGAGCAACGCGGGCCATTGGAATAGCGAGCCCATTATCCTGATTAGCGACCGTCGGGCTGTGTCGAGGAAGAGTTTAGTTTGTAGGACCTGGTCCGTCATTGCTGATCAAGCGAAAGCGGTCTCGGTATTGTGCCCCCTCGTTATATATGATGGTAGTTCGGTCGTCGTTCCCGTTCCCATTGCCGTTAGCGTAGCCATTTCCATTACCGTTGTCGAGGGCACTGGTGCGGGCGGTGACGTTGTTGATGAGGCTAAACCTCTTCCTTTGATGCAGGCCCTTTGACTCGGAAAAAGGAGTTTCCGATATGGTTGGTCGTGGTCGAGCATTATTCCGAGTTAGTTGAAGTCGAGCGACGATGCGTTGACTTTCTTGAAGTTGCTGCATAAGGTCGATGTTATTCCTTAATGCTTGATTAAGCTCCACCGCCGTGTTCTCAAATTTTCATTAAGCGCGCGGATTTGAGTTTGTATAGCGGGACTTTTGGGGTCCACAGTAGGAGGGACGGTTTCATTAGTGGCCGGGATGTCCGTTGGTTAAGGTTGGGACGTACCGGCCTCGGCTGCGGCTGAAGAACCGACCATTGCGTTCTTTGGTAATTTTTCCATAGTAAGCGGGCTCGACAGCATGTTTAGCAAGGAACCTCAAGCTTGTCGGAGGATGAGATGATGAAAACGTGTGACAAATCCACAAAACTTGAGTGTTCTCAGTGAAAGCACCAAATGTTGATGGCAAAAAATATCGTAAACACCAACGGTTCCAATTACAAGGAATAATTAATTTGGTCGCACAGACAAGAGTTGAAAAGCAGTAAATAACACAAGAGATTTATAGTGGTTCGGCCTCTTGAGAGGCCTACGTCCACTTTGAAGCGTTGTTGCAATATTATTAATCACAAAAAGTTACAAGGTTGAGACCCTCTCTTGACATCTCATTACATTCATCTTTATGCTAGATGATGTCATAATAAGTTATATGATGTCATCCTTAGGGCTATATGATGTCACCTCTAAGGCATGATGTCATCATCCTCATATATGATGTCATAACTATCATATATTAAATATCTCAGGAAAGGGACACTTTTGCCCTTCTTCTTCCTCAAATGGGAGATGCCATTAATGGACCTCTCTAGAGGTCTCAAGATCTCAAATTCGAACCCCTGAAGTGTGAAGTCATGGGGTATTTATAGGAAGGGAGTAGGTAGGGGTTAGGTAGCAGTAGGTAGAAATAGCGGACCACATGCAGAAATTCGCACGTGAAGCCTGCACGTATGAGGAATTCACACCTGGACCAGAGGGACGAATTTTCACACCTCGTAGGTACGAAATTTCGCACCTCAAGGATGTGAGATTTCGCACCTCGAGGGTGCGACATTTCGCAGCTCGAGGGTGCGAGATCTCGCACATCGTGGGTGCGAGATCTCGCATCTCGAGGGTGCGAGATCTCACACATCGTGGGTGCGATATTTCGCACCTCGAGGTTGCGAGATTTCGCACCCCGAGGGTGCGAGATTTCACATCCTGAGGGTGCGAGGTTCCGCACCTTGAAGGCTGCGCGAAGGGGAGTTTGATGGTGCTGTGAGCCCTCTGCCGGCGCGATTCCTGTTCATCATGTTTCCTTCATTCCTATGCGTCCCTTTCGGCCTTAGTTCCACTCGATAAGTTGAGAGCATATCTAGTGTACTTTTGGGAACCGGACCAAAAACCCGGTTAAAAAAACATAGTTTGTTGGTAATTATAAGATTTGAAACTAAATTAAAACGGATTGTTAATGTATAATTTAATATAACTACATTTAAATGAAACTTGTATGTGATATAAGAATGAACTTAAGCACTAAACAAATGTAAACCACTGCTAATATATGGTAGTACAATATATATTGTTTTGAACAAGTTTTGAAATATTATATAATGTACATTCATAAAATTTGAGTCAATGAGATTTATTGAAGAATAGAAGTTAAATTTTAATAAATAAACGAGTGGATCAAAATTTTCGTACTTGATATTTGTAATGTGTTCTTATATTACCTTATAATCTTAACAATTACAACACTCACCTGAAGTCCTTAGCTTTTGGAGTGCATGAAGTATTCCTAGATTCCATCCTTAGATTGATTAATAATATTTTTATTTTTACAAATCTTTTCCTAGAGAAAAATTTAAGTTGTAGGTCCATCTCAGTTAATAGAGAACCAAATGGTAAAACATTTGTGTTGTGAATAAATAATTAGGCCCTAAGTATAATTTATAGTGGAGTTAGGATCTCAGACCGTAATACTTGGATATTTAATATGGTCTAGACATGTCACATGTTAATTTTTAGCCTTTAGATTAACAATAAAATGCTCCAAAATAAGCCGCATTAGTTTAAAACTAACATATCTCGCAATCGGCTCATAGCTGGATGAAAATACATCCAGATAAGAAATGTGAGTCGGCCCTAAACCCACATAAGTCGAACTATATATGGCTTGTCGATCTGTTTTCATATGGGTGTATGTGTGTGTGTGTGTATATATATATGTAAGTATGCATTTATGTATTATTCTGATTTATTTGTATAACTTGTTTCTTTAATAACTTCTTCATAGAAGCTCAAATTTCAACATGTTATGTAGGTAAATTGCTCATAAAATTGTCATGGACCCAGTGGAGCAATTTCGATAGCTAAATTATGATAATTTCATCGACTAACTATTTTCTTAGTTAACTCGTTTATTAGTTATTATTACTTAATTTCTAGGATTGTTAAATTCTCTCTACCTTTAAGGATTCCGTCCCTGAAATCTCCAAAGACAAAAGAATGATATAAGTAATTACAACCAATGTTTACATCCATCTACTCAACCATAAGCCACTACATCCATTATCCTTAAGTTCTCTAATGAAATTTATGTTGTTACGCAATAGTTTAGGTATATTTCCCAAACTAATACAAAAGATTAAGAGGTCTACTAATACAATCGTCCTTCTTTTTAAGCAAATATGCTAATGCCATGCACCCAAATGTTTGCAAATATCCAAATGATAACATATAGTTCTACATGTGTGCTCCAATCATTATCTATATGCAATCATTCATATGATATTCATCTATTTTTTTAACCAAATATAGAAATAAAGTAAAAATGCACACACATTCGTATGCATATGCTTTGTGTTCGAGTGTGTCAATCTCTAATAATGTATAGTATGTGTATATGCATCCGTTTGCATCTATTTTGCAAACACTTGCATCCACCATACATAACATGTTTTTTTATCATGTTTACAACCAACCCTATATTCATAGGTTATACCTTAAAATCTACTCATTCAACGGATATAAAAAATAGAACACATTCAAAGATAGGAAAATTCAAAGCATACCATTGAATAGAAAAGGATAGGAAATGTGCAACTTCTATTCAGCCTCATATGTTGCTTCCTCTTTCAATATATCCCCATTAAACTTTTATGAGCATAACCTCCTTATTCCTCAGATGCTTCACCTCATGCTCTGGTATCCGATTAGGTATATGAAGAAATGATGCATCTCGCTCGATCCCCACAACCTCGAGCTGATAGGGCTTGACTACCTCAGTCGAACCATGTAAGCACTTCATTAAGTGAAAGACATGAAATACGTCATGGACTTTTACTAGTCTCTCTGGAAGTCTCGCCCTATATGCCATCCTCTATACTCAAGCTGTAATGGGGAACGATCCTACGAATCTAGGAGTAAGCTTACCAACTACACTAAATCTCACCACATTCCTTAGAGCTGACACCTTAACGAAAATTAAATCTTCAACCTCAAACTCTAATTTTATCCTCCTTTTATCGGCATAAGATTTCTTCCTTTCTTGGCTCATCTTCATCTTCTTTCTTATCATCTAAATATTTTTTTGGTTTTCCTAATCATATCCGGTCCAAGTAGCAGTCTATCGTTTGGTTCCCATCAACATGAAGGTAATCTGCGTGGTCATCTGTAAATTGCCTCAAAAGGAGTCGTCCTTATACTCGTCTGGACGCTATTATTGTAGGCATCTCTACCATGGGTAGATGCTCCTCCAAAGTCCAAGACGCATAACCTTAATTAATCCACAAGTACTCTATTTACCCTTTCAGTTTGTCCATTGGTCTGAGGGTGATAGGTCGTAATAATTTAAGCTGAGTTTCTACTGCCCTCTATAGGCTCCTCCAAAAACTCCTGTAAAGTTCAGGTCTATGTCGCTCACTACACTGGAATGTATACCATAGAGCTAAAAAATCCCTCTAACATATAAAAAAGATAGCCAAGTTGTTGTCCTCTTACTCTTGACTGAAATGAAATAGGCGCACTTTGTCAGTTTGTCTACTATAACCCAAATATTGGTAATACCCACTCTTGATTGTGAAGATCAATAAATCCATAGACACATTCTTCCACTTCTGCTACAACCGTGTTTCCACTACTCTGCATTAACTCTTTGACAAACTAAGCACTTTGTCACATACTCAGCAATATCCTTCTTCATTGTGCTCCAATAGAACTATAACAACCTTGGATTTTCGATTACTTGTAATAATAATTAATGAATTATAATGGGGATTTCAACTTGTTAATTAAAAAAAAATATTGTTTGGGAAATGATTTGAATCATCATATAGGATGAATTAGATTAGAGGGTTTGTGCTGACTTATGCAAATTGGGAGGAAATTATTTATTTAGTCATTAAGTGATTAAAGAATGAGCTTTGGGAAAATATATTCAATTTAGGGTCAAACTAAAGAAAATAAGTAATAAGTGAGAAAAAATTGGGTTTATGCTAAAATTAGAGTAAATAAATTATAATATGGAAAAATAAAGTCCATTAAGAATTATGATGTATAAATTTGAATCAAACGAGGGTCTATAAGATTTATCTTGTGCATACTACAATAAAATATATATGCATGTACAATGACTTTAGCGTAAAATCATGAGATTTAAATAACTTAGTGTTGTAAATAAATTATAAAATGTTAAATATTTATGAAAAATCAATATTTTGTGCTAAATAGTTTTTAATAGTATTGTACAAATTATTTATGTCAAAATAATGAGATTTGTGCATATTTAGAGTTCAAAATGTATGTTTTGTACATAAAAGAATAAAATGTACAATTCAAAATGAAAATGTTATTTTTTATATTAACATTTATGTTTAATCTTGTTAAAAAGATTATAATCATGTTGCATAATTTTCAACGTGGTTGAAACAATGTTTAGTATTTCAATGTTGGAAAGGTGAAATATAATGTAAATTAGGTAATTTATGTGATAAGTAGCCTATTTAGCTTAACATAGCTTAATTAATTGACATTAAGGCTTAATTTGGCTATCATTGATCCCAAATTTATGTTTAACTAAGAGAAAGATCTAGAAGCAAACTTTCCGGTATGCGCTTATTTTTTGAGAGAAAACATCTTCTCGTTCTCCTAATTTCAGAAGGTACAGTAGGGAAAACTAGCATTCTTCCTTGAATCCAAATTTCAACTTCAAAATCTAGAAATAAAAATAAAAATAAAAATAAAAGAAAACTTGTTATTCAAATCGCTATAGATAACCATAAAAAACCCATGGGTTTATCTTCATTAATCCTTGGAACTCTCTTTAGTTTGTGAATTTATGTTTGTTGTATCTTTTCATGTCACTATGATGGTGTATACAAGTGTCGAAACTTCTCAAAAGTCCAAAAGCTTCATTTTTGAGCCAAATCCTTATTTTTGAGCCAAATCCTTTGTTGTAAAGTGCTGATCCCCTTACTGAAATCAAAAGGTGAGTTATCTCATGCTTTTTAACTTGTTCAAGCAGTGTTTGTGTTTAAATCTGTGAATTTCTCTATGGTTATTATTTTACTGTAAACAAGTCTCTATTAAATTTCTTATTTATAACAAACAATGCTATATCTTATATTTGAGAGCTCATAGCCCCTTGATGCAATCTCAAAAATCATGCACAACCTCTATTGATGTTTCATCTGCATGCTGGTCTATGTATGTGCTCAAACTTGAACCTGGGTTTCATCAGAAACTGATCTAAATATTACATAAAATCATAGGGATTTGATTTAAGATCGACCCAGGCATATTTTAACAACCCAGAATTTTATAAATTCAAATTTTGAATATTTAATTTATGCAAACATTCGATTGGTGTTTTCAATTATTGAAATCCTTTTTTAATTTTATTTTATGATATAAAATTTATATTTAATCATATAAATAATGTTTTTAAATCGTTTAATAGTTTTGTTATCCTACCATTGTAGTATAGAAAATTTATTTTTAATTTTTGCTAAATACTGATATGTATTTCATTATAAAAATAATTTTAAAGTGTGTTAATATATGTTATTCAAAAGAAAAGGAAATTTATATAAATTAGCATATATTATTTTATATAGAAAAAATTATTTTAAAAATGTTTAAATTAAAATATAAATGGGTGATTTGATGCTTAGCTGTAAAATATGTCAGTGTATATTTTAATTTTTTTTATTACTTTGATTCGATGTTTACTTAATAAGTAAGTCAAAGTAAACTATTAATCGTGTTTTAGTACTTAAAAAAAAAACAAGTGCGAGCCTGTGCTACGCACACAGGATCAAGCGATACTTTTATTATAATCCTTTATTTTTAGTTCATTTTAGTTTTGGAATATTAATTTGATAATTTAAATTTGTGATGATATCACAATGAAGTTATATTATATACATAGGTCATCTCCAAAAAAAAAAAAAAATTAATATGACAATTTATAGAATGTACACTAACCATGGAAAAAGTTTAAGTTAACATTAGTGATATTAAAGTATAATATATTATAATTACTAAGTTTAGAGCGAACTCGTGCTACGTGCATGAACTCGATTTAATTGGAAAAAATATGTATCTTTCGACCCTAAATGAAAATTTCATATTTTTTTGTCTAACTTATGGTGGGAAGTTAGACCAAGTTAACATCATGTTTTATTATAGCAACATGTTAAAAGGCTATAATGATAACTTCTTTTGATTCATGCACACTACAATTTTTTTAATTATTTGCATATACAAATAATACTATGGAGTGCAAAACCATCTCATTGATCTAATTATATGGCTACGGATAATTACCAACAGGCTCATGATATCAGGTAGCCACACAATTTACTGGTATTAAAAGCGCAAGTTTCAAAATCTAGTGTAACAACCCGGAAAATCAAAAGTAATTCAAATGTAATATAAATGGATCTATATTTTAATTTCAGAGAAAACTAATCGAAACTGTTGAATTGGCTTATGAAACATATCCAATTGTGTTCGGAATGGAGGTAATTAGCTAAGGACGACAGTCTGTGGGCTTGATTTCGAGTTCGAATGAAAATCTGATTTTTTGGGAAAAAAATATATAATATAATATAAATAAAACTCTCTAAACATAATTCCCACATACCCCCCCCCCCCCGTAACCTTCTCTTCCCCCAAATCAGAAGGCCACGATCGAAAAAAAGACGTGCCCCTCTACCCACCGCGCCGGCGCGCGCAACCACCCCTTCCTCCTCGCGACGACGACCTCTCCCCAACTCTTCTAAGAACCGCAACCCCCATAAGCCAAACCCTAAATCGCACCATCCTTGTGCCCACCGCACCACCAGAACGGGCCGCCACTCCCCTCCGCCTCCCTGACCGACCACCCATAGCCGGAGAAGCCTCCGACCACTCTCGAGCGCGCAAAATAGTGAGTCTTTGTTTTTAATTTAGTTTATTTCAATTCTCTTATGTAATGATCAGTAAATAAAATTAGATTTTTTTAAAGTAGATAAAAAAAATTAGATTTTTAAAGTAAGAAAAGATTAGGTCTTTAAAGAGGTAAAGATAAGGTTTTTAAAAAAGGAAAATGTATGGTTTTTACTTAGGTAAATATACGATTTTTCATATGAAAAAGTTATGGTTTTTATTAATATAAAAATACGATTTTTAATAACATATAAAGATTATATTTTTATGAATAAAAATATGATTTTTGGCTTATAGAAAAATATGATTTTTATTTTTAATTAGCAAAGGTAAGATTTATAATTAGTAGAAATAGGATTTTTGAATAAATAAAAATAGGATTTTTATACATATGATTTCCCGATAAAAATTCAATTTTTATATATATGAAGTAGAAATAAAAATATGATTTTTATTTCTATAAGAGCGATGTAAAAATGCGATTTTTAAATATACAAGCATCATAGTAAAAAGGTGATTTTTATTATGAACAACGTGAAAAAGAGTGCGATGGAACTGACTGAAAGTAGAACGGAATCCGAATCGTTCAGAAATAAAGAATGACGGAGTGGAAACCCAAGGTGAGAACTTCTCACTTTAATTTTATTTTCTAGTTAAAAGATATACTAGACGGTGCTTAGCAGCACCCGACACCCATCGTCCATAGACCATGGACGACTTGCTTGTTTGTTTGATTGTGCCGTGAAAATTGATTATGTGATGTGGAATGGAATAAAATATTTTGTAGTTACAAATATAATTTTTAACGTGTATATGAATATAATAAATATTCATTTACAAATCGGGCGATTTGTATTTGTACACACATTTGACTGATATGGATTGGGATGATATATTTTACACATTGCCCAACTGCACAAATAAAATTCATTATTTGTTGATTGAAACCCCACACGGATATTAGGATGATATTGAACGTACACTAATCCCAATATTTAGTTGTATGTCAATCGATTGGTTGACAAGCTGTGTAAACATTGAATATTTATATTTAATGCTTATGTAGTGTAGAATGCACTTTGGAAGATGGTTGACTGTAGTTGATTTTTGTTGTATACGTGTGTTGTATGAAATGCATATAAATAACATTATATGCTAATTGACTATGTCTGATTTCAGCTCAGAAAGAATGAATATTTTAAAATAATGATTATTTTAAAATAACGAATATTTTAAAATAATATTTAGTAAACGATCAAAATCTGATTTTGATGTCCGATTTGGTATGGACACGAATATATTTAAATATATAAAGCCGTGTTGATTAGATTAACGCCATTTTGACGTGAACGATATTTATACCGATTTTATTTGTTTTTATAATGAATATCAAAAAGGAATTGATTTCAAAATCTAATGTTTTGAAAATACTATCATTTATGTATCGATGATATGGAATATTCAGTTTTGATTTGAAATTGAATATGAAGTTGAAATCGTTTTGAAAACGAATTTAAAACGATTTATAAAATACGTTTAAATGGAAATCGACGAAATATATATAATATATTAAATATTATATATGTATATATATATATAATGGCTTGATTAGAACGCGTCGAGGCAGTTCGCGAATTTCGACCATTGACTTCGAACGGACATTACGAGAGATCCGACCGTTAGATTATCCTAAAGCCAGAACCGTGGGGTTCGTATCGAAAAAAGCTTTCTAACGAATATGAGAGATTTGAAATCTAACAGTTGGATTTGAAATTATGTCCAAATCAAATTTGGAAAAGGTCGCTGTAAATGCAGTTCAATGACCGTTTATGGAAATCGACTATATGTGTCTTGATAAAATTATTAAAAATATTAATAATTTGTGTAAAATCATAATAAATGATTTGGAAAGAATTAGGATGATAAATTCCATATTTGAAAAGATACAAATATATTTTATCGAAATGGACTAGTTATGAACTAGATTTACAAATCCAATATTTTTAAATAATTAAATTAGATTTGAAATGATTTTAAAAATAACCGGAATTTCCAATATATGAATTGAAAGGGATTTTAATCGAAATTATCTTTAGAATATTTCGATATTGGATTCCGTGATTACAGGAATATTACGGAGGAATTTGGAAGATATATATATATATCGTTATTCCAATACAATATTTGTTGATTTCAGAATTTGATAATGAATATAAGCCGATATATTTTCTATTCATAGCGTTGTATTTAATATCAAATGGGATTTGGGTTTGTCGTGAATGATGTCTTCATTAACACTGTTCTTAAAACCAGTTGAGAGAAGATTAAATCTTTTTATATAGATTTAATGAAGTATACCAATTAATTAATACTTAATTGGAATTTAAGTGGAATTGATTTGTGGGTTTATCGTGAACGGTGTTTTAAATAACACTTATTTTTTAACCCGATAATAAATGGAATGTGAATTGGGTTTATTGTGAACTGTGTTTTTAACGACATTCATTCTTTAACCCGATTTACACTGAAATGTGATTTGGAATTTATAAATCCTTTTATTAAGATTTAACAGGAATTTTCCAAAGTAAAGTTTTCCAATTTAAAGTATTAAATTGGAATTGAATGGAATTCGATTTGATAATAATCGAAATGAAATTCTATGGAGGAAGACTATAAATACATATGGAATTTAAAATGATTTGCCGTTATTCCATTTATATTATTAGTCGGATACCAAAATTGATATCGATTATATATTGATTTGTTTTTCCTCGAAGATTCCATAATTAATGGAATGTGGTTTGGGTTTATCGTGAATTGTGTTTTAAATGACATTAGTTCTTTAACCCAGATAAGGGCAGGATTACATGTTTGTCATTGTATTTCGAACTGTATGGTTGATCTCGGCAAAATATATATCTGTTTGGTGGCGGAGAACTTATTCTATTTCTTAACACCCTTCTCTGAGATGTACGAGCTCAAAGGTTATATATCGGCAGAAATCAGTAGTACGGCGTAGATTGTCGATGCGACATGTTTGTGTTTCCAAAGTTAATTAATCATTAATATAAATTTTTTGAATGATTGAAACTAAGGGTAGTTTTAATGAATCTTTAATTAGAATGAAATGGGAACTGATAGTTTAAATTATCAAATTTGGGAAATGATCGAGAATGGAGTATCACCAGTTTTGTTCTAAGCAATAGTTAAATCTTTGATTAGATTTGAATGGGAAATGGTAGTTAATTTTACCAATAACACCGTTGTATTAGATATGGAGTACGACCTGTTTTGCTCCATGGGATGAATAGGTTGGGATTGGGAAATTAAACAAATGATTACTTCGGTAAGGTGTGCTAATCCTGACTAGTTTGGAAAACCTTAATATGGTTTGAATTGATATCCAAAGGAAGATTAAAGAATAAAGTTTAAAGAGTTTATCTTTGATAAAATTAATGGGAACAAATCCCTAAAGATGCGAATATTTAAATAAAATAATATTCAGAATTGGAATGAGGCGTATGTTGTGTTTAATAACACTTGTTTATTATATACGCGAGTTATTCGGAAAGGCCGGGTTTATACCCATTCTGAATAACTAATTCGATGATATGTCGAGGATGAAGATGGTAGTTGAAGACCGAGGGTCTTCACAACGTTTGGATGATTAATGATGTCTTGATTGGGATGTACACCCAAGACAAGGTAATAAGTGGTGATCGTCCAGACGTACTTGGAGATCGACGGATATGCGAGGGCCTCTCTCCTATATTGGACATATGGGATGAGGAATAAGGTGCCTTCGGTTTCGTTCGGACCCCGAATGATCTTGTAAATGGATGTGTGTCTGACATTGGATTTTATTGTGTTGATTGATTTCTATTAATTATATATCTGTTTGGCAGCAGAGAATTTATTCTCTTGCTTAACGCCTTTCTCTGAGATGTACGATCTCAGAGATTATATATCAATAGATATCGGTCGCATGGCATGAATTGCCTGTGTGGCATGCTGAGATGAAAATGATCAAGGCTTCTATTGAAAAGCAGAGTCTCGTGGTTGATGATCAAAGCACGGCTTTAATACAACATAGTTTGTGTATAGTGTTAATTCGCAGGCCTCACACCTCGGTATGCGTCAAAAATGGGATATGGGAACCCAAGGAGGACATGACATTTCTTTCTAGCAATGGGTGGTGTAGGGGTTTTGCACGCCCTGACATTGTTATATTTTTAGCTATGTGGTTGTTGGATTGCGAGGCGCCTCGGATATATTGGTCTCTTCGGAGCCGGTGGATATAGGTCCTATAGGACCGGGAAACGTGTGTTCAGGAATTGCCAGTCCACTAACGTAAGTGTGGACCATCCTTAGAGGATCCAAGGGTCTTCTGCGGGAGATCCTGAGGCATTCGCTAGAGTGTCTCGAAGCAGGCGAGGTGTACATCCCTTGCCTCGATTCATGATGGAAATCCAATTTCCAATATGTGACATTTTGGTTTTGATAGTAGAGCCTAGTATTGGTGACATGATATATGGTACCCATGCCGTTTATGATTGATACATTTATATTTGAAGTTGTTTCATACACTTTACACTATAATAATATCAAAATGATCTGTTTTAAACGTACCAAGCATGTTTGGCTTATATAAGGTAAAACTCTATCCTCTGGCTTGCGTTGCATTGTGTGATAGGACCTGAGTCTTATAATTGCTTCATTGTTCTTTATTTAGCATTGCGCTGTTTTTTTTATGCACTAGTATTCTTGGGAGGAAACCCGTTCCGTGTTATACGGCGTGGTCCCTTGATTTATCTAACTTTAAAAATCAAATTAATAACTGTTTTAGTTCTCACACCAGTCACATGACCGACCTGGAGTTTATTATTTTAACCTAAACTCTGGGTGCTGCTATTTTCCACATGGGCAGCTAGTAGTTTTGGTTTTGCAGATTTATATTCACAGGATCCTGGTTTACAGCTGGAATGATATTCTGAAAGCTCTGTATCTGTGTATCTCTTTCAGTTGTGTTTTGTTATTTTCTGCTGTATTGTAAATTTGTAAATCTCTGATATTTATCACATGTATAGTATTTATTCGTACTCCGTATATTCCTGTACTCTGATGTAAATTGTTGTAACAAGCAATGAAATGTTCTTCTATTTGTGTTCTGATTTGTCTTATTCTCAAACAATCCATTCTTTCTCTTCTCTTCGAAGACCGAGGAAGTTCGGGTCGTTACATTTGGTATCAGAGCTTTGGTTTATAGTGCTCGAGAACAAGACATATTAGAACCGAATGAAAGAATTCATCAGAGATTGGATTAGTAATATCCAATGAGAATGACTCATTAGAGATGGGATCAGTAGTATCCTAGAACAAGTGTGAAGAGTGTTATCTTTCAAATAAAAATGGAAACCAATTTTGTTTTGAAAATTAAACCATTTATACATATTTGCATATTTTATTTGTATTGTATTTGGATAATCCAATATATAAAGATTTTACATATACGCCTTGCAAACGTGTATTCGAAGTTTTAATATACTGGATAGATATAGAATCACACTCTAGTCGCCCAGGCATGATTCTTATGATGAAGTATACCATCACCAGTATTTATGTTCGAGTTTCGGAAGTGGGATATCTATATATTTACAGTTGACTGGTGCGAGAACAAAAACTAGATTGGGTTTATTGTTGTGATTTGGCACCAAAAATATGATTTTTGACTTTGTATTAAAGTTATGTGTTTGAAACAGTAATCAACTGATTGATTGTTGGTTATGTTGTTTGATTATTAGTATGCCCGACAAATAGGTACATGTTTACTAATTTCTTGGGTTTGGAAGATTTATGAGCCGAATGGCTGGACGCTTGGCATTTTCTTTTTCTTTTTGAGATGAGAGGGCCTGTGTGGCGGTTTAGGGATTTTCCCGGTGCACCCCGTACAAAGGAGGTAATGGCGAAATTTTTCGAAAATTTAGGGTGTTAGCCAAATTTTTGAGAAATTTGAAAATTTTTAGAAATTGAAAAGTTGAAGAATGAACGCTAAACTGAAAGTTGAGTTGATTAGTTAAACAACTTTCAGCTCTGTTCCTTTTCGAGGATGAAAAGATTTTAAGTGGGGGAGATTGTAACACCCCGGAAAATAATAAGCAATTTAAAATTTTTTATTTTTCCAATTTTAATGAATTTTGAAGATTTAAAATGATTTATTTTAAATAATAACGACAAGAAATTTATTTTGAATAGAATTAGAATTTATATATTTATATAAATCAAACTTAGAATATAAATATTTATTTTAATTATAAAAGGAATTGAAAATGGTGCGGTAGTTTGAAAATTCGTTCTCAAATTTCAAATGAATGTAAAGGATTCAAAATATACCGGATTTTAGCGAAACCAAAAATATATTAGAATCTATTTGAAAATACCTTTCCAACGAATCCAAAAAATTGAAATTTCATAGCGGGAATAAAAAGTTATGCCCAATTGAAAATTCAGAATAGTCACTATGGAAATATAGCCCTCAGAAATAGCGATTTTGCTAACGACCTCCGTTTTCGACATAACCACTTTTGTTGGATCCGGAATGTCAAATTATTGCTTGATTCCTATTTTCATAATTTTTGGAATCAATATGCGAGCGTGGTGGATTTATGCGCGTTTGGTGATTTCAATTTGAATTTAATCGACTAGAAAATGACCGTTTTTCAAACGGTCTCCAAATTCGATGAAATTAGTTTTGTTAGGACCGTATCGTCAAAACATAGCCAAATTTATTTTTCTAGAATTTTTAGAGTCTGTATGTGGCCCCGGTAATTTAAAATGTACATTCAAATGTAATATAAATGGATTTATATTTTAATTTAATAGAAAACTAATCGAAACAGTTGAATTGGCTTATGAAACATATCCCATTGTGTTCGGAATGGGGGTACTTAGCTAAGGACGACAGTCGGTGGGCTTGATTTCGAATGAAAATTTGATTTTTGGGAAAAAATATATAATATAATATAAATATAAACTCTTTAAACCTAATTCCCACATAACACCACCACCCCAACCTTCTCTTCCCCTAAATCAGAAGGCCACGATCGGAAAAAAAGACGAGCCCCTCTACCCACCGCGCCAGCGCGAGCCACCACCCGCCTTCCTCCTCGAGACGGCCACCTCTCCCCGCCAACCCTCTTCTTAGAACCGCAACCCCAATAAGTCAAACCCTAAATCGCGCCGCACTTGTGCCTACCGCGCAACCAGAACGGGCCGCCGCTCCCCTCTGCCCCCCTCCGCCTCCCTGACCAACCACCTACCACTGGAGAAGCCTCCGACTACCCTCGAGCGCGCAAAAAAGTGAGTCTTTTTTTAGTTTATTTCAATTCTCTTATGTAATGATCAGTAAATAAAATTAGATTTTTTTTAAAGTAGATAAAAAAAGTTAGACATTTAAAGTAAGAAAAGATTAGATCTTTAAAGAGGTAAAGATAAGGTTTTAAAAAAGGAAATGGTATGATTTTTACTTAGGTAAAGACACGATTTTTGATATTAAAAAGTTATGATTTTTATTAATATAAAAATACGATTTTTAATAACATATAAAGATTATATTTTTATAAATAAAAATATGATTTTTGGCTTATAGAAAAATATGATTTTTATTTTTAATTATTTAAGGTAAGATTTTTAATTAGTAGAAGTAGAATTTTTGAATAAATAAAAATAGAAATTTTAAACATTAGATTTTGCGATAAAAATTCGATTTTTATACATATGAAGTAGAAATAAAAATATGATTTTTATTTATATAATAGAGATGTAAAAATGCAATTTTCAAATATATAAACATCATAATATAAAGGTGATTTTTATTATGAACAGCGTGGAAAAGAGTGCGATAGAACAGACTGACGGTAAAACGGAATCCGAACTGTTTAGAAATAAAGAATGACGGAGTGGAAACACTAGGTGAGAACGACTCACTTTAATTTTATTTTCTAGTTAAAATATATACTAGGATGTAGACAGTGCTTAGCAGCACCCGACATCCATCGTCCATAGGCCATGGACGACTTGCTTGTTTGTTTGATTGTGCCGTGAAAATTGATTGTGTGATGTGGAATAGAATAAGATATTTTATAGTTAAAAATATAATTTTTAATGTGTATATGAATAAAATAAATATTCATTTACAATTTGGACGATTTGTATTTGTACACACATTTGACTGATATGGATTGGGACGATATATTTTACATGTCGCCCAACTGCACAAATAAAATTCATTATTTGTTGATTGAAACCCACACGGGTATTGGAATGATGTTGGACATACACTAATCCCAATATTTAGTTGTATGTCAATCGATTGGCTGACAAGCTATGTAAGCGTTGAATATTTATATTTAATGCTTATGCAGTGTAGAATGCACTCTGGATGATGGTTGACTGTATTTGATTGTTGTTGTATACGTGTGTTGTATGAAATCCATATAAATAACGTTATATGGTAATTAACTATGTCTGATCCCAAGTCAGAAAGAATGAATATTTTAAAATAACAATTATTTTAAAATAACGAATATTTTAAAATAATATTCAGTAAAAGATCAAAATATGGTTTTGATGTCCGATTTGGGATGGACACGAATATATTTAAATATATAAAGACGTGTTGATTAGATTAACGCCATTTTGACGTGAACGATATTCATATCGATTTTATTCATTTTTATAATGAATTTCGAAAAGGAATTGATTTAATGTTTTGAAAATACTATCATTTATATATCGATGATATGGAATATTCAATTTTGATTTGAAATTGAATATGAAGTTGAAATCGTTTTGAAAACGAATTTAAAATGATTTATAAAATACGTTTTAAATGGAAATCGACGAAATATATATAATATATATTTTATGTATAATGGCCTGAATAGAACGCACTGCGGCAGTTCGCGAATTTCGACCATTGACTTCGAACGGACATTACAGGGGATCCGACCGTCGGATTCTCCTAAAACTGGAACCGTTTGGTTCGTATTGAAAAGAGCTTTCTAATGAATATGAGAGATTTGAAATCTAACGGTTGGATTTTTAATTATTTCAAATCAAATTTGGAAAAGGTCATTGTAACTGCAGTTCGATGACCGTTTATGGAAATCGACTGAACGTGCCTTGATAAAATTATTAAAAATATTAATAATTTGTGTAAAATCATAATAAATGATTTGGAAAGAATTGGGATGAAAAATTCCATATTTGAAAATATAAAATTATATCATTATTGAAATGAACTTGTTATGAACTAGAATTATAAATCCAATATTTTTAAATAATTAAATTGGATATGAAATGGTTTTAAAAATAACCGGAATTTCCAATATATGAATTGGAATGGATTTGAATCGAAATTATCTTCGGAATATTTCGATATTGGATTCCGTGATTATCTGGATATTGTGGAGGAATTTGGAAGATATATATATCGTTATTCCAATACGATATTTGTTGATTTCAGAATTTGATATTGAATATAAGCCGATATATTTTCTATTTAGAGCCTTTTATTTAATATCAAATGGGATTTGGGTTTGTCGTGAATGTTGTCTTCATTAGCACTATTCTTAAACCCAGTTAAGAAAAGATTAAATCATTTTATATAGATTTAATGAAGTATACTAATTAATTAATATTTAATTGGAATTGAAGTTGAATTGATTTGTGCGTTTGTCGTGAATGGTGTTTTAAATAACACTTGTTCTTTAACCCGATAGTAAATGGAATGTGAATTGGGTTTATTATGAACTGTGTTTTTAACAACATTCGTTCTTTAACCCTATTTACAGTGAAATGTGATTTGGAATTTATAAATCTTTTTATTAAGATTTAACAGGAATTTTGCAAAGTAAAGTTTTCCAATTTAATATATTAAATTGGAATTGAATGGAATTCGATTTGATAATAATCGAAATGAAATTATGTGGTGGAAGACTGTTAATACATATGGAATTTAAAAGGCTTTTCCATTATTCCATTTATATTATTAGTCAGATATGGAAACTGATATCGATTATATATTGTTTTATTTTTCCGTGAAGATACCATAATTAATGGAATGTGATTTGGGCTTATCGTGAACTTTGTTTTAAATGACTTAGTTCTTCAACCCAGTTAAAGGCAGGATTACATGTCTGTCATTGTATTTCGAACTGTATGGTTGATCTCTGCTAAATATGTATCTGTTTGGTGGTAGAGAATTTATTCTCTTGCTTAACACCCTTCTCTGAGACGTACGAGCTCAAAGGTTATATATCGGCAGAAATCAATAGTACGGTGTAGATTGTCGATGCGACTTGTTTTTGTTTCCAAAGTTAAAGAATCATTAATATTGATTTTTGGAAATATTAAAACAAAGGGGAGTTTTAATGAATCTTTAATTAGATTGAAATGGGAACTGATAGTTTAAATTATCAAATTTGGGGAAGGATCGAGAATGGAGTATCACCCGTTTTGCTCCAAGCGATAGTTAAATCTTTAATTAGATTTGAACGGGAAATGGTAATTAATTTTACCAATAACACCGTTGTG
Source organism: Allium sativum (assembly GCA_030737875.1). Lineage (NCBI taxonomy): Eukaryota > Viridiplantae > Streptophyta > Magnoliopsida > Asparagales > Amaryllidaceae > Allium > Allium sativum. The sequence goes on along the minus strand of CM060912.1, from coordinate 269,201,618 downwards.
TTAGATATGGAGTATGACCAGTTTTGCTCCATGGGATGAATAGGTTGGGATTTGGAAATTAAACAAATGATTACTTCGGTAAGGTGCGCTAATCCCGACTAATTTGGAAAACCTTAATATGGTTTGAATTGATATCCAAAGGCAGATTAAAGAATAAATTTTAAAGAATTTATCTTTGATAAAATTAATGGGAACAAATCCCTAAAGATGTGAATATTTAAATAAAATAATATTCATAATTGGAATGAGGCGTATGTTGTGTTTTATAGCACGTGTTTATTATATACGCGAGTTATTTGAAAAGGTCGGGTTTATACCCATTCTGAACAACTAATTCGACGATATTTCGACGATGAAGATGGTGGTTGAAGACTAGGTGTATTCACATCGTATGGATGATTACTGATGTCTTGATTGGGTTGTACATCCAAGATGAGGTAATAAGTGGTGACCGTCCAGACGTACTTGGAGATCGACGGATATGGGAGGGCCTCTCTCCTGTATTGGACATATGGGACGAGGAATAAGGTGCCTTCGGTTTTGTTCAGACCCCAAACGAACTTGTAAATGGATGTCTGTCTGACATTGGATTTTATTCTGTGTTTATTAATTTCTATTTAATATATATCTATTTGGCGGCGGAGAATTTATTCTCTCGTTTAATGCCGTTCTCTGAGACATATGAGCTCAAAGGTTATATATCGATAGATATCAGTCGCATGGCGTGAATTGCCTACGTGTCATGCTGAGATGAAAATGATCAAGGATTCTATTGAAAAGCAGAGTCTTGTGGTTGATGATCAAAGCACGACTTTAATACAACATAGCTTTGTGTATAGCGTTAATTCGCGGGCCTCACACCTCGGTATGAGTCAAAAACGGGATAAGGGAACCCAAGGAGGACATGATGCTTCTTTCTAGCTATGGGTGATGTCGGGGTTTTGTGCGCCCTGACATTGTTATATTTTACCTATGTCGTTGTTGGATTGCGAGGTGCCTCGGATATAATGGTCTCTTTGGAGCCGATGGATATAGATCCTATAGGACCGGGAAACGTATGTTCAGGAATTGCCAATCCACTAACGTAAGTGTGTACCGTCCTTGGAGGATCCAAGGGTCTTCTGCGGGAGATCCTGAGGCATTTGATAGAGTGTCTCGAAGCTGGCAAGGAGTACATCCCTTGCCTCGACTCATGACGAAAATCCAATTTCCAATACTTGACATTTCGGTTTTGATTATAGAGCCTAGTATTGGTGACATGATATATGGTACCCATGTCGTCTATGATTAATACATTTATATTTGAAGTTGTTTTCATACACTTTACACTATAATAGTATCAAAATGATCTCTTTTAAACGTACCAAGCATGTTTGGCTATTATAAGGTAAAACTCTATCCTCCAGCTTGCGTTGCATTCTATGATGGGACCTGAGTCTTATAATAGCTTGATTCTTCTTTATTTAGCATTGCGCTATTTGTTTTATGCACCGGCATTCTTGGGAGGAAACCCGTTACGTGTTATACGGCGTGGTCCCTTGATTTATCTAACTTTAAAAATCGAATTAATAATTGTTTTAGTTCTCACACAAGTCACATGACTGACTTGGAGTTTATTGTTTTAACCTAAGCTCTGGTTGCCCCTATTTTCCACATTGGCAGCTAGTAGATTTGGTTTTGTAGATTTACATTCACATGATCCTGGTTTACAGCTAGAATGATATTCAGAAAGCTCTGTATCCGTGTATCTCTTTCAGTTGTGTTTTTGTATTATTTTCCGCTGCATTGTAAATTTGTAAATCTCTGATATTTATCAAATATATAGTATTTATTCATACTCCGCATATTCCTATACTCTGATGTAAATTGTTGTAATAAGAAATGAAATGTTCTTCTGTTTGTGTTCTGATTCGTCTTGTTCTCAGAAAATCCGTTCTTTCTCTTTTCTTTGGAGACCGGGGAAGTTCGGGTTGTTACATCTAGACGAACTATTTACACACAAATACAATTTGTTAATCCATATACTCATATATGTATATACACATCTCCTGAACCATGATAAATCTAATACAATACGCGTATACATATCCTATTATGTCTCATAGACAGTGATACATCTAAGATAATAGTAAAAGATTTGTAGACTCTGCCTAAAAAAATAGATGGAAATATAGAGATATACAATAGCAGTTTGGTTCTTTTAAGGTACATAACTTGGCTATGCAAATCAAATCAATAACACTAGTTTAGTTTACCTACGTCTACAACTCTCTTGCATTCAGATTAAGCTCCTTCAGCCAACCTTTTATTTAATCTGTCTCACTGAACTCCAATTGGATAGATGCTTAAGCCTCTTGCTCGTGCCATTTTAATAATTAGGTTGTAGTACTGAACTTTCAACCCACATGAAACATGACCTATCTGAATTGCCATGGCTATATCACGCACCTCCTCTTCAGCAAGCTCTGTCTCTTGCTATATCATCAGTAATAGCACCCAGTCCTATATGAAATGCACACATGAACTGCCGTGGCAACATCACATACTTCCTCTTCAGTAAGCTCTATATTTTGCTATATCATTTGTTTCCATTCTTGACACTCATCTCACTTCAGCTACACCTTTTTTGGCAGCTGCCTTCCATTTACTACATTGTTTAGACCATTTATCGCACATGCCACATCTTTCTTGTCATTGTTTAGACCATTTATCGCGCATGCCACATCTTTCTTGTCACAATTTATAAAACTATGGGTGTATATTTTAACGAATAGTAGAATAATCTATTCCTATATTTTGGCAATTAGTTCAAAACTTATTGTAAGTAAAAACATGGAAGTAAACACCATTTAATGACCTTCGTACAAGGCATTGATAGATGTGTTTAAACTGTCAATAGAATATGGGGAAATTCTTTGAGATATTTCATAACCAATTCATTTGTATGTGTACCTATTAAAATATGGCAGCTGAAGATAATCTTCACTATACATTTCATATATTTTCATCATATTCTTAAATTTACAATTTTAAAGAAATATAGCTCAATATGTTACTATTTTCCCTTCGTTTTTCTATTGTTTGGAAAAATTTCTACTTTAAAAAATATACTGCCCATATTTTCTGCAACAATTGTTTGTTGACATAATGCAACAGTTATATAATAGGATGTCTTTTGAACCCACATACCAAATTTTTTAACAGAATATATTCATCTTCAAATCGTATTTATATGGGTAGAGCTTCATGAACTAGTTGCATAGTCATCAATCCCCTAAAATGAATCATGCAGTTAAGGGAATGACCAAGCAATCCCGTGCTTTACACATGGGTCTTCAAAAAATAATTTAGTTTTAGTTGCAGAGAAAACAGTTAAAAATATAAAATATTCTATTTACAGGGACTAATGTGAAACATGAGTGTAATATCAATTACAAATATGAATCCAAGTACCAAACCCTTATTGTATTAGAGCATCTCCAACAGTGGCTCAATTCATGTTCTGAATCATGAATTGAGGCCAAAACACCCCCAATAGACATTCTTATCCTGAATATTTAGGGGAAAATTAAGAGGCCAATTTTGAATCTGGAATTAGCCTCACACATAGATTTTTTCGGCTCGCTATGCTACGAACCAAAAAAATTGGTGCGCCATTGCCCACGCCTGATGACCATTGCCCATTGTAACGACCCAGGGATTTTAGACCCTGAAAATCAACACAACACCATGTTGACTATTCAAGCATTGGAAATACTAGACCATTTATAGAAAGAAGTTAGAGGGTGAGAAATAGAAAGAAATAAAGTTAGAGTAGAAAAGAAGATCACAACAGAATCAAAGCAAACAAGAATCTCACAACGTAACGAACAAATATATTATATAACAACTTTTTAAATACAAAACCATAGCTGTAATACATACCATTATCATAGTATCACATATAACATCATAGCGGAAATAAACTCTACATATATCTAATGTTGAAGCCACATGCTCCAAGCTTCTCCGAGTATATCTGAAAAATCCCAACTACTTGACTGCCGGTACAAATTTGGGCACCCAAGAGTTTAGGGAAAACAAAACAAAATAAACTCTGGGTCAGTCATGTGACTGGTGTGAGTAAACTCTAATTACTTGGTTTAACTTTTGAAATCCTTTTTAAAAGAAATGATAATCATAAGACCGATCCACATATTAACACAAATGGTTTTTACCTTACGATAACCCAAAATATTTCTTAAGATCAACATTTTCTGATATTATAATAATGTCTAAATCAGGTAAATAGCAATCTAGCAGAACGGTTTCATCTCAGGCTCTACATATATAATATACAATCAAAAACCACGGGCACTTATTGGGTAATGGATTCCAACTATAACAATGTATGAAACCACCTTTCGATCAGTGTACTCTAGAAGCGATACATTGGAGTTCAACAAGAACATCTTGTAACTCGGCCACACATGACCGTCCATTTATTTCGCTTGAATGTTCCGAATATATTGTCACCTTACGGTTGGTATACCAAAATGACTACTCGTGGGAGATATAGAATTGAAAGAAGTAACAAATATGAATATTCTCTAAATGGTGACAATATACCCTTATTGGGTGCGACCCACTTAGCCATGTTGCCTTCCCAATTTTCGTCATTTCCTGGTTGATGAGGGCTTAGGTCATTACGTACTATTATACAGATCAAATCTATATTTACTTTGATTGCCACATCATCATACCCGCCAAATTACAAATTTATTTCCCTCAAACACCACAGGCATAAAGCTAAGAGAAACGAATTTCTCCGCCACCAATGTAAATAGGTTTGCAGCGATCAAGTTACGTGACCTATTAGATATACTATGTCAGATACTCGTCCATACATGTTGTCCTAGGACTAGACAAACCCAAGGCACTATTCCAGAACAGCCCTTGCATAAATACTATCTTCAATTTTCTTCATCATATTTGATTCACAACGCTAGTGCACATACGGAGTGTTTTTCAGATAATAAATCTGATCCCGGTCTCTCCGTATAGACAGCTGAAATGGTCAAAACTTTGATAGTCAGCTATTTAACTATCAAAGGAAAACATGTGTACAAACAACGCTCGTATTCTCAAATGGAAACCTTACTGATCAATCATCACTTCATTTCCCAATTTCCCATTTTTTTTCTTTAAAACCTGTTTTACTTCTCACGATTTTCTTGGAAAATGTTTCCATATATTCACAACTCTTTTTATTCCCCTAATTCGAAAATACACGCCATTAACACTGGAAGACATTTCCATACATTATTCATGCATCACTATCCATCGGTCACTAACTGTAAACCAGTAAGAGAACAACTCCCTAAGTATTAACCCCAAAGGCCGAAACCAACATCAGATCGATACTCAGAAAGCCATTCAACATAACTAATCTCCAGTCGGCTTTTAATTTCCTTAACTCCATTCTTAATTTCTTATTTACACAAATCATTTCCTTTTATGACCATTTAAATCTTGCAAAACATTTGCCCTAAAATCGTTATTCACTTTATAACATGGATATTATTTTTCTATAGAAATCTGGTAATAGTTTATTAAATTAGATCTTGATTTAAATAAGTTTATCATTACAGTTTAAAATCCCATCTCTCTAGTTCTTTTATAAATTCATATTGTTATTTTACTTTATAAACTCCATTTATAAACCAATTTCTTGTTAATTATATATCAATCTTATTACTATATCTCAATTACACTTTCGATTATAAACTATTGTTTTTTAAACCAAATATTAACTATCTCATTAATTTCTAAGTTTTTAAATTCTGTAATTCCTAAAATAAATTATCTTATAATATTCGACATAGTCGAAATCAAATTATAATTCCTTATGTGTTTATTTCAATTATCTTTACACTTCGAACATCAAAATAAATTCCTTGTTTACTTTTCCATAAGTTCCCAATTTATTTAATAAAATTAAATAATATTATTTATAAAAATCGCTTATAAATAAATTCACTTGTTTGAATATAATTAAAACAAGTTATTTTATTTTTTCTCAATCGAAATTCGATTTCTATATTACAAATAGATTATCCTTTTTGAAACCCCAATTTACTTTCCAATATATTCGATTATATTTTATGGTATTTCAATATCAATTATTTTAGGTCAATGTTGTTTAAAACATCCCAAACACACAATAATCAACCATAGATTATTTGTCACATCATGTAGTAATATATGAAAAATAACAATATAATTGTTGAGGGATCCAGTTGGATTCCTCCAACCTATTTCCCTGCATCCACGTACGTTAATCACAATGATAACAGTAATTTCATAAAAATATGAAATAATAAATTGACTAGAATCAATATTAAATCCACGTTATATATATAACAGTATATAAATAATTTCAAACAATTAATTAGAAAATCATCCAAGCAACATCACACACATCATTTAATCCTTTGTACCAATATTATATAACGTTTATAAAATTGTAGAACTGATCAGTATTAGTGATTTACTCACTTTGGTTGGTTATCGTTAAATAATGAATAATGGTCGGTTGGTTTGATCATGCTTTTTAATTTGCCATAAATTCAAACGTGCTCCAAACAGTTCCAAACTAGCTTCGACGCGTAGTCTGCGATCATATGATCCCAACAGATCAGACCGTTCGTGATTCTGACAATGTATGGATAAGATATTATATTAACAAGTATATATATAGTTTTTAAATTAAATTAACCATTTTATTTTAAATCTTGGACCTTACCTTTTAAACACTTCCCATTAATCCAACCCAAACCTGCACTACAATTCTTCTCCCTGGACAAATTAAAATCCACATGATCCCATTTCAATATCCGCTTACGTCCCATGCTATAGCCAGTATGTAAGTCCCCCTTTCTATACTTTATTTTCATTTTTCGATATACGTGGGCTTCACTATTTAAAAACTGGTCCATGAACATATACTAAATCCACGCATGAAAATATAACCTACCCGTATGCCACATCTTCTTCTGCCTCAACAATATCATGCTCCAGCATTTGTTTCCGATACCATAACTTCATGTTTTATCCCCATTTTTCTTCCACTTCACTAATCAATACCATAACTCATTCCCTAGCTTCTTCTTGAGAAGAATATAACACACTCCAGTTTTTCCCAAGCCCCTTTGCCGCTGCTTCGCAACTCCCCCTACTGAAATGTTCTATCCATTCCACTTTCCCTCTTTTACATTCAAAGCCACTCCTTCACCATTGCTACGTTCACGTGTATTTCACCCACTGCAGATTCACGTTCACCTCGTCGTCAGCCTCTACGGGCCGACCAACGTCAAGCCATCAACGCTCGCAACTCCTATGTTGTGTGAGAACCCCCATGCATGTAACTCTAAAGATTCGCACCCTTTTTCCATGCGTATGTGCTGATGTCTCGCCCCCACTACAGAAATACGAGCGCCATATAATCTTCGAGCATCATAGCGTCGCTCGAGTAGCCGGCGAACCATGCTAGAAAGTATGGTATCAAGCTTCTAGTATTCACAGATTAGAGCTTTTTATTTACTCGTTGTTTGAATTAGAAAAGAGAAGACAAAGGTTTATTTGAAGCCATTAAACAATCGGCATGACAATGGAAGCAAACATAGAAGTGCTGCAAACGTTTGCGATAGAGAGGTTAAGCCAGAGAAGAAGAGGGAGCAGAGAAGGTGGTGAAAGAGCGGTGCTGAGTTAGACATTAGAGTAGGCCTTTGAAGAGTGAAAATTATGTTCAGTATAATATAAATAAATCAGGAAAGTTAGCAAAGTAAATTGGGTACAGTATATTTATATATAACAATACTTCTGGCCTAAGTAAACGCACATATCTTCTAAGTGGCAAAGATGATATTATTCATTTCTACAGTTGAGCAAAAGATTATTAAGTGACGTGTCGGAAAATTGTGCAGGAGCTTCCTTAGGCATAAAGTACGTAAGGAGGGAAACAGATTCTGTGCGTTAGTCTATACACTATAAATGAGTTTTCACTTCAATCTTCGTGCACTGATTTTGAAAGCATAACATAGGTTGTTTTATACTTTAGGTGTGCTTTTTTTCCTTTCTTCAACATGAAGGAACCGATATCTTACAACTAAAGTTTGTCCAGTTAATATGGGTTTTATTTATAATGTTTTTGTGTACCCTGTTAAATAGAACTCCATTCGTTTCGAACTGCTAACGACAAAAATAAAAATACCGTTGATACGAGTAATGTGTCACAATCCCAAAAATATAATAAAATGGACAAGATAACTTATTCTGTGGAACCCCAAAATGCTGATATAAGGTGCAAAATATTCAAATAAAAATGTGCTTATTTTCAAAAATAAAAATTACAGAATTTTTTTATAAATTAAATTATAACTACATCTCAAATATCTCATCCAAATTCGAATTAAATAATTTAATATAATTAAATTATCGTTATGGTTTATAAACGATTTTACAGCGACTATTTGAAATTTTGATTTGGACATAACTCGTAATACATAAGACGAAATCCCAAATTTTCACTTCCATTAGAAAAATACAGCTCAACAGATTCGAACGTTTCTTGTTTCGAAGAAATCTGGCTTATAATGAATCATGTATATTCAGTTGAAGTTCAAATTGTAATATTACGAACTTCCACGACATTACGAGCTCGTTTATAATTTATTATAAATTAATATGTTCAACAATCGTTTAAATAAAAGATTCGTTATTCTAATTTATTTCTAAACTGAGTTAAATATTTTATACTATCTAATATACACAATATTGCACAATCAACTAATTTCTACCATTTCAGAATAATTATTATTATCCCGTTATTTATATTAATTAAATATTCCACTTTATATAGTTCAAATCATTTAATTTACAAATTAATATATTAAAATAATTAAATTAATTAATTAATATATTGTTAAAAATATGAAAAACGTTACATTACTTCCCCCTTAAAAGAATTTTGTCCAAGAAATTACTAAGTCAAAAAAATGTTGTTACCCTATTTTTACTTTACTTCTTAACTTCATTTTTAATTAAATCAATCAATTTCAATTAAAATATTAATTCATTTTTATTAACATAATTTTTCAAGAATTCAGGAAAATTTCTAACAGCTTAAATTATGGAAAAAATTCGCCAACTCGTCTCTCTAGGCCTTCTTCAACCCAAAAGAAAATTAAACAACCGAACGACCTGTCAAACTGGCTCACAAATCTCATATTCAAATATAATATTTAATTATAATTTAAACTCATATCTTCTTTTTGGTCATTCAAATCTATCTCTTCCAACAGTTATTCAGTCATCATATAGAGATGCATTTCCAATTGATCTCCAATCAAATTATTCTCAAATCCAATCATTATCTTATATCCACAATGAATTCCATTCTCAATCTCTAGTCTCATTCTCGATTCCAAATTCAACAATTCAATTCCACCTATACCGGATTATCTCTAATCCAATCCAATTTTATTTAACTTGGTTTAAGTTAAATTCTAGTTTATTTATTTACTTTCACTATTTCCATTTATTTAACTTCATAAGTTAAATTTAAATTTCAAAAATTCAAATTTCTTGGTTTTATTTCAAATCAGCTTGAAATCATATATAATAATAACAATTCAAGACATTTGAATTTCTAAACAATATAATTCCTCAAAATAATTCAAAAACAAAATCTTTGGTAGTAATCCGCCACTTAGAAACACGAAAATGAACACTGATGATGTCCAGATCACCATCAGAATTATTTCCCAGCGATCGAAGTGAGTTCAATACTATATGTAACAACCCGGAAATTTTGAGCCAATTTAAAATTTTTATTTCGGCAATATTGACGAATTTTGAATATTTAAAATGAATTATTCTAAATAATAACGACGAAAAATTTATTTTGAATAGAAATAGAACGTATATATTTATATAGATCGTCGTTAGAAAATAAATAATTATTTATAACTATAAAAGGAATTGAAAATGGCGCGGTAGTTCGAAAATTTGATTTCAAACTTCAAATGAACATACAGGATTCAAAATAAACCGGATTTTAGTGAAACCAAAAATATTATAATCTATTTGAAAATTTCTTTCCAAGGAATCCGAAAAATTGAAATTTCATAGCGGGAATCTACGTCCAGTTGAAAATTCAGAATAGTCGTTATGGAATTCTAGCCCTTAAAAAGTGAAATTTTGCATATGAGCTCAGAATTCGAAGAGATAAATTTTTCTGGATTCAAAATGACAAATCATTGTTGAGTTCCAAAGGGCGCGTCGAATGGAGTTAGTATGTGGCCGTGCGAGCTAAAACAGTTCAGGGTAAAACAGGCAGTCATTTTACAAAGGAACGTTATTGGTACAACCTCAGAATTCGATTCCATTTATTTTCTTGGATTCGTATCATCTAATAATGGTTAAATCCAAAAGGGAATGATGTTTGGAGTTAGCATGTGAGCGTGCAAGAAGAAATAGTGCGCCAAAATCGCATTTTTAGAGCTTATCTTAGCATTTTTGAGAATTTTAACAGATAGTCAAACGAATTCGGAATTCGATGAAACTTGTTTTGTTGGACTCGTCTTCACGTATACTATCTCGTGTCCAAAATCCACAGCAAACGGAGGTCGTTTGCATTCGAAAGATAGGCGAGACGCGAGCATATAATCACTTTTCCTCTAATTCTTTTCTCACTTCTTCCTTTCTCCTTCTACCTCCAAAAAGAAAATAAATGGCCTCCTCCTCCACCGTGTTGCTGCCGCCTTTCCTTCCGTTGCCACCACCCACCGTCGCCGCTCCTCCTCCCCTCCGACCACCCCACCTCCTTCTCTCTCACTCCTCTCTCTTCTCTTTGTTTTTTTTGCAAACCCTAGCCCCTAAATCCACCACCACCCGGCTCCGTGAACCCCACCACCGCACCTCATCCACCTCCCACGTCCAATCAGGCTCAGCGCCGCCACCTAACACCCCAACTCCGCCCGTGGGCCCCTCGTTCTCCAAAAACCCATTTTTCACAAAAATCCCGTTTTGCATAAAACACCCTGTCACTATTTCACGGATAACTCCCAAACCGTGCATTTCTAGCCAAAACTCCTCTAAACCAAAGTCGAAGAGCACGATTTTCTTTTCGATTTGGTATACTATAGTCCTATTTTGCATTGCGGAGTTTTCGGGAAAACGCGTCCAAAGTCTGTAGTTCAAACACTGTCAAAATGCTGTCTTTTCACGATTTTTGGCGAAATGGCACATTTTCGGAAGGAAGACCACTAGGTGAAAGTTGTCTGGAATGGCGCGTTTAAGCTAGAAAAAAGACGGTGTGAAGATTGGAGCTCGTTTGCAAATTCTGGAACCAAGACAGCAAATCCAGGCATTAGAAAAAAATGTGAGTTTTCTCCGCTTTAAAGCTTCTATGGTTTTTGAAGAATGAAGTATGTAAAATATGATTTTTATATAGTAGAGATAATAAAAATATGATTTTTATATTATAGAAAGAATAAAAATACGATTTTTATATTATATAGATAGTAAAGATTTAATTTTATTATATGAACAACGATATAAAAATAGAATTTTTATCCATATAGCGTAGTTATAAAAATGTGATTTTTATATACATAGCAACAATATGAATATGTGATTTTTATATATGTAGTGATTACGGGAAACGAAAGTGACAAAAGGCGAGCACGACGAAGATTTCTACGTATGAGGAGTCGCGGTGTTTGGTTTAGCTAGTCGCTGAGAACTTCTCACTTTAAATCTTGTTTTTCTAGTTAAATTATATTCTAGGATGCAGACGGTGCTTAGCAGCACCCGACACCTGTCGTCCATAGACCATGGGCGACTTGTATGTTTGTTTGATGTGTTGTGAAGTTATTCTGTGATGTTGATGTGAAATGGAAAAAAATAGATTCATGTGTTGAGTAGGAAAAATATTCATGTGTTGAAATAAATTGTTTATCGTTAAAAATATATTTTTTAACGTGAATGTGAATAAATAAATATTCATTTACAAACCGTACTATGTACACCTATTTGAAGGACATTGATTGGGATGATAATACACGTCGCCCAGCTGCACAAATAATATTCGGTGTTTATGGATTGAAACCCCACATGGGTGTTAGGATGATATTTGGCGTACACTAATCCGAATTATTTAGTTGTATGTCGATCGATTGGTCGATAGAATGTGTAAGCGTTAATTATCTATATTTAATGCTTATGCAGTTGCGTGGTGCACTTTGGAGGATGGTTGATTATTTATCGTTGCTATTATATACATGTGTTGTACGGAACTAACATAATATGGTAATTGATTGGGCTTCATTCCAATTGGGAAAATAAAGAATATTATAAATAGTCATGTTTGGACGATGCTCATGTGTTGAGAATATTCATGTGTTGAAACTTATCATGTGTTGAGTAAAATATTTTAAACAATAAAATCTATATCGTTATCATAATTTTATGAAATATATTAAATAACAAAAATAGTCATGTGTTGAACGATACTCATGTGTTGAGAATATTCATGTGTTGAATAAAGTATACATTCATGTGTTGAAGAAGATATTCATTTTTTGAATAGAATAACGAAGTTATTGAAATATATAAAGCCGTGTTGATTAGAAATGCGCCATTTTGACGCGAACGATATTTATATCGATTATATTCATTTTTTTAATGAAGATAGAAAAGAAAGTGATTTCAAAATATAACGTTTTGAAAATATTATCATTTATATAGTAATGATATGAAATATTCATTTTTGATTCGAAATTGAATATGAAGTTGTAATCGTTTCGAAACGAATTTAAAACGATTTATAAAATACGTTTTAAAAGAAAATAGATGAAATATATAATATATATATACACTATATATATTGGCCTGAATAGAACGCGCTGTGCCACGGCAGTTCGCGAATTTCGACCATTGACTTCGAATTGACGTTGCGGGAGATCCGACCGTTGGATTCTCCTGAAACTGGAACCGTTTGGTTCGTATCGAAAAGAGCTTTCCAATGAATATTAGAAATTTGAAATCTAACAGTTGGATTTGGAATTATGTCCAAATCAAATTTGGAAAAGGTCGATGTAAGTGCAGTTCGGTAGCTGTTATTGAAAACCGACTATACGGGCCTAGATAAAATTATTAAAAATAATAATAATTTGTGTAAAATAATAATATATGAATTGGAAAGAACTGGGATAAAAATTACACATTGGAAAGGATAAAATATATTTTTATCGAAATGAACTAGTTTTGAACTAGATTTGAAGTGGTTTTAAAAATAATCAAAATTTCCAATACGTGAATTGGAATGGATTTGAATTGAAATTATCTTCGGAATATTTTAATGTTGGATTTCATGATTATACACATATGGTTTTGGGAATTTGAAAGATATATTTTATATTGTTATTTCCAATACGATATTTGTTGGTTTCAGAATTTGATATTGAATATAAGTCAGTATATTTTCTATTCAGAGCCTTGTATTTAATATCAAATGGGATTTTGGGTTCGTCGTGAATGGTGTCTTAAATAACACTGTTCTTGGACCCAGTTTAGAAAAGAATAAATCTTTTAACTAAGATTTAGTGAAATTGTCCAGTTAATTAGTATTTAATTGGAATTGAATTTAAATTGGTTTTTGGGTTTATCGTGAGCGGTGTTTTGAATAACACCTGTTCTTTAAGCCAATTAACAATGGGAAGTGATTTTTGGTTTATCGTGAACCGTGTTTTAGATGACATTGGTTCTTTATCCTAGTTAAAGACAAGATATTGATTAGTGGGAAGATTAAAACTATGTGGAATTTTAATGAATCGTTAATTAGGTTAAAGTGAGCGAGAATGGAGTATCACCAGTTTTTCTCCAAGCGATAGTTAAATCTTTAATTAGATTTGAATGTGAAATGGTAATTAATATTTACTGATAAAACCGTGATGTTAGATATGGAGTATTACCAGTTTTGCTCCATGGGATGGATAGGTTGGGATTGGGAAATAAAATAAATAATTACTTCGGTGTGGTTCGCTAATCTCGACTAGGTTGGAAAACCATAATATGGTTTGAAATGCTATCCAAAGGAAGATTAAAGAATAAATTTAGAAGAATTTATCTTTGATAAAACTAATGGGAACCTTTCCCTAAGATTGTGAAAATTTGAATAAAAGAATATTCTGAATTGGAATGAGGCATATGTTGTGCTTGTGTAACACGTGTTTATTATATACGCGGGTTATTCGGAAAGGCTGGGTTTATACCCATTCTGAATAACCAATTCGATGATAAGTCGAAGATGAAGACGGTGGTTGAAGACCGGAAGTCTTCACATCGTTTGGGTGATTACTGATGATCTTGATTGGGCTGTACAGCCAAGAGGAGGGAAACACTTGGTGATCGTCCAGACGTACTTGGAGATCGATGGATATGAGAGGAAAGTGCCTCCGGTTTAGTTCAGACCCAGAATGAACTTGTAAATGAACTATGTGTTTGACATTGGATTTTATTCAGTGTTGATTGATCTCTATTAAGTATACATCTGTTTGGTGGCGGAGAATTTATTCTCTTGCTTAACGCCCTTCTATGAGACGTACGAGCTCAGAGGCTGTATATCGATGGACATCGGTCACATATAGTGAATTGCCTGTGTGGCACGCCTAAGTGGCAAATGATCAAGGCTTCTGTTGAAAAGCAAAGTCTTGTGGTTGATGATCAAAGCACGGCCTGTTTGGCATAGCTTTGTGTATAGCGTTAATTCGCGAGCCTCACACCTCGGTATGAGTCAAAAATGGGATAGTGACCGTTGGGAGAACACGACATTTCTTTCTATCTATGTGTGATGTCAGTGACCTACCAGCCCTGACATTTATATACTTTTAACTTGTGTGGTTGTTGGAATGCGAGGCACCTCGAATATATGATCGATAATTGGCACTATGTGAGCCGACGTACAGACCATTATATAGGTCCTTTAGGACCGGGAAACGTGTGTTCAGGAATGACTAATCCTCAAAAGTAAGAGAGGACTGGCCCAACCGATTCCAAGGATCGCTGCGTGTGGTCCTGAGATATTTGCTAGAGTGTCTCGAACAGAGAGGAGCTTGCCCCTTGCCTCGACTCATGATGGAATCCAATTTCCAATACGTGACCTTCGGTTTTATTTGTAGAGCCTAGTACGGCGACATAGTGGTATGGGTCACTTATGTCGTCTATGATTTATACATTATGATTGAAGTTGTTTTCTTCACATATGGTAATAATAAAATATGAAATTTCACGTACCAAGCATTTTTGGCTATTATAAGGTTAAAACCCTATCCTCCGGCTTGCGTTACATTGTGTGATGGGACCTGGGTCTTATAATAGCTTCATTTTTCTTTATTTAGCATTGCGCTGTTTGTTTTATGCACTGGTATTCTTGGGAGGAAACCCGTTCCGTGTTATACGGCGTGGTCCCTTGATTTACCTAACTTAAAAAATAACGATTAATAACTGTTTTAGTTCTCACACTAGTCAGGACTGATCTGGAGTTTATTGTTTTATCCTAAACTCTGGATGCCCTTATTTTCGACATGGGCAACTAGTAGTTTGATTTTGCAGATTTATATTCACAGGATCCTGGTTTATAGCTGAAGTGATATTCAGAAAGCTCTATATCTGTGTATTTCTTTCAGTTATGTTTTGTATTATTTTTCCGCTGCTATGTATTTAAATGTAATATAAATCTCTGATATTTGTCAAATGTGTACTATTTATACGTACTCTTTATATTCTTGTATTCTAATGGAATTGTTGTAATAAACAATGAAATGTTCTTCTATTTGTGTTCCGATTCATCTCGTCCTCAAAGTAATTTGTTCTTTCTCTTCTCTTCGGAGACTGGGGAAGTTCGGGTCGCTGCACTATATCACTTTTCAAAACCATTTTCAAACACTCCATTTTGAAATCATTTCAAAATATCCTTTACAATACTTGGAGAATATTTCAAATCTTTCCAGGATTCTAAAATTTCCTTATATTTAATCCAAAATCATTTACAAACACTTTTCCAATTTCCAGAGTTTTAAATTCCAAATTCGTTTTAAATTCAGATTTGATCCATCTGATTTAATATATTACTCTTATACAGATTCTTATTTGGTTATTTATAACCATTTCTATTTATAGTCTTATTCGATTATAATAACAACCAACATATCATATATTATAATAATTCCAAGAAATATATTTCTTTTATATCAAAATATAATTTGGGTAAAATTATTTCGTTTACCCTCTTTTTAAATCAAACTATGTTGGTTCATCGTATTCAAGTGTTAAGAATCCCCTATCGACATTTGTGGTGCCCCACCATCGACCAGAATTCATAAGCCACTTAATCAATAAATCTCCACAATATAAAACCATTTTTATAAAATCTACAAATATGTTCACTCGTATATATACACTCAGACTAAATCTAGGGTTTTACAAACCCTATCTCTACTAAGTTACGCCACAGATCCAAGGTAATCACTTACCCTTCTGCACCGATACCACTGTAATAACCCAGGGATTTTCGACCTTAAAAATCAACACAACACCCTATGTTGACTATCAAGCATCGGAAATACTCGTCCATTTATAGGAAGACATTAGAGGGAGAGAAATATAAAGAAAGAAAGTTAGAATATAAGAAGAAGATCACAATAAAATCAAAGTAAACATGAATCTCATAACAGAACGAACAAATATATTATATAACAACTTTTGAAATACAAAACTATAACTGTAATATATACCATTATCACAGTACCACATATAACATCAAAGAGGAAATAAACTCTACATATATCTAATGTTGAAGCCGCCTGCTCCGAGCTCCTTCAAGTATATCCGAAAAATCCCAACTGCTTGACTGCCCATACAAATTTGGGCACCCAAGAGTTTAGTGAAAACAAAACATAACAAACTCTGGGTCAGTCATGTGACTGGTGTGAGTAAACTCTAATCACTTAGTTTAACTTTTGAAATCCTTTTTAAAAGAAATGATATACATAAGACCGATCCACATACAAACACAGACGGTTTTTACCTTATGATAACCCAAAATATTTCTTAAGATGAATATTTCCCGATATTATAATAATGTCTAAATCAAGTAAATAACAATCTAGCAGAACGCTTTCATCTCACGCTCTACATATATAATTTACAATAAAAAACTGAGGCTCTTATTGGGAACGGATTCCAACTATGACAAGGTATGGAACCACCTTCCGATATTTGCACTCTAGAAATGATACACTGGAGTTCAACAAGGACATCTTGTAACTCAGCCATACATGACCAACCATTCATTTCGCTTGAATGTTCTGAATATATTGTCACCTTACGGTTGGTATACCAATGTGACGGCCCGCTCCGCACCAGCCTGCATTTCCTCCGGAAGTGCGCTGTACACATGCCCCGACTAGCACGGAACGGTCGCCAAAGAAAGGGGAGAAGGAAATGAACCAATCAAGGAACCTGTAGAATGTCTCACAGCGCACGGAATAAAATACAATAACAACATACTTGACATAAAACAGGTGAGACAGTGCATAAGCTGATAACTAAAATCAACATCAATCATCAGAGCAGCGGAAATCCATATACAGCTTATTACAATTTTCCAAATTTACTGTCTCTAAACAAAAGAAAGCTAAAGTAGAAGATGCACCACCAATGCCCTAGCAGTGATCTTCAACAACACAGGGAGAATATTATATATATTACGTGGAAGCCTCCTGCTCGTCTCCGGATCATCTACCCGTGCATCACCAGCTAACCTGTCTCTAGTCTGCTCGTGTGAGCACCCAGAGTAATAAGAGGAGACATAAAACTCTGGGTCAGACATAAAGCCTGGTATGAGCGATAAGCATCTAAACAGAATAATAACAGGTATACTAAACCATACCTGAACCTGGACCTGCAACCAAAGAGTTAGTACCACATACCGTACAATACTCTAAGGTGCCATAATAAATAGTGTAAGAATATGGGGGTGGGGTGTGCATGTCATAATGATAGCAAACAAATCATCCATAGCAACCATCCTCACATTTCTCACTCAGTGCGTAAAGCATACGATATCTACCACTTTGGAACACTAGACAAACTGAGGCAACGACGAATCCCGACTTGTAGAAACCCTGCTATGACCAAGCTAAACATATGGAGTCTTGACCAAACATTTCAATAACCCACTTCATTGGTTGTAGCCCTTGGTCCTACCGATGCCATAATGGCCCTGAATCCGCCTTCGTGCCTCCTACCATAGTGGTCCAAAGCTATAGACGTCGATAACTCCTTGGCACGCGCCCCGCAGCAAAGCCCAACCATGAAGCGAACTCGTTGATTCCCATCTGAATCTTAAGCTCTAACTTCTCATTTGGACTTCCTTTGCATCTCGGGTTGGGTCGAATTGGAGTGGGTCTTCAGAAGAGTTGTCGCGCATTAACAGTCCTAGAATTCGATTCGGTTCGGTAGTCATCACCTTCATCGGTTCGGGTCGGGAGTCATCACCTTCATCGGTTCGGGTCGGTCCTCCTTCCTTGTCATCTTTCCATTCGGTTCGGGTCGGGTACTCCACTTCGGGTCGGGTCGGTGTCCTCCTCCGGGTCGGTCGGGTGTCCTTCCTTCCAGTGCTCCGATCCGCTCCCTCATTTCTCCACGTATTCCGATCCGATCCCTCCTTGCCATCTGATCCGCGTGGCCTTCCCTCTTGCTAGTTCTCCCAAATGTTTACTTCCGATCCGATCCCCTTGTCCACTCCAACTCTAAGTAAACGGCCTTCCTTCTTGCCAAGTCTCCTAGGTGTCAAACTCCAGTTCGGGTTGGTTTTCTTGCCCAGTTCACATATCCGATCTGAGCCTCATCCGATCCGAACCGGTTAGGAACCTGCACATTTCTACAACTTTCCAGCGAGCTTTCTACGCCATTCGACGACGTTTTCGACCAATTTAACTATTCTAATCAATCATAAAACATACCATAGAGTCATAGCAACATGTAATAGCAACCACAAACAACAATTCAAATGAATCAAAATGGATCAAAAGTGACTAAAACTTCATATTTTCCCATAGCATGTTTAAGTAGAACTAATCATAGGGTTAACAAAACTTAATCAAATTGAACCAAATTTCTAACAGAAGCATAAAATATTATTTGAGAATTTCTAAACATTTTTCCAGAATTTATTAGTGTATAAATTCGCTAATCTTCACTAATTACCCTTAATTACCGTAATTAGTGCAAAAACTATGCAAATCACTCACCTTTGCCACAACTAAAACCCCAAAACTGAAATATCCTCTGATTTGGCGCTGTTCCCAATCTTACATAGCAGCTCTACCTCGGTTCTCATGCTAATATTCCTTGATTTGATGTTTGCTAAGCCTAATCTTCAATTAGAAAGTGATTTGGGGTGTTTTAGATGTAGGAAGCCATTGTTAGAGTGTCTAAGGATGAAAGTGGCGGCTGGAAAATGTCTAAAGAAATGTTTTCTAACCCTAATCAGCCCCTATATACCCCTAAACCCGAAATCCCCCTCTGGGCCTAGCTGCTAATCACCCGGTTAGGGCCAATTAAGCTGTTTTTCACCATCTGAAACTTGTTTTAGCCATATCTCTCAAACGGTGAGTCCGTTTGACTAATGTGACCACTCTACGGAAAGAGAAACCATCATCCGGAGCCAATGGAAGTGGTTTCAGGTCAAAATTCTTTTCCAGTCAAAAGTTATGGCCAAAACAGTGCCAACTAGTGGTAAAATGGTCATATAAAAATCGGGAAAAATCATGAACATGGGAAATGACCCCAATAGTCGTCTCCCAAAGTTACATGACAATACGACTTCGTATGTGACAGAAATAAATATTCTACGATCCTATGATGCGTAGAATGCGGGTCGTTACACTCTCCCCACCTTAAGAAATTTCGCCCCCGAAATTCCTTAACCCAAAACATACAAAGGATCCCGCATGCCTAACACACATACATCAATCAAATATGCAAAACAAGCAAACAAGCCTATCCTAGCATGCGGAAAACTAAATCGAAGTTAAAATCTTACCAGGCAAAGAGTTCTGGGTGTGTCTTCCTAATGTTCTCCTCTGTCTCCCAAGTATAATCATTCTCGTCCTCGCTCAACTGTACCTTGACTAGCTTCACCGTCTTCCTTCGAAGTTGTTTCATGTCGTGCGCGACAATACGGGCCGGCTTGCGGTTCCCAACCGCCTCGGGTTCTACTTCGAAGTCCTCTAACTGATCAGGTGAAATAGTCATATCTGAGTCGTGAACGAACTTCCTTAGTTGGGAAACATGAAATACGTTGTGAACTCCCGCCATCTTTTCTGGTAAGTCAATTCTGTATGCCAAATTCCCGACTAGTTCAAGAACAGGGAATGGACCAACAAATCTTGGTGCCAACTTGCCTCTCCTGCCAAATCGTACTATGCTCTTCAACGGAGAAATCTTGACAAACACCAAGTCGCCAACGGAGAATTTTAAGTCTCTTCTCCTCTTATCAGCATAACTCTTCTGCCTATCTTGGGCAGCCTTCATTCGTTGTTGAATGATCTTAATCTTATCTGAAGTTTCCCTCACCACATCTGGTCCAAGCATAAATTTCTCGCCAGTCTCTATCCAACATGATGGTGAGTTACACGGTCTTCCGTACAAAGCTTCAAACGGAGCCATACCAATACTGGATTGGTAGCTATTATTATATGCAAACTCTACTAGATGCAAATGGTCATCCCATGATCCACCAAAATCCAATATACATGCTCTCAAGAGATCTTCCAAAATACGGTTCACCCTTTCCGTCTGACCGTCGGTCTGAGGATGATATGCGGTACTGAGATGTAACTCTGACCCTAGAGCCTCTTGTAAGCTCTTCCAAAACCCACTAGTGAACAACGGGTCTCGGTCGCTCACAATGCTTTTAGGTACTCCATGAAATCTCACTACCACTTCATATATAATTCTGCTAACTTAGCTGCCGTTCTGGTCGATTTGACTGGTATAAACCTTGCGCTTTTAGTCAATCGATCCACAATTACCCAAATGCTGTCATGTCCCGATCTAGTCCTTGGTAAACCATCAATGAAATCCATCGAGACTTGCTCCCATTTCCATTCGGGAATTTCTAATGGTTGCAACAACCCACTAGGTTTCTTTTGCTCGGCTTTAACTAGCTGGCAATTCATGCACTTGGATATAAACTTCCCAACGTCTCTTTTCATCCCTTCCCAGTAGTAAGTCTGCTTCATATCTCGATACATCTTGTTACCACTGGGGTGTATAGTTAGCTTTGAGTGATGACATTCTCTAAGCACTTCATCCCTCAATCCATTGACATTGGGTACAACAATCTTTCCATTCTTTCTAAGCCATCTATCTCGATCAAGCCCATACTTGTTCATCTCCTCATCGATACCCATCTCTAACTTGGAGATGATTTCCAATAGGTTAGGATCGTCCCTCTGACTAGAGCCGATCCGCTCAATCAAAGTGGGTCTGATCGTTAAACTTGCTAACATTTTTGGATCCAATTCGCACTTTGGTCTGAAATCAAACCCCGCGATAAACTCCAGTTGCTTCCATTCAAGGAACATAGCCCATAAGCTGGCATGTCTTCTACTCAATGCATCAGCCACCGCATTGACCTTTCCCGGTGTATATGCGATGTCAAAATCATAGGAAGCTAAGAACTCTAACCGTCTCTGCTGACGGAGATTTAAATCCTTCTGGGAGAATAGATACTTCAACGACTTATGATCTGTAAACAGCTCAAATCTTTCTCCCAAGAGATAGTGTCTCCACATCTTTAACGCGAACACGACCGCTGCCAATTCTAAATCATGGGTAGGGTATCTTCTCTCGTGCGGTTTCAATTGCCGACTTGCGTAAGCTATAACCCTACCGCCTTGCATCAATACAGCACCCAATCCGGTACCACAGGCATCCGTGTATACCGTCATCTCTTCATCCCCCTTAGGAATGACTAACACTGGTGCGCTTGTCAACTTGTCCTTTAGACTTTTGAATGCATTCTCGCACCTTTCATCCCAGACAAAAGCTTGATTCTTCCTGGTCAACTGGGTCAATGGTGCTGCTGTCTTGGAGAAACCTTGGATAAACTTACGATAATATCCAGCTAATCCCAAGAAACTTCTTACATCTGTTGCATTCTTGGGCGTAGGCCAATCCTGTACCGTAGCCACCTTTGCCGGGTCCACGGCAATACCATTCTCTGATACAACATGGCCCAAGAATCTCACTTCCCTCTTCCAGAAGTGACACTTAGAAAACTTTGCTTTCAATTGGTGTTTTCTCAACACCTCCATCGCTACTCTTAAATGTTCCTTGTGTTCTTCCTCGGTCTTCGAATAGACCAAAATATCATCGACAAACACAAGGACAAACTTATTCAACTGATCTCTGAATACTCTATTCATAAGATCCACAAAATATGCTGGGGCATTGGTCAGCCCGAATGGCATGACCAACCATTCATAAAATCCAGACGGCGTTCGAAATGCCGTTTTAGCTATACTCTCAGCTTCCACTCTAAGCTGATGAAAACCTGTCGCGAGGTCCAACTGAGAAAATACTCTCGCGCCACTTAACTGATCGAACAAATCATCTATCCGCGGTAGAGGATACTTGTTCTTCCTCGTCACTTTATTCAACTCGCGGTAGTCTACACACAAACGAAGGGAACCATCCGCCTTGGTAGCAAACACAACTGGTGCTCCCCACTCAGAAACACTCCTTCTGATAAATCCCTTCTTCAAAAGATCGCTGACTTGCACCTCGAGCTCTCGCTGCTCTCTTGGTGCCATACGACGAAGTGGCATCACTATAGGCCTGGCATCTTTTACCAAGTCAATACGAAACTCAATCTCTCGGTGTGGTGGAAGTCCGGTCACTTCTTCGAAAACATCCGGATACTGGCCAACCACGGGCAAACCTGACAACTCACTATGCGGAATGTCGAGGGAGTTTAGAAAACTAGCCAATACCCCCTCACTGGGTAGACTACCAAACACTATCCTCCGCCCATCATCCGCTCTAGCTGTCACCAACAAGCCCTCACAGTCTACCGCCACCCCGTATCTTTGGAGCCAATCTACTCCCAAAATAATGCCAAACCCAGTAAAGCCCAAAACAAAGCAATCACAAACAAACATGCATCCATGACTCGATAAGACCACATTACGACAAATCATGCTAAGGCTAGTCGAACCACCAATCGGGTTCGTTACTACTAAAGGTCTATCGACAATCTTGGGCTCCAATCCCAACCTATCTACCAGGTCACTAGATATGAAAGAACTGGAAGCTCCGGTATCAAACAAAACTCTAACAGGAACATCGTAAACAGAAAGCATACCTTGGATGACGACATTCTTTCCTTTCTCCGCCGCAGTTGGGGCATTCGACGAAGAAGGAATAGCATTAAGAGCATATGCTTTCACCATTTGCTTTTCCTTAGGGGGCTGTGGACACTTGTCCTTGTGATGTCCCATTTGGCCACAGTTGAAGCACTTCCTATCCGCTGGCTTGGCCCGACAATTACTAGCATAATGGCCCTTTTTACCACAACTGAAGCACTCCACCTCTTGCTTATTCTTTTTCTTCTGGCCATCCTTAGTCTGATTCTGCTTTCTTTTATTCTGGGAACCACTCTTGCCTCCACCACTTGCTTGTGGTTTTGGCTCTTCTGCAGATGCAACCTCAGTCTTCAGCTTAGGGTAGAGACTTTTTGATCTTAATGCTTTCCCCACAACCGATTCAAACGTTTCATCGATGTGGTTAATAAGTCTTTCACCTAAGTACTGATCCAAACCAGTTATGAATTTCTCATTCTTTTTCTCGGCAGTATCAATAAGAGATAACCCATATTTTGACAAAGTGTCAAATTCGGCAATATACTCCGAGACAGCTCTACCATTCTGCTTGAGCTCCAAGAACTTCTTAAACAGCATTGACTTCTGAGCAGCTGGAATGAACTTCTCACTAAAGCGAGCCTTAAACTGCTCCCAAGTAATCTGATCTTCGGGAGTAGCTGCCTTTATAGCATTCCACCAATTCATTGCCCGCCCTTGCAACTGAAGGGATGCTAGCTTTCTCTTCATCGCATCCTCGATACCTAAATCCTCGAAGATACGTTCGCAACTATCCAACCAATCCTGAACATCCGTAGCCGACTCCGTTCCGTGGAACGGCTTCCCACCAAGACTGGTATAATCCTTATTCAGCTTGGCGAAGTCGACTCTTGGCGCCTGCACCATTGGACCACCACCATTCCCACCATTGGGAGCTGCCCTCTGTACATCTCTAAGCATCTCCCTCATGAGGTCAGTAAACATCGTCCTCATGTCAGCAGCATTCCCATTATTGGCCCCTCTACCAGTACCTCTAACATATCGGCTCATCGTCAATCTGAAAAAGGAAACGATTAACGGCTCCATAGTGGTGCTAGTGCAGTACGACTTCATCTTTATACTACTAATAGTATATATATAGCTTTTAAAAATCAAAATAATCACAAATACGCTCTCTCGTATACGTATATTATCTCTCCCTGATAACTTCCCTAGGTTAACTACGCAACCTAGAGCTCTGATACCAAGTGTGACGGCCCGCTCCGCACCAGCCTGCATTTCCTCCGGAAGTGCGCTGTACACATGCCCCGACTAGCACGGAACGGTCGCCAAAGAAAGGGGAGAAGGAAATGAACTAATCAAGGAACCTGTAGAATGTCTCACAGCGCACGGAATAAAATACAATAACAACATACTTGACATAAAACAGGTGAGACAGTGCATAAGTTGATAACTAAAATCAACATCAATCATCAGAGCAGCGGAAATCCATATACAGCTTATTACAATTTTCCAAATTTACTGTCTCTAAACAAAAGAAAGCTAAAGTAGAAGATGCACCACCAATGCCCTAGCAGTGATCTTCAACAACACAGGGAGAATATTATATATATTACGTGGAAGCCTCCTGCTCGTCTCCGGATCATCTACCCGTGCATCACCAGCTAACCTGTCTCTAGTCTGCTCGTGTGAGCACCCAGAGTAATAAGAGGAGACATAAAACTCTGGGTCAGACATAAAGCCTGGTATGAGCGATAAGCATCTAAACAGAATAATAACAGGTATACTAAACCATACCTGAACCTGGACCTGCAACCAAAGAGTTAGTACCACATACCGTACAATACTCTAAGGTGCCATAATAAATAGTGTAAGAATATGGGGGTGGGGTGTGCATGTCATAATGATAGCAAACAAATCATCCATAGCAACCATCCTCACATTTCTCACTCAGTGCGTAAAGCATACGATATCTACCACTTTGGAACACTAGACAAACTGAGGCAACGACGAATCCCGACTTGTAGAAACCCTGCTACGACCAAGCTAAACATATGGAGTCATGACCAAACATTTCAATGACCCACTTCATTGGTTGTAGCCCTTGGTCCTACCGATGCCATAATGGCCCTGAATCCGTCTTCGTGCCTCCTACCATAGTGGTCCAAAGCTATAGACGTCGATAACTCCTTGGCACGCGCCCCGCAGCAAAGCCCAACCATGAAGCGAACTCGTTGATTCCCATCTGAATCTTAAGCTCTAACTTCTCATTTGGACTTCCTTTGCATCTCGGGTTGGGTCGAATTGGAGTGGGTCTTCAGAAGAGTTGTCGCGCATTAACAGTCCTAGAATTCGATTCGGTTCGGTAGTCATCACCTTCATCGGTTCGGGTCGGGAGTCTTCACCTTCATCGGTTCGGGTCGGTCCTCCTTCCTTGTCATCTTTCCATTCGGTTCGGGTCGGGTACTCCACTTCGGGTTGGGTCGGTGTCCTCCTCCGGGTCGGGTCGGGTGTCCTTCCTTCCAGTGCTCCGATCCGCTCCCTCATTTCTCCACGTATTCGGATCCGATCCCTCCTTGCCATCTGATCCGCGTGGCCTTCCCTCTTGCTAGTTCTCCCAAATGTTTACTTCCGATCCGATCCCCTTGTCCACTCCAACTCTAAGTAAACGACCTTCCTTCTCGCCAAGTCTCCTAGGTGTCAAACTCCAGTTTGGGTTGGTTTTCTTGCCCAGTTCACATATCCGATCCGAGCCTCATCCGATCCGAACCGGTTAGGAACCTGCACATTTCTTCAACTTTCCAGCGAGCTTTCTACGCCATTCGACGACGTTTTCGACCAATTTAACTATTCTAATCAATCATAAAACATACCATAGAGTCATAGCAACATGTAATAGCAACCACAAACAACAATTCAAATGAATCAAAATGGATCAAAAGTGACTAAAACTTCATATTTTCCCATAGCATGTTTAAGTAGAACTAATCATAGGGTTAACAAAACTTAATCAAATTGAACCAAATTTCTAACAGAAGCATAAAATATTATTTGAGAATTTCTAAACATTTTTCCAGAATTTATTAGTGTATAAATTCGCTAATCTTCACTAATTACCCTTAATTACCGTAATTAGTGCAAAAACTATGCAAATCACTCACCTTTGCCACAACTAAAACCCCAAAACTGAAATATCCTCTGATTTGGCACTGTTCCCAATCTTACACAGCAGCTCTACCTCGGTTCACGTGCTAATATTCCTTGATTTGATGTTTGCTAAGCCTAATCTTCAATTAGAAAGTGATTTGGGGTGTTTTAGATGTAGGAAGCCATTGTTAGAGTGTCTAAGGATGAAAGTGGCGGCTGAAAAATGTCTAAAGAAATGTTTTCTAACCCTAATCAGCCCCTATATACCCCTAAACCCGAAATCCCCCTCTGGGCCTAGCTGCTAATCACCCGATTAGGCCCAATTAAGCTGTTTTTCACCATCTGAAACTTGTTTTAGCCATATCTCCCAAACGTTGAGTCCGTTTGACTAATGTGACCACTCTACGGAAAGAGAAACCATCATCCGGAGCCAATGGAAGTGGTTTCAGGTCAAAATTCTTTTCCAGTCAAAAGTTATGGCCAAAACAGTGCCAACTAGTGGTAAAATGGTCATATAAAAATCGGGGAAAATCATGAACATGGGAAATGACCCCAATAGTCGTCTCCCAAAGTTACATGACCATACGACGTCGTATGTGATAGAAATAAATATTCTACGATCCTATGATGCGTAGAATGCGGGTCGTTACAACCAACATAACCGTTTCCACGAGATACAGAATTGAAAGAAGTAACAAATATGAATATTCTCTAGATAGTGACAATATAACCTAATTGGGTGCGACCTACTTAGCCATGCTGCCTGCCCGATTTTCATCATTTCCTGTTTGATGAGGCTTTAGGTCATAACGTACTATTATACATATCACATCTATATTTACTTTGATTGCCACATCGTCATACCCGCTAAATCACAAATTGATTTCCCCTAAAATACCATGGGTATAAAGCTAAGAGAAACGAATTTCTCCGTCACCAACGTAAATAGGTTTGAAGCGATCAACTTACGTGATCTACTAGATATACCCTTTCAGACATTCATCCATACACATTGTCCTAGGGCTGGACAAACCCAAGGCACTATTCCAGCATAGCCCTTGCATAAACTCTATCTTCAATTATCTTCATCATATTTGATTCGTAATACTAATGCCCATACGTAGTGGTTTTCAGATAATAAATCTGATCCCGGTCTCTCCGTATTGACAACGGAAATGGTCAAAAACTATGATAGTTAGTTATTTAACTATCGAAGGAAAACATGTGTACAAACAGCGGTCGTATTCCCAAATGGAAATCTTACCGATCAATCATCACGTCATTACCCAATTTCCCTTTTATTTCTTTAAAACCCGTTTTACTTCTCACGATTTTCTTGGAAAACGTTTCCATATACTCACAACTCTTTTTATTCCCCTATTTCGAAAATACACGCCATTAACACGGGAAAACATTTCCATACCTTATTCACGCATCACTATCCGTTAGTCGCTAACTGTAAACCAGTAAGAGAACAACTCCCTAAGTATTAACCCTGAAATCAACATCAGATCGATACTCAGAAAGCCATTCAACATAACTAATCTCCAGTAAGCTTCTAATTTCCTTAACTCCATTCTTAACTTCTTATTTACACAAATAATTTCCTTTTATAACCATTTAAATCTTGCAAAACATTTGCCCTAAAATCATTATTCACTTTATAACGTGGGTATTATTTTTCTACACAAACCTGGACTCAGTTTGTTAAATCAGATCTTAATTTAAATAAGTTTATCATTATAGTTTAAAATCCCATCTCTCTAGTTCTTTTTTAAATTCATATTCTTATTTTACTTTATAAACTCCATTTATAAATCTGTTTCTTGTTAGTTATATATCAAGCTTATAACTATATCTCGATTACACATTCGATTATAAACTATTGGGTTTTAAACCAAATATTAACTATCTCGTTAATTTCTAAGTTTTTGAAATCTATAATTTCTAAAATAAATTATCTTTATAATATTCGACATAGTCGAAATCAAATTATAATTCCTTATGTGTTTATTTCAATTATCTTTACACTTTGAACATCGAAATAAATTCATTATTTACTTTTCCACAAATTCCGAATTTATTTAGTAAAATTTAAATAATATTATTTATAAACATAGTTTATAAATCAATTCACTTGTTTGAATATAATTAAAACAAGTTATTTTATTTTTGCTCAATCGAAATTCGATTTCTATTTTACAAATAGATTATCCTTTTTGAAACCCCAATTTCCTTTCCAATATATTCGATTTTATTTTACGGTATTTGGATATCAATTATTTCAGGTCAGTATTCTTTAAAACATCCCAAACACACAATAAGCAACCGTAGATTATTCGTCACATCATATAATACAACATATGAAAAACAACAATATAGTTGTTAAGGAATCCAGTTAGATTCCTCCAATCTATTTCCCTGCATACACATACGTTAATCACAATGATAACAGTAATTTCATAAAAATATGAGATAATACATTAACTAGAATCTGTATTAAATCCACGTTATATATATATATATATATATATATAACAGTATATAAATAATTTCAAACAATTAATTAGAAAATCATCCACACAACCATCACACACATCATTTAAACGTTTTTTTTATCAATATTATATAACATTTATAAAATTATAGAACTGATCAGAGTTAGTGAGTTTATTCACTTTGGTTGGTTATCGTTAAATAACGAATAATGGTAGTTGGTTTAATCATTATTTTTAAGTTGCCATAAATTCAAACGTGCTCCAAACAATTCCAAACTAGCTTCATCGCGTAGTCTGCGATCATATGATCCCAACGGATCAGACCATTCGTGGTTCTAACAACGTATGGATAAGATATTAAATTAACAAGTATATATGTTGTTTTTAAATTAAATTAACCATTTTATTTTAAATCTTCAACCTTACCTTTTAAACACGGCCCTTTAATCCAACCCAAAACTACACTACAACTCTTATCCTTGGACAAATTAAAATCCACGTGCTCCTATTTCAATATCCGCTCATGTCCCATGCTATACCCAGTACGTAAGTTCCCCTTTCTATAATTTATTTTCCTTTTTCAATATACGTGGGCTTCACTATTTAAACACTGGCCCATGAACATATACTAAATCCACGCATGAAAATATAACCCACTTGTGTGCCACATCTTCTTCTGCCTCAACAATATCATGCTTCAACTTTTGTTTCCTATACCATAACCGCATATTTGATGCCCATTTTTCTTCCTCTTCACTAATCAATACTAGCTCATCTTTTCGCTTCTTCTTCAGAAAAAAATAACACATTGCAGTTTTTCCCAGGCCCCTTTGTCGCTGCTTCGCAACTCCCCCTACCGAAATGTTCTAGCCATTCCACTTTCCCCCTTCACGTTCAAAGCCACTCCTTCACCATTGCTACGTTCACGTGTATTTCACCCGCTGTAGCTTCACGTTCACCTCGTTGTCTGTAAAAACCCGTAACTTCCCCGTAAAGGAAAGTGTCGGATAGTTCGAGAACAAGCCACAACAGAACGCATATGAAAGAACATTTCATTGTTATTACAACAATGCACCAGATTACAAGAATATACAGAGTATAAATGAATAAATATATATTACACAGAAATATCAGAGATTTAAATTACATTTAAATACATAGCAGCGGAAAATAATACAATACACAACTAGAAGAGATATACGGATACAAAGCTTTCCGGATATCGTTCCAGCTGTAAACCAGGATCCTGTGAATATAAATCTGCAAAACCAAAACTACTAGCTGCCCGTGTCAAAATAAGGGCACCCAGAGTTTAGGTTAAAACAATAAACTCCAGGTCAGTCATGGGACTGGTGTGAGAACTAAAACAGTTAATCTTTATTTTTAAAGCTAGGTAAATCAAGGGACCACGCCGTATAAGACGGAACGGGTTTCCTCCCAAGAACACCAGTGCATATAAGTAAACATCGCAATGCTTTTCTAAAAATGAAGCTATTATAAGACCCAGGTCCCATCACACAATGCAACGCAGCCGAGGATAGGGTTTTCCCTTATAATAGCCAAACATGCTTAGTACGTTTAAAACAAATCATTTGATACTACTATAAGTGCATAGTGTATAAAACAACTTCAAATCATAAGTATCAATCATAGGCGGCATGAATGCCCCATAACACTATGTCGCCATATATAAGTTTACAATCAAAACCGCAAGACGTCGTATTGGAAGTTGGGTTATCATTTATGGTATGAACCGAGGCTAGGGGCAAGATCCTCACCGATTCGAGACAATCTAGCCTACCATGTCTCAGGATCAGAGCTCGAGTGACCCTTGGATCGTCAGGGCCGGTCCACCGATGTGGATTAAAATGCCTGAACACTACGTTTCCCCACCCTTTGGGGCGCAAATGAGCCATCAAATGACTCCATCGGTTCGAGAACGACCGATCAATCCGAGGCGCCTCGCAACAGCAACAACCACATAAGTCAAACTCGTCAGGGCGTGTAAAACCACTGACGGCACTTTTAGCTAGAAAGAAACGCAAGTCCTCCCTGAGGTCCATCTCCCGTTTTTGGTTCATACCGAGTGTGAAACTCGCGAAGTAAACGTTACACAAAGCTACGCCACAAAGGCCGTGCTTTGATCATCACCACAAGACTTTGCTTTTCAACAGAAGCCTCGATCAATTGCCACTTAGGCATGCCACACAGGCAATTCACTCCATGCGATTGATATCCATCAATATATAACCCCTGAGCTCGTACGTCTCAGAGAAGGGCGTTAAGCAAGAGAATAAATTCTCCGCCGCCAAACAGATATATATTTAATAGAGATCAATCACACGGACTAAAATCCAATGTCAGACACACAGTCCATTTACAAGTCCGTTCTGGGTCTGAACGAAACCGGAGGCACCTAGTACCCCGCATATCCATCGATCTCCAAGTACGTCTGGACGATCACCAACTGTTTCCATCTTCTTGGGTGTACAGCCCAATCAAGATCATCAGTAATCACCCAAACGACGTGAAGACTTCCGGTCTTCGACCATCGTCTTCATCTTCGACTTATTGTCGTATCAGTTATTCAGAATGGGATAAACCCGGTCTTTCCGAATAACTCGCATATATATTATAAAATTGTTACACAAACACAACATACGCCTCATTCCAATTCATTAGTCACTAACCGTAAATTAATCAAGAGAATAATTCTCCAAATATTAACCCAGAAGGCCGAAACCAACATCAGATCAATATCCAGAAAACCATTCTGCTTAGCTAACCGTCAGTTAGTTTCTGATTTTCACATTCATAGGGAGAGGTTCCCATTAGTTTTATCCAAGATAAATTCCTGAATTTATTCTCTAATCTTCCTTTGAATTTCGATTCAACTGGTCGGGATTAACAAAACTTACCGAAGTAATCATTTGTTTTAATTTCCCAATCCCAACCTATTTATCCCATTAAGTAAAACTGGTAATACTCCATATCTAACACCACAGTGTTATCGGTAAATTCAATTACCATTTCACGTTCAAATCTAATTAAAGATTTAACTATCGCCTGGAGCAAAACTGGTGATACTCCATTCTCGATCATTTCAATCTAATTAAAGATTCATTAAAACTCCACTTAGTTTTAATCTTCGACTGGGTTAAAGAATCAGTGCCATTTAAAACACGGTTCACGATAAACCCAAAATCACATTCATTAATTATCGGGTTAAAGAACGAGTGTTGTTTAAAACACTGTTCACGATAAACCCAAAAATCATTCCATTAATTATCGGGTTAAAGAACAAGTGTTATTTAAAACACTGTTCACGATAAACCCAAAAATCATTCCATTAATTATCGGGTTAAAGAACAAGTGTTATTTAAAACACTGTTCACGATAAACCCAATATCAATATCAATTCAATTCCAATTAAATATTATTGAATTGGTACACTTCATTAAATCTAAATAAAAAGATTTAATCTTTTCTCAACTGGGTTCAAGAACAGTGTTAGTGAAGACACCATTCACGACAAACCCAAATCACATTTGATATTCAATACAAGGCTCTGAATAGAAAATATATCGGCTTATATTCAATATCAAATTCT
This sequence comes from Allium sativum, assembly GCA_030737875.1. Taxonomy (NCBI): domain Eukaryota; kingdom Viridiplantae; phylum Streptophyta; class Magnoliopsida; order Asparagales; family Amaryllidaceae; genus Allium; species Allium sativum. The sequence continues at coordinate 269,168,892 of CM060912.1, read as the reverse complement.
ACGACTAACAAATGTCGTATTGGAAATAACGATATAAATATATATCTTTCAAATTTCCATAACAACATCTGTATAATCACGAATTCCAACATCGAAATATTCCGAAGACAATTTCGATTCAAATCCACTCCAATGCAATCATTGGAAATTCTGGTTATTTTTAAAACCCTTTTCAAATTCAATTTGTTTACTTAAAAATAAATAGAATTATAATTCTAGTTCAAAACTAGTTCATTTCGATAAAAATCGATTTTTATCTTTTCAAATATGGAGTTTTTCATCCCAATTCTTCCCAAATCATTTCTTATGATTTTACACAAATTATTACTATTTTTAATAATTTTATCAAGGCCCGTACAGTCGATTTCCATCAATGGCCATCGAACTGCACTTACAACGACCTTTTTCAAATTTGATTTGGACATAATTCCAAATCCAACCGTTAGATTTCTAATTTCTAATATTCGTTAGAAATCTCTTTTCGATATGAACCCAACGGTTCCGGTTTTAGCAGAATCCGACGGTCGGATCTCCCGTAATGTCCGTTTGAAATAAATGGTCGAAATTCACGAACTGCCGCGGCGCGGCGCGTTCTATTCAGGCCATTATATTGTATATATAATATATATGATATATATTTCGTCGATTTCTATTTAAAACGAATTATATGAATAGTTTTAAATTCGTTTCAAAAGCAATTTCAACTTCCTTTTCAATTCAAATCAAAATTGAATTCTTCTTTATAAATTCGTTTTAAAATTCATTTCTATTCAATTCAAATTTCAATTCAATTTGAATTCATTTCAATTCGCTTTCAATTCAATTTGAATTCGTTTTCAATTCAATTCATTTCGAAATCGTTTTTAATTCAATTCATTTCGAAATCGTTTTTAATTCAATTCATTTCGAAATCGTTTTTAATTCAATTCATTTCGAAATCGTTTTTAATTCAATTCATTTCGAAATCATTTTTAATTCAATTCATTTCGAAATCATTTTTAATTCAATTCATTTCGAAATCTTTTTTAATTCAATTCATTTCGAAATCGTTTTGAATTCAATTCATTTCGAAATCGTTTTTAATTCAATTCATTTTGAAATCGTTTTTAATTCAATTCATTTCGAAATCGTTTTCAATTCAATTCATTTCGAAATCGTTTTCAATTCAATTCATTTCGAAATCGTTTTCAATTCAATTCATTTCGAAATCGTTTTCAATTCAATTCATTTCGAAATCGTTTTTAATTCAATTCATTTCGAAATCGTTTTCAATTCAATTCATTTCGAAATCGTTTTCAATTCAATTCATTTCGAAATCGTTTTCAATTCAATTCATTTCGAAATCGTTTTCAATTCAATTCATTTCGAAATCGTTTTCAATTCAATTCATTTCGAAAACGTTTTCAATTCAATTCATTTCGAAATCGTTTTCAATTCAATTCATTTCAAAATGAATAAAATCGATATAAATATCGTTCACGTCAAAATGGCGTCAATCTAATCAACACGGCTTCATAAATTTCTATTTTCAAATATTCTATTTTCAAATATTCTATTTCAAATATTTCTTTTTCAAAATAGTTGTTATTATCAAAATATTTCGTTCAACACATGACCAATCTCAATGGATGAGTACTGTCAACACATGAACCTTTATTTTATATTGATAAAGATGTAAATTTTATTACTAAAATATTTCGTTCAACACATGACCAATCTCAATGGATGAGTACTGTCAACACATGAACCTTTATTTTATATTGATAAAGATGTAGATTTTATTACTAAAATATTTCGTTCAACACATGACCAATCTCAATGGATGAGTACTGTCAACACATGGACCTTTATTTTATATTGATAAAGATGTAAATTTTATTACTAAAATATTTCGTTCAACACATGACCAATCTCAATGGATGAGTACTGTCAACACATGAACCTTTATTTTATATTGATAAAGATGTAAATTTTATTACTAAAATATTTCGTTCAACACATGACCAATCTCAATGGATGAGTACTGTCAACACATGAACCTTTATTTTATATTGATAAAGATGTAAATTTTATTACTAAAATATTTCGTTCAACACATGACCAATCTCAATGGATGAGTACTGTCAACACATGAACCTTTATTTTATATTGATAAATATGCAAATTTTATTACTAAAATATTTCGTTCAACACATGACCAATCTCAATGGATGAGTACTGTCAACACATGAACCTTTATTTTATATTGATAAAGATGTAAATTTTATTACTAAAATATTTCGTTCAACACATGACCAATCTCAATGGATGAGTACTGTCAACACATGAACCTTTATTTTATATTATTCTTTATTTTCTAAATTGGAATGAGGCCCAATCAATCACCATATAATGTTAATTATATGGATTTTCATACATCACACGTATATAATAGCATTGAAAAATAATCAACCATCAACCAAAGTGCACTACACTGCATAAGCATCAAATATAGATATCTAACGCTTATAACAGCCTGTCAATCAATCGATCGACATATTTAATCAATCAGGATGAGTGAACTTCAAATTTCATCCCAACACCCGTGTGGGGTTTCAAACAATCAAACACAGATTTTAGTTGTGCAGTTGGGCGATGTGTAAAATTTATCGACCCAATCAATGTCCTTCAAATAGGTGTACATAAACAAACCGTCCGGTTTGTAAATGAATATTTATTTATTCACATTCACGTTAAAAATTATATTTTTAACGATAAAACATTTTATTCAACCTATGAATATTCTATTCGGTTCATTTATTCAATAAAATGATATTTTTATTTTTCTAACATATTTTAGAAAATTTCGGCGGCATAACGGCACGATACTAGAAACGGGACAAGGCCTAGCCTTATCCCCGGTCTAGTGAAGGCCCACGCCATTCACACATCAATCAAATCAATTTATTTCACCAAACAATTCAATTTCAAGTCAAATCATCTAACTAATCTATGCAACCAAACAAACAAGTCCATGGTCTGTGGACGATTGTGTCGGGTGCTACTAAGCACCGTCTGCATCCTAGTATATATATATAACTAGAGAAAAGGAAGTGAAAGGTGCGAAATTCTCACAGATTAGCTATCCAATCTTCTTGACTCTTCTTTGATATAAATCTTCTTCGTTCTCGCCTTTGTGTCACCTTCGTTGCCCGTATTCTCTACATATGTAAAAATCGAATTTTTTACTATGCTATTCAATATATAAAAATCGAATTTTTATTATGCTATTCAATATATAAAAATCGAATTTTTATTATGCTATTCAGTATATAAAAATTACATTTCAAAAATATAAATTCCGCCTTTATAAAAATATGGTCTTCGCCTTTATAAAAATATAGTCTTCGCCTTTATAAAAATATATCATGTTTTTACATCCTCTATATAGTAAAAATTATATTTTTAATACTTTAAAAATATAAAAATCATATTTTTATATATCGCTCTTTTCATTAGAAAATTTATTTTTTTTCCTCTCTTGAAAATCTATACTTAATAAAATCACGTCTTTACTATTTTAAAAATCTAACCTTTTCTATTTTACTTGCATTCATATAAATGAAAAATCAAATCTTTATTAAAATCAAAGTTTTTCCTTTATTGAAAATCTATATTTTCACATTCAAAGATTTCATATTTTCAAACAACCAAGATCATATTTTTAAAACAAAAGAAATCAGTTTTTCAATGATTTAAAATTAAAGACTTACTGCTTCACGAAGGAGGGTCCACTGGTCGGCCTGAAGCGGAGGGGAGGGGCACTGCTGCGCGGTGGAGGTGGCGTCCGGTCGTCAGGTGGTGCGGTGCATCGGCGGGGTCCACACGATGGGGCAAATGGGAGTGGTCGCGTCGGTGGGGGTGTTTGGGTCTCGTGCTAGGTCGAGATGGAGGAGGGAGGGAGAATGAGATGGGAGCGACAGGGGAGGCGATGGCTCAGGTGTCGGAGAAGGGGCATGTGGCGGCGGCGGTCGAAGGAACGGTGGAAGGACTGCGTCGCTCACGTTTTTAGGTTTAGGATTTTTTTATTTTTATTTCGATTTGAACTGTCAAGGAGAAGGGGGTGTATGTGTATAAATATATATATTTTATTTATTATTAAACTATTTCAAAAAGCAACTTTACTTTTCGACCTCGAAACGAGACCCACCGCCTGTCGCCCATAGCGTTTTACCCCCATTCCGAACACAATGGGATATGTATCGTAAGCTGATTCGATCGTTTCGATCACTTTTCGTCAAAATCAACGTATAACTCTATATATTGAATTTGAACGCGTATTTCAATTTACCGGGGTCACATACTAACTAGAAAAATTCCAGAAAAATATTTTCTAGCTTCGTATTGACGATACGGTCCTAACAAAACTAATTTCATTGAATTCTGAGACCGTTGGAAAAATGGCCATTTTCCAGTCAATTAAAATCAACTGAAACTGGTCAAACGCGTTTTCCTTTGCCACGCTCACATATTGAATCGAAAAATTATGAAATTTGAAACCTAGCAATAATTCGACATCACGGACCCAACAAAACTGGTTTCGTCGAAATCCGAGGTCATTTGCAAAATTCCCATTTTTAAGGGCCTGAATTCCATAGCGACTATTCAGAATTTTCAACTGGACATATCTTTTGATTCCCGTTATGAAATCTTGATTTTTCGGATTCGTTGGAAAGATATTATCAATTAGATCCTAATGTTTTTGGTTTCACTAAAATCCGGATTGTTTTGCACCCGGTACATTCAATTGAACTTTGAAATCGAATTATCGAACTACCGCGCCATTTTCAATTCTATTTATAATTATAATTAAATATTTATATTCTAACGACGACGTATATAATATATACGTTCTAATTCTATTCAAAATAAATTTCTGGTCGATATTATTTAAAATAATCTATTTTAAATATTCAAAATTCGCTAAAATTGCCAAAATAAAAATTTTAAACTGGCCCAGATTTTCGGGTTGTTACAATCTCCCCCACTTAAAACTTTTCGTCCCCGAAAAGGAACAAAGTCGAAAGTGGTTTGATCAATCAACTCTACGTTCGATCTGGCTTCCATTCTCCAACTTTTCAGTTTCTGAGAATTTTCTAAAATTTCAAAAATTTGGCTAACAACCTAAATTTTCGAAAAATTTCGCCATAACCTCCCCTGCAATGGGAGCATCGGGAAATCTCAAATAGCTTCCCCGGTCCTTCAGATCTCAAAAAGAAAAAGAAAAAGCCAAGCGGCTAGCCAATAGGCTCATAAAATCATCATCACCCAAACAAAACAGTAAATTGTGTAGTAAACATGTACCTATTTGTCGGGCAAACAAATTTTATTCTCTGCTCTAGCCTCCTTGCTATGACCTGTTCAATGTAAGTACAAGTATATGCAAGCATATGCGACCAAATTTCAATACAATTCATTATCCGATCAAATTAGACATAATGGTTCAAAATTATCAACCAAATAAACAAACAACACAAACATCAATCAATTAGTGAATTAGAGTCTCAAATTCATAATTTGATATATATACAAAAAATCATGTTTTTAATGCCAAATCACAACAATGTATTCTAGCTATATTAGTTTTGGTTCTCACACCAGTCTAATGGAAATATATAGAAAATCACACCTTCGAAACTCGAACATAAATGTTGATGATGCGATCGCTATCATCAATATCATCTTCGGGCGACTAGAGTGCGATGCTATATCTATCCAATATATTAAAACTTTGAATATACGTTTGCAAGGCGTATATGCAAATTCTTTATATACTGAATTGTCCAAAATCAATATAAATAAATTATTCAAATACGTATAATTGATTTAGATTTTCAAAACAAAATTTGTTTTCACGTTAAAAATATACTCTTCACACTCGTTCTAGGATACTACTGATCCCATCTCTAACGAATCATTCCCGTTGGATATTACTAATCCAAAACCTGATGAATTCTTTCGTATGGTTCTAATGTGTCTTGTTCTCTGAGCTTTATAAACCAAAGCTCTGATACCAACTGTAAAAACCCGTAACTTCCCCGTAAAGGAAAGTGTCGGATAGTTCGAGAACAAGCCACAACAGAACGCATACGAAAGAACATTTCATTGTTATTACAACAATGCACCAGATTACAAGAATATACAGAGTATAAATGAATAAATATATATTACACAGAAATATCAGAGATTTAAATTACATTTAAATACATAGCAGCGGAAAATAATACAATACACAACTAGAAGAGATATACGGATACAAAGCTTTCCGGATATCGTTCCAGCTGTAAACCAGGATCCTGTGAATATAAATCTGCAAAACCAAAACTACTAGCTGCCCGTGTCAAAATAAGGGCACCCAGAGTTTAGGTTAAAACAATAAACTCCAGGTCAGTCATGGGACTGGTGTGAGAACTAAAACAGTTAATCTTTATTTTTAAAGCTAGGTAAATCAAGGGACCACGCCGTATAACACGGAACGGGTTTCCTCCCAAGAACACCGGTGCATATAAGTAAACAGCGCAATGCTTTTCTAAAAATGAAGCTATTATAAGACCCAGGTCCCATCACACAATGCAATGCAGCCGAGGATAGGGTTTTCCCTTATAATAGCCAAACATGCTTAGTACGTTTAAAACAAATCATTTGATACTACTATAAGTGCATAGTGTATAAAACAACTTCAAATCATAAGTATCAATCATAGGCGGCATGAATGCCCCATAACACTATGTCGCCATATATAAGTTTACAATCAAAACCGCAAGACGTCGTATTGGAAGTTGGGTTATCATTTATGGTATGAACCGAGGCTAGGGGCAAGATCCTCACCGATTCGAGACAATCTAGCCTACCATGTCTCAGGATCAGAGCTCGAGTGACCCTTGGATCGTCAGGGCCGGTCCACCGATGTGGATTAAAATGCCTGAACACTACGTTTCCCCGCCCTTTGGGGCGCAAATGAGCCATCAAATGACTCCATCGGTTCGAGAACGACCGATCAATCCGAGGCGCCTCGCAACAGCAACAACCACATAAGTCAAACTCGTCAGGGCGTGTAAAACCACTGACGCCACTTTTAGCTAGAAAGAAACGCAAGTCCTCCCTGAGGTCCATCTCCCGTTTTTGGTTCATACCGGGTGTGAAACTCGCGAAGTAAACGTTACACAAAGCTACGCCACAAAGGTCGTGCTTTGATCATCACCACAAGACTTTGCTTTTCAACAGAAGCCTCGATCAATTGCCACTTAGGCATGCCACACAGGCAATTCACTCCATGCGATTGATATCCATCAATATATAACCCCTGAGCTCGTACGTCTCAGAGAAGGGCATTAAGCAAGAGAATAAATTCTCCGCCGCCAAACAGATATATATTTAATAGAGATCAATCACACGGACTAAAATCCAATGTCAGACACACAGTCCATTTACAAGTCCGTTCTGGGTCTGAACGAAACCGGTGGCACCTAGTACCCCGCATATCCATCGATCTCCAAGTACGTCTGGACGATCACCAACTGTTTCCATCTTCTTGGGTGTACAGCCCAATCAAGATCATCAGTAATCACCCAAACGACGTGAAGTCTTCCGGTCTTCGACCATCGTCTTCATCTTCGACTTATCGTCGTATCAGTTATTCAGAATGGGATAAACCCGGTCTTTCCGAATAACTCGCGTATATATTATAAAAGTGTTACACAAACACAACATACGCCTCATTCCAATTCATTAGTCACTAACCGTAAATTAATCAAGAGAATAATTCCCCAAATATTAACCCCGAAGGCCGAAACCAACATCAGTTCAATATCCAGAAAACCATTCTGCTTAGCTAACCGTCAGTTAGTTTCTGATTTTCACATTCATAGGGAGAGGTTCCCATTAGTTTTATCTAAGATAAATTCCTGAATTTATTCTCTAATTTTCCTTTGAATTTCGATTCAACTAGTCGGGATTAACGAAACTTACCAAAGTAATCAGTTGTTTTAATTTCCCAATCCCAACCTATTTATCCCATGAAGTTAAACTGGTAATACTCCATATCTAACACCACAGTGTTATCGGTAAATTCAATTACCATTTCACGTTCAAATCTAATTAAAGATTTAACTATCGCCTAGAGCAAAACTGGTGATACTCCATTCTCGATCATTTCAATCTAATTAAAGATTCATTAAAACTCCACTTAGTTTTAATCTTCGACTGGGTTAAAGAATCAGTGTCATTTAAAACACGGTTCACGATAAACCCAAAATCACATTCATTAATTATCGGGTTAAAGAACGAGTGTCATTTAAAACACGGTTCACGGTAAACCCAAAATCACATTCATTAATTATCGGGTTAAAGAACGAGTGTTGTTTAAAACACTGTTCACGATAAACCCAAAAATCATTCCATTAATTATCGGGTTAAAGAACAAGTGTTATTTAAAACACTGTTCACGATAAACCCAATATCAATATCAATTCAATTCCAATTAAATATTATTGAATTGGTACACTTCATTAAATCTAAATAAAAAGATTTAATCTTTTCTCAACTGGGTTCAAGAACAGTGTTAGTGAAGACACCATTCACGACAAACCCAAATCACATTTGATATTCAATACAAGGCTCTGAATAGAAAATATATCGGCTTATATTCAATATCAAATTCTACGACTAACAAATGTCGTATTGGAAATAACGATATAAATATATATCTTTCAAATTTCCATAACAACATCTGTATAATCACGAATTCCAACATCGAAATATTCCGAAGACAATTTCGATTCAAATCCACTCCAATGCAATCATTGGAAATTCTGGTTATTTTTAAAACCCTTTTCAAATTCAATTTGTTTACTTAAAAATAAATAGAATTATAATTCTAGTTCAAAACTAGTTCATTTCGATAAAAATCGATTTTTATCTTTTCAAATATGGAGTTTTTCATCCCAATTCTTCCCAAATCATTTCTTATGATTTTACACAAATTATTACTATTTTTAATAATTTTATCAAGGCCCGTACAGTCGATTTCCATCAATGGCCATCGAACTGCACTTACAGCGACCTTTTTCAAATTTGATTTGGACATAATTCCAAATCCAACCGTTAGATTTCTAATTTCTAATATTCGTTAGAAATCTCTTTTCGATACGAACCCAACGGTTCTGGTTTTAGGAGAATCCGACGGTCGGATCTCCCGTAATGTCCGTTTGAAATAAATGGTCGAAATTCACGAACTGCCGCGGCGCGGCGCGTTCTATTCAGGCCATTATATTGTATATATAATATATATGATATATATTTCGTCGATTTCTATTTAAAACGAATTATATGAATAGTTTTAAATTCGTTTCAAAAGCAATTTCAACTTCCTTTTCAATTCAAATCAAAATTGAATTCTTCTTTATAAATTCGTTTTAAAATTCATTTCTATTCAATTCAAATTTCAATTCAATTTGAATTCATTTCAATTCGCTTTCAATTCAATTTGAATTCATTTTCAATTCAATTCATTTCGAAATCGTTTTTAATTCAATTCATTTCGAAATCGTTTTTAATTCAATTCATTTCGAAATCGTTTTTAATTCAATTCATTTCGAAATCGTTTTTAATTCAATTCATTTCGAAATCGTTTTTAATTCAATTCATTTCGAAATCGTTTTTAATTCAATTCATTTCGAAATCGTTTTTAATTCAATTCATTTCGAAATCGTTTTTATTTCAATTCATTTCGAAATCGTTTTTAATTCAATTCATTTTGAAATCGTTTTCAATTCAATTCATTTTGAAATCGTTTTCAATTCAATTCATTTCGAAATCGTTTTTAATTCAATTCATTTCGAAATCGTTTTCAATTCAATTCATTTCGAAATCGTTTTTAATTCAATTCATTTCGAAATCGTTTTTAATTCAATTCATTTCGAAATCGTTTTCAATTCAATTCATTTCGAAATCGTTTTCAATTCAATTCATTTCGAAATCGTTTTCAATTCAATTCATTTCGAAATCGTTTTCAATTCAATTCATTTCAAAATCGTTTTCAATTCAATTCATTTCGAAATCGTTTTCAATTCAATTCATTTCGAAATCGTTTTCAATTCAATTCATTTCGAAATCGTTTTCAATTCAATTCATTTCAAAATGAATAAAATCGATATAAATATCGTTCACGTCAAAATGGCGTCAATCTAATCAACACGGCTTCATAAATTTCTATTTTCAAATATTCTATTTTCAATTATTCTATTTTCAAATATTCTATTTCAAATATTTCTTTTTCAAAATAGTTGTTATTATCAAAATATTTCGTTCAACACATGACCAATCTCAATGGATGAGTACTGTCAACACATGAACCTTTATTTTATATTGATAAAGATGTAAATTTTATTACTAAAATATTTCGTTCAACACATGACCAATCTCAATGGATGAGTACTGTCAACACATGAACCTTTATTTTATATTGATAAAGATGTAAATTTTATTACTAAAATATTTCGTTCAACACATGACCAATCTCAATGGATGAGTACTGTCAACACATGAACCTTTATTTTATATTGATAAAGATGTAAATTTTATTACTAAAATATTTCGTTCAACACATGACCAATCTCAATGGATGAGTACTGTCAACACATGAACCTTTATTTTATATTGATAAAGATGTAAATTTTATTACTAAAATATTTCGTTCAACACATGACCAATCTCAATGGATGAGTACTGTCAACACATGAACCTTTATTTTATATTGATAAAGATGTAAATTTTATTACTAAAATATTTCGTTCAACACATGACCAATCTCAATGGATGAGTACTGTCAACACATGAACCTTTATTTTATATTATTCTTTATTTTCTAAATTGGAATGAGGCCCAATCAATCACCATATAATGTTAATTATATGGATTTTCATACATCACACGTATATAATAGCATTGAAAAATAATCTACCATCAACCAAAGTGCACTACACTGCATAAGCATCAAATATAGATGTAACACCCCACACCCGCTATGGTCACCCGCTAAGGGAATGCCATAACATCGGTGAAGTATTTTAAGTGAATATAGAAAAGAAAAATTACAACAAGACAGATATAAGTAATACTTGAAAATTTTAAAACATCATTTCATTGCAGCGGAAAGTAAAACATGTTTGGTTACATCACAAAACCATAATAAGAGTCAAGTACAAAATATCCATCCTAATAAATAAAAGTACATAATCCCATTACATGAACTGATAGCCATAAAAGAAAGGGTAAGCTGAGCTCTACACCTATGGTCCAAGCTCCAAAAGAGAATAAAGCAGCCTGATCAAAGCCCACTCGTACTGGGCCCACTCTGATAACCTGAGGGTTGGGAAAAAAGATAAAAACAACGGGGTCAGACATAAGTCTGAGCGAGTCCTATAACTTTAACCATACAATCATTAAAGTAACCAGAGAAGACATAAGCTTGATATACGGTAACGTCTGGGGATGAATGGCTACACTAAGCAGCTTGGTAGACTTAGGATAAACTAAGATAACCGTAAAGACGCATCCACCCACCCAAGGATAATTACTACAATGCACCACACCAGTCATTCCTACTTAAAGGTTGATCCCCCTATGTGTACTTAGTAATTTAGTAGTTTCGTGTACCCCTATCTGACTACATAGGTGTACCCACTACTCCCCAAGCGATCGGCTCCCTTACGTAGATACCCGTGCTGGTCCCACGATGGGGTGTATCATTCCCCAAAGTGGCAACCTGATAATATCAACGGTGCACGGCTTTATACCTACACGATGCAACAACGACTTACCAACCAGCCCGGGCACACACACGCATATGAAACCCGTTGGTCCTGCGTTGCCACCGCTAACCCGTTTTGGCCTCTTATAGTCAAGCCCAATATGCGTGTCCCGTCACTCGACTAGAGTCGAGCCCACTAAGATACGTTTGGGATATTGGTTGAAATGGGCCCCCACAAGCTACCACCTAAGCTTGTTATTTCTAGTGAATCCCACTTAACCCTTTAACCATGTCCACTTACATGTTACAAATTTTGGTTAAGTTATTAATCATATTTTAATTGCCATTCAAGGCACCCACTAGATTTCCACATGCCACCCAAAGCACTTACTTAACCCTTTAACCATGTTTTAATTACATGTTCCACTTTGGTTAAGTATTCTAATCGTATTTTCTATTGCCACCTAAGGCAACTCACTAGTTTCCTCATGCCACCCAAGGCACTTACTTAACCATTCATGTCCCTCTACATGCTAATATGGTTAAGTGTTTCTTAATTAATTAATTAAGATCATGACCTCATAAAGACCTCTCACATTAGACCATCTCTTATGACTGCTGGATATGCCGGTTGGGTCCGGGCAGCCTTACGTCATAAAAAGGGTCTAACCTCGTGTCTTTACTTTAATCCCGTATTTAATTTATGACTAAGACCTCTCACATTGGGCCAATCATTTGTAGCTGCTGGATGGCCGGTCGGTTCCGGGCAGACTTCCGCTACAAAAGGGTCCAACCTCGTGTCTTAGTTGATTAATTACACCTAATTAATCACCCCCATAATTTGTATTAATTATCCCTAATTAATTAATCATGTTTTCCAGAATATGGGTAGACCTAACTCAATAGGTAAATTCCCAACTCCATAGTATGGGTAGACCTAACTCAATAGGTAAATTCCCAACTCCATAATATGGGTAGACCTAACTCAATAGGTAAATTCCCAATTATGTCCATTTAATTTGTGGTATGCTTAATCATACCTATTTCACATCATTTTATTAACATGCATCTTAACCCCATCGTTCCCCACGTAATTCGTTCTCATAACATGACATAACAAAGGGAAGATTCATCACAAATGTCATGGGTTTAACCAACATAGCATATAGCTTTATCATGGGTTCAAAAGGTGTCAACTTGCATATATGAACATACATTAAACCCAACTAGCATTTAACCCAACTTGCATTATGCATATCATAAAAAGAGACAAACTTGCATATGAACATGCACATAAACTTGCATATGAACTTGCATATAAACTTGCATATGAACTTGCATCATAACTTGCATATGAACTTGCATCATAACTTGCATGTGAACTTGCATCATAACTTGCATATGAACTTGCATAACATGCCATACTTAGAGGCAAACTTGCATATATTATGCATATCATAAAAAGAGACAAACTTGCATATGAACATGCACATAAACTTGCATATGAACTTGCACATAAACTTGCATGTGAACTTGCATCATAACTTGCATATGAACTTGCATAACATGCCATACTTAGATGCAAACTTGCATATATTATGCATATCATAAAAAGAGACAAACTTGCATATGAACTTGCACATAATAGGGTAAACATGCACATATATGCATAGCATACAAAGGTGTCATCTTGCATATGTATGCATCTTATTTAAAAAGGGTAAACTTGCATGTCATAATGTATGCATAAAACCAAACACTTAGCATGCATAAAATCAAATACTTAGCATGCATAAAATCAAACACTTAGCATGCATAAAATCAAACACTTAGCTTGCATAAAATCAAATACTTAGCATGCATAAAGTCAAATACTTAACATGCATAAAACCCACCACTTAACTTGCATAAACCCATATACTTAACTTGCATAAACCCACATACTTAACTTGCATAAACATAGGGTTAACATTAAACATAGATTAGCAAGCTAACATCATATCATATGACTTAAAACCCACAAATCCGCATACAAAACCGCATGATCTCATCATATCTCATCTACTTAATTTAGCAATTGGTTATTAAAGTGATAGAAACTCACCAAAACCAAGATTAGCAAACTTATGAAGTAGAACTAGTTGCTATACAAGAAGAAGATGATGATTAGAGGTTGATTAGCTTGCAACTTTCTTCATAAACTAGTGGAGGCTCCTCTCAAGTTTGATTTTGGCGGCATGATGGCATCATTTCTATTTTTAGTAGGGATTAGGCTTGCATTAGGGTGTATTTATAGGATTAGGGTGTGTTTTAGACCATAGGATTAACCCTAGGTTAGATTAGGTCCGTCAGATTTAGGAAGTTTCCAGAAACCAGCCCCAAAGCCAAACCCAAACTCAACTAGGTGCACCAGGCCAGCATCAGCCGACAGGGCAAGTCGACAGCCCTGTCGACAGCCAAGTCGACAGGCTTGTCGACAGGCAAGTCGACAGCCCTGTCGACAGCCATGTCGACCAGGCTGGGCGGGAGTTTTCCCGCCTGGCCCCATTTCTGCATGTTTCGAAATTTGAACCTGAATTTTTAAATCTGTTTTGAACTTTGAATTTTCTGTAAACTTCATTGGGCCATAACCGGGCCATACGGACTCCGATTCTCGAAAACTCGGACCCTATTTCGCGTATTTTTCCGAGACGAACGCAACGAAGCAGCCCGTTTCCCCCAATTCTCACATCTGAGACTATTTATTCTGTAATTAGTGAATATTAGTATTAACTGAAATTCGGGGTGTTACAATAGATATCTAACGCGTATAACAGCCTGTCAATCAATCGATCAACATATTTAATCAATCAGGATGAGTGAACTTCAAATTTCATCCCAACACCCGTGTGGGGTTTCAAACAATCAAACACAGATTTTAGTTGTGCAGTTGGGCGATGTGTAAAATTTATCGACCCAATCAATGTCCTTTAAATAGGTGTACATAAACAAACCGTCCGGTTTGTAAATGAATATTTATTTATTCACATTCACGTTAAAAATTATATTTTTAACGATAAAACATTTTATTCAACCTATGAATATTCTATTCGGTTCATTTATTCAATAAAATGATATTTTTATTTTTCTAACATATTTTAGAAAATTTCGGCGGCATAACGGCACAATACTAGAAACGGGACAAGGCCTAGCCTTATCCCCGGTCTAGTGAAGGCCCACGCCATTCACACATCAATCAAATCAATTTATTTCACCAAACAATTCAATTTCAAGTCAAATCATCTAACTAATCTATGCAACCAAACAAACAAGTCCATGGTCTGTGGACGATTGTGTCGGGTGCTACTAAGCACCGTCTGCATCCTAGTATATATATATATATAACTAGAGAAAAGAAAGTGAAGTTGAGAAATTCTCACAGATTAGCTATCCAATCATCTTGACTCTTCTTTGATATAAATCTTCTTCGTTCTCGCCTTTGTGTCACCTTCGTTGCCCGTATTCTCTACATATGTAAAAATCGAATTTTTTACTATGCTATTCAATATATAAAAATCGAATTTTTATTATGCTATTCAATATATAAAAATTGAATTTTTATAATGCTATTCAATATATAAAAATCGAATTTTTATTATGCTATTCAATATATAAAAATTACATTTCAAAAATATAAATTCCGCCTTTATAAAAATATAGTCTTCGCCTTTATAAAAATATAGTCTTCGCCTTTATAAAAATATATCATGTTTTTACATCCTCTATATAGTAAAAATTATATTTTTAATACTTTAAAAATATAAAAATCATATTTTTATATATCGCTCTTTTCATTAGAAAAATTATTTTTTTTCCTCTCTTGAAAATCTATACTTAATAAAATCACGTCTTTACTATTTTAAAAATCTAACCTTTTCTATTTTACTTGCATTCATATAAATGAAAAATCAAATCTTTATACATAATAAAAATCAAAGTTTTTCCTTTATTGAAAATCTATATTTTCACATTCAAAGATTTCATATTTTCAAACAACCAAGATCATATTTTTAAAACAAAAGAAATCAGTTTTTCTATGATTTAAAATTAAAGACTTACTGCTTCACGAAGGAGGGTCCACTGGTCGGCCTGAGGCGGAGGGGAGGGGCACTGCTGCGCGGTGGAGGTGGCGTCCGGTCGTCAGGGGGTGCGGTGCATCGGCGGGGTCCACGCGTTGGGGCAAATGGGAGTGGTCGCGTCGGTGGGGGTGTTTGGGTCTCATGCTAGGTCGAGATGGAGGAAGGAGGGAGAAGGAGATGGGAGCGACAGGGGAGGCGATGGCTCAGGTGGCGGAGAAGGGGCATGTGGCGGCGGCGGTCGAAGGAACGGTGGAAGGACTGCGTCGCTCACGTTTTTAGGTTTAGGATTTTTATTTTTATTTTTATTTCGATTTGAACTGTCAAGGAGAAGGGGGTGTATGTGTATAAATATATATATTTTATTCATTATTAAACTATTTCAAAAAGCAACTTTACTTTTCGACCTCGAAACGAGACCCACCGCCTGTCGCCCATAGCGTTTTACCCCTATTCCGAACACAATGGGATATGTATCGTAAGCTGATTCGATCGTTTCGATTACTTTTCGTCAAAATCAATGTATAACTCTATATATTGAATTTGAACGCGTATTTCAATTTACCGGGGTCACATACTAACTAGAAAAATTCCAGAAAAATATTTTCTAGCTTCGTATTGACGATACGGTCCTAACAAAACTAATTTCATTGAATTCTGAGACCGTTGGAAAAATGGCCATTTTCCAGTCAATTAAAATCAACTGAAACTGGTCAAACGCGTTTTCCTTTGCCACGCTCACATATTGAATCGAAAAATTATGAAATTTGAAACCTAGCAATAATTCGACATCACGGACCCAACAAAACTGGTTTCGTCGAAATCCGAGGTCATTTGCAAAATTCCCATTTTTAAGGGCCTGAATTCCATAGCGACTATTCAGAATTTTCAACTGGACATATCTTTTTATTCCCGTTATGAAATCTTGATTTTTCGGATTCGTTGGAAAGATATTATCAATTAGATCCTAATGTTTTTGGTTTCACTAAAATCCGGATTGTTTTGCACCCGGTACATTCAATTGAACTTTGAAATCGAATTATCGAACTACCGCGCCATTTTCAATTCTATTTATAATTATAAATAAATATTTATATTCTAACGACGACGTATATAATATATACGTTCTAATTCTATTCAAAATAAATTTCTGGTCGATATTATTTAAAATAATCTATTTTAAATATTCAAAATTCGCTAAAATTGCCAAAATAAAAATTTTAAACTGGCCCAGATTTTCGGGTTGTTACAATGTCAGCCTCCTCTACGAGTGTACTAAGGACTGACCAACGTCAAGCCATCAACGCTCGAAACTCGTGTGTTGCGTGAGAACCTCCACGCTGGTAACTCCAAAGACTCGCTTCCTCCTTCCATGTGTACGTGCTACTGTCTCACCCCCACACCAGAAATACACACGACATATAATCTTCGAGCACCCCAGCGTCGCTCGAATAGCCTACGAACCATGCTAGAAAGTATGGTACCAAAATTCTAGTATTCACAGATTAGAGCTTTTTATTTATTCAGTACTTGAATGAGAAAAGAAAAGAGAAAGGTTAATTTGAAGCCATTGAACAATCGACATGACGGTGGAAGCAAACGAAGAAGTGCTACCAACGTTTGCGATAAAGAGGTCGAGCCAGAGAAGAAGAGGGAGTGAAGTAGATAGTGAAAGAGCGATGAAAAGTAGGACATTGGAGTAGGCATTTGAAGAGTGAAATTTATGTTTAGTATAATATAAATAAATCAGGAAAGCTAGCTAAGTAAACTGGGTATAGTCTATTTATATATACCAATACTTCCGTCTTAACTAAATGCACAGATCTTTTAACGGGCAAAGATGATATTATTCATTTCTATAGTTAAGCAAAAGATTATGAAGTGATGAGTCGGAAAATTGTGCAGGAGCATGAAGTCTTCCTTAGGCATGAAGTATTTACGGAGGGAAACAGAGTCTGTGCATTAGTCTATACATTATAAATGCATTTTCACTTCAATATTCCTGCACTGATTTTGAAAGCATAGCATATGTTGTTTTATTCGTTAGGCATGCTTTTTTTTCCTTTCTTCAGCATGAAGGAACCGGTATCTTGCAACTGAAGTTTGTTCTATTAATATGGGTTTTATTTATAATGGTTTTGTGTACCCTATTAAGTAGAACTCCATTCGTCCACGAACAACTATCGACAAATATAAAAATACCGTTGATACGAGTAATGTGGCACGATCTCAAAAATATAATAAAATGGACAAGATAACTTATTCTGTTGAACCCCAAAATTCTTATACATGATGTAAAATACTTTAAATAAAAAGTTGCTTATGTTCAAAAATACAAATTACAGAAAAATTCTATAAATTAAATTATAACTCTGTCTTAAATATCTCATCCAAATTCGAAATAAATAATTAAATTTTCATTATGGTTTATATACGATTTTACAATGACTATTTGAAATTTTGATTTGGACATAACTAGAAATATATAAGACGAAATCCCAATTTTTCACATCCATTAGAAAAAAATAGCTCAACAGATTCGAACGTTTCTTATTTCGAAGAAATCCGACTTGTAGCGAATCCTATATACTCAGTTGAAGTTCAAATCGTAATATTACAAATTACCACGACGTTACGAACTCGGTTATAATTATATTATAAATTAATACGTTCAACTATCATTAAATTAATATATTCGTTATTCTGATTCATTTCTAAAACGAATTAAATATCTTATACTCTCTAATTTACACAGTATTGCATAATCAACTAGTTTCTACCATTTCAGAATTATTATTATTATCCCATTATTTATATTAATTAAATATTCCACTTTTTTTAATTCAAATCATTAAATTGCCCAATTAATATATTAAAATAATTAAACTAATTAAACTAATTAATTAGTATATCGTCAAAAATACGGGATGTTACACTCATTGATTAGAGAACAAGAAAACAGTCTTATTCCCCCCCAACGGGTATAAAACGGTCAGAACTTTTCTAACAACTATATTTTCAGTTATAAATTTGTTCTATTCTACCATTCTACATCACAACATATTCACAGTTCTCTTTTATCACTTTAATGTAAACAAACTCTTATTCTATAATGTTGTCACCCTTTGGAGATTTCTCACATCCGACGATGGATGGAAGCCAGTTTTCGCAAGGTAACACAAGTAATTTTTTGGGAACTCAGCCAAGCAGAACCATGCCATGGACAAACCAAGAGGACATCGATTTATGCACCATCTATTGTAACTTTACACAAGATTCTGTAACAGGAAACGACCAATCAGCCATTACCTTTTGGAAAAAAAATTAAGATCGCCTTCGTTGAGAAGCATCCAGAATTCAGGTGGATGTTATCGGCGATTAAAGGTCGTTTTGGCAAAATAAGCCATCAAACCAAGTTTTATGAATCACAAGTGTAAAAAATAAAGATGGCAAATCCAAGCGGCATGAGAGGAGAAGATAATCTAGTATATTTTCTTCCTATATACGTTAGTGGTTGGTAGATTGTTTTTATGATTCATATTCCTTTTTTTAAATAGAAACGAATGGCGAACGAGGAGTCCAAGAAGTTTTTACTAGAGAAAATGGAACAAAAAGGCCACAGTATTATAAGTTTATGCATTGTTATCACCTGCTTAGTAGTCAACCAAAATGGAACTCATGACTTGCTAAAAGACTTCGCGATGTTCAAACTGCTTGCAAGAGCATGAAAAAAGCTTCTAAATGCGGGTATTCTTCTAGTCCATGTGGATCAACTGCCAAAATTAGTCAATGTGAAGGGGAAAACATACTTGATGAGTTCAATGCCACGATTGACGAAGATTGTAGACCCGAGGGAGTCAAAGCTACGAAAAGAAGGGGCAAAAAAACGGTTGAGCTTGAAGGAAAAGTGAACACAGCCACGAAGAACACAGTTGTAGAGCTGAAGAAAGACGTGCAGAAGCCAGGGAAAGAATAGAAGTTATGAAAAGGTTTGCTGTGTGGAAGAGAAAAAGTTGCAAATTCTAGTGGAGGACTTAGCTTACAAGAAAGTGCAAGATGCATATAGGAAAGATCAAGAAGAGATTGATATCATGAACAAAGACCGGACTGGAATGCCTCAATTGGAGCAGGAATTTTGGATGGGAATGAAACATGGTATTCTAATGACACGGTTTCCTCACTTATAAGTTGATTGTTTACTAGTATCTGTATTATTAGTTGCTTGTATTATGATGTTGTAGTAACCTTGTATTCCCTACTGTAGTAACGATTTTCTTATAAATGGAATGTGTGCTTTTTCTATATTTCTATTGTTTCCAAAGGTTATAGTTTTATAACTGAGCTAAAGTATCAAATTAGACTAAATCTCAATTTTTTTACATAGGAGCATCAAATAAATGAAACACTCAACAAGTACTAAAAAAACCGTTAGCCTATTCAGCACCATATCGGGTTAGCCAACTATAACGCAATTTGTAGGCTTCATACCCAATAAAACCAGTGCCATACTCTACAAGGTAATGAGAATCAAAAGTTTCTCTAGTCGTTTTAAATATCTTTGTTTTCAACTATCTGTATAATCTTTTGGCATCATTCACGAGCTTTAACGAAACTACAATGAGCCATATGAATTTCATCAGAAGTTCGTGTAGTGGTGCAAGTACGATGTTTGTTATGTAATATTATTTTCATGGACCAGAATTCTTCATTGGTTAGCCCTCCTCCATTTTGCATCAACAACAAATCTCTTTATCAACTTCGATATAGGATTTCACGTGTATAAGTAAGTCCATAGGAGAGAATTCTGTTGTAGTAGCACTGGAGCTAGCATTACTTTGGTTGTGACGATTACGGGTAACCACTTGCCTCCTTATGTTTTTGCGTGGATGTGCTTTTGGTTTTTGAACTTCAACTACTTGTTGAGTACCACGAACAATTTCATTTTGAATTGGTTCTTCCGCCTCTTCTGCTTATATATTTGGAATGAATCCACCCTCTTTCTCCTCCTCCTCATCCAGTTAATACTCATCAAGCTTTTTATCTACAAATTCATCACTGATTTCCTGATCGTCCATTTAAGCTACACATAAACAAGAAATGTATTATCTACATGAAGAAGTACTTAAAAACGTAGAAGAAAAAAGAGTAATGGTTTCTCATCTTAATGTCGTGGTTGATCTAGAATGCATAAATTTTAGGTATGGTTGGGGGACGAAGTATAAATTATTTAAATAAGGGGTTGATTTTTGGTAAAGCTTTGTCATCATTAATTGAGCAGTAGGATAGAGACATATGACAGGACTACCCTCTGTCCTCAATAGTTGAGTAGCTATGGCTCTGCATTAATACAGTTGATGTTACTACGCTCTGCAACGCTCGGGTAACGTGCTATAGGTTATCCAACAAATAGAAACAACATGAATTGACAAGTCGTACTGATTAAAGATGACTTGTCCACTGCTTTAATAAAGCAAAGCACGAAATTAGGGGACTTGTTGACCTTTACAAAATCTAAGCCCTCCACCTTTAAATTCAACACTTTCGAAGTCTTAGGCTTCACAAATTATTCATTTTATCTACCTACCACTTTTCAAGTAGTTCAACATGTCTGCTTGGGAATACGATGAAGAATCCATGGTCGAAAAGTACAATCAATACTGAAGAAATAAGCAACCTGTCGCAAAACGCAATTGGAAGATCAAGTGGAAGCTGGAGAAGTGGAGTTTGAACTCTTCAGCGCCATGCAACCGAATGTTGTCGTCCCATGTATTGGACCTATTCAAAAATCCCTTAATGCTCGATTAAGGGAAGTAATTGCCCGGGAGAACACAGATAGGTCAAGCTCTAGCATGATAGGTCATTCAGTTCTTTGCTATTGCAGTGTGGAATGTAATGTGGTTGTTTCTAAAAGCCAGAGCAATGTAGTTCATTGCTTTTACAAGTGCAAAGCATACATTACTGCACTAAACCGACAGGGCCTGGAATGCTGTAATTTTTTCTCATGGATCGACCCAACGCTAACGGAGAAGGGTGCCACGTACGCTCCAAAGAAGCAAGTGGGGGTAAGTCGCTTGGAAAGGATCAATGTTGTGGCAAAGGATGAAATGTTGTATGGGTTCGAAGGTTCGTCCCGAAACTAGCATCTTAAATATATGGTACTACATCTTAATTATATGTATTGTAATCCACGTTAAATCATGCTTTATCGTAGTTGTATGGTGGGTCGAACATGCACTGTATCATGTATCTTGTATTTTGTTATATTGAGTGAAGTTTGTACGCAGGTTAATATGTATTATTTATATTTATGAATGCAAATGAGTTAAAAACTAGGTTCGTCCCCATGTAAATTAAACATTTCAACACACAAAGGAGCTAAAAAAAAAGGGTCATTAGCATCCACTTGACCAGTATTGCTGATAAATGCTCTGAAAATCGCATCACGTAAAGCAAAGTGGAACTAGTGACCGTTCACATCATGGTAGTACGAAAAGCTGATTCCCTACAATTTTACGACAGGTGAAACATTGTCCGACAGCACGTAAAGCACAATGTAACAATGACCGGTTACATCATTTTTTATTGATTTGTACTACATAGCTATATATTTCTGTCAAATTACTCACAGCTTTCCTCATTGAAACAAATTTATTCCCATTCTTGTACTACCTCCTCCTTTTATCACTCACTCAAAATGCCTTCTTGGCCATCACTGCGGACTCTAATGAACATGCGTACGAATAGATGAGACTTTAGGAGCTCGAAGGCGAATTCTAGTTTCTAAACCAAATAAGACCCCAAGATGAACCATCGCAAGAAAAGGGGAACGTAAATCTTCTACATGAAGCTCAATTACCACATGTAAAACTATCGTATGAATAGGCGGTCGCTCAACCGCAAGAAGAAGTAGAGTTCTATCGAGTACCACCGTAAGAACAATGAGTTGATTCTTGTCCAGTACGTTGTTACTGCGGTTATGCGGTTGAAGTCGTGGTTCGATCATAGGGCAACAATATACGTTGATGCATGCAGAAAAGTCCATCCTATCCAATTGGATGCAATTACACAGAATTGATAGACGAACCTTTGTGCTCAAGGGGAATAGCATATGCAAATGAACTCGAACGAGAGATTAAACGTCTCCAAAATGATATGAACAGTTGCGACTTAACATTATGAGACTCCCTTGAGATTGAGCATATAACATGTAGTTGGTTTAAGTAACTATTTTCTACGTTTTCTTTGATGTTTTAGTTGGCATCTGCTATCATTAGTTGTTGTATCTTTAATGACCGGTTGTATCTGTATGTTTTATTGTTAGTGTTATCATTATGAGAAATATTAGTTGAATCATTTTGATCATAGCAACTTGTTTCTGTGCGTTCAAACATTGTATATCAACCTTAAAAATATTTTCATAATAAAAACATCCAGAAGCCGATTTAATCGGCTCGTGAACTCGCGAGCCGATTTTATCGGTGCATGTTGATGAATTCAAGGCACGCTGATAAAATCGATGTGCGATTATCGGGAGATATCAAAGATATCTCCTTGAATGTTATGGGTCGTAATGTTATGACCCGTAACCTTGTTGGAGATGCTCTTAATAATAGAACCGAAAGGGTTTAATAAATAATAGAAATAAAGGTGAGTAATAAAATAATGTTTTAATCATACAGTTGTTCTTTATTGATGCAAGTTATATTTTATTGATGTACATAGAAAAGAATGCACATATATTTGAGCGTGTTTGTCTTATTAGTTTGTTGTTGTCAATTGCTATCAGAAGTGTATGATTTTTTTTGCAAGGCTAAGTGTATGATATTGATGTTGGAATATTTCGACAATTGGGTCGCATATGTAAAATAAAATGTGTTGTGCTATTTTGGTGAGAAGCCTAATTAAAGTGACTAATTTTATATTAGAATTAAAATACTTGAAGCTTAACTTGTCATGGGCCTAATGTGTAGATACCGGGGCATTTTTAATTTGTTGAAGGGCCGAATTATAAAATTTCAACTTTATAAATAAGGGGTTACAGTCCCCGAATTATACAAGCCTTAGCAACTCTCTAACCTCTTCTATGGCGAGCTAAGATCTAGGGTTTATGTCAATTTGGAAGACCAAACCAAATTCTATCCGATTATGGATTTAGGTATTGCCATGATTAACTAGGGATTCAGGTACGCTTCCACTACTTATTATTTATGTGTGTTCCCAATTAAATCAATATGGGTTACATATTTGGATCTAGGGTTTCACGATTGGATATTGTTAGAGTATACTGAAATCCTAACAAGTGGTATCGAAGCTATTTATATTTGATTTTGTTGAGAAAATTTTCGTTCTAAAAGGTGAATTAATGAAATTTGAGTTGAGGTTTGTTATTTATTTTTTTATTATCCGATAGGTACCATTAATTCATAAAATCCAATTTTTTATTGATTTAGGAACAAAAAATCTTCCAAGCGGCTACATGCTTCCAACGTAGGAACAAAAATTAAAAGATAGATCAATCGAAAATTTGTGAATCGAAAAGACGTTCAAATATGTATTTGCAATCTAAGACTTGTAATGTAATTTTATTCAGTTTTCAGCATAAATTTTAGGTTTAAGTACCATCTCTTTTATTTTGGTTGTGACTGCTGGCATTCTATAAATATAAAATAAAATAAAATAAAAGGAGGTTAGCTTCTGTTAGTTTTTATTGACATAGGACATTATATTAAACCGTGAATCGTTGATATTGTCAACGCAAGGAGCCAATCAATTTTCAAAAATAGGCAGAATTACTATTTGTTAGAGAACCCCGAATTATCACAAAACCAATTGGCAATGTGAAGAGTGAACTCATTATAGTTATACATGATTCATTTTACAAATTCCCCAATGTGGGACTTGTCTCAACACGCCCCCGCACATGTGGCATATCATGAGCCTAACACGTGGACCTTTATATTGGGTGACATGGATAAGTGTGGCATTGTGCGCACGAATTAAACCCGCTCTGATACCAAGTTAGAGAACCCCGAATTATCACAAAACCAATTGGCAATGTGAAGGGTGAACTCATTATAGTTATACAGGATTCATTTTACAAATTCCCCAATGTGGGACTTGTCTCAACATTATTGTATTATTTGTATGGTACTTCTCTCTCCATATGATGGATATATGATTTAGAACTCACATCATCATTATTATAAGTTAACACGTGATGCTACAGATTTGTTTTCTTCATATTACTGTGTTTTAATTATTTTTTAAAATAAATAGTACTAAATTTCGCATTAGTTTCCTCTCTACTAGATGATTCGTGCGGCAGAAATTTTCATGCACTTTTATAGTATTCAGGATTTTACCTAATGTGCGGTCATTAATTTGACTAGCACTTTAGCATTTTGTAAAGTCTAAATTCTCGATCTAGGTTATTTAATCTTAGATGGGTAAGAAGAAGTCAGTGCGGTCGTAGGTATACACTTCTAAATCCTATATTTACTTAACCTTAGATTTACACATGTTCCTTGCAGCCAACCATATAACATTTGTTGTGCTTTCGAAGTGGAGATAATATGTGACTTGATCCATCATTTGGGCATATAGAATTGTACATTGACGGACAATATTTTTTTGTAGAACCTACAAGCCAATGACAGTGATAGTCATGAATATATTTAAATATGTGATGAACTTATTGCATACTCTAATGCTATTATTGAATTTGCACAAATTGGGAAGCACAATCTAATGCTATTACGTTGGTTCAGATTATATTTGGTTATCACTACCAAATCTAAATTTGATTTTTAAATTGTTCTGTTGAAATGAAATTATCCTTCTCAGAAACCAGTCCCATACAGTTATTATTTGTATACATACGCATACGTTCATTTTAGTTAATGTCAAATTTTAAGGTTATGGACATCATACTTTAGTATATTGCTTTTTTTATGCGCATTTACACAAATTTGACACTAATATTTATAGTAAATGTATAAATGAATGTATTAAGGTATTATGCAAATAATAAACTTAAAGTAATACAGTGGTACTTATTGTAGCTATATTAAGGTTAGGTATATAATAACTTTGGATAAACAACATATATACATCGTAGTTGCTACATTCCTTCATGGTATTCAGTACGATATCTATTATGTTGTTTACACATAATTTTATGTGGTATTTGATTATGGCATTCATTTACGATATCGTGATTTATTTATGATGTCTTGTGTTATATTTATTACGACTATGACTTAATCTTCTTATGTCGTTGTTATAGTTTTTTGAGATTTGCAGATGTTATATAGACATAAAGCATTTCTTGGAGTGTTTATAGCACTCAAAATATATTGTATATATATTAAGGATAAATTCAAATATAATTTTGGTGTCTTTTAATAACCGTAAATATCCTACATACATAGTGAATTAACTGAAATAATATGTCACCAAAGTAACCTCTATATTTTGGTGGTTAATGAAAATGTTTATTTGTATGTAGTTGTTCATGCGAGTATTAGGCAGCCCAAAGGAAAACTAATATCTGGTGAAATCGTTTACACATGTGTGATGATAAATATGTGACAATTATAAGGTTTTTCGAGTGAATAATTAATCGGTACAAAGGAAGGTTGTTATTTGACTTAATTTTATTGTCAGTGTTTGATCATTACAGCAAGAGTACCACTTACAGTTAATATTACTATCCAAAAACTTTATATTAATGTGTACTAGGTATCTTGAGAAGAGACTTACCAATTATTTGAGTTTACTACGGTTGATATTTGGCTATGAGCATATATGGTCAATCTTCATTTTATTTTATTTCATTTTTAGTTAATTTAACTGAATTATCTGCCAATTTAAAGAATATTCCCATCTTGTTTTGGTATGAACATAAGGATTTGTAAGAGAGCATTTTATTTGTTTTTGACTTTATAGATTTAACTCTTGTTATTAGAAGGGTTACACCCAATCCTACTATGGTTAGATATTCTTATAATGTTGTGAAGAATATTGAAAGCTGGTATAATTTAAAAAGGCAAGGGTTAAAGGATCATTTAGTAAATATTTCAGAAGCTTTTCAAGGATGGACTATATGTAACGAAACCTATTTTTTGATAGGTTATTTACTGAGAATGGGAACGATTCTGTGAAAACAATAAGGGGAAACTAGCATTTTTGTGGTGCATGATTCCATAAATTCAAAGTAAAAGAAATAAAAATGAGTACTATATGGAAAAATATTGTTTCAAAAGTTAAAGTCACTCAAGTTACTATTATTATTATTATTTCATTGTTATCTTTAGTATTACCATTTTAAGATTAATATTATTTTAAGAATGAAAGGTCATCTTATTGGGCTAATTTAGCGCTTTGGTAATTAATAGAGAGATTGAAATTTTATTTTTAAGATTCAAAGTACTCCTTTGATATACATTTTTTGTATCAATAAAGATGAAGAAGTCGCTAAGGATTTACAAGAAAAGAAATAACAAACAGATATATTTATAGTTATTTCTTTAATGGGATATACATACATACAAAGTTATTATTAAGATTTAAGCCAAACTATTTGAATTTATTTGATATTTATATGTTGTCATTTAGACAGATTTTAGTTTTATATCTCCAATATGAACATATTAGATTATTATTGTTCATCAAAAATATTAATGTCGATTTATGAATAAATTCAAAATCTTATGTAACTGAAGCTCTTAATATATAATATATAAGTTATGGCTACTTATGCTAAATAGCTTGTGTAATGATATCTCAAATCTTGTTTTGGTGATTAATATAATTATATATTTCAGTTTACTAAGGAATTATAGATTGAGATATCATAAAAATAGAAAATACTTTATCGATATTCTAAACGATTTAAAGTTTATAGTTTTATAAAACCACACTAAGGAAAAGTTTTAAGGTGGTGAATGCAAAATTTTTTGAGGATGCTGAGTTTGGGGGAGAAATAAAGTAATATCATTGTCTTTAAAGAGAATCATTATCTTTGATTCAACTGCGGTTGCTTCTTCGCTTAAAGTTTAAGATTTCTTTTCTTTCATTAAAAAGAAGCAAATTAAGAACCATAATAAGACGATGTTAAAGAAAATCTTCCTTTAAGCTAAGGTTACTATTTCAAGAAGACAAACAAACTCACAACATCAAAATGCAAGATCACTAAGAAAATCCACCTAATGAGAAGAAATGCTATTTCAGATGATTATGTAGTATTTCTTCACAAAGATAAACAATAGATTGATAAAGATGATGTCATGGACTTACAATAATCCATGTAAGGTACTGATTTAAAATGTTGATTTAAGAAATGAACATATAGTATAAATCTATATGGATAATAAAGTTTGAAATTTCCCTCTAATTTAAGTAATAAGATTATTGGTTATGAATAACTATTCAAAGCCAAAAGGGATCAAGTGGATAATATTGAATTTGTAAGGCACTTTTATTGAAATCACTGTTATTAAAAGGAAATTTTAGTTTCTTTAAAGAATGTTTCATTTTGGACTTAGTAAACAATTCTTTAAAATCGATCACTTTGGAGCTTACTACATTTTTTACTTTTGAGCATTATCTAATGGAAGTTAAAGTTATGTTTCTCAATGGAGACATTGGTGAAACTACTTAAGAAATCCATTTATGGTTTCGTCTTTTATATTTGGGATTCAAATACACCATTATTGTTCATGGGGTGATATTTGGATTATTACAAAAGAATTAGGAAGATAAATGCTTAAAAAGTTTGGTATGTAAACTGTGATTCAGTTGATTTTCTTTCACCAAAACAAATAAATGCTACCATCCTTGAAACTAAAGAAATGCAAAAGATTTCTCATGCAGTTGCACTGTGAATTCTAATGCATAATAATGTATATACACATATGGATATGCATGTATTATTTGGTAGATACCTTGCTGATATTAAAAGTGGATCGATGAATTAGACAAAATGATTAAGAGATATCTTTAAGGAGTAAAACAAAGATCATGTAACAGGAAAATCAGGACCAATTTAAAATTTTATTTTCGCAATTTTAGTGAATTTTAAATATTTAAAATGATTTATTTAAATAATAATGACTAGAAATTTATTTTAAATAGAATTAGAACGTATATATTTATTTTAATCGAAGTCAAAACGAATAATTTTATTTTAATTATAGAACGAGCCTGAAATGGCGGGGTAGTTTGAAAATTCGATTTCAAATTTCAAATGAATGTACAGGATTCATAATAAACCGGATTTTAGCGAAACTAAAAATATTGGAATCTATTTGAAAATATCTTTACAACAAATCTGAAAAATTCAAATTTCATAGCGGGAATAAAAAGTTATGCCCAGTTGAAAATTCAGAATTATCACGATAGAAATATAGCCCAAAAAAGTCACATTTTGCGTACGAATGAATTTGTACTCGAAACCACTTCCATTGGGTTCAAAATGCCATTTACCACTCCGAAAATTATAACCTTCGATATATTCCGAGATTCAGAATAGTGGCAATTGGAAGGGGTTTTCGGTTATCAATACATAGCCCTTAAAAAGTGAAATTTTGAATATGAGCTCAGAATTCGACAGGATAAAATTTTCTGGATTCATAATGAAAAATCTTTGTTGAGTCCGAAAATGAACGTCGAACGGAGTTAGTATGTGGCCGTGCGAGCTAAAACAGTTCAGGGTAAAATACGTAGTCATTTTACAAAGGAACATTATTGAGACGATCTCAGAATTCGATTCCGTTTTTTTGGGATTCGTATCGTCTAGTAATGGTTAAATCCAAAAGAGCATGATTTTTGGAGTTAGCATGTGGGCGTGCAAGAAGAAAAGGCTTGATAAAATCATTTCTGAACAATATCTGAGCATATTTGAGAATTTTAACGGAAGGTCAAATGAACTTGGAATTCGGCGAAACTTGTTTCCTTGGATTCGTCTTAACGTCTGCTATCTCGTGTCCGAAATCCGTAGCAAACGGAGATCGTTTGTAATCGGGCAATACGCGAGAAACGAGCATATATCCACTTTTTCTCTTTCTCTTCATTCATTTTCTTCCTCTTCCTGCTTTCTTCATTTTCCTCTTTAATGGAGAGCTCCTCCTCCCCCCGGCTGCCGCACCCCTCCCTCCCCCCTCCGCTGGCCGACAGTCCCCTCCCCTCTCATCTCCTCCTCCTCTTCCTCCTCTCCTCCCTCTTCTCCTCTTTCTCACTTTGATTTTGCAAACCCTAGGAGCCAACCACCACCACCGCGCCCCCATCACCACCGGAGCCCTCCCCCACGACAGTCAGGCCCCACGCCGCCACCCACCACCTAGCTCTGGCCGAGCCCCCCTGGTCACCAAAAACCCATTTTTTTCACAAAAATCCTGTTTTGCAAGTAACACCCTGTCACTATTTCGCCAATAACTCCCAAACCGTGCATTTCTAGCCTAAACTACCAAAGTCGATGAGCACGATTTTCTCTTTGATTTGGTATATGAAAGTCCTATTTTTGATTGCAGAGCTGCCCGAAAATTACGTCCGAAGTCAGCGGACCTGCTATTGTTTTTCACGATTTTCGGCGAATTGGTACGGTTTTGGGAGAAAGTCCCCGAGGCAAAAGTTTTCAAGAATGGCGTGTTTAGGCTCGTTACAAAGTTTGGTGAAGATTGGAGGCCGTATGCAAAAATTAGAGTCAAAATAACGAATACGGACGACGAAAGTGACAAAAGGCGAGCACGACGAAAATTTTCTACATATGAGGAGTCGCGGCGTTTGGTTTAGCTTCTAGGTGAGAACTTCTCACTTTAATTTTATTTTCTAGTTACAATATATACTACGATGCAGGCGGTGCTTAGCAGCACCCGACACCCATCGTCCACAGACCATGAACGACTTGTTTATTTGTTTGATTGTGTTGTAAAAATTGATTGTGTGATGTGGAATGGAATAAAATATTTTGTAGTCAAAAATATAATTTTTATCATGTATATGAATAAAATAAATATTCACAAACAAATCGGACTATTTGTCTATGTACACACACTTGACGGATATTGATTTGGACGATATATTTTACACATCGCCTAACTGCACAAATAATATTCAGTGTTTGTTGATTGAAAACCGTACACGGGTATTGGGATGATATTGGACTTACACTAATCCCAATATTTAGTTGTATGTCAATCGATGGGTTGACAGGCTATTGTAATCGTTAAATATTTATATTTGACGCTTATGCAGTTGAGTAGTGCACTCTGGATGACAGTTGATTGTTTATCATTGCTGTTATGTACAAGTGTTGTATGAAATCCATATAAATAACATTATATGGTAATCGACTGTGTCTGATTCCAGTTCAGAAAGAAAGAATATTGTAAAATAATGAATATTTTAAAATAACGAATACTCTAAAATATTATTCAGTAAAAGATCAAAAGATGTTTTTATGTCCGATTAGAGATGGACACGAATATATTTAAATATATAAAGCCATGTTGATTAGATTAACGCCATTTTGATGTAAACAATATTTATATCGATTTTATTCATTTTTATAATGAATATTGAAAAAGAATTGATTTCAAAATCTAATGTTTTGAAAATACTATCATTTGTATATCGATGATATAGAATATTCTATTTTGATTTGAAATTGATCATGAAGTTGAAATCATTTTGAAAACGAATTTAAAACGATTTATAAAATACGTTTTAAATGGAAATCTATGAAATATATATAATACATAAATTATATATATATATATATATATATATATATATATATATATATAATGGCCTGAATAGAACGCGCCGTGCCACGATAGTTCGTGAATTTTGACCTTTGACTTTGAACGGACATTACAGGAGATACGACCATCGGATTCTTCTAAAACTGGAACTGTTGGGTTCGTATCGAAAAGAGCTTTCTAACGAATACAAGAAATTAGAAACCTAACGGTTGGATTTGTAATCACGTCTAAATCAAATTTGGAAAAGGTCGATGTAAGTGCAGTTCGATGACCATTTTTGGAAATCGACTGTACGGGTCTTGATAAAATTATTAAAAGTACCAATAATTTGTGTAAAATCATAATAAATGATTTGGAAAGAATTGGATGAAAAATTCCATATTTGAAAAGATAAAAATATATTTTTATTGAAATGAACTATTTATGAACTAGAATTAAAATTCAATATTTTTGAATAAATAAATTGGATTTGAAATGGTTTTAAAAATAACCAAAATTTCCAATATATGAATTGGAATGGATTAGAATCGGAATTAACTTCGTAATATTTCGATATTGGATTCAGTGATTATACGGATATTATGGAGGAATTTGGAAGATATATATATCGTTATTCCATTACGATATTTGTTGATTTCAGAATTTGATATTGAATATAAGCCGATATATTTTCTATTCAGAGCCTTGTGTTTAATATCAAATGGATTTTTGGGTTTATCATGAACGGTGTTTTAAATAACACTTGTTCTTTAACCCAATTAATAATGGATTGGATTTTGGTTTTGTCGTGAACTGTGTTTTAAATGACACTGTTCTTAAACCCAGAGTGAAAAGAATAAATCTTTTAATTAATATTTAAAGAAGAATTACCACTTAATTAACATTTAATTGGAACTGAAAATAGAATGTGAATTGGATTTATTGTGAACTGTGTTTTTAGAATTTATAAATCTTTTGATTAAGATTTAATGGGAATTTTCCAAAGTAAAGTTTTCCAATTTAATATATTAAATTGGAATTCGATTGATAATAATCGAAGTGAACTTCTGTGGAGGACGACTATTAATACATACGGAATTTCAAAGGCTTGGCCGTTATTCCATTTATATTATTAGTCAGATATGGAAGTTGATATCGATTATATATTGATTTGTTTTTCCGTGAAGATTCCATAATTAATGGAATGGATTTGGGTTTATCGTGAACTGTGTTTTAAATGACATTAGTTCTTTAACCCAATTAAATGCAGGATTAAATGTCTGTCATTGTATTTCGAACTGTATGGTTGATCTCTGCTAAATATATATCTGTTTGGCGGCAGTGAATTTATTCTTTTGCTTAATGCCCTCCTCTGAGACATACGAGCTCAGAGGTTATATATCGGTAGAAATCAATAGTACGGTGTAGATTGTCGATGCGACATGTTTGTGTTTCCAAAGTTAAATAATCATTAGCATTGATTTTTGAGAAGATTAAAACTAAATGATGTTTTAATGAATCTTTAAATAGATTGAAAAAGGGAATGTGATAATTTAAATTATCAAATTTGGGAGATGAACGAGAATGGAGTATCGCCAGTTTTGCTCCTAGCGATAGTTAAATCTTTAATTAGATTTGAACGGGAAAAGGTAATTAATTTTATCAATAAGACTGAGGTTTTAGTTATGGAGTATTACCAGTTTTTCTCCATGGGATGAATAGGTTGGGATTGGGAAATTAAACAAATGATTCCTTCGGTAAGGTGCGCTAATCCCGACTAGTTTGGAATACCGTAACATGGTTTGAATTGACATCCAAAGGAAGATTAATGAATAAATTTAAAGAATTTATCTTTGATAAAATTAATGGGAACCTTTCCCAAAGTATATGAATATTTGTATAAAAGAATATTCAGAATTGGAATAAGACGTATGTTGTGTTATATTACTTGGTTATAATATATACGCGAGTTATTCAGAAAGACCGGGTTTATACTAATTCTGAATAACTGATTCGACGATAAGTCGACGATTAAGATGGTAGCTGAAGACCGGAGCTGTTCACATCGTTTGGATGATTACTGATGCCGTAATTGGGCTGTACACATAAGACAAGGTAATAAGTGGTGATTGTCCAGAAGTACTTGGAGATAGACCAGATATGCGAGGACCTCTCTCCTGTATTGGATATATGGGACGAAGAATAAGGTACCTTCGGTTTCATTCAAACCCAGAATGAACTTGTAAATGGATTGTGTGTCTGACATTATATTTTGTTCTGTGTTGATTGATTTCTATTAAATGTATATCTGTTTGGCGATGGAGAATTTATTCACTTGCTTAACGCCCTTCTCTGAGACATACGAGCTCAGAGGTTATATATCGATAGATATCAATCGCATGGCGTGAATTACCCGTGTGGCATGCTGAAATGCAAATGATCAAGGCTTCAGTTGAAAAGCAGAGTATTGTGGTTGATGATTAAAGCACGACTTTAATACAGTGTAGCTTTGTGCATATCGTTAATTTGCTAGCCTCACACCTCGGTTTGAGTCAAAAACGGGATCGTGACTACAGGGAGTGCACGGCGTTTCTGTCTAGTTACGGGTGGTGTCAGCGTTTTAACATCCCTGACATTTATATTATTTTTGCCTATGTGGTTGTTGGAATGCTAGGTGCCTCGGATACATCGGCCTCTACGGAGCCGATGGATGGGTCCGATAGGACCGAGAAACGTGTGTTTTGGAATAATAATCCTCAAACGTAACGGAGGACCGACCCTGAAGATCCAAGGGTTATCTAGATTGTGTAGTCCAGAGACATTTGCTAGAGTGTCTCGAAGCGGTGAGGAGCCATCCCTGGGCTCGACTCATGACAGAAATCCAATTTCCAATACATGACATTTCGGTTTTAGTTGTAATCCTATATATGGCGACATAGTGGGATGGGGCGCTTATGCCGTCTATGGTTGATACATTTATATTTGAAGTTGATTTCTGCACTTATAGTAATAATAAAAGATTAAATTTCACGTGTCAAGCATTATTTGGCTATTATAAGGTAAAACCTTATCCTCCGACTTGCGTTGCATTGTGTGATGGGACCTGGGTCTTATAATAGCTTCATTGTTCTTTATTTATCATAGCGTTGTTTGTCTTATGCACTGGTATTCTTGGGAGGAAACCCGTTCCGTGTTATATGGCGTGGTCTCTTGATTTACCTAACTTTAAAAATAAAGAATAATAACTATTTTAGTTCTCACACCAGTCACATGACTGAGCTGGAGTTTATTGTTTTAAACTATACCTTGGGTGCCCCTGTTTTCCACATGGGCAGCTGGTAGTTGGGTTTTTGCAGATTCATATTCGCAGGATCCTGGGTTACAGCTGGAATTATACTCCGAAAGCTCTATATCCGTGTATTTCTCTCAGTTGTAATTTTGTATTATTTTTCTGCTGCTATGTATTTAAATGTAATTCGAATCTCTAATATTTGTCGAATGTGTAATATTAATTCATAATCTGTTATATTCTTGTACTCTGATGTAAATTGTTGTAATAAGCAACAAAATATTTTTCTGTTTGCATTCTGATTTGTCTTGTCCTCAAAGCAATTTGGGATTTCCTTTACAGGGAAGTTCGGGTTGTCACATTTGGTACCAGAGCTTTGGTTTACAAGGCTCGAGAACAAGGCACATTAGAATCAAACGAAAGAATTCATCAGAGATTGGATTAGTAATATCCAATGAGAATGACTCGTTAGAGATGGGATCGGTAGCATACTAGAACGAGTGTGAAGGGTGTAACTTTTAAAATAAAATTGGAAACCAATTATGTTTTGAAAATTTAAACCTTATCATATGTATTTGAACATTTTATTTGATATTTATTTGGACAATTTGGTATATGAAGATTTTGCATATACGCCTAGCTAGCGCGTGTACGAAGTCCCAAATATACTGGATAGATATAGAATCACACTCTAGTCGCCCGGAGATGATCTTGATGATTACTATAGTATCATCAGTATTTGTGTTCGAGTTTCGAAAGTGGGATTTCTATACGTTTCCAATTGACTGGTGTGAGAAATAAAACTAGATAGGGTTTATTATTGTGAATTTGCATCAAAAACATGATTATCTGTATATATATCAAAGTTATGCATTTGAAAAAGTTGATCCACTAATTGATTGATGATTGTGTTGTATGATTATTCCTTTAAACCATTATGTGAATGAACAGTAAATTTAGCCAAATTGTATCAAATATTGAATTGAATTGAAAATTGTTTGGAATTGCATGCAATACATGTATATACATTCAACATGCCATAACAAGGAGGCTAGAGAAGAGGAATAAAATTGTATGCCCGACAAATAGGTACATGTTTACTAATTTATTGGGTTTAGATGATTTTATGAGCTGATTGGCTTTTTATTTTTATTTTTGAGATGAGAGGGCCAGTGTGGCGGTTTGGGGATTTTCTCGGTGCTCCCGTACAAAGGAGGTTATGGCGAAACTTTTCGAAAATTTAGGATGTTAGTCAAATTTTTGAAGAATTGGAAAATTCTTAGAAACCGAAAAGTTGAAGAATAAAAGCCAGAATGAAAGTTGAGTTGATTAGTTAAACAACTTTCATCTCCATTCCTTTTCGAGGACGAAAAGATTTTAAGTGGGGGAGATTAACAACCCGGAAAATCAGGACCAATCTAAAATTTTTATTTTGGCAATTTTAATGAATTTTGAATATTTAAAATGATTTATTTTAAATAATAACGACTAGAAATTTATTTTGAATAGAACTAGAACGTATAAATTTATATTAATCGAAGTCAAAATAAATAATTTTATTTTAATTATGTAACGAGCCTTAAATGGTGCGGTAGTTTGAAAATTCGATTTCAAATTTCAAATGAATGTACATGATTCGAAATGAACCGGATTTTAGCGAAACCAAAAATATTAGAATCTATTTGAAAATATCTTTTCAACGAATTTGGAAAATTCAAATTTCATAGCGGGAATAAAAATTTATGCCCAGTTGAAAATTCAGAATAGTCGCTATAGAAATATAGCCCAAAAAAAGTCACATTTTGCATACGAATGAATTTGGACTCGAAACTACTTCCATTGAGTTCAAAATGCCGTTTGCGACTTCGAAAAGTATAAGCTTCGATATATTCCGTGATCCGGAATAGTGGCAGTTGGACGGGGTTTTCGGTTAGCAACACATAGCGCTTAAAAAGTGAAATTTTGCATATGAGCTCAGAATTCGACAAGAAAATTTTTTCTGGATTCATAATGAAAAATCATTGTTGAGTTTACAAAATGCACATTGAACGGAGTTAGTATGTGGCCATGCGAGCTAACAGTTCAGGGTAAAACAAACAGTCATTTTACAAAGGAACATTATTGAGACGATCTCAGAATTCGATTCCGTTTTTTTTTCTGGATTTGTATCGTCTAGTAATGGTTAAATACAAAAGAGCATGATTTTTGGAGTTAGCATGTGGGCGTGCAAGAAGAAAAGGCGCGCTAAAATCGCATTTCTAAACAATATCTAAGCATGTTTGAGAATTTTAACGGAAGGTCAAACGAACTCGGAATTCGATGAAACTTGTTTCATTGGACTCGTCTTGACATCTACTATCTCATGTCTGAAATCCGTAGCAAACGGAGATTGTTTGTAGTCGGGTGATATGCGAGAAACGAGCATATATCCACTTTTTCCCCTATCTTCATTCATTTTCTTCCTCTTCCTCCTTTTTCATTTTCCTCTTTAATGGAGAGCTCCTCCTCCCCTTGGCTGCCGCACCCCTCCTTCCCCCCTCAGCTAGCCGACAGTCCCCTCCCCTACCTCCTCATCTCCTCCTCCTCCTCTCCTCCCTCTCCTCCTCTTTCTCACTTTAATTTTGCAAACCCTAGGAGCCAACCACCACCACCGCGCCCCCACCGCTGCAACCACTACCACCAGCGCCCCCACCGCAGCAACCACCACCACTAGCGCCCTCCCCCACGTCAGTCAGGCCCCACGCCGTCACCTACCACCCAGCTCAGGCCCTAGCCCCCCGGTCACCAGAAACCCATTTTTTCATAAGAATCTCGATTTGCAAATGACACCCTATCACTATTTCGTTAATAACTACCAAACCATGCATTTCTAGCCTAAACTCCACTCTACCAAAGTCGAAGAGCACGAATTTCTCTTCGATTTGGTAAATGAAAGTCCTATTTTTGATTGCGGAGCTGTCCGGAAATTATGTCCAAAGTCAGCGGAACTAATGTTGTTTTTCGCGATTTTCAACGAATTGGTGCAGTTTTGGATGAAAGTCCCCTAGGCAAAAGGAAACACCCTACCTCCGTTAAGGTCACCCACAAAGGGAATGCCTTAACTTAGGTGGAGCGTTGTAGATAAAAGATACAGATAATTTACAAGACAAACATATAAACAATGGAAAAACTAAATTTATTTCATAAGCATGTGGTTCAGTCAAGACATTACAACAAATTGTCAACAAAATCTCTGTCTTGATTAACACATAAAGAAGTATAAAACGATAATAAAGTAGCATAAATCCCCGTCAAGAGTGTATCCAAAGTCATAGCCCAAGAAAAGAGAATCCAAGCAATACATCTACTCTCTTCAAGCTTGCAAAAGGCCTGAAGTAAGCTGAAGTATTCCCTCCCTGCGGACCAAGGGGGGAGGGTACGGAAGAAAAGAAGACGAAAGAAAAATGGGTCAGACATAATTCTGGTAAGTCCAGTGATTTTTCAGTATGTGAACAAGAAAAAGGATCATGATAGGAATAAACCGAAAATAGGACAATACCAGAATAACAAGATGACATAAACCAAGATAAGGCAGTTTAAACTGAATATACCATTGCACCCATTTCTATTTCTCTGCACCTACTAACTATTGTTTCAACCAACCTCACATGTTCATAAAAAAGTGATCTCATTTATCGATCGGCTCCTACTCCTATATGTTTACTACTTGTGTCATTCGGCCCTCGCTTTATTGTAGATACCTGTGCTGGTCCCACCATGGGATGTATCAAATCCTATGGTGGCAACCCGAC
The DNA here is from genome assembly GCA_030737875.1 of Allium sativum. Classification (NCBI taxonomy): domain Eukaryota; kingdom Viridiplantae; phylum Streptophyta; class Magnoliopsida; order Asparagales; family Amaryllidaceae; genus Allium; species Allium sativum. Next base: position 269,130,169 of record CM060912.1, on the reverse strand, counting down.
ACAATTCAAGATGCACAGTGTATGACTACTGATGCCCAGTGCCTGCTTTTTCCACTTCGGAGTACGTGCACACCCGCACTCCGTCGGAACCTACACAGATGCACCACCCGCCGTTGTTTTGACTGCTTATAATCAGCCCAGTAATCGTGCTCCACCCTACCTAGTTCAGGGTACCACGATACATCTATGTGGGTTACTGCTGAAAGGGGTCCTAGTTACTAGGGTTTCCTAATCAATATGTTAAAATGGTTAAGTGTTCTCAAATTAACCTATCCCCACCCATCAGTTTAGTTAACATGTTGTATTGGTTAAGTGTTGCCTTAATTAACTTAACCCTACTGTAACACCCCACGTCCGCTAAGGTCACTCATACCAGGGGAATGCCTTAGTTTCGGTGAAGTATTTTAAGTGAATATAGAACAGTAAAATTACAACAAGACAGATATAAGTAATACTTGAAAATTTTAAAACATCATTTCATTGCAGCGGAAAGTAATACATGTTTGGTTACATCACAAAACCATAAACCAAAGTCAAGTACATAATATCCATCTTGATAAAATAGAAGTACATAATCCCACTACATAACTAATAGCCATAAAAGGAAAGATAAGCTCGGTTTCACTTCAACGGTCCAAGCTCCATAGGATAGATACAGCAATCAGATCAAAGCCCACTAGCACCAGGCCCACTCTAATAACCTGGGGTTGGGGAAAAAGATAAAAACAACGGGGTCAGACATAAGTCTGAGTGAGTCCTATAACCCTAACAATACAATCATTAAAATAACCAGAGAAGACATAAGTTGATATACGGTAACGACTGGGGATGAATGGCTACACTAAGCAGCTTGGTAAACTTAGGATAAACTAAGATCACCGTAAAGACGCATTTATCCACCCAAGGATAATTACTAAATTACACCGCCCCAGACTTATCCACCCAAGAGTAATTCCTACACTGCACCACACCAGTTTTACCTACCTAAGATTAATTCCTACTTAAAGGTTGATCCCACTAAATGTACTTAGTAATTTTTACCTAGTAGTTTCTAGTACCCCTACATAGGTGCCGTCTGCCCCTATCATTACTAGGTGTACCCACTACTCCCAATCGATCGGCTCCCTAACGTAGATACCCGTGCTGGTCCCACAATGGGGTGTATCATTTCCCCAAAGTGGCAACCTGATAATATCAACGGTGCACGGCTTTATATCTACACGATGTAACAACGATTTACTAACCAGCCCGGGTCCACACACGCATGTGAAACCCGTTGGTCCTACGTTGCCACCGCTAACCCGTTTTTGGCCTCTTATAGTCAAGCCCAATATGCGTGTCCCGTCACCCGACTTGGGTCGAGCCCACAAAGATACGTTTGGGATATTGGTTGAGATGGGCCCCCACAAGCTACCACTTAAGCTTGTTATTTTGTCTAGTGTATCCCACTTAACCGCTTTAACCATGTTCACTTACATGTTATAAATACTTTGGTTAAGTCATTAATCATATTTTAATTACCACTCAAGGCACCCACTAGATTTCCACATGACACCCAAGTCCTTTACTTAATTCCCACATGCCACCCGAGGCACTTACTTAACCCCTTAATCATGTTTAATTACATGTTCCACTTTGGTTAAGTATTCTAATCGTGTTTTCTATTGCCACCCAAGGCAACCCACTAGTTTCCTCTTGCCACCCCAGGCACCCACTTAACCTCTCATGTCCCTCTACATGCTAATGTGGTTAAGTGTTTCTTAATTAATTAATTAAGATCGTAACCTTTGTAAAGACCTCTCACATTAGACTGTCTTTTATGACCGCTGGTTAAGCCGGTTGGGTCCGGGCAGCCTTATGTCATAACCGAGTCTAACCTCGTGTCTTTACATTAATCACGTATTTAGTTTGTGCCTAAGACCTCTCACATTGGGCTAACATTTGTAGCAACTGGTTAAGCCGGTTGGGTCCGGGCAGTTTTACGCTACAACTGAGTCCAACCTCGTGTCTTAGTCAATTAATTACACCTAATTAATCACCCTCATAATTTAAATTAATTATCCCTAATTAATATTAAGCTTTTCATAACATGGGTAGACCTAACTCAATAGGTAAATTCCCATGGGGTAGACCTAACTCAATAGGTAAATTCCCAACACATAGTATGGGTACACCTAACTTAATAGGCAAATTCCCATACTATGTTCCTTTATTTTATGTTATGCATAATCATATTAATTTCACACAATCTTATTAACTTATGCATTTAATTAACCCATCGTTCCCACGTAACTTCGTTCTCATGACATAATACATATAAGAGGTGCCAACTCGCATATGAATGAACATGTTTCAAAGGTGCCATCTTGCATATTAACAAACACATAACTTGCATATAAACTTGCATAATATGTCACCTAACTTGCATATAATCTTGTATAACATGTCACATAACTTGCATATAATATGTCACATAACTTACATATTCACTTGCATAATATACTTGCATATTAACCCATAGACTTGCATAATGTGTCATCATGAACTTGCATATTAACAAACATGTAACTTGCATATTAACAAACATGTAACTTGCATAGCATATCTTGCATATTAACATACATGTAACTTGCATATTAACGAACATGTAACTTGCATAGCATATCTTGCATATTAACATACATGTAACTTGCGTAGCATATCACCAAGAACTTGCATATTAACAAACATGTAACTTGCATAGCATATCTTGCATATTAACATACATGTAACTTGCATAGCATATCACCAAGAACTTGCATATTATCAAACATGTAACTTGCATAGCATATCTTGCATATTAACATACATGTAACTTGCATAGCATATATTATCATACATGTAACTTGCATAGCATATCTTGCATATTAACATACATGTAACTTGCATAGCATATATTATCATACATGTAACTTGCATATGAACTTGTTAAACATGCATAAACCCACTTGTTAAATATGCATAAAACAACTTATTAATCATGCATATTATCACATACTTAGCATGCATAGAATCACATACTAAACTTGCATAATATCATATACTTAGCATGCATAGAATCACATACTAAACTTGCATAATATCATATACTTAGCATGCATAGAATCACATACTCATCATGCATAATATCACCTACTTAACTTGCATAAAATCAATTACTTATTATGCATAAACCCACATATCCAACTTGCATAAACTCTCATATTCAACTTAGGATTAATATTATACATAGATTAGCATATCATTACAAATGATTCAAACTCACAAATCCGCATTCAAGACCATAAATCTCATTACACCTAATCTACTTATCTTAACAATTGATCATCAAAGTGATAGAAACTCACCACTAGCAATTTGCACTCCAAATGAAGAAGATTAAGATGCTTAGAATGGATTAGAAGTTGATTAGAGAGGTTGATTAGCTTGCTTTCCTCTTCATTGATTTGTGGAGGCCATGATCAAGTTTCATTTTGCCATAGTTTAGTTACTAGGTTTAATTATGAATGAATTAGGGTAGGGTTGTGGTCTTATTTATAGGATTAGGTTGCATTTTAGACCCTTAGATTAACCCTAGATTAGTTTAGGACCCTTAGATCTCGGAACTCTCCAGAAATCAGCCCTAAGACCAAGCCCAAACCCCAAACTGGTGCACCCAACCACAGAACTCTCTAGAAACTGTGCAGGTTTCTTGGCTCGGCACGGGCGCACTTCCCAAGTGCGCCAGTCTATTTTTGTACTGGCGCACTTCACAAGTGCGCCAGTGCATTTTTGTTCTGGCGCACTTCACAAGTGCGCCAGTGCATTTCTGGCCTGTTCCGGGTTCTTCTGCCTAACTTCGTTCGTCCATATCTCTTTCATACGGACTCCGATTCTCGAAAACTCGGACTCTATTTCGCGTATTTTTTCCGAGACGAACGCAATGACGCAGCCCATTTCCCTTGATTCCCACATCTGGGATTAGTTATTCTTTAATTTGTGAATTTTAGTATTAACCGAAATTCGGGGTGTTACATTCTCCCCTCCTTAAAGGATTTCGTCCCCGAAATCTCTAAGCTAAGGAGAATGCATATCCTACCATCCAAACAACCATCTACTCAATTCATCAAACACGAGCATCCATTGTCCTTAAACAATTTCTAATGATGTATGAGCATATGCGAAAAGTGTGTGTATATGTTCCCTATCTAATGTACGAACATATGCAAACCATGATAGTGCCATGCATCCAATATGTATGCGAGATAACCCTATCGACACATACAGTATCTATATGAGTGCACAATCATTCACCAAAATGCATCATCCATATGATAACACAATCATTATACATCCATAAATATAGCTAACTACACACAATTTTATGCAATATGCAATATGAAGTGATTGAGCCGATCTAGTGCCTAGAGTGTGTATATATGCATCCACGAGCAACCACTAGCAAACACTTGCATCCACTTGCATCCATCAACCATAACATGTCTCAAACACATGTTTCAACCATAGGTTTTCCCTATCTAAAGGTCAAACAGCACTATCGAGAGGACATACTAAAGATAAGGTAAGTACTAGGCAGGCGATAAAGGAGAAGTTAAAAGACATACTCTCCAAAAAGAAATGGATACAAAGAACGCATCTTCGCTTCCGTCTCCCAAGTAGCATTTCTTTCGTCATCTCCCCATTGCACTCTAGCTAGCTGAACTTCTCTGTTCCTCAACTTCCTAGTCTCTGACCCAATGATGCGAGTAGGAGCTCGTCGAATCGTCTCATCGCGCTCTAACTCTGCTTCTTTAAGCAAACTCGGCTCTACCACCTCAGCGGTCTCATGTAAGCACTTCCTCAAATGGGACACATGAAATACATCACGTATACTACTAAGTCTGTCAGGCAACTCCACTCTATATGCCATCCGTCCAATTCTTTCCTTCATGGGAAATGGCCCTACAAACCTTGGTACTCACTTCCTAACAGATCCAAAGTGAACCACATTCCGTAACGGAGACACCTTGATAAAAAGCATGTCCTAATATCCAACTCAAGCTCTGTTCTCCTCTTGTCCGCATAAGATTCCGCCGCTTTCATCCTTCTTCGAATCAAGTCAATCTTCTCTGAAGACTCTCTAATATCATCGGCCCAACCAAGATCTTACCCGTAGATTCCCACCAACATGTAGGTGATCAACAAGGCCTTCCATAAAGAGCTTCGAAAGGAGCCATACCAATACTGGACTGAAAGCTGCTATTATATGCGAACTCTACCAATGCAAGATGCTCTTCCCATGTACCTCCAAAATCCAAAATACATAACCTCAAAAGATGTTCTAGATACGGTTCACCCTCCTGGTTTGACCGTCCGTCTGAGGATGAGATGCGGTGCTCAAACACAACTGAGTCCCTACCGCCTCTTGCAAACTTCTCCAAAACTCACTAGTGAAGATAGGATCTCGATCGCTCACTATACTGGGAGGTACACCATGCAATCTAATAATCCCTTGAAGGTAAACTGAAGCTAGACATGGAATAGTCCTCTTGCTCTTCACGGGTATGAAATGGGCACACTTAGTAAGTCTATCTACCATAAGCCCAATCCCCGTATTACCCTTCCTTGATTTCGGTTATCCAACGAGGCACTATCCTACTTCCTATTTCGGAACTTCCAACGGGTGAAGCAACCCTCCGGGTTTCTTCTGTTCCACTTTCACTTGTTAGCATACCAAGCATCTAGCGACATACTTGGCCGCGTCTTTCTTCATATTGGCCAAAAAGAAAACTCGCCTCATGTCTTGGTACATCTTGTCCCTACCGGGATGAATGGTCATCTTCGACCGATGTGTATCATCAAGTATAGCCTTCCTTAAATTCTCGTCTTGCGGTACACAAAGTCTACCGTCTCTACGCAACCACCCCTTACCATCTAGGGTGTATCTTAATCAAAATGCTGGACGACCCTCTCCTCGTGAGCTTCTCTACTAACTCATCCGACTGTGGGTCGTCTCGCTGTGCTCCGTCAATCCGCCTAAAAGAGTAGGCCTAACCTCCAAGGAGGCTAGCAAAACCGGGTACAAAGTCAACGGAAGGTCTAAAGTCAAAAATAAATTCTAAAGTCTATAGTTCAACGGACAACCTTTTTCTTCTTAAGGGGTCTACTACCCTGTTTCCCTTGTTAGGGGTATACGCTATCTCAAACTCATAAGATGCTAAGAATCCTATCCAAAATCGTCACAACTGTCCATCTCTCACGCAGACCACCCTAGACGAATTCGACATCCCCCAAATGCAAGCCCCAAAGGCCGAAACCAATATCAGACAAACACCCAAGGGACATCTCCTTCGAGTTCAGGCAACCTACGTGAGATGATACTAAAAATAATAATAATAATGGCTAAACAATTAAGCCTTTGACCAACTTTGGATGTCCTCGCCAGTCTCGCTCCAAAACCACCGTTTATCCTATAACTGGCTTTGCTCACCCTATTGAGCACATACGAAAACTTATTACGCTCCTTGAAAAGACCAAGATGTCATTTACAAAGGCCATGACAAACTTATTTAGGTACTCCCTGAACACCCTTCTCTTCCAATCAACAAAGTATGCGGGGGCGTTCGTCAAACCAAATAGCATCACCAGCCACTCATAAAACCATCCGGAGTCCTAAAGGCAATCTTCTCTATACTATCGTCAGCCACTCTCAACTGACGAAACCATGTGGCTTAGTCCAACTGCGAAAATACTGAGGCGCCAACCAACTGATCAAAGAGATCATCAATCTTTGGCAATGGGTGTCTATTCTTCTTTGTGAGTTTATTTAGTTCTCTATAGCCTACACAAAGTCTGAGGGACCCATCCGCCTTCATGGCAAAAACTACTGGAGCGCCCCACTCCGATATACTTCTTCTTATGAACCCCTTCTCAAGCAATCGCCTACTTACTTATGGAGTTCCCTCTTCTCACGAGGAGCCTTGTGGCACACTGGCCAAGTCACTGGTTTGGTATTGTTTACCAGATATATTCGGAAGTCAATCTCCCGCTCCGGAGGTAAGCCCTTCACCTTCTCAAACACATCCGAGTATTCACGGACCACTCTAACAGATCGCAAACTCTCGACCGACGTGTCAAGCGATTCTAGGTAACTTAGCAAAACAGATTCCATGGGATTACAAAAGATCGCGAGAGTGTTACCCAAGCGGGTCATAAGCCTAACAACTCTCCCTTCAAAATCAAGAACGGCACCCCTACTGGATAACCAGTTCATGCCCAAAACTAACCCATAGTCCGTGAAGCCCAACAAGCATCACATCCAAACTCAATGCTAAGTATAGAAACTTTCAAACCCAAACACATTCATGGAGCCCAATTGGGTTTGAAACAACTAAGGGATCATCTACTAAACTGGTGTCTAAGTGCAGTGACTCACTAACAATGATGAGATAAACGAACTTAATGCGTCCAAATCAAATAAAGTTCGAATCGGATAATAAAGAAATCCAAATTCCAACCTAGACGGTCTTAACCCCATCCGGCACCCTAGTCGTGAGGAAATACAACTATCCTCCAGAAGATTCCATACCTTGCCCTCGCTTCTTTGGACGATCCTAATAAGGTGTCCTATTCCTCCCCAAAAGGATAACTACTAGCCTTCTCCTTCCCATTCTCCACTCGTAACCTCCCATCAATGAGGCTTCGTCCTTTATTAACCAAGCAACTATTAGAGCCTTCCTCCCCCCGTCCATCCAATAAGTACTTACAAGTTCTCCTCCTTCTTGAACCAACTTCTAATCTAATTAACGTCTAATTCCCTTGAAGCGGTTTTCCATTCTTATCTATCTTAGAAAGATCATCTACACACGGAGGGGAAACTCAAAACGAGAGAGAAAGAGATTCAAACGGAGAATTCGAAAGATAAAGATATGGCTATCGGGGATTATGCTTTTCTCTCAAAAACTTTTCTCTTAAAAGACATGTTTTTGAAAATATTCCTTCAAAAATTTTCTTAGAAAAATAGTTTTTCTAAAAAATTTTATCTGTTCTGGTAACCTGGCTCTGATACCACGTGTAACACCCCACTTCCGCTAAGGTCACTCATACCAGGGGAATGCCTTAGTTTCGGTGAAGTATTTTAAGTGAATATAGAACAGTAAAATTACAACAAGACAGATATAAGTAATACTTGAAAATTTTAAAACATCATTTCATTGCAGCGGAAAGTAATACATGTTTGGTTACATCACAAAACCATAAACCAAAGTCAAGTACATAATATCCATCTTGATAAAATAGAAGTACATAATCCCACTACATAACTAATAGCCATAAAAGGAAAGATAAGCTCGGTTTCACTTCAACGGTCCAAGCTCCATAGGATAGATACAGCAATCAGATCAAAGCCCACTAGCACCAGGCCCACTCTAATAACCTGGGGTTGGGGAAAAAGATAAAAACAACGGGGTCAGACATAAGTCTGAGTGAGTCCTATAACCCTAACAATACAATCATTAAAATAACCAGAGAAGACATAAGTTGATATACGGTAACGACTGGGGATGAATGGCTACACTAAGCAGCTTGGTAAACTTAGGATAAACTAAGATCACCGTAAAGACGCATTTATCCACCCAAGGATAATTACTAAATTACACCGCCCCAGACTTATCCACCCAAGAGTAATTCCTACACTGCACCACACCAGTTTTACCTACCTAAGATTAATTCCTACTTAAAGGTTGATCCCACTAAATGTACTTAGTAATTTTTACCCAGTAGTTTCTAGTACCCCTACATAGGTGCCGTCTGCCCCTATCATTACTAGGTGTACCCACTACTCCCAAGCGATCGGCTCCCTAACGTAGATACCCGTGCTGGTCCCACAATGGGGTGTATCATTTCCCCAAAGTGGCAACCTGATAATATCAACGGTGCACGGCTTTATATCTACACGATGTAACAACGATTTACTAACCAGCCCGGGTCCACACACGCATATGAAACCCGTTGGTCCTACTTTGCCACCGCTAACCCGTTTTTGGCCTCTTATAGTCAAGCCCAATATGCGTGTCCCGTCACCCGACTTGGGTCGAGCCCACAAAGATACGTTTGGGATATTGGTTGAGATGGGCCCCCACAAGCTACCACTTAAGCTTGTTATTTTGTCTAGTGTATCCCACTTAACCGCTTTAACCATGTTCACTTACATGTTATAAATACTTTGGTTAAGTCATTAATCATATTTTAATTACCACTCAAGGCACCCACTAGATTTCCACATGACACCCAAGTCCTTTACTTAATTCCCACATGCCACCCGAGGCACTTACTTAACCCCTTAATCATGTTTAATTACATGTTCCACTTTGGTTAAGTATTCTAATCGTGTTTTCTATTGCCACCCAAGGCAACCCACTAGTTTCCTCTTGCCACCCCAGGCACCCACTTAACCTCTCATGTCCCTCTACATGCTAATGTGGTTAAGTGTTTCTTAATTAATTAATTAAGATCGTAACCTTTGTAAAGACCTCTCACATTAGACTGTCTTTTATGACCGCTGGTTAAGCCGGTTGGGTCCGGGCAGCCTTATGTCATAACCGAGTCTAACCTCGTGTCTTTACATTAATCACGTATTTAGTTTGTGCCTAAGACCTCTCACATTGGGCTAACATTTGTAGCAACTGGTTAAGCCGGTTGGGTCCGGGCAGTTTTACGCTACAACTGAGTCCAACCTCGTGTCTTAGTCAATTAATTACACCTAATTAATCACCCTCATAATTTAAATTAATTATCCCTAATTAATATTAAGCTTTTCATAACATGGGTAGACCTAACTCAATAGGTAAATTCCCATGGGGTAGACCTAACTCAATAGGTAAATTCCCAACACATAGTATGGTTACACCTAACTTAATAGGCAAATTCCCATACTATGTTCCTTTATTTTATGTTATGCATAATCATATTAATTTCACACAATCTTATTAACTTATGCATTTAATTAACCCATCGTTCCCACGTAACTTCGTTCTCATGACATAATACATATAAGAGGTGCCAACTCGCATATGAATGAACATGTTTCAAAGGTGCCATCTTGCATATTAACAAACACATAACTTGCATATAAACTTGCATAATATGTCACCTAACTTGCATATAATCTTGTATAACATGTCACATAACTTGCATATAATATGTCACATAACTTACATATTCACTTGCATAATATACTTGCATATTAACCCATAGACTTGCATAATGTGTCATCATGAACTTGCATATTAACAAACATGTAACTTGCATATTAACAAACATGTAACTTGCATAGCATATCTTGCATATTAACATACATGTAACTTGCATATTAACGAACATGTAACTTGCATAGCATATCTTGCATATTAACATACATGTAACTTGCATAGCATATCACCAAGAACTTGCATATTAACAAACATGTAACTTGCATAGCATATCTTGCATATTAACATACATGTAACTTGCATAGCATATCACCAAGAACTTGCATATTATCAAACATGTAACTTGCATAGCATATCTTGCAAATTAACATACATGTAACTTGCATAGCATATATTATCATACATGTAACTTGCATAGCATATCTTGCATATTAACATACATGTAACTTGCATAGCATATATTATCATACATGTAACTTGCATATGAACTTGTTAAACATGCATAAACCCACTTGTTAAATATGCATAAAACAACTTATTAATCATGCATATTATCACATACTTAGCATGCATAGAATCACATACTAAACTTGCATAATATCATATACTTAGCATGCATAGAATCACATACTAAACTTGCATAATATCATATACTTAGCATGCATAGAATCACATACTCATCATGCATAATATCACCTACTTAACTTGCATAAAATCAATTACTTATTATGCATAAACCCACATATCCAACTTGCATAAACTCTCATATTCAACTTAGGACTAATATTATACATAGATTAGCATATCATTACAAATGATTCAAACTCACAAATCCGCATTCAAGACCATAAATCTCATTACACCTAATCTACTTATCTTAACAATTGATCATCAAAGTGATAGAAACTCACCACTAGCAATTTGCACTCCAAATGAAGAAGATTAAGATGCTTAGAATGGATTAGAAGTTGATTAGAGAGGTTGATTAGCTTGCTTTCCTCTTCATTGATTTGTGGAGGCCATGATCAAGTTTCATTTTGCCATAGTTTAGTTACTAGGTTTAATTATGAATGAATTAGGGTAGGGTTGTGGTCTTATTTATAGGATTAGGTTGCATTTTAGACCCTTAGATTAACCCTAGATTAGTTTAGGACCCTTAGATCTCGGAACTCTCCAGAAATCAGCCCTAAGACCAAGCCCAAACCCCAAACTGGTGCACCCAACCACAGAACTCTCTAGAAACTGTGCAGGTTTCTTGGCTCGGCACGGGCGCACTTCCCAAGTGCGCCAGTCTATTTTTGTACTGGCGCACTTCACAAGTGCGCCAGTGCATTTTTGTTCTGGCGCACTTCACAAGTGCGCCAGTGCATTTCTGGCCTGTTCCGGGTTCTTCTGCCTAACTTCGTTCGTCCATATCTCTTTCATACGGACTCCGATTCTCGAAAACTCGGACTCTATTTCGCGTATTTTTTCCGAGACGAACGCAATGACGCAGCCCGTTTCCCTTGATTCCCACATCAGGGATTAGTTATTCTTTAATTTGTGAATTTTAGTATTAACCGAAATTCAGGGTGTTACACCTACCATTCCTGTTTTAGCTTTAATTTATTCATTAAGGCACCAACCACTCACATTAGACATGTATTGTTGCGGTCGCTGGATGTGTTGGTTGGTTCCGGGCAGTCTTACTCCGCAACTCAGTCTAACCTCGGGTTCTTTTGGACTTAATGCTCTAACCTCTCACATTAGATCTATTTTTTTATGGTTGCTGGATGTGCCGGGCGGTTCCGGGCAGTCTTATACCGTAACTCAATCTAAGCTCGGGTTAGGCATATTCGTCTTTTACTTAATTTACATATTTATCCTTCATGTTTATATGTAAATTATCAATCAATTGTTGTCATTCAAGTTATGCCCCATTTACCTTCTAAATCATGTTCGTAATTTTTAGGTATATAAATTATACCATTCATGCTGCCAAACTATGCCAATAATATGTAAATTAATAATTTTCCCAACATTACCCTCATTATACGTTCGCATAAATCACATAGAATGTTAGGCTTTGCAATTTAGACTAACTCATAAAGAAAAGGGAAAAGGAAGGAACATGTAGCATTCCAACAAGCATAATATGAATCCAACTAAATATATGTCATATGAATTTGGCATAGAACCATATACATTTAATTATGAACTTGCAATTTAGACCCACTCAGCATGAATCATAAGCATATAAACTAGGAGTTTACATAGAACTACACAAACTTATATAGATGTGAACTTGCATTTGGGTGGAATCAAGTTAACATAGATCTAACATAGAGGCATATGGATCTAAACAATTTGGCATATATGACATGACTTAGCCTATAAACTTGCATGTAATGATAGAATCACCAAACTTATATACAACATGATAGTTTCATTCCCAAATTACTATACAACATAATAGGCTCATTCACCAAATTCTATACAACGTGATAGGTTCAATAAATTGCAATAGTCTCACAGGCATATATGATAGAATTGTCACAAGAATAGACATGAATCAGCATCACTATTATCATACAACTAGGCACAGTTCCAGTATTCCACTTTATTACAAATCATGACTTTAATTTGTTCACATCTAAAAGATAACTAAACTTACAAACAAAATAACAGTCTTGTTTTCTAGGATCTGTTTTCTGAAACTGAAAAGTTTTCCCTTGACGTAGATTATTTGTTCTCCAATTTAGATTTGATTCGATTCGTAGCTTCTAACTTGCTTTCTAGTCGGAGAAGAATGGAGGCTACTCTAATTTGACGATGGACAACATGACGGCTCTTGGAATGAATTTGTGTGGTTTAGGGTTGAGGGTTGGGGGTTGCTTATACAGAAGTTTAAACTAATGTAAGCCGTTAGATCAACCTAGGATAAATCAGAACCATCTAGGCCAATTAGTGTTAACCAGAAACCGCCACTTATGCCCTAGTGACTCAGCAACAGGTAATCATCACTGTTTGGATCTGAATGTTGGAGTCGACCCGTACAGGGGGGGTCGACACCTATGTCGACTCCCCTATAGGGGGTTCGGCGCCTATGTCGATTCCCCTTGGGCGGGGGGTCGACCCCTGAGCGGGACTTTTCCCGCTCAGCCTCTTTTGCATAAATTTGAAATTCGAACTGCTTTTCTAAATTAATTATTGTTTAAATTTAATTTTCTGGTTAAACTAGAAATCTTCTGAACTCCATAACTTCTTCATACGGAGTCCGATTCACGCAAACTTGGACTCTATCTCAAGTAGAATTTCGAGATGAACGCAATGGCATAACCCGTTTCCCTTAATTTTCACTTTAAAAAAAATAAGTATTCTTTAATTTGTTACTTTAATAAACACAGAAAATTTAGGGTGTTATATTCTCCCCTTATTAAAGGATTTCGTCCCCGAAATCTTCAAGTCAAGAAGAACGTATATCCTACCATCCAATCATCCATCTACTCAACCATCAAACACAGGTATCCATTGTCCTTAAAAAGACTTCTAATGCTTTCATGATCATATGCATAGTGTGTGTATATGTCTTTATCTAATGCAAAATCAGGCGGTTAACTGATTCAGTTGACCCCCTTAATGCGAGTTATGTCAGTGCCATGCGTCCATTATGTATGAAATTATTTCTAATCATACTTTCTACATGAGTGCACAACCATTCATACAAATGCAATGTCCATATGATAACACATCAAGTTCAATCCAAATACAAATACATATATGCATATGCAATATGAAAGTGACTGAGCCGATCTGACACTTAACGTGTGTGTATATGCATCCACGAGCAACCACTTGCAACCATAAATCATAACATGTTTCAAATACATGTATACATCCGTTGGTTTCTACCTAAGGATAAAGAATAGAACCGAGGAGATATACTTTAAAAGGTAGATACAAGCATGCTTAAACTTATGGAAAAAGAGATCAAGGATGTACTCTAAAAAAAAGGGTAGGTTGCACGTATCTTATCCTCAGTTTCCTAAGTCGCGTCTTCCTCAGCGTCACTCCATTGAACTTTAACAAGCTTGACTTCACGGTTGCGTAACTTTTTGACTTCTGTACCCAAGATACGAGTTGGAACTCTTCTCATAGTCGCTTCTCGTTCCACTTCTACTTCCTCTAGTATGCTTGGCTCCACAATTTTCGCAGACTCATGTAAGCACTTTCGTAGTTGAGAAACATGAAAATTATTATGAACTCCAACCAGTCTTTTGGGCAGCTCTACTTTGTAGGCCATCGTCCCAATCATTTCAATGATAGGAAATGCTCCTACAAATTTTGGTGACAACTTTCCTACGGACCCAAAGCGAATGACATTCCTTCAAGGATATACTTTAAGGAACACCCTATCTCCCACCTCAAACTCAAGGTCGGTCCTTCTTTTGTCTGCGTTGGACTTCTGTCTATCTTGGGCAGTCTTCATTCTTCTTCGTATCAAGTCCACTTTCTCTGAAGTTTCTCCAATCATGTCTGGCCCAAGAATGAGCTTGTTTGTAGACTCCCACCAACAAGTTGGTGATCGGCATGGTCTTCTATATAAAGCTTCAAAGGGTGCCATGCCTATGGTGGCTTGGTAGCTATTGTTGTAAGCGAATTCCACCAAAGGAAGATGATCCTCCCATGTCCCTCCAAAATCAAGAATGCATAATCTCAAGAGGTCTTCTAATACTTTGTTCACCCTTTCCGTCTGACCATCGGTTTGGGGGTGATAGGTCGTCCTTAAGCATAGCTGTGTGCCTACAACCTCTTGCAAACTCCTCCAAAATTCGCTCGTAAAGATAGGATCTCGATCACTCACTATGCTAGAGGGTATCCCATAGAGTCGAACTATCCCTTTAAGATAAATGGATGTTAAAGACGAGGCAGTCCTTCTACTCTTAATAGGTGTAAAGTGAGCGCTTTTAGTGAGCCTACCCACTATTACCCAAATATTGTTATTTCCCCTTCTTGAACTAGGAAACCCATCAACAGAGTCCATCGAAATGCTATCCCATTTCCATCGTGGGACCTCTAGAAGACGAAGCAAACCACTAGGCTTCTTCTGCTCTGCCTTGAATAGTTGGCATATCAAGCACTTAGAGACGAATTCAGCTACATCCCTCTTCATGCCATTCCAAAAGAAAACCCTTTTTATATCTTTGAACATCTTGTCTCCACCTGGGTGTATGGTCAATTTAGAATGGTATGCTTCTTCGAGATCCGTCTTCAACAAATCCCTTGCTTGTGGGATGCATAGTCTTCCATCCCGTCTCAACCAACCCTTATTATTTATGGAGTATCTATGGAGGTGACTATAAGTCTAACCCCTAATTAGTTTATCCATCATATCAACTAGCTGAGGGTCTTTACGTTGTGCGGTTCCTACTGAGTCCAAAAGAGTAGGCCACACCTCTAGCAATGCTAACAAACCAGGTACAAGCTCAGAGGAGGGTCTAATGTCAAAGTTTGCTATGTACTCCAAGCTTTGCCTTTCTACAAAGAGAGGACTTAAGGTCAGCTTCTTTCGACTTAAGGCGTCTGCTACTACATTGCCTTTGCCAGGGGCATTGGAAATCTCAAAATCATATGAGGCAAGGAATTCCATCCACCTTTGTTGTCTTAATTTAAGATCTTTCTGTGAGAAAAGGTACTTTAACGATTTATGGTCAGTAAACAGTTCAAACCTTTCTAATAGTAGGTAATGACGCCATGACTTAAGAGCGAAAACAATGGCAGCTAGCTCCAATTCATGAGTTGGGTAGTTCTTCTCATGTATCTTCAACTGCCTTCCCCCATAACAAATAACCTTGCCTTCCTACATCAAGACAGCGCCTAATCCTGTACCGCATGCGTCTGTGTACACTATAAACATTTTATTCCCGTCTGGCAATGCCAGAACTGGGGCTGTTGTTAGAGCCCTTTTCAAATATTGGAAAGCAACATCGCAATCCAAATCCCAAGCGAGAGTTAGGTTCTTCTTCGTCAACCTTGTAAGTGGATCTAAGATTTTCGCAAAGTCTTTAATGAACTTTCGGTAAAAGCCTGCTAGCCCGAGAAAGCTTCAGACTTCGGTTGCATTCCGCGGAACCTTCCAATCTTGCACCGTAACTACTTTTGTGGGGTCCACATCTATCCCCTCTTTGGACACCATATGTCTAAGGAATCTTACTTCTTCTCTACAGAAATGGCATTTGTACAATTTCGCTTTTAGCTGATGTGCACGAAGAGTATCCATGACTTCCTTTAAATGCTCGTTTTTGACTCATACTGAGGAGTGAGGCTCGCGAATTAACGCTATACACATAGATACGCTGTATTAAAGCCGTGCTTTGATCATCAACCACAAGACTCTGATTTTCAATAGAAGCCTTGTTCATTTGCATCTCAGCATGCCACATAGGCAATTCACGCCATGCAACTGATATCTATCGATATATAACCTCTGAGCTCGTGCGTCTCAGAGAAAGGCGTTAAGCAAGAGAATAAATTCTCCGCCGCCAAACAGATATATATTTGTTAGAAATCAAACAACACAGAATAAAATCCAATGTCAGACACACAATCCATTTACAAGTTCGTTCTGGGTTTGATCAAAACCGGAGGTACCTTATTCCTCCTCTCATATGTCTAATACAAGAGAGAGGTCCTTGCATATCTGGTCGATCTCCAAGTACGTCTGGACGATCACCACTTATTACCTTGTCTTGGGCGTACAGCCCAATCAAGACATCGGTAATCATCCAAACGATGTGAAGACCTCCGGTCTTCAACCACCGTCTTCATCGTCGACTTATCGTCAAATCAGTTATTCAGAATGAGTATAAACTCGGTCTTTCCAAATAACTCACGTATATATTATAACCAAGTGATATAAACACAACATACGCCTCATTCCAATTCTGAATATTCTTTTATTCAAATATTCATATACTTTGCAAAAGGTTCCCATTAATTTTATCAAAGATAAATTCTTTAAATTTATTCTTTAATCTTCCTTTGGATGTCAACTGAAACCATGTTACGGTTTTCCAAACTAGTCGGGATTAGCACACCTTACAGAAATAATCATTTGTTTAGTTTTCCAATCCCAACCAATTCATCCCATGGAGCAAAACTGGTAATACTCCATAACTAACACCTCGGTCTTATTGGTAAAATTAATTATCATTTCCCGTTCAAATCTAATTAAAGATCTAACTATCGCTAGGAGCAAAACTGGCGATACTCCATTTTCGATCATCTCCCAAATTTGATAATTTAAATTATCACATTCCCTTTTTTAATCTATTAAAAGATTTATTAAAACTCCACTTAGTTTTAATCTTCTCAAAAATCAATGCTGATGATTATTTAACTTCGGAATCACAAACATGTCGCATCGACAATCTACACCGTACTATTGATTTTTGCCGATATATAACCTCTGAGCTCATATGTCTTATAGAAGGGCGTTAAGACAGAGAATAAATTCTCCACCGCCAAATAGATATATATTTAGCAGAGATCAACCATACAGTTCGAAATACAATGATAGACATGTAATCCTGCCTTTAACTGGGTTAAAGCAATAATGTCATTTTAAACACAGTTCACGATAAACCCAAATCCATTCCATTAATTATGGAATCTTCAAGGAAAAATAAATCAATATATAATCGATATCAATTTCCGTATCCGACTAATAATATAAATGGAATAACGGCCAAGCCTTTTAAATTCCATATGTATTAACAGTCTTCCTCCACAGAAGTTCACTTCGATTTTTATCAATCGAATTCCACTCAATTCCAATTTGATATATTAAATTGGAAAACTTTACTTCGGAAAATTCCCATTAAATCTTAATCAAAAGATTTATAAATTCCAAATCGCATCTCATTGTAAATCGGGTTAAAGAACGAACGTAGTTAAAGACAAAGTTCACAATTAACCCAATTCACATTTTATTTTCAGTCCCGATTAAATGTTAATTAATTGGTAATTCTTCTAAATCTTAATTAAAAGATTTATTCTTATCACTCTGGGTTTAAGAATAGTGTCATTTAAAACACAGTTCACGACAAACCCAAAATCCAATCCAATGTTAATCGGATTAAAGAACAAGTGTTATTTAAAACACCATTCACGATAAACCTAAAAATCCATTTAATAATAAATACAAGGCACTGAATAGAAAACATATCGGCTTATATTCAATATCAAATTCTGAAATCAACAAATATCGTATTGGAATAACGATATATATATCTTCCAAATTCCTCCACAATATCCATATAATCACGGAATCCAATATCAAAATATTCCAAAGATAATTTCAATTCAATTCCATTCCAATTATATATTGGAAATTCCGGTTATTTTTAAAACCATTTCAAATCCAATTTATTTATTCAAAAATATTAAATTTTAATTCTTAGTTCATAACTAGTTCATTTCGATAAAATATATTTTTATCTTTTCGAATATGGAATTTTTCATCCTAATTCTTTCCAAATCATTTATTATGATTTTACACAAATTATTAATATTTTTAATAACTTTATCAAGGCTCGTACAGTCTATTTCCATAAACAATCATCGAACTGCACTTACAACGACCTTTTCCAAATTTGATTTGGACATGATTCCAAATCCAACCGTTAGATTTCTAATTTCTTGTATTCGTTAGAAATCTCTTTTCGATACGAACACATTGGTTCCAGTTTTAGGAAAATCCGCCGGATCTCCCGTAATGTCCCTTCGAAGTCAATGGGCGAAATTCACGAACTACCGCGGTGCGCCGCGTTCTATTCAAGCCGTTATATATATATATATATATATATTATACATATTTCGTCGATTTCCATTTAAAACGTATTTTATAATTCGTTTTAATTCGTTTTCAAAACGATTTCAACTTCATATTCAATTTCAAATCAAAATTGAATAATCCCAATTATCGATATATAAATGATAGTGTTTTCAAAACATTAGATTTTGAAATCAACTCTTTTTCGACATTCGTTATAAAAATGAATAAAATCGATATAAATATCATTCACGTCAAAATGGCGTTAATCTAATCAACACAGCTTTATATATTTAAATATATTCGTGTCCATCCCAAATCGGACATCAAAATCTTGATCTTTTACTAAATATTACTTTAGAATATTCGTTATTTTAAAATATTCGTTATTTTAAAAATATTCTTTCTTTCTGAACTGGAATCAAACACAGTCAATTACCACATAATGTTATTTATATGGATTTCATACAACATATGTACATAACAGCAATGATAAACAATCAACCATCATCCAAAGTGCACTACTCAACTGCATAAGCATCAAATATAAATATTTAATGCTTACAATAGCCTGTCAACCCATCGATTGACATACAACTAAATATTGGGATTAATGTATGTCCAATATCATCACAATACTTTTGTGGGGATTTCAATCGACAAACATTGAATATTATTTGTCCAGTTGGGCGATGTGTAAAATATATCGTCCCAATCAATATCCGTTAAATGTGTGTACATAAACAAATCATCCGATTTGTTTATGAATATTTATTTTATTCATATACATGTTAAAAATTATATTTTTAACTATAAAATATTTTATTCCATTCCACATCACACAATCAATTTTCACAACACAATCAAACAAACAAACAAGTTGTCCATGGTCTGTGGACGACGGGTGTTGGGTGCTGCTAAGCACCGTCTGCATCCTAGTATATATTGTAACTAGAAAATAAAATTAAAGTGAGAAGTTCTCACCTAGAAGCTAAACCAAATGCAACGACTCTTCATATGAAGAAAATTTTCGCCGTGCTCGCCTTTTGTCACTTTTGTTGTCCACATTCGCTGTTTTGACTCTAGCTTTTGCATACGGCCTCCAATCTCCACCAAACTTTATCACTAACCTAAATACGCCACTCCGGACAACTTTTGTGTAACACCCTAAATTTTCTATGTTTATTAAAGTAACGAATTAAAGAATACTTATTTTTTTTATTGAGAATTAAGGGAAACGGATTACGCCATTGTGTTCATCTCGAAATTCTGCTTGAGATAAAGTCTGAGTTTACTTGAATCAGACTCCGTATGAAGAAGTTATGGGGTTCAGAAGATTTCTAGTTTAATCAGAAAATTAAATATAAACAATAATTAATTCAGAAAAGAAGTTCGAATTTCAAATTTAGGCGAAAGAGGCTGAGCAGGAAAGTTCCCGCTCAGGGGTCGACCCCCCCAGGGGGAGTCGACATAGGTGTCGATCCCCTATAGGGGAGTCGACATAGGTGTCGACCCTGCTATAGGAGCCGACTCATGCATTAAGATCCAAACAGTGATGATTTGTGACCTGTTGCTAAGTCTCTAGTGCTTAGGTAGTGGTTCTGGATAACTCTAATTGGCTTGGATGGTTTTGATTTCTCCTAGGTTGATCTGATGGATTACATTAATTTAAATTTCTATATAAGCAACCCCCAACCCTCAACCCTAAACTATGCAAATTCATTCCAAGAGCCGTCATGTTGTCCATGGTCAAATTAGAGTAGCCGCCATTCTTCTCCAACTAGAAAGCAAGTTAGAAGCTACGAATCGAATCAAATCTAAATTAGAGAACAAATAGTCTATGTCAAGGGAAAGCCTTTTAGTTTCAGAAAACAGATCCCAGAAAACATGACTGTTCTTTTGTTTGTAAGTTTAGTTATCTTTTAGATGTGAACAAATTAAAGTCATGATTTGTAATAAAGTGAAAAACTGAAACTGTGCCTAGCTGTATGATAATAGTGATGCTGATTCATGTCTATTCTTGTGACAATTCTATCATATATGCCTGTGAGACTATTGCAATTTAGTGAACCTATCATGTTGTATAGAATTTGGTGAATGAGCCTATTAAGTTGTATAGTAATTTGGGAATGAAACTATCATGTTGTATATAAGTTTGTTGATTCCATCATTACAGGCAAGTTTATAGGCTAAGTCATGTCATATATGCCAAATTGTTTAGATCCATATGCCTCTATGTTAGATCTATGTTAACTTAATTCAACCCAAGTGCAAGTTCACATCTACATAAGTTTGTGTAGTTCTATGTAAACTCCTAGTTTATATGCTTATGATTCATGTTGAGTGGATCTAAATTGCAAGTTCATAATTAAATGTATATTGTTCTATGCCAAATTCATATGATATATGTTTAGTTGGATCCATATTATGGTTGTTGGAATGCTACATGTTCCTTCCTTTTCCCTTTTGTTTATGAGTTAGGCTAAATTGCGAAGCCTAACAATCTATGTGATTTATGCGAACGTATAACGGGGGTAACGTTGGGAAAATTATTAATTTACATATTATTGGCATAGTTTGGTAGCATGAATGGTATAATTTATATACCGAAAAATAATGAACATGATTTAGATGGTAAATGGGAGCAGACGCCTTGAGTAGAAAGAAGCTGACCTTATGCCCTCTCTTTGTAGAAAGGCAAAGCTTGGAGTTCATAGCAAGCTTTAACTTCAGACCCTCCTCTAACTTTGTACCTGGCTTGCTAGCAACGTTAGAAGTGCGACCAACTCTATTAGACTCAATCGGATCCACGCAAAGAGAAGACCCTCAGCTAGCCGATGTGATGGACAAGATAATTAGGGGTGAGACTCCCAGTCACCTCAATAGATACTCCATTGATGCCAAGGGCTAGTTGAGATGAGATGGAAGACTATGTGTCCCGCAAGCAAGGGGCTTGGTAAAGGCGGTTCTAGAAGAGGCACACCATTACAAGTTGACCATACACCCAGGCGGAGACAAAATGTGTAAAGACATCAAAAGAGGTTTTTTTTTGGAATGGCATAAAGAAAACGTAGTTGAATTTGTTTCTAAATGTTTAATATGTCAACAAGTCAAGGCGGGGCAGAAGAAGCCTGGTGGTCTGCTCCATCCTCTATAGATCCCATAGTGGAAATGGGATAGCATCTCGATGGACTTTATAGATGGGTTGCCTAGGTCAAGAAGGGGCAATACCAGCATTGGGGTAATAGTGGATAGGCTCACAAAAAGCGCCCGCTTTATACCCGTCAAGATTAGAAGGACTCCCTCATCTCTAGCATCCATATATCTTAAAGAGATAGTTCGACTCCATGGGGTACCCTCCAGCATTGTGAGTGATCGAGACCCTATCTTCATGAGCGAGTTTTGGAAGAGTTTACAAGAGGCTGTAGGCATACAGTTATGCTTAAGCACGGCCTATCACCCTCAAACCGATGGCCAGATGGAAAGAGTCAACAGAGTATTAGAAGACCTCTTGAGATTATGCATTATTGACTTCGGAGGTACATGGGAGGATCATCTACCTTTGGTGGAATTCTCTTACAACAATAGCTACCAATCCACCATAGGCATGGGGCCTTTTGAAGCTTTATATGAAAGACCGTGCAGGTCAACAACTTGGTGGTGGGAGTCCACAGACAAGCTCATACTTGGACCAGATATGATTAGGGAAACATCAAAGAAGGTAGACTTGATATGAAGAAGAATGAAGACTGCCCAAGATAGACAGAAGTCCCACGCAGAGAAAAGAAGAACTGACCTTGTGTTCGAAGTTGGAGACAAGGTGTTCCTTAAAGTATCTCCTTTGAGGAACGTCATTCGCTTTGGATCCGCAGGAAAGTTAGCTCCAAGATTTGTAGGGCCGTTCCCTATAATCGAGAAGATTGGGAAGTTGGCTTATAAGGTACGGCAGCCCGAAAGATTGGCCGGGGTTCATAATGTCCTTCATGTCTCTTACCTTCGGAATTGCTTACACGAGTCTGCGGAAGTGGTAGAACCAAGCGTGCTAGACGAAGTAGAATTTGAACGAGAAGCAACCATGAGGGGAGTTCCAACCCGTATCTTGGGAACAGAAGTCAAAAACCTACGCAGCCGTGAAGTTAAGCTCGTCAAAGTTCAATGGAGCGACACCGAGGAAGACGCGACTTGGGAAACTGAGGACAGAATACGCACAGCCTAACCTTTTCTTTTTGAGGGTACATCCTTAATCTCTTTTTCCTTAAGTTTACGCTCGTATCTATCTTTTTAGGTATATCTCCTCGATCCTATCCTTTATCCTTAGGTAGAAACCCATTTGGATGAAAACATGTAATTGAAACATGTTATGGTTTATGGTTGCAAGTGGTTGCAAGTGGTTGCTCGTGGATGCATATACACACACATTAGGTATTAGATCGGCTCAGTCACTTCCATATTGCATATTCATACATGTATTTATATATGGATTGAAACTTGATGTAACAACCCTGAATTTTGGGGCCAATTTAAAAAATTTATTTTAAGTTATTTTAATGTGTTTTGGTTGTTTAAAATAATTTATTTTGAGAAATTAAATATATTCTTTTTAATGAAAATATGGAGCATTGTTTTTGGACCTTTAGGTATCATAATCATGAAACAAAATCCAAATAGTTATGTTATATGTTTAATAGAGTAATAATAAAGAAATAATTATTTATAATGTTAACTATTCAAAGATATATGTTAGTGCATTAAAATGTACAAATCCATATGAATGAATTAAAGAATTGTAAATGAGGTAATAATAATAGTTTAAATGTAAAATAAATACATACGCAAGGACAATATATAAATCGAATAATAAATGATAAAAGGTAGGGAAATCATTGGGTGAACAAAGGCAAGTAATAATTCAAATTAAAAAGGGAAAGGAAAGTCCATTAAACAAGAAAGGTTGGTAAAAATTGAAAAGAAAATAAATTAAAATTCAATAGTGGGAAAAGAGGAAAATTTATTTAGATCTTTCTTAGAAAATGGTAGATGACATTAAGTTGACGTTAATGAATGCAGTAAAAAGTAAAGTAATGTCATTGGTTTACCTAAGAAAAGTTTTATAAAAAAGATACAATTTTAACGTTGATATTTTACAACGAAAATGTTTTACATTGAAAAGATTAAATTTTCAATTTTGTTAAATTACATGAAAAGGCTATAATGGAAAATTTAATTTTGTTTGTATTTGTAATACGATAAAAGGATTAAAAAATTGAAAGTTACATTTTAATGTTAATTGGAGTTAATTAGGGAGTAATGTGCGTTTGAAATTGTAAACATTACAATGGAACATACATAATTAAATAAAAACAGAAGAAAGAATGAAAGTTAATGAATGGAATTTTATAAAATAATCGGAAAGTATACACACACATTAATTTCTTTTTTTAAAAAAAAAAAAGAAAAAAAGAAAAAATTTGTGCGTTTGAATTTGAAAGTAATGGAAGATTATTAACATTAACATATTAGCAAACTTCATTTAATAAAATAGGAAAACAAATGTGTGTGATAGAAAGGGATTAAATCAGGAAAGGGAAATAATTAATATTAAAACGGCAATGTTTCCTTTAAATTACCAATGCATGTCAATTAAGGACATCAAAAGAGAGATAATGGAAATAATGTCAAAAAAAAAAAGATTGGAGGTAGATAACTATTTCTAAAACGTGAACACACATTTAAATGTAATAAATATAGCCCAAATACATAACCCCAATTCCCCTTATACACAGCTACTACTAATTTGAATCGATGGCAGCCACGCTCCCTTATTCTTCCTCCTCTTTCTTCTAATTCCTTCATCAATTAAAAGCCATTCCAACGCAAAAATGGTTCAACTCTTCATGACACACGGTGGCCAGGGCGGCAGCATGAAGTGGCAAGGTTCGGGGTTGGTTTTCGAGGGTGGAGACAGCGGCGAGTTGGCCGAGACCTGGGCGGTGGGTTAGCGAGTCGAAGGCGGTCGATGTGAGGTGCGCCACGATCGTGAGAACCGTGACTTCAAATACAATTTTTTTTTAAAAAAGAAAACGCTTGGGACAAATTCTTATCCAATCAAGGTGAGAATTTTTTTATTTATATAATTTAATATATTTAATTATCATTTCTATGATTATTAATAGTAGATCTAATATGACACGAAATTTAAAACATGGATCTGAACCATTCACACCGTACGATGTTGAATCTGAATTGCCTATTAGGACATGATATTAGATCTGAAATTTTAGAGTTTAAATCTGAATTAGTGATTAATTCGAATTAATTATGAGTTAATTTATTTAATCGTGCCTTGTTGATTTTCCATTTGCTAAATTGCCTTGATGTTAGTTATTTGATTTGATCATGTTGGTTGTTTGGACTTTGTGGGTTGGTATTTCCCTTTTGTCTCAACTCTATTATTGTAGTTTGGTTAATGCGGTCAAAATCTCATTTTTGAGATTTATATATATAAATATATATACATATATACGACTGGTTCCTTTAGGTGTGTTGCATTCAAATTTTTACAACCGTGTAAACTAAAAAAATATTGGACATGAAATTTGTTGACACAAAATATGGGACATGAACATTTTACATTTTTATTAAATGTGAATAGATTAGATATTTAACCGTATATAAAAATTCACATATTTATTAAAGTGAATAAATTGTAGGTGAATAAAATGGTAATTTCAGCCGTAGGAAAATTCACATTTGAATTAATGTGAATAAGGAGGAATTTCACCGCATGACATAATTTGCACATTTTTATCTAGTAAATATAAGGTAGGAATTTGCGGTGACAAAAATTACATTTTATTATGTAAATTTAAAAATAGAAAAGTTGATACCTCTACATTGTAATATGAAGAGTGAATTCTTTACATTGAAATAAAAAAAAATTAAAAATTCACATTGTATGTTAAATTAACATCTATTTTGTTAATGTTAAAAATTAGAAATTGTACACCGTATGATTCATTGGCATTTATTATGTTGATGTTGATATAGGAAGTTTTCACCATATGTTGGTTTGACATTTTTTTTATTTAATGTTAAAAATTAGAAATTGTACACCGTATGATTCATTGGCATTTATTATGTTGATGTTGATATAGGAAGTTTTCACCATATGTTGGTTTGACATTTTTTTTATTTAATGTTAAAAATTAGAAAATGTACACCATATGATTCATTGGCATTTATTATGTTGATGTTGATATAGGAAGTTTTCACCATATGTTGGTTTGACATTTTCTTTTATTTAATGTTAAAAATTAGAAAATGTACACCGTATGATTCATTGACATTTATTTTGAATGTTATATAAAAAGAAAAGATTGATTAACATTATTCTAATGTAAATCTTAAAAGGGAATGGACCGTCTGATTTATTAACATTATTTAATGTTATATAAAAAGAAAAGATTGTTTAACATCATTTTTAATATTGATTAAAAAAAAGATTGCAAAGTATGTATTAACGTATTTTTATTAATGTATATAAAAATAGAAATTTACATTATAGGAGAAATTTAACATTTTTGTTAATGTTAAAAATAAGAGACTACATCGTATGAGAAATTTAACATTTTTGTTGATGCTAAAAATAAGTAATTTCATCGTATGTTAGTTAACATTTTATTTAATGTTAATATATTAAGAAATTTCATCGTATGTCAAGATTTACATTTTTATATGTAAATTATAAAGTGAAATTATATGGTTTGTTAAAATTACATTTTTCTTTCTTTGTAATTAAAAGGTGAATTTTCTCGTATATCAAGATTCACATTTGTAGACGATAAGTAGGACGTTGACATGAACCAAAATTTATATTTTGAATTGTAAATAAAAACTAGGATTTTGTGGTGAAATAAAATTTTCATTTTTCTAATGTAAGTTAGAACATGAATTAACATTTAACTGGTAGTTACATTTATTTTTAATGAAAAATAAGATATGGTTTGCACCGTATGATAAAGCTGACATTTTATGTGTAATTAAAATGTGAATTTATATTATATGATAAGAATTGCATTTTCCTATTGAACGTATATATGAATTTACACCGCAAGACAAAATTTACATTTTTTTTTGTAAATATAAAATAGGAATTCACCGTAGGATGAAATTAACATTTTTAATGTTAATTAAAAAGTATTTCACCGTAGGATAAAATTCACATTTTATTTAATGTTAATATAAATTAAGTAATTTGCAATGTATGAGGAATTAGCATTTTATGTAATAATTAAGTAACTTGCATCGTATGAAAAATTAACATTTTTATTTTAATAATAAAGAATAATTTCACCACATGTATGATAATTAACATTATTGTTAATCTTAATATATAGGGAATTGAACCGTATGATAATTAACATTTATTCTTAATGTTAATGCATAGTTAATTGGACCGTGGGATGGAATTAACATTTATTCCTAATGTTAATATTTAAAGTATTTACATCGTAGGGTAATTAACATTTATCTTTAATGTTAATATTAAAGAAATTTACATCGTAGGATGATCAACATTTTTTTTAAATAAGAAGTATTTGCACCATAGGATGAGAATAACCTTATTTTTAATGTTAAATTAAAGAGCAATTTAACCGTAGGTTTGGGCTACATTATTTTTAATTGTAAAGTAACAAAGTAATTTAACATAGGAGGAGATTACATTATTTTTAAGGTTAATATAGGATAAATTAACCATAGGACTAATATACATTATTTTTAAATGTTAATATTAAGAGAATTATTCCGTAGGACAAGATTTACATTATTTTATTATGTTAACATAAAAGAGAATTGACCGTAGGGATTAACATTTATTTTTAATGTTAATATTAGGTGAATTACCTCGAAGGATAAAATTACATTATTTTATAATGCAAATATAAAAGAGGATTTACAGTAGGGTTGAATTACTTTATTCTTAATGTAAATTAAAAAGAGAATTTGACCGTAGGATAGCGTTAACATTATTTTTAATGTTGATATAAATGAATTTCACCGTATGTACAAGTTTACATTTTATTCAATGTAAATAAGATAAGAACGTGAAATGAATTGAAAGATTACATTTTATTTAATGTAAATAAAAGTAAGATTATGAAAATGCATCGTTAAGTAAGAAGTTTAATTATTCTAAATAATTAGGACAAGAATGAGCAGTTATAAAAAAATGTACAACATGAATTAGTTTTTCTAAAACTATAATAAGTATGCGAGGTTGTTTGGGAAGTCCGAGATACCCTCATCCCAAATTAAACCAAACGACGTTAAAGAATCGAAGCATGAGACGACGCATGAAGACCGTAAATCTTCCCTCGAATGGACAGCGATCGAGACTCTGAATTGACTTGCTACCAATTCATGGGTCAAGGTCATTGCCCAGACGTACGTGTTGGTTTCACGGATTTGACTTTCGTTCAGACCCATAGCATAAGCTTAAATGGATGGTGTGTCTGACATCGTACTTCGTTATATATCATATTGTTGATTTTCTGTTAATATATAAATATTGGTGGTGGAGAATTTATTCTCTACTTAACACCCATTTATGTATTGACGGAGAAGCAATGGTATGGTATGGAGTGACAGTGTGGCATACTAAGATGCAATGATCAAGGTTTCTTGTTGTAAAGCAGGCCTTGTGGGATGATCAAAGCATAGCCTGTCTAGGCATAGCTTTGTGTATGACGTGACTTCACGAGCCTCACACACCGGCGGAGTCTAAAACGGGAGAAGGGAATGCAGGGAGTGCACACGTTTCTTTCTAGCTAGAGTGGTGCCAGGGACCTACCAGCGCTGGCATTTATTCATTGTGGTTGTTGGATTTTTCGAGGCCTCGGATTTATGCGGTCGCCACTGGCCGTATTATAGATCCAAAAGGACCGGGAAGCGTGTGTTCAGGAATTGCCAATCCAATAAGCGTTAACGTATGGACCGGCCCTGCAGGATCCAAGGGTTGGACAGAGTACCAATCCTGGGGCACTGCTAGAGTGTCTCGAATCGGTAAGGAGCTCCTCCCTAGCCTTGACTCAGTTGGAAATCCAAATTCCAAATATGACCCTGCGGTTTTGATTGTATTACTAGTATGGAGATATAATAGGATGGGGTACTATGTTTCCTAGGATTGATACATTTATTTTGAATTGTTTTTATTATACACTAATAATAATATTAAACTCGTATTTGACGTATTTAGCATGTTTAATCACCATAAGGGAAAACTCTATCCTATGGTGTGCATTGCATTGTGTGATGGGACTTGAGTCTTATGGTGATTCCATTTTTTCTAAAAAGCATTGCGATGTTGTACGTTCTGACACTTTAAATTATGCACGACAATCCATTGAGTAAACCCGTTCCGCATTAGCGGTGTGGTCTTTGGATTTGTCATATTATTATTACTAAACTAGTTATGAATTCTCATACCAGTCCCACGACTGACCCGTAGTTTGTTTCACCTTTTTGCAAACTCGGGTGCCCTCTTTTCTACACGGGCAGCCAAGTAAACAGGTTCATTCTTTGCTTGGAGTCTTCTTGGAGTTGCTCATTATCTTTGCTTGGATTTGCTTTTGCGGAGAGGTGATGACTTGGAGCTTTGAGGACAGCTATCATTTACTTCTATTGCATTTTCTATCTTTAAGTTCAGTCATTAGACTTGTTTCATTTCGTATTGCTTATTTTGGGAGTTGGAACTTATTTTCATTTCTGCAAACTTGATGTAATAATTTGGATTCTGTGGTTTATGACATTATATTTCCGCTGCTATAATGTTATTATTCTATGGTATTTCCTCTGCTATGTTGTATCAGTGATATGTATTGTTATATTTATGTTGTATTCCATATGATTATTCCTTACTTTCACCCAGTGGAGGTTTGGGGTCATCACAGTTGGTATCAGAGCTAGGTTTAACTTAGCTTTGGAATATGACATATTTATAACAAATTCGTTTACATAGAATCACAATATTCTATGGAGGACATTTCATGTGATACATAATAACCAGTCACTTTCGTCATCTTTTCATTCATCCTTCGAGCTTTTCTATCTCTTAGAACCACCATTACAGTTGTTCTGACTCTTCCCTTGATCGTACAGAATTAACTAAAAATGGGTACTCGGGCTGCTAGAACTAGTAGAGCTAGAGCAAGGAGGCAAGACGCTACTGGAACCGAGGAGCTTTATTCCCAACGACAGGGTTAAGAAGTTAGAAATTAAAACATTCTACGTTCTCTAGGTTGGTTCCTACTCTTCTATTTCTCTTTTCCTTTTCGAGGACGAAAAGTTTTTAAGTAGGGGAGATTGTAACAACCTTGAATTTTGGGGCCAATTTAAAAAAATTATTTTAAGTTATTTTAATGTGTTTTGGTTGTTTAAAATAATTTATTTTGAGAAATTAAATATATTCTTTTTAATGAAAATATGGAGCATTGTTTTTGGACCTTTAGGTATCATAATCATGAAACAAAATCCAAATAGTTATGTTATATGTTTAATAGAGTGATAATAAAGAAATAATTATTTATAATGTTAACTATTCAAAGATATATGTTAGTGCATTAAAATGTACAAATCCATATGAATGAATTAAAGAATTGTAAATGAGGTAATAATAATAGTTTAAATGTAAAATAAATACATACGCAAGGACAATATATAAATCGAATAATAAATGATAAAAGGTAGGGAAATCATTGGGTGAACAAAGGCAAGTAATAATTCAAATTAAAAAGGGAAAGGAAAGTCCATTAAACAAGAAAGGTTGGTAAAAATTGAAAAGAAAATAAATTAAAATTCAATAGTGGGAAAAGAGGAAATTTTATTTAGATCTTTCTTAGAAAATGGTAGATGACATTAAGTTGACGTTAATGAATGCAGTAAAAAGTAAAGTAATGTCATTGGTTTACCTAAGAAAAGTTTTATAAAAAAGATACAATTTTAACGTTGATATTTTACAACGAAAATGTTTTACATTGAAAAGATTAAATTTTCAATTTTGTTAAATTACATGAAAAGGCTATAATGGAAAATTTAATTTTGTTTGTATTTGTAATACGATAAAAGGATTAAAAAATTGAAAGTTACATTTTAATGTTAATTGGAGTTAATTAGGGAGTAATGTGCGTTTGAAATTGTAAACATTACAATGGAACATACATAATTAAATAAAAACAGAAGAAAGAATGAAAGTTAATGAATGGAATTTTATAAAATAATCGGGAAGTATACACACACATTAATTTCTTTTTTTAAAAAAAAAAAAGAGAAAAAGAAAAAATTTGTGCGTTTGAATTTAAAAGTAATGGAAGATTATTAACATTAACATATTAGCAAACTTCATTTAATAAAATAGGAAAACAAATGTGTGTGATAGAAAGGGATTAAATCAGGAAAGGGAAATAATTAATATTAAAACGGCAATGTTTCCTTTAAATTACCAATGCATGTCAATTAAGGACATCAAAAGAGAGATAATGGAAATAATGTCATAAAAAAGATTGGAGGTAGATAACTATTTCTAAAACGTGAACACACATTTAAATGTAATAAATATAGCCCAAATACATAACCCCAATTCCCTTTATACACAGCTACTACTAATTTGAATCGATGGCAGCCACGCTCCCTTATTCTTCCTCCTCTTTCTTCTAATTCCTTCATCAATTGAAAGCCATTCCAACGCAAAAATGGTTCAACTCTTCATGACACACGGTGGCCAGGGCGGCAGCATGAAGTGGCAAGGTTTGGGGTTGGTTGTCGAGGGTGGAGACAGCGGCGAGTTGGCCGAGACCTGGGCGGTGGGTTAGCGAGTCGAAGGCGGTCGATGTGAGGTGCGCCACGATCGTGAGAACCGTGACTTCAAATACAATTTTTTTTTAAAAGAAAACGCTTAGGACAAATTCTTATCCAATCAAGGTGAGAATTTTTTTATTTATATAATTTAATATATTTAATTATCATTTCTATGATTATTAATAGTAGATCTAATATGACACGAAATTTAAAACATGGATCTGAACCATTCACACCGTACAATGTTGAATCTGAATTGCCTATTAGGACATGATATTAGATCTGAAATTTTAGAGTTTAATTCTGAATTAGTGATTAATTCGAATTAATTATGAGTTAATTTATTTAATCGTGCCTGGTTGATTTTCCATATGCTAAATTGCCTTGATGTTAGTTATTTGATTTGATCATGTTGGTTGTTTGGACTTTGTGGTTTGGTATTTCCCTTTTGTCTCAACTCTATTATTGTAGTTTGGTTAATGCGATCAAAATCTCATTTTTGACATTTATATATATAAATATATACGACTGGTTCCTTTAGGTGTGTTGCATTCAAATTTTTACAACCGTGTAAACTAAAAAAATATTGGACATGAAATTTGTTGACACAAAATATGGGACATGAACATTTTACATTTTTATTAAATGTGAATAGATTAGATATTTAACCGTATATAAAAATTCACATATTTATTAAAGTGAATAAATTGTAGGTGAATAAAATGGTAATTTCAACCGTAGGAAAATTCACATTTTAATTAATGTGAATAAGGAGGAATTTCACCGCATGACATAATTTACACATTTTTATCTGTAAATATAAGGTAGGAATTTGCGGTAACAAAATTTACATTTTATTATGTAAATTTAAAAATAGAAAAGTTGATACCTCTACATTGTAATATAAAGAGTGAATTCTTTACATAGAAATTAAAAAAAAAAAAATTCACATTGTATGTTAAATTAACATCTATTTGTTAATGTTAAAAATTAGAAATTGTACACCGTATGATTCATTGGCATTTATTATGTTGATGTTGATATAGGAAGTTTTCACCATATGTTGGTTTGACATTTTTTTTATTTAATGTTAAAAATTAGAAATTGTACACCGTATGATTCATTGGCATTTATTATGTTGATGTTGATGTAGGAAGTTTTCACCATATGTTGGTTTGACATTTTTTTTATTTAATGTTAAAAATTAGAAAATGTACACCGTATGATTCATTGGCATTTATTATGTTGATGTTGATATAGGAAGTTTTCACCATATGTTGGTTTGACATTTTTTTTTATTTAATGTTAAAAATTAGAAAATGT
Organism: Allium sativum; assembly: GCA_030737875.1. NCBI lineage: Eukaryota > Viridiplantae > Streptophyta > Magnoliopsida > Asparagales > Amaryllidaceae > Allium > Allium sativum. Next base: position 269,096,956 of record CM060912.1, on the reverse strand, counting down.
ACACCGTATGATTCATTGACATTTATTTTGAATGTTATATAAAAAGAAAAGATTGATTAACATTATTCTAATGTTAATCTTAAAAGGGAATGGACCGTATGATTTATTAACATTATTTAATGTTATATAAAAAGAAAAGATTGTTTAACATCATTTTTAATATTGATTAAAAAAAAAGATTGCAAAGTATGTATTAACGTATTTTTATTAATGTATATAAAAAGAGAAATTTACATTGTAGGAGAAATTTAACATTTTTGTTAATGTTAAAAATAAGAGATTACATCGTATAAGAAATTTAACATTTTTGTTGATGCTAAAAATAAGTAATTTCATCGTATGTTAGTTAACATTTTATTTAATGTTAATATATTAAGAAATTTCATCGTATGTCAAGATTTACATTTTTATATGTAAATTATAAAGTGAAATTATATGGTTTGTTAAAATTACATTTTTCTTTCTTTGTAATTAAAAGGTGAATTTTCTCGTATATCAAGATTCACATTTGTAGACGATAAGTAGGACGTTGACATAAACCAAAATTTATATTTTGAATTGTAAATAAAAAGTAGGATTTTGCGGTGAAATAAAATTTTCATTTTTCTAATGTAAGTTAGAACATGAATTAACATTTAACTGGTAGTTACATTTATTTTTAATGAAAAATAAGATATGGTTTGCACCGTATGATAAAGCTGACATTTTATGTGTAATTAAAATGTGAATTTATATTATATGATAAGAATTACATTTTCCTATTGAACGTATATATGAATTTACACCACAAGACAAAATTTACATTTTTTTTTGTAAATATAAAATAGGAATTCACCATAGGATGAAATTAACATTTTTAATGTTAATTAAAAAGTATTTCACCGTAGGATAAAATTCACATTTTATTTAATGTTATTATAAATTAAGTAATTTGCAATGTATGAGGAATTAGCATTTTATGTAATAATTAAGTAACTTGCATCGTATGAAAAATTAACATTTTTATTTTAATAATAAAGAATAATTTCACCACATGTTTTTTAATTAACATTATTGTTAATCTTAATATATAGGGAATTGAACCGTATGATAATTAACATTTATTCTTAATGTTAATGCATAGTTAATTGGACCGTGGGATGGAATTAACATTTATTCCTAATGTTAATATTTAAAGTATTTACATCGTAGGGTAATTAACATTTATCTTTAATGTTAATATTAAAGAAATTTACATCGTAGGATGATCAACATTTTTTTTTAATTAAGAAGTATTTGCACCAAAGGATGAGAATAACCTTATTTTTAGTGTTAAATTAAAGAGCAATTTAACCGTAGGTTTGGGCTACATTATTTTTAATTGTAAAGTAACAAAGTAATTTAACATAGGAGGAGATTACATTATTTTTAAGGTTAATAAAGGATAAATTAACCATAGGACTAATATACATTATTTTTAAATGTTAATATTAAGAGAATTACTCCGTAGGACAAGATTTACATTATTAGATAATGTTAACATAAAAGAGAATTGACCGTAGGGATTAACATTTATTTTTAATGTTAGTATTAGGTGAATTACCTCGAAGGATAAAATTACATTATTTTATAATGCAAATAAAAAAGAGGATTTACAGTAGGGTTGAATTACTTTATTCTTAATGTAAATTAAAAAGAGAATTTGACCGTAGGATAGCGTTAACATTATTTTTAATGTTGATATAAATGAATTTCACCGTATGTACAAGTTTACATTTTATTCAATGTAAATAAGATAAGAACGTGAAATAAATTGAAAGATTACATTTTATTTAATGTAAATAAAAGTAAGGTTACGAAAATGCATCGTTAAGTAAGAAGTTTAATTATTCTAAATAATTAGGACAAGAATGAGCAGTTATAAAAAAATGTACGACATGAATTAGTTTTTCTAAAACTATAATAAGTATGCGAGGTTGTTTGGGAAGTCCGAGATACCCTCATCCCAAATTAAACCAAACGACGTTAAAGAATCGAAGCACGAGACGACGCATGAAGACCGTAAATCTTCCCTCGAATGGACAGCGATCGAGACTCTGAATTGACTTGCTACCAATTCATGGGTCAAGGTCATTGCCCAGACGTACGTGTTGGTTTCACGGATTTGACTTTCGTTCAGACCCAGAGCATAAGTTTAAATGGATGGCGTGTCTGACATCGTACTTCGTTATATATCATATTGTTGATTTTCTGTTAATATATAAATATTGGTGGTGGAGAATTTATTCTCTACTTAACACCCATTTATGTATTGACGGAGAAGCAATGGTATGGTATGGAGTGACAGTGTGGCATACTAAGATGCAATGATCAAGGTTTCTTGTTGAAAAGCAGGCTATGTGGGATGATCAAAGCATAGCCTGTCTAGGCATAGCTTTGTGTATGACGTGACTTCACGAGCCTCACACACCGGCGGAGTCTAAAACAGGAGAAGGGAACGCAGGGAGTGCACACGTTTCTTTCTAGCTAGAGTGGTGCCAGGGACCTACCAGCGCTGGCATTTATTCATTGTGGTTGTTGGATTTTTCGAGGCCTCGGATTTATGCGGTCGCCACTGGCCGTATTATAGGTCCAAAAGGACTGGGAAGCATGTGTTCAGGAATTGCCAATCCATTAAGCGTTAACGTATGGACCGACCCTGCAGGATCCAAGGGTTGGACATAGTACCAATCCTGGGGCATTGCTAGAGTGTCTCGAATCGGTAAGGAGCTCCTCCCTAGCCTTGACTCAGATGGAAATCCAAATTCCAAATACGACCCTGCGGTTTTGATTGTATTACTAGTATGGAGATATAGTAGGATGGGGTACTATGTTTCCTAGGATTGATACATTTATTTTGAAATGTTTTTATTATACACTAATAATAATATTAAACTCGTATTTGCTGTATTTAGCATGTTAAGTCACCATAAGGGAAAACTCTATCCTCTGGTGTGCGTTGCATTGTGTGATGGAACTTGAGTCTTATGGTGATTCCATATTTCTAAAAAGCATTGCGATGTTGTACGTTCTGACACTTTAAATTATGCACGATAATCCATTGAGTAAACCCGTTCCGCATTAGCGGAGTGGTCTTTGGATTTGTCATATTATTATTACTAAACTAGTTATGAATTCTCATACCAGTCCCACGACTGACCCGTAGTTTGTTTCAACTTTTTGCAAACTCGGGTGCCCTCTTTTCTACACGGGCAGCCAAGTAAACAGGTTCATTCTTTGCTTGGAGTCTTCTTGGAGTTGCTCATTATCTTTGCTTGGATTTGCTTTTGCGGAGAGGTGATGACTTGGAGCTTTGAGGACAGCTATCATTTACTTCTATTGCATTTTTCTATCTTTAAGTTCAGTCATTAGACTTGTTTCATTTCATATTGCTTATTTTGGGAGTTGGAACTTATTTTCATTTCTGCAAACTTGATGTAATAATTTGGATTCTGTGACTGTTGGGATTCTGTGGTTTATGACAATATATTTCCACTGCTATAATGTTATTATTCTATGGTATTTCCTCTGCTATGTTGTATCAGTGATATGTATTGTTATATTTATGTTGTATTCCATATGATTATTCCTTACTTTCACCTAGTGGAGGTTTGGGGTCATCACACTTGATGTGTTATCATATGGACGTTGCATTTGTATGAATGATTGTGCACTCGTATAGGAAATTTTGAGTAGGAAAAATTGCATTCATAATGGACTCATGGCATTGACATAATTTACATTAAGGAGGTCAACTGAATCATTAGACCGCTTGATTTTGCATTAGATAAGGACATGTACACACACTATGCATATGATCAAGAAGCATTAGAAAACTTTTAAGGACAATGGACGCCTGTGTTTGATGGTTGAGTAGATGGGTGATTGGATGGTAGGATATAAGTTTTTCTCGACTTGAAGATTTCGGGGACGAAATCCTAAAAGGAGGGGAGAATGTAACACCCCGTATTTTCTGTTAACATTATAGTAACGAATTAATCAATACTTAATTTCAAATGTGAGAATTAAGGGAAGCGGGTTATGCCATTGCATTCGTCTCGGAATTCTACATGAGATAGAGTCCGAGTTTGCGTGAATTGGACTTCGTATGAATAAGTTATGGCCTTTAGAAGTTTAAGAAATTCAAATAAATTCAAACAGCTCAAAACCAGGTTCAAAATTCAAACCAGAAGTCAAAAGCGGGCTGGACGGGAAAATTCCCGCCCAGGACCCAGGTCAACCAGGGGGTCGACCCTAGTGTCGACCTCCCCCCTACAGGTCGACCTAGGGGTCGACCTACCCTCCCCCCCGACCAGATCTGAATTTCGATGACTGGTGACTTGTTGCTGAGTCACTAGGGTTTCTGGATAGTCATGATCTGGTATGAATGGTTGCGATTAACTCTAGGTTTCATCTGACGGCTCTAATTGAATTGAAATTCTATATAAACAACCCAATGCTCAAACCTAAAATCACACAAAAATAATCTAGGAACTATCATGCCGTCAATAGAGAACTTGGAGTAGCCGTCACCGCTTTCAATTCAAAGACAAGATAAAAACCTGATTCAAAATCAAATTAAAGTAATCAAATTCAACGATCTACATCAAAGGCGAGCTTACCAATTTCAGAATTCAGATTTTAGAAATCAAGAATTCCTTTTTAGTTTGTAAGTTGGTTATTATGTAGATTTAAACGTTCTTTCAAATGAATCATGACATGTTGTAATTCGAATATAAAATGATGCTTATGTATGAGATAAATAAAGTTTGATTCTTAAATTACCGTTGCGATTGATCATGTCTTTATGTTTGTGATGATGAACATACCATATTGTATGTTATTGGAATCTATTATGATTGGGTATTGGATTTATTATGCTAACTAAATGGTGAAACATGTCATGTTATAATTTGGTGGTTACTTGCAAGTTTATGATCTAAAACACATGCTTATATGTTAGATCAACATTCATGTATATTTAGATCCATGTTAAGTTGTGATTCAAATATGTTTATAGTAGCTCTCTTATGTTTAAAACACATAAGTCATCATGCTAAGTTGTGATTCGAATATGTTTATAATAGTTCTCTTATGTTTAAAACACATAAGTTAATATGCTAAGTTGTGATTTAAAAATGTTTATAGTAGCTCTCTTATGTTTTGGCATACATAAGTTAATATGCTAGGCTATGGTTTAAAATTGTGTTTATATGTTAAACCTCCATGCTAGACCTTTATCAAGTTCACATGATGATTAGACCTAACTTAATCACAAGTTCACCTTTACCCGTTTAATTAAGTTAATGATACTTCTATGCCAAGTTACACATGATAAGTTAAATGTATGCTATTTTATGTTTGTTTCATGTCCCTTGTTTATTACCCCTTTTTGTTTATGGATTTGGGCTAATTTACTTGCCTAACATTTTATGTGATTCAAGCGTATGTTCCACGGGGTAGCGATGGGAAAATATGAAAATTCATGGCATAGATTTGTTCATAAAATGGTATATTTGATATACCATTTATTGTGAGCATAATCAAAGGATAATTATGGCATGATTAAATTAAAATTAATTTACATAAAGAAATTAGACATATATAGAAAATATATGAATTTAGAAAGGACGAATATGCCTAACCCGATGTTAGACTGAGTTGTGGTGTAAATCTACCCGGAACCGACCAGCATATCCAGTGACCACAACAAGACCTGTCTAATGTGGGTGGTTAGTGCATCAAGCCCAAAAAGAACCCGAGGTTAGACTGAGTTGTGGTGTAAATCTGCCTGGAACCGACCGGCATATCCAGTGACCACAACAAGACCTGTCTAATGTGAGTGGTTGGTGCTTTAATGAATAAATTAAAGCTAAGTCAGGATTGGTAGGGTTAAGTCAATTAGGGAAACACTTAACCGAATCAACATGTTAATTAAACGGATGGGTGGGGTTAGGTAAACTTGGACACTTAACCAAATAAACATGTTGATTAGAAAACCCTAGTAACAGCGACCCATATCAATAGTAACCCACATAGATGTATCATGGTACCATGAACTAGGCAGGTTGGGGCACGATTACTGGGCTGATTATAAGCGGTCAAAACGTCGGCGGTTGGTGTGTCAGTGTAGGTTCCGATGGAGTACGGGCGTGCACGTACTCCAGAGTGGAAAAAGAAGGCACTGGGCATCAGTAGTATACAATGTGTATCTTGAATCGTGTCGGGTTGCCACCAGAGGGACTGATGCACCCCATGGTGTGACCAGCACAGGTATCTAGAGTCAAGCGGGGCCGAATGACACAGGATATGAATGCATGCGAGTAGGAGCCGATCATTAAGGGGATCGTTTGTTATAAACACATGGGGCTGGATGAACCAATGGTTAAGTTGGCGAAGAGACTATAGAAATGGGTGCGATCACATGTTCCTCTTTTCTTATATTAGGGTATTTTCCTATGTTCTGTTATTACTGTCATGATCCCTTTCCTTGTTTAAATTCTAGTAATCACTGAACTTACCAGACTTATTGTCTGACCCGTTTTCTTTCGTCCTCTTTTCTTCCGTTTCCCCACCCCCCAGGTCCATAGGGAGGGAATACTCCAGCTTAGTCAGACTCTTTGCAAGCTTCAAGAAAGTAGATGTATGATTTGGACTCTCTCTCACCTTGGCTATGGCCCTTGGACATTATCCTTGGGGATTTATGCAGTTTTATTTATGGTTTATGCTTCTTTAATAAATAATCAAGACAGAAATTATGGTGTAATGTTTTGGAAGTTATTTTGAGACAATTTGATGTAATGCTTTTTTATTGAACCACGTATGCAAGAAATATTTGAATTTCGCTGCTTATATTTATCTGTCTTGTAAATTTTTCTGTGTCTTGTACCTATAACCCTCTACCAAAGTTAAGGCATTCCCTTTGTGAGTGACCTTAACGGAGGTGGGGTGTTTCACTTATGGGTTTAAATTGAGTAAGTACAAGTGCATGGAGCAGCTTGGCTTGATTTTGGGTGCGTAGATTGCGTATATGCTAAGCATGCTCACTTAAAATACCGCTTATATAAGGTACGTCTACGCAAAAATACAGAATTATGTTATATGAACTGTTTTCTGATTATATGGGTCGATGGATAAATTTTTGACTCTTTTGGTTTTTTTGCAAAAGTTCATCCGTATAGGGGAGATTCTACCGAAATTTTATACAAATTTAGAGAGTTAGAAATATTTTTAAATTTTTTGATAATTTTTGTAAACTAAAGAGATGATTTTCAAAATGGATTCAATTTGAGGGATTTTGAAATAGAAATGGGAAATTAATTGTTTGCCTCAAAGCTAAAAGTTTTGTGTGGAACTAAACTTGTAGAAGTATGAAATGGTTAGTTTCAACTAAGAGTGTTTTTGAAAACTTAAGGGGTTTGTAGCATTTTTCCTACCTTAGATATTTCGAGGATGAAATTCTTTTAAGGGGTAAAAATGTCATGACCCAGATTTTTAGTCATTTATATTTGAACATTTAAATTGGTTATAAGTGTCTAATTGAAAATATAAATGGATTTTTTTATGGAATTTATCGATTAATAATCAAATACGATTTAATTTCGACTATATCGAATTAATGTACTACAAAAAATGTAAATAATTGAATTCGAAGTTAAAACTGAATCGAAATGATTCTAGTGATCAATATAAATTTTATCTAAATAATAATAATAATAATTTATTATTTATGAGTTCGATTATTTGAAATTAATTTATATTTTAATCGATTTAATTTAACTCGTAGAAATAGCCATTTTTTAAACAAACTTGGATTTCGATGAAATGAATTTTATATAATTCGTAATGATTATTTATTATTAAATTTTGATTTTTGTGTCAGTCGAAGTCAGTATGTGAGCGTGCGCAACTTAAATGTGTATCAATTAACGATTACAGATTTAAAATTGCATTTTATTTCAAATGTAATCGGAATTCAAAGAAATCGGTTTCATCAGGTCCGGAACGTCAAACTGTAGTAGGATGTCAAATTTCATCGCGATCAAATTACGCTTGGGAATTTGTTCCATTGTAATCAGAATAGCAGATAAACGTTGGAAATGTTGGTTTGCCGCGTCCAGTGAGGAGTTCGAAACCGCGATATATTTTCGATAAAAGAATATGAAAAACAAATCTAGGTCAGGTCAAACTTTCGCATCAGACGCCAAAAAATATTTTCAGCCACCCTACACTTTGAAAAACGCTGCTCTATTCGTACCGAAGTTGACCTATTTTCCTACCTAATGCAAACCTACTTCCTCTTATATTTAAACAAGCCTTGTAATCCTCCTTCTTCATTCAAACGTTATATATTTGTTCCAGGAGAAGAGAAAAAAATTACAAATCAAATTTTTTGAATTTGCATGGATCTCAACTTTGAATTGGAGCAAACTCATATAGCTCGATCGTATAGTGGGGGCATTCAATTTCGAAAAGCCGACCAGGTTAGGGTTTTACTAAAGTTGTAATGACCCGCATTCTACGCATATGGGGATCGTAGAATATTTATTTCTTTCTCATGCGAAGTCTAGCCATGTAACTTTGAGAGACGACTATTGGGGTCATTTCCCATGTTCATGATTTTTACTGATTTTTAAATGGCTATTTTGCCCCTAGTTGATCTTGTTCGGCCATAACTTTTGATTGTTAAGGAATTTTGATTTGAAACCACTTCCATTAGATACGGATGATGGTTTACCTTTTCGTAGAGTGGTCACATTAGCCAAACAGACTCATCGTTTGGGAGATATGGCTGAACCAAGGTTTAGAAGGTGAGAAACAGTTTAACCGGACCTAATTAGGGTGATTAGCAAGAGGGCCCATAACCCATTTCGGGATTAGGGTTATGGGGAGGCTGAGAACAATAGCAAAATGGTTTTTATTTCATTTTTCAGCCGCCTAAAACATTTCTCTAACCCTAGCCATGACCTTTACCTTCTAATTTCATCCCAAATCGCTCCTAATCGCTTTCTAATTGAAGATTAAGCCAAACTACGTCAAATCAAGGGGAAATAACACCAAATCAGAGTTGGAGCTGCTGTGTTGCATTAGAATTCGACCCAAAATAGGTAATATTTTAGATCTATAGTTTGTTTGTGGCCAAGATGAGTAATTCGCATCGTTTTTCACTAATTACGGCTAATTAGGGGTGATTAGTGGTAATTACTGAAATTATACGTAATTAAATTCTGGAAAAATTTGTAAAATTCTTAAATATTATTTTAGGACTCTGTTAGAAATTTGGGTTAATTTGGATAAGTTTTTCTAATCCTATCATTAGTTCTTCTTAAACATGATTAAGGGGAAAACATGGATTTTGGGTATGTTTGATCCATATTGACATGATTATTTGTTTTTTTGGTGTTAATGGTTGATTATACATGTTGCTATGACTGTTTGGAATGTTTTGTAATTGTTTATAATAGTTAGAATGGTCGAAAACGCTGTTGTGTGGCGTAAAAAAAGTCGCTGGAAGTTGTAGGAAATTATGCAGGGGACCGAATCAGATCGATGGGGGAGGAACGGGTCGGGTCATGTAGCCCACCCACGAGCCGCCTAAAGTCCATGAATCGAACCGCCTGCATGAAGTCATCAAACACCATTACGAACCAAACCGACCTTCTTGCATTCGAAGACTACGACCCGATGCTCTAGAGAGGAGTCACGATCCGAACTGATGCCAGGGCTCACGAGCCGAACCGATGAGGAAGTAGGACCTGGAGGTCACGATCCGAAGCTTCACCAAGCCGAATGTTGACCACGACCCGAACCCAGTGGGGCACCACGAGCTACGAACCGATGTTGAAGCATGATGTCATGAGCCTCGGGCTGAAGGAGGGACAAAAGACGATGGCCTGAGGAAATCACGATCCAATCTTTGAGTCTGGATAGTGAACGAACCGAATTGAAGAATCACGAACAGAGGTGATGACCAAAACCCGAGATGCAAAGGTAGTCCAAATAGGAAGTAGAACTCAGGATCCAGATGGGAACCAACGAGTAAACTTCATGATTGGACTTTGCTACGGGACGTGTGCTAGGGAGTTGTCGAAGTCCATAGCTTTGATTCACCACCGAGAGACGATTGTTAGGCTACGGATAAGTGCAGTGGGGTAGTTATTACTCCATAGGGCAGAGTGATCGTAGCATGGATATGAGCCAGTGCAGTGGAGTCTTTATGACTTCATGGGGGCAGAGTGGACATAGCAAGGACAAATGGCTATGGATCAATGCAGTGGAGTTGCCATGACTCCATGGGGCAGAGTGATCATAGCAAGGATTTGGGTGATCAAAGCGGTGGATATCGTATGCTTTACACACTGTGTGAGAGATGTGAGGATGGTTGTTATCCTTGATTGTTTGACATCACTATGACATGCACACCCCTCCCCCCGATATCTTTACACCATATGTTAGTGTCACCTTAGAGTATTGTACATCATGTTGTTATAACTCTTTGGTTGCAGGTCCAGGTTCAGGTATGGTTTAGTATACCTGTTATTGTTCTGTTTTGCTGCTTATCGCCCATACCAGACTTTTGTCTGACCCATAGTTTTATATCACTTCTTATTACTCTGGATGCTCTTAAACGGGCAGGCTAGAGACAGGTTATGTTGTATGCACGAGTAGCTGTGCCAGAGACGAGTAGGAGACTTCCACGTATGATATATACAGATATTCTCCCTGTGTCGCTGCTGGTCACTACTTTGGGCATTAGTAGTGTATCTTTCTTATTTTGCTTTAGAGACAGTTCTCCAAAGTTGTAATAATGATGATGTGGAACATAAGCTGTATGTTGAATTTTCGCTACTATGATGATTATGGTTTAGTTCTCAGCTTATGCACTCTCTTGCCTGTTGTATGTCAAGTATGTTATTATTATATTTTATTCCATATGTTGTGAGACATTCTACAGGTTCCTTGTTTATTCAAATTCCCTTCTTTCCTTTCTTTGACGACCGTCCCGTGCTAGTTGGACATCGGCATAGTGCACTTTCATTGGAAATGTCGGCTGGTGCAGGGCGGGCCATCACATTTGGTATCAGAGCTCTAGGTTGCGTAGTTAACCTAGGGAAGATACCAGGGAGAGATAGTACGTATATGAGAGCGCGTATTTGTTATATTTTGGTTTTAAAAAGTTATACATACATATATACTATTAGTGTATTTAAGGATGAATCCCACTGGGACCACTGAAGAGATGGTTAATCGTTTTCTCCTTACAGATTGAACGATGAGCCGATATACTAGGGGTACTGGTAGAGGAGTTAATAATGGGAATGCTACTGATATGAGGATGATGTTCACTGACCTCATGAGAGAAATTCTTAGGGATGTTCAGATGGAAGCTCCTAATGCTGCAAATGGTGGTGGTGCAGCGGTGCAAGCGCCTAAGGTCGATTTCGCCAAGCTATGCAAGGATTACACTAGTCTTGGTGGGAAGCCGTTCCATGGAACGGAATCGGCTACAGAATTTCAGGATTGGTTGGATAGCTGTGATCGTATCTTTGAAGACTTGGGTATCGAGGATGCGATGAAGAGAAAGCTAGCATCCCGTCAGCAGCAAGGACATGCGATCCCGTCAGCTGCAAGGACGGGCGATGAATTGGTGGAATGCAATTAACGCAACTACTCCAGAGGATCAAGTTACATAGGATCAGTTTAAGGCTCGATTCAGTGAAAACTTTATCCCAGCTTTTCAGAAGTCAGAATTGTTTATGAAATTTCTGGAGCTTAAGAAGAATGGTAGGGCAGTCTCGGAGTATATTGCTGAGTTCGAAACTTTATCGAAGTATGGATTATCCCTTATTGACACTCCCGAGAAGAAGAATGAGAAGTTCATAACTGGTTTAGATCAGTATTTGGGAGAAAGGCTTATAAAACATATTAATGAGACTTTTGAATCAATTGTTGGGAAAGCATTGAGGTCAGAGAGCCTTTATCCTACGCCCAAGACTGAAGTCGCAGTTATATCTGCAGAGGGGACAAAGCCGCAAGCAAGCGGTGGAGGCAAGAATAATACTCAGAATAAGAGGAAGTAGAACTGAACTAAGGATGGTCAGAAAAAGAGTAAGAAAGATGTTGAGTGCTTTAGCTGTGGCAAGAAGGGCCATTATGCTAAAGAATGTCGAGCAAAGCCAGTGGACAGGAAGTGCTTCAACTTTGGCCAAGTTGGACATCAAAAGGATAAGTGTCCGCAACCCCCTAAAGAAAAGCAGATTATGAAAGCATATGCTATCAATGCTGTTCCTTTTTCATCGAATGCCCCAACTGCGGCGGAGAAAGGAAAAAATGTCGTCATTCAGGATATGCTTTCTGTTTATGATGCTCCTGCTCGAGTATTGTTTGATACCAGAGCTTCCCGTTCCTTCATATCTAGTGACCTGCTAGATAGGTTGGGATTGGAACCCGAGATAATCGATAGACCTTTAGTAGTGACGAACCCGATCGGCGATTCGACTAGCCTTAGTATGATTTGTCGTAATATGGACTTATCGAGTCATGGATGTATGTTTGATTATGATTGCTTTGTTTTGGGCTTTACTAGGTTTAGCATTATTTTGGGAGTCGATTGGCTCCAAAGGTACGGGGTGGTGGTAGACTGTGAGGGCTTTTTGGTGACAGCTAGAGCGGATGATGGGGGGAGGGTAGCGTTTGTTGGTCTACCTAGTGATGGGGTAATGGCTAGTTTTCTAAATTCCCTCGACATCTTGCATGATGAGTTGTCAGATGTGCCCGTGGCTGGCCAGTATCCGAACGTCTTCGAGGAAGTGACCGGACCTCCACCACACCGAGACATTGAGTTTCGGATTGATTTAGTGAAAGATACCAGACCTATAATGATGCCACTTCGTCGTATGGAAACAAGGGAGCAGCGAGAGCTTGGGGCGGAATTAAGTGATCTGTTGAAGAAGGGATTTATCAAAAGAAGTGTTTCTGAGTGGGGAGCACCAGTTGTGTTTGCTACCAAGGCAGATGGTTCCCTTCGATTGTGTGTGGACTATCGCGAGTTGAATAAGGTGACGAGGAAGAATAAGTATCCTCTACCATGGATAGATGATTTGTTTGATCAGTTGAGTGGCGCGAGAGTGATCTCCCAGTTCGATCTCGCGACAGGTTTTCATCAGCTTAGGGTGGAAGCTGAGAGTATAGCTAAAACGGTCTTTCTGACGCCGTCTGGATTCTATGAGTGGTTGGTCATGCCATTCGGGTTGACCAATGCACCAACATATTTTGTGGATCTTATGAATAGAGTATTCCGAGATCAATTGAATAAGTTTGTTCCTGTACTCGTAGATGACATACTTGTCTACTCGAGAACATAGGAAGAACACAAGGAACATTTGAAGATAGTGATGGAGGTGTTGAGAAAACACCAATTGAAAGAAAAGTTCTCTAAGTATCACTTCTGGAGGAGGGAAGTGAAATTCTTGGGCCATGTTGTTTCAGAGAATGATATTGCCACTGCAAAGGTGACCACGGTACAAGATTGGTCTATGCCCAAGAATGCAATAGACGTAAGAAGTTTCTTTGGATTGGCTAGATATTATTGTAAGTTTGTCCAAGACTTCTCCAAGATAGCGGCACCGTTGACTCAGTTGACCGAGAAAAATCAAGCTTTTGTTTGGGACGAAAAGTGCGAGAATGCATTTAAGAGCCTAAAGGAAAAGTTGACATGTGCACTAGTGTTAGTCATTCCTAAAGGGAATGAAGAGATGATGGTATACACAGATGCCTGTGGTACTGGACTTGGTGTTGTATTGATGCAAGGAGGTAGAATTGGAGCTTATGCTAGTCGGCAGTTTGAAACCGCATGAGAAAAGATAGTCTACCCATGATTTGGAATTGGCAGCGATTGTGTTCGCGTTGAAGATGTGGAGACATTATATCTTGGGAGAAAGATTCAAGCCATTTACTGATCATAAATCATTAAAGTGCCTTTTCTCCCAGAAGGACCTAAATCTCTGACAGCAAAGATGGTTAGAATTCTTGGCTTCTTATGATTTCGATATTGGATGTACACCAGGAAAGGGCAATGCGGTAGCTGATGCATTGAGTAGGAGACGTGCCAATTTAGGGGCTATGTATCTAGACTGGAAGCAACTGGTGTACATTGCTGGGTATGATTTCAGACCAAAGTGTGAATTGGATCCAGAGATGTTAGCAAGTTTGACGATCAGACCCATTTTGATTGAGCGGATTGGTTCCAGTCAGAGAGATGATCCTAACCTATTGGAAATCATCTCCAAGTTAGAGATGGGTATCGACGAGGAGATGAACAAATATGGGCTTGATCGAGATGGATGGCTTAGAAAGAATGGAAGACTAGTTGTGCCCAATGTCAATAGATTGAGAGATGAAGTGCTTAGAGAATGTCATCACTCAAAACTGACTATACATCCTGGTGGTAACAAAATGTATCGAGACATGAAGCAGACCTGGGAAGGGATGAAAAGAGACGTTGGGAAGTTTATATCCAAATGCTTGAACTGCCAGTTAGTTAAAGCTGAGCAAAAGAAACCTAGTGGTTTGTTGTAGCCATTAGAAATTCCTGAATGGAAATGGGAACAAGTCTCAATGGATTTCATTGATGGGTTACCAAGGACTAGATCGGGCCTTGATAGCATTTGGGTGATTGTGGATCAATTGGCCAAGAGTGCAACGTTTATACCTATCAAGTCGAATAGAATGGAAGCTAAGTTAGAGGAACTATATATGAAGTGGGTAGTGATATTTCATGGAGTGCCTAAAAGCATTGTGAGTGAATGAGACCCGTTGTTTACTAGTGGGTTTTAGAAGAGCTTACAAGAGGCTCTAGGGTCAGAATTATATCTCAGTACCACGTATCATCCTCAAACCGATGGTCAAACAGAGAGGGTAAATCATGTATTACGAGATCTCTTGAGAGCTTGCATACTGGATTTTGGTGCATCATGGGATGACCATTTGCATCTAGTTGAGTTTGCATATAATAATAGTTATTAGTCCAGTATTGGTATGGCTCCATTTGAAGCTTTGTACGGAAGACCATGCAACTCACCGTCATGTTGGTTAGAAACTAGTGAGAAATTTGTGTTTGGACCAGATGTGATAAGAGAAACTTCAGACAAGACTAAGATCATTCAATAGCGAATGAAGGCTGCCCAAGACAGGCAGAAGAGTTATGATGATAAGAGGCGAAAGGATTTGAGATTCTTCGTTGGTGACCTAGTATTTATCAAGATCTCTCCATTAAAGAATGTTATTCGATTTGCAAGGAGAGGAAAGCTGGCTCCAAGATTTGTTGGTCCATTCCCAATCCTCGAGCAAGTTGGGAATTTGGCATATAAAGTTGAATTACGAGAGAAGATGGCAGAAGTTTATAACGTATTTCATGTTTCCCAGTTAAGGAAATTCGTGCACGACCCCTATATGACTATTTCACCTGATCAGTTGGATGATATCAAAGTAGAACCCAGGGCCGTTGGGAACCGCAAGCCGATTCGTATTGTCAAGCACGATACGAAGCAAAAAGCGATGAATCTAGTCAAAGTTCAGTGGGGCGAGAATGAGAATGACTGTACTTGGGAGATAGAGGAGAGCGTTAAGAAGACATATCCAGAACTCTTTGCCTGATAAGATTTTAATTGCAATTTAGTTTTCCGCATGCTAGGATAGACTTGTTTGTTGTTTTATATGTTTGATTTTTGTGAATGGTAGGTAGGCATGCGGGATCCTTTTACTTGTTTCTTAGTTAAGGAATTTCGGGGGCGAAATTTCTTAAGGGGGTAGAATGTAACGACCCGCATTCTACGCATCTGGGATCGTAGAATATTTATTTCTTTCTCATGTGAAGTCGTATAGCCATGTAACTTTGAGAGACGACTATTGGGGTCATTTCCCATGTTCATGATTTTTACCGGTTTTTAAATGACCGTTTTGCCTCTAGTTGATCTTGTTTCAGCAATAACTTTTGATTGTTAAGGAGTTTTAACTTAAGACCACATCCATTAGACCCAGATGATGATTTACGTTTCCATAGAGTGGTTACATTAGCCAAACGGACTCACCGTTTGGGAGATATGGCTGAAACAAGGTTTAGAAGGTGAAAAACAGCTTAACCGGGCCTAATTAGGGTGATTAACAAGAGGGCCTATAACCCATTCGGGATTAGGATTATGGGGAGACTAAGAACAGTAGGAAAACGATTTTTATTTCAATTTTTAGCTTCCTAAAACATTTCTCTAAACCTAGCCATGGCCTCCACCTTCTAATTTCATCCTAAATCGCTCCTAATCACTTTCTAATTAAAGTTTAAGCCAAGCTACGTCAAATCAAGGGGAAATAACTCCAAATCAGAGTTGGAGCTACTGTGTTGCATCAGAATTCGACCCAAAATAGATAATATTTTAGATCTATAGTTTGTTAATGGCCAAGGTGAGTGATTTACATCGTTTTTCACTAATTACGGCTAATTAGGGGTGATTAGTGGTAATTAGCTAAATTATACGTAATTAAATTCTGGAAAAAATTGTAAAATTGTAAAATATTATTTTAGGGCTCTATTAGAAATTTGGGTTAATTTGGATAAGTTTTTCTAATCCTATCATTAGTTGTGCTTAAACATGATTAAGGGGAAAACATGGGTTTTGGGTATGATTGATCCATATTAACATGATTACTTGTTGTTTTGATGTTTATGGTTGATTATACATGTTGCTATGACTGTTTGGAATGTTTTGTAATTATTCAGAATAGTTAGATTGGTCGAAAACGCCGTCGTGTGGCATAAAAACAGTTGTTGGAAGTTGCAAGAAATTATGCATTGGACTAGATTGGATCGGTGAGGGAGGACCAGGTCGGATCATGTAGCCCACCCACGAGCCGCCTCAAGTCCACGAACCGAACCGCCTGCATAAAGTCATCAAACACCATCACGAACCAAATCGACCTGCTTGCATTGGAAGACCACGACCTAGTGCTCTAGAGAGGAGTCACGATCCGAAACAACGCCAGGGCTCACGAGCCGAACCGATGAGGAAGTAGGACCTGGAGTTCACAATCCGAAGCTTCACCGAACCGAATGTTGACCACGACCCAAACCCAGTGGGGCACCACGAGCCGCGAACCGATGTTGGAGCACGATGTCACGAGCCACGAGCTGAAGGAGGGACCATAAGCCGATGGCCAGGAGGAAATCACGATCCAATCTTTGAGTCTGGACAGCGAACGAACCGAATTGAAGAATCATGAACGGAGGTGATGACCAAAACTCGAGATGCAAAGGTAGTCCAAATAGGAAGTAGAACTCATGATCCAGATGGGAACCAACAAGTTAACTTCCTGATTTTACTTTGCTGCAAGACGTGTGCTAAGGAGTTGTCGATGTCCATAGCTTTGATTCACCACCAAGAGACAATTGTTAGGCTATGGATCAATGCAGTGGGGTAGTTATTACTCCATGGGGAAGAGTGATTGTAGCATGGCTATGAGCTAGAGCAGTGGAGTCTTCATGACTTCATGGGGCAGAGTGGACATAGCAAGGACTAGTGGATCAGTGCAGTGGAGTCGCCATGACTCCAAGGGGCAGAGTGATCATAGCAATGATTTGGGTGACCAAAGCGGTGGATATCGTATGCTTTACGCACTGAGTGAGAGATGTGAGGACGGTTGTTATCCTTGATTGTTTGACATCACTTTGACATGCACACCCCTCCCCCCGTATCTTTACACCATATGTTAGTGTCACCTTAGAGTATTGTACATCTTGTTGTGCTAACCCTTTGGTTGCAGGTCCAGGTTCAAGTATGGTTTAGTATTCTTGTTATTGTTTCGTTTTATTTTGCTACTTATCACTCATACCAGACTTTTGTCTGACCCGGAGTTTTATGTCTCTTCTTATTACTCTGGGTGCTCTTAAATGGGCAGACTAGAGACAGGTTAGGTGGTATGCACGAGTAGTTGTACCAGAGACGAGCAAGAGGCTTCCACGTATGATATATATAGATATTCTCCCTGTGTCGCTGCTGGTCACTACTTTGGGCATTAGTAGTGTACCTTTCTTATTTCGCTTTAGAGACAGTTCTCCAAAGTTGTAATAATGATGATGTGGAACATAAGCTGTATTTTGAATTTCCGCTGCTATGATGATTATGGTTTAGTTCTCAGCTTATGCACTATCTCGCCTGTTTTATGTCAAGTATGTTATTATTATATTTTATTCCATGCGCTGTGAGACATTCTACAGGTTTCTTGTTAGTTCAAATTCCCTTCTTTCCTTTATTTGACGACCGTCCCATGCTGGTTGGACATTGGAACAGTGCACTTTCATTGGAAATGTCGGCTGGTGTGGGGCAGGCCGTCACAAAAGTTTAGCTCGAATTTGTGAAAATGGAGCTTGGATTCAATCTTATAATGGGATTTAGCATATCGCGGTGAAATTTAGGGGAAATCGATGCCAATGAAGTTCGCACTCTTCACTGTAACGGCATGAGCAAACACCGTGGTCCCGTTTCTTAAGGAAGCTCGAGTGTGTTATGTTTGTGATAGTTGGGAAGAGGGCGTGAAGAATAGTTCAATATTGTGGTTGAATTCAGTTTTTCGTGCCGTAGAGAAATTGCGAAGGAGGAGAGTGGATGTTGTTGGGGGCTCGAACGTCTACAGGATATTTGAGCAGTTACAGTGAGGAAGATAATGGCATGGGTTGTGTAATCGAGGGGGAAGGGTTATAGAAAATATTATGTAATTTAAAACTATTTATTAATTTTAGTTTATAATGAATAATTATATTCAGACTTGTAAAATCAATCAGTTCTTCATACGAAATCAGGTTTCGATAAATCAAAGTGCTTTGGGGTCACATTAGCAGTCGAAGTAAATTGGAGCCAGTTTTGATTTTTAACTAAATCAAATATATGTACAATTGAATGAGAAAAAATTGATACTTTGATAATAAAATCAATGTGAGTAAACTCACTATCTCTGTTTCGTTTATAATTTATTATAAACGAAAGTTTTATTCAGTGCAGAATTTTTATATGTTGTTTAAAGCTTGTTTGGATGGATTAATAGAGTATTATTGATTGATTGCTATTATATATATACATACATATATATATATATATTAGTTATATTTAAGTTTGGTAGTTGGATATTCCCGCACATTTTAGTGGACGAGGCCCTATGCGCCCCGCATAATAGCGGACGATTCTCTATACTACGATATCCCGCCTCGAAGTGTGAATGGTATTATTTATGTTTTCTAACATTCGTGGATGAAAGAAAAAAGGTTGGAGGGATCCAACTGGATTCGTCAAATTTATTATTGTTTTTTTACATATACATATATGTGACGTGTTGAATAAGTTGGATAGATTTTGTTGTGTTGAATGCTTGAATAGCACTGGCCCTATATATTGATATTTAAATACTGTAAAAATAAATTTGAATGAAAGGAAAAAAGAATTTGAGTTTTGAATGGAACATTTAGTTTTCCAAAATAGAAATTGAATTTTGAATGGGCTAGGAATTAATAACTTGTTTTTAATAATAAAAACAAGTAGTTTAATTTATAGATGATGTTTATAAATGAAGTGAAATAATTATCATTGGATAATTTGGGAATGTAAATTCAATAGTGAATTTAAATGGAAGTCTGATATCGTTTCAAAAGGAAACGACGAAATTTATTTCGATGTACGGAATGTGAACGGAAATAAGATAAATCCAAGGGTTTATAATTGGAATTCGACTATGTCGAATTTTATAAAAATAATATTTTTCAGAAAGAATATTTAAATTTTATTTAGTAAAAGCCATAATTTAATTTTAAATAATTTAAGAAGTTAAGCATTTCCAGTATTTAAAATATGAAATTAGATTATATATATATATAAGTTTTATAACATTAAAATAATTTCTTAGAATGGAATTATAAAACGAGGAAGTTTTGTTAAAGTAAAATAAATATAAAGTCTATGTCTTTGGAAAGCATTTAAATAATAGATATTGAATAGTTAAACAAAGTGAAAAGGAAATGATTTGGCTTTATTAGTTGAGAATATAAGGGAGTATAATCATTTATAAATGGTAAAAGGAAATTAAATTGAACTCCAAGAATATTCTAGGAAATCGAGATATATTTCCCATGTAAAATTCAACATTTGAATAACATTTTAATTATTTTTCTAAGTATTGTAAAGGAATTTTAGAATATATTTGAAGTATAACCATATTGATTTCGAAAGGAAAATGGTTTAAATAAAATATGGTTATAGTTTATTATAAATGAAGTTTAGACATATAAATTTAACTAAAATGAGCTCGCCGCAGCGCTATTGTTCATAATTTTACATTTTGAACTTCAATTGAGAATATAGAACTCAATATAATTCGGATATATTTGAAGCAAGAATCATCTGAACCTATTGAATAATAATTTTCTAATGGAAGATAAAAATCTGGATTTCGTCTTATAGATTTTGAGTTATGATAAAATCAAATTTCCTAAAAAATCGTGGTAAAATCGTCTATAAACCATAACGATTTATTTAATAAAATGAAAGGATTTTTTTGAAATGCAAGAAAATTTATTAATCTCACTAAATATTTACAGTTGTAACAGTTAGAGTGAACCATATTTACAACTCACTACCGTTAACGCTATCAAAAACAAAACACTCACTAATCAGTACACTGCATCTACAATGTATACACATAAGCAAAAGCGCTTGCAAAAGACACACACTAAACCCAATCAAAATTACAGATTCTTCACGAGTAGGCATTTACATCCCTCAACAATTTACTATAAACTACACTGAAAAGTTGATTAGCATTCTTAACCCCTATCGATCCCAAACACTCTATTGTTTCTTTCTGTCCACACCGAATAAACAAGCCTCTTTAACATCTTCAAAAGTAGATTTGTTCTATTTGTTTTCCATCATGTAGCTTTATAGATGTTATACCATTCTATATAGCTAGAAGTCGATGGCCTATGATAGCTTAAAATGAAAAGATTTTAAGTGAATAAATCTTAAATTTACATTAATAAAATCCAGACTTGAGTTATAAAATAAATATGCATTAAAATGGAGTAAATGAATTAATTTTTTAAACAAAAACCAGATTTTTAATTATTGACTAAAGTTAACTAATTAGAAAAGTAATTAGTTAATGGAGTTTTGGATTGAATTTGATTTTGGTTAAGTAAATTGGATTTGTGAATTAAAATTAGGAACTGAATATAAACTTGAATCGAACATGGAATTTGAGTTTGATTTGTGTATAAGCGAATTAAAATATATTTGAACGGTATATGTTCAAACTAAAAGTGGACTAAGCAAAAGAGCTAATTAGAAAATTAATTAGGGAATGGAAAGTAATTAAATTAAAAGTGTTAAATTTATTCGAAATAAATTAGGAAGGGATGGATATATGTTAAACAGGTATGGAATGAAGTGGATGAAGAAAATTAATCGAATGCTCAAAAAAGGTACAAATTTAATTGAGTACAGTAATTTTATGAGCCTATTGGGCAAGCCACTTGGCTTTTTGATTTTCTTTTTGAATGGAAAGGTCCTAGAGAGGCAGTTTGTTGTTTTACTAATTGAGTCGCACAAAGGAGACGCTGGTGAATTTTTTTGAAAATTTAAAAAGTTAGAATTTTTTAAAGAAATTTGATAGTTAAAAATCGATTTATCGATTACATATGGAATTAGAAACCAAATAGGTTAATAAAATGCAAAGAGAAGTAATGGAATGGATTTCTATTGGTTTGAAACCAATATTTTATAAATGGGTTTGGAATATAATATTTTCTAACTATAGAAAATAAATGGTTCCGTGAAAGAGATAAGTGAACGGAATGTTTTCCATTGATAATAAGAAATATTTTATAAGTGTAGAAAATAAAGTATCTTGTGAAATATGGAAATGTTTTCCATGTATGGTGAGAGTCCAAGCAGGTTTGAAAAATATCTCAGTAAGGAGATTTGAAAATGAATATTGGGAAAAATTTAATCAATGAAATATTAATTAATAGGGCCTAGTGATTGTTTGATACAAATCAATAGTATTTCCTTTTGGAAATAAGGCATTTGGATGAATATTGTTCCTTCGATAATTAAGTAACCAAGTATCGAATTTATGACCAATGAAATGTTATCGTTATCGATATGGAGAAACCGAGTTGATTTACTATCCGAGACTACTTTGTATTGGCATAAGCGCTGCGAATCAAATTGTTTTGAAGATAATTGAAGATGGAGTAAAGTGCAAGGGCTTTTTATGTTAATCCTAGGTAGAAAGTGCCTAAGATGGATTAATGGAAATAGTGCTTTCGGTTTCATTCGGGCCATAACAAACTTGTATGGATGAATGTCTAATAATATATTTCCAGTGATTAAGTACTTTGATTTGTTTTATAAATATAACGATTATGGTGGTGGAGAAGGTAAAATTCTTTTAGCTTAACACCCAGAGTATATTTGTGAAAATCAATTAGTGATTCGTGGATCTGACAATGTGACATTAAGAGTGAATGTGATGATTCTAAAAGGTAATCGTAGCCTCAGGCCTCATCAACCAGAAAGATGACAAAAATTGGGCATGCAGCATGGCTATGTGGGTCGCACCCATTAGGATTTATTATCACCTGATCTAGAGAAAATTAATTTGTTTCTCCTTTTATCGCTGCTGCATGCTTTTAGAAACGGTTGTTGATCACAACCATTGGTGATAATACATTCGGTAAACTCAATTGGAATGAGCGGCTAGTCACGTGTGGTCAGGGTGCAAGATGTTCTTTTCGAACCCAGCGTATTTCTCTCTAGAGATACACTATCATAAGGTGGTTCCATACCTTTTCATGGTTGGAAATACATTACCCACTAAGCACCCGCAATTTTGATTATATACAATGTATGTGGAGCGTGAGATGCAAGTGTTCCGCTAGATTGCTATTTATTTGATTTAGACACTATTATAATATTAGAATAGGTTTGATACAAAGAATATTTTGTGTTATAGTAAGGTAAAAATCATCCATGTTTATGTTTGGATCGGTCTTATGATTGTCTTTTCTTTACAATTTTTTTTAAAGAAAATCAAGTGATTAGAGTTTACTTACACTAGTCCCATGACTGACTTAGTGTTAATTTGTTTTGTTTTATCCTAAACTCTTAGGTACCCAAATTTGTATGAGAAGTCAAGTAGTTCAGGTGTTTACAAATACCCTTAGAGGAGCTTGGTGCAGGAGGCTTCAACATTATATATTTACTATTTATTTCCGCTGTGTTGTGCTCTGATGATGATATTATACATACATACATATATATATATATATATATATAAAGAATTCTGTATTTAAAAACTGTTATATATATTATATATTTTTCCACTACAATGTGAGATTTTGTGTTGTTATTTCTGTTCTTTTTCTATCTTTTCTTCTTTACCCATATGATTCGTATTTCTGTGCAATTTGGTTGGACATGTTCTATATTTAGTCAACTCAAAGGGTATGGATTTGCGGCTCAATACAAGCGCACTCGGTTAAAGGACGGTAATAACTGAGGAATGTCATATTCGAATTTCCATCTAGCAGTAGCATATAGAGCTGGTCTGGTCTTGCATTGGCAGAGATTAATCGGTTGTTTCTTGGGAACATCCCTCTAGAGGTGTTTTCCTTCGGACAAAGCAGGTCTTTTTCCTTGATCATTTTTAGCATCCAATTCTCCAATACGAACCCATATAGTTTTAGTTGTATACCTATATCAACATAATAGGATGGGGTATTACTGCCTAAGATTGATGCATTTACTTGCAAAATGATTATCCATGCTATGCACTAATAATAATATCAAATAGTGTCCGCGTATCAAGCATTTTTTGTTATGATAAGTACAAAACTCACCTAAATGTTTGGGCTTGCATTGTGTGTTATGTTAGGATCCTCATGATAGCTTTATTTTCTAGAAAGCATTGCGAATTTTTTGCACCAGTATTCATAAAGGAAAAATCCGTTCCGTGTGTATACTATATGGTCTTATGGGTTACCTCATTTTAAATAAATAACCATTTTAAGTTCTTACACCGGGCCCTCAACAGACCTGTAGTTTATTGTTTCTCCACCTAAACTCTTGGTTCCTATATTTTCGACACCGGCAGCCTAGTAGTTAAGGTTTGCTAATATTCTTGGATTCATTTTAAAACGTTCTGGATTAAGGCTAAAGCTATATTTGGAGAACTTATATTCTTCTGCTAGAGTCATTTTATTTTCCACAGTGTACTTACTGTACTTTGATATATCATTGTAATCTCTGATGTAAAAATATAGTTATATAATAAAAGTTTCATTTCATTTCTATTCAAATGTGTTACTAGCCCAATAGCAATTTATCTTTGTGAAAGGTTCGTGTTTGTTTAGTTACCGAGTTAAAGCGGTCGAAAAGGCATGTCGTTATATTGTGGTATCAGAGCTTTGGCTTGTACAAAGCTTAGGTCGTTACATTGTGGTATCAGAGCTTTAGTTTATATAAAACTTATGAGGGTATAAATCATTAGAGTAGACGGTAAGGACTCATTAGAGATAGGATTAGTAATATCCTAGGATGAGTAACTCATAAAAGATAGGGTTAGTAATGCCCTAGAATGAGTTTGAGGGTTATATATGTGAGAACATATTTGCAAAACGAAATTGATTTTGAAATATTATATTTTAAATATAAAAGAATATGTTTATATATGGTAAGTTATAACATGGATGATTAGTTGAGTAATTAAGATGGCAAAAATTTGAATATGGACATATTGTTATTAGAATTTCACAACTTGACTAAAGATATTCATGTATTTATTAACTAATTGGAACAAATATTCCGAGAATAAAAAGGTAGAATAGTTTGAATAACTCAAAAGAATAATGGAAACTTAGTTTATTTGTAGGGTATATGGGAAAAGGGTAAGAGAAAATCATGTTTTGAACTTAAGAAATTTGGAAAGGTATTCGGAAAAATAAGGAACAATTAGAAGTTATCTTAACTAAGATATTTTGAATAAGCTAAAAAGATAGCATAACTTTTCCATATAGAGGTTAAATAATTATTTTTGGGTACTTTGAATTTGAAAGGAAATAAGTTTCATGACTTTGAATTAGAAATAGTTATAAAGGATATAAAGATAAGATTAAACCCTATAAGATGAAATTTTCTTACTCTAAATCCTTTGAAAATTTTAGAGGGGCAAGCCATTAGGAGTTTGAAAAATTATAAGTTATTATATGAGTTTGTTAGTTTAATTACGATTTTAGAATAACCAATCGTTTTCGAGGATGCAGTTTTAAAGGGGGAGAATGTAACAACCCAAATATTTGGAACCCCAATTATTTTGGATAATTTATATAATTTTGAATTTACAATTTGGAAAAATGATTTCGATGCGATAATAAGATGAATGTAACATTTATATTAAGTTGAAAATAGGTTTTTTCAAATTAATGCTTAACAAATAGAATTTTATAATTTATCAAATTTGATTTGGTTTAATCGTTTGAAATTCTAATTTGATAATTTTAAGTTGGATTGTAAATTTGGTTTAAATAATAAAATATTTTGTTGAGAACTATGGAATACAATGGTAAAGTATATTCACAAAAATATATCAGCATTTGTCAAAATTAGATGTTCAAATATTCATTAATAAGACCATATTAAATATGGTTTTTAATTTAATTATAAATGTTAAAGCTAAATTATAAAATAAAATGTCTATTTTAGATTACTAAGTTTATTCGGGAAATTTTTTGATAAACATCATCGGATTTTGTTAACACTAGTCATCGGTTGTCGGATTTTGGAGCATTTGTATTCTTTTGCTAGAGTCATTGTATTTCCCATCGTGTATTTACTGTACTCTGAAATATCATTGCAAAACTAATGTAAAAATAGTGTTATATAATAAAAGTTTCATTTTTTATTTGTTCTAATGTGTTACTGCCCAATAATAATGTCTTTGTGAATGGTTTGGTTTAATTACCAACTTGAAGCGGTCAAAAAGGCAGGTAGTTACAATAACATAATTAACAACCAAGTTATAGTAGAATGGGGATGTATTATATAAGTAGATGTCCACAATATCATTCAACACATAACTTGTCAATACATTAAAACATGTACAACAATAATAGAGTAAAAGGAGGATGATTTGTCCTATTAAATAGGCATCCAAGGTCAAATTTAATTTTAGTAACAAAACGGGGTTTTGTTCTATTAACTAGTGTCCATACAATTCAATCAACTATAATAATAGCATAATAGTGTTTTCTTCTGCTAAACATATGTCTTTTAATTCCTAATCAAAGGAGGCTGCTTAAGGGTAATTGACAACGAGATTCTTAGGAGTAAACATGTCTTAAAAACATCATTATACAATAAGTCATTCTAATTTAAAGTAATATAAAACTTATTATCAAACAATTATTAAACCCCTAAATAATAATTATATATTATTTTAAAAAATTTAAATCCTAATTTATATTTGAATTATTAATTAAATAATTAACAAGCTTTTTAAATAAATAACTAAACATTTATTTAATCCATAAAATAATAATTAATTAACCCTTAAGAATAATCAAATAATAATTATTCCTTATTAAATAACTTATTATACCTCAGTTAATAATTTAACAAACTTTTAAATAAGTTCTTAAATTAAACCAATCTTACCTAATAATAATAATTAAGTATTTAAAACCCTTTGTAACACCCTAATTTTTTAATAAACAATAATTATACGAAGAAGATTAATAAATCAAATATTAATAAATGAACCATTCAAAAGTGGATAAAATAGACTAAATATTAATAAATGAACCGTTGCATTCGTTACAAAATTCTGATTTAGATAAACCTTCAGTTTGCATAAATCGAACTAGAAATGAACAAGTTATGATCAATCAAAGTTTGAAGTTAAACTAAATAATTAAACAAATAATAATAGTGCAACGGTAAATGGGCAACCCAGACACTATATGGTTCGACGCCTTTGTCGACCCCTAGGTCGACGCATGTATCGACCCATGTAGAAGGTGGGTCACCCACTTCGAGCGAGGCATGAACATGTGCCTGGCCTAACACGCTTATTTCTAGATTATTCTTTTGTTGACTCATGCTGAGATGTTTTCTATGGTTCGGATTAAAATGCTAATATCCTGTGGCCTAAACTATCCTACCAAACCTATAAATAGACTACCAACCCTCACTCTTTCTCTACACCGATTGTACTTTATCTTCTTCCTTCACTCTATTATGCTCTAGAAACAAATATAAATTAGGGAAAGGTTAGGGTGCTGTAAAAATATAGATCTGAAAGGATATTCTTCTTCTAGTTCTTTTCCGAAGGCCTTTTTATGGATCCACAACAATTCTCTATGAGTTCTATGTTATTTTTAGATTAGCAATCTAAATAAAAAGAAATAAGAAAGTAAAATGGATTGGATCTGAAAGTTTGACAATTATAGTATTCTCAAGTTTATCTTTTACATCTTATTTTTCATTTTATTTACTGTCTTTTACTTATCCCTTTTCAGTTGTTATTTTTTTCTTCTTCTTTATCCTCTTCGCTGTTATTATTCTATTTATAGTCTTGCAATGTCTATTTCTCCTTTTTCTTTTGTTTTGCGCTGAGCCTAGGCCATCAAGAGCGCAGGCCTTTACCGTTTAATTTGCAAAAAATTGGGATAAAATGAAGGAATGTTAAAATGAGGATTTTTGGGCATATTGAGAATTGATTAATATTGCATTCAAATTATGAACGGTAATTGGGGATAAACTTATGAAATGAAATAGGTTGTACTTAATCATATATTAAGTAACATGTTAACAGAAAACATGTATATTGGGATAAAATATACTTAATTAAACATTAAGTAACATGAAATTGTAAAACATCTGAATAGTGGTATATTGAATTTGACTTGAGTTTACTTGGCATGACTTGACATAAGCTTTGTAGATTACATTCGTTAATTACAACCTAGAAGTATAACAAATAGTTATATTGGGCTTATTAAATGAACTTAAGCATGCTAAGTTAGACTTGTCTGACTAACATGCTAATCTTGAAAGGGATCTATTCTAATGGGATATAAGTGGCTCTGGGAAAACCTAGTTATTACTTGCATGCTTGTTTAGAACCCGTATCAATCATTACCCTCTTATTATCATCTGAGTCTCGCACTAGGTAGAGACTAGGGAACGCTTTACTAATGCTTGATTGTAAGAGGTTCAAAATTTGGAGGTGGGTACGCACGCGTTCCAGCGGAATGTTGAGCATTTTTTTTTTTTGAACAAGGATGATAAGACATTGTAATGCCTATGGATAAGGCTGTGTCTTTTTAGTTGATGAGTTCGGGACTGATATCCCTGAATGACGTAGTTGGGACAGGTTATTCACATCTTGTTTAGGAAGCTAATCACTGATTAGAAATTAGGTAAAACCTAACCTTGACATTCTGATAGTAGGTGTAGAAATTCTTGGGATATGAATGAGAAGCTTTTCCAGTTTCCGTATATTTTACTTTACTATATTTTCATGTCCATTACTATTCATCTGTATGTATACTTCTTAATCTTATTCTTATGCTAAAAATTAGTGGAACTCGCCAGACTTATGTCTGACCTAGTTTGTTTCTCTCTCTCCCTCTTCATTTCCCGCATCCCTAGGTTTTCATAAGGGTGGATCACAGTAGTGACCATGACCTTTTGATTTAGCTTGGACTTGCATAATGTATTGCTTCAATACTTGTTCTATGACTATTGTTATTACTTATGAGGGATATGATTTTTGTGGTCCTACACTTGTACTTTGATGTCTTTCTTTCCATGAGGCATATGTTTTATGATTATAACTCTATGGTATTTTAAATTGCAATGTTGTGATTAGTTTAATAATAAGTGGTTTAAGAAGTTTTTCGCTGTGTTTTACATTCTGTGCAATGTCCCGTATTTCTAGTAGTCAAATATTTAATTCGTTATGTTGTTTTAAATATTTAATTTGAATTTTAAGTGGATTTTAATATATTTTTATTCGTTTATTTAAAACGAGTTTGAACGTTAAATTTATATATAATATAAATCGAGCTCGAAATGGTGCGACAGTTCGTAATACTGAGTTTTGAACTTCAATTTGATATACAGAATCCGTTTTAAGTCGGGTTTCTATGAAACAAGAAACGTTGGAATCTTGTTTTTTATAATTTTCTAATGGAAGAGAAAAATCCAAATTTCACGATATAGACTGTTAGTTATATCCAAGTCAATTTTAGAAAAGTTGTTTTGGAAATCGTTTATAAATTATTACGTTTATTTAATTTATTTAATAATGAATTTCTATATATTTGAATACCGTTCAATTCAAAAATATTAACGTCGAGTTATAAAGCCATATTGGTAAATTTGAAGTGATATATATATATTTGTATTCGATAAAAATAATTTATGATTATTTAATTTAATTGTTTTGAATTAAATTAATAATTTATCAGAGTTATATAAGAGTTAAAAATAATTATTTTTCCAAACGACCTTTGTTTCCGACAAAATGAATTTTATGGAACACGTATGACTAGTTATTTCTATATTTTCAGTTTGGAGCCAATTGGAGTTGTTTTGTCAATAGGCGAAATTTTAACGTGAACTGATAAATAAATTAAAATAAAGCCATTTTCCAAATGGAGTTGGAATTGGACCAAACAAGTTTCATTGGGACCGTTTCGTCAAGACGTAGCGATGTGTCAATTTTCACCATGTTTGAAGTTAATGTGTGACGGTGGGAACATTAAACGTCAATGTGTACAATATTAATTCAACCATTATAATATTAATAAAAGAAAATTAATATAAAATGTTTCCTGGGAAGCCAAATTTCCTTCACTGCGCGGTTCAAGTTTTCTTTACTAGCAAGTATACATGGGAGTCATGGTGTCTTGGTCTATATAATAACACTGTCCCATTCTCACTTTCATTTTGCTAAACCATCTTCATCTCCACTAAAAAAATTTAAAGCTCTCAATCCATAAATTATTTGGCCGAAGTTCAGCAGAGGAAATGTTGAGGAGGAGTACAGGGACTCGTGGTCAGAGTTTGGTAGGACGTGGTGGCTTGTGGTGGTGGCGGTGGTCAATTATAGATCCGGTTTTCAGTTTTTGGTGACATTTGGTTTGGGATTTTTCATAATCAATAGAGAGAGAATTAGAAGGGGCTGTCAATGAGAAAGATGAAGCATGGAGGGAGACAGATTTGAAGGTGGTGGTTGCTGGCGATGCGACGATCGGAGATGGTGGTTAGAGGGGTTTAAAGCTGGTTGTTTTCTGTTTTGGGGTGCTTTCAGATTTGTGATTTTTGTGATCAATTTAGGGAGTTTTAGATCTTGGGATAAAAGGAGGAAATGAAGCCTGATGTGTGGCGGTCGAGTTGGTAGTGTTGCAGCGGTGCGCGGTGGAGCATAGGCAGCGCAAACAGTGGATGTACAGAAACCACTACCTTCCGTGTTTTGCTAATTTGTAGGATGCACCGTGCACTGTTGAAGGGAAGACTTGTCGGAGGCTGGAGCTGGGTCACCGGCGGTCGGTGCAGTGGGGAGTGGACGAGGTTCGGCGCTCTGAGGTGGAGGTGGCGGAGGTTTCGATTGGGACAAGCTGTTCGCTTTTTGGAAATGGGGATGGTTCGTGATTATACAAAAGGGAAATCGGGTTTCTTTAGTTTTGCGATGATGTGGATCCTGGCACTATGGATATTCATTTGGGTAGCATGTGAAGAAGCTACTCTGTTGTTTAAGAATGAGAGGATGGACTGATGTGGAGTGGGCTTTCGCCCTTAAAAAAAAGAATTGTGAAGAAGAAAAACAGCAAGAACAATGAAGAGCTGGACAACAGAACGTGTGGGGAGGAAAACATTTTGTGGAAGGAGCTTAACTGTAGCTCACGGACTGATTTTCAGACAAGAGTTTGGGCCGGTTAATATGTAAAGAGAAAAAAGGGGGGACTGAAAAGGAAATCTGGATGTTCGTTAAATGGGGGAGGGGGAACTGCTGTTACAATTCAGCAAGTAGAAGAGATGATTCCACATGGCCTATTTAGGTTGATATTCCATCCATAATTAAACAATTGTTTATTATTTAATTAGGTATAAATTAATATGAAATTTAAACATAACTTATAATTGATATACCTGTTGTACGTGAACAGATGAAGCAAACAAAACGACGTTGTGACCACAACGAACACTCCATGTTGGAAGTAGGTTTGATCAACACAGGAAGCAACTGAGATTTTTAATTAAATTAAACGCCAGCTTAATTTAATTAAAATTGAGCATTTTAGTCAATGATATATACCAAGGTAAGTTAAACTCACTCAGATTCGCACTTATATTTATATGAGTCGGGTTTGAATATTTGTGTGATATGCTTGCTATTTGTTGACTGATTGATGATTGTTTGGTTGTTTGCGGAATATTAAATATAGACATTATTTAAATTAAATGAGTGTTTAATTTAAATGAAATCGTTATATTTTAATGATTATTTCCAATGGAGGTAACTTCCCTCATTGGGTACGTTTATAATAATGTAAACATTTAAAATTGAATTGAATGCTTGAATGGTTGTTAGTTGACAGTTGCCAGTTATTCATGTTCATTATAGATTGTCATATTGAATACAGAGAAGAGAAGCTTAGGGGAATCCAACCGGATTCCTCAAATTTATTGTTATTTTCATGTTATATCACATGTAATGTTTGACAACCTGATTGGATGATGGATTGATTTTTGAATACTGTTGCACCCTTGATATTAACCAATGAGAAATTCTAGTTGAGAAATTGACAGTAGATGTCCTAAATTATAATCGTTTTATAAAGATTGATTTACCGTTAGGTGAATCGTTAGAAACGAAGTTACAAAATTTATTTTATAACTGGATATAGAATTTTAAATATATTATTTAAAATGAAGTTTATAAAAAGAAAAATATACCGTGTGCGAAGCACACACATATAATGATTGTTTTAACCACACATACCATTTTTGTAAGAAAAATATACCGTGTGCGAAGCACACGCATATATTGATTATTTTAACCACACATACCATTTTTGTAAGAAAAATATACGGTGTGCGAAGCACACGCATATATTGATTGTTTTAACCACACCTACCATTTTTGTAAGAAAAATATACCATGTGCGAAGCACACACATATATTGATTGTTTTAACCACAAATCCCATTTTTGTGTCAAAATCTAACGTGTGCGAAGCACGTGCACCATCTAAATTATTATATGATTTATAAAACTAATTCTTATATTAATGAGATGGATAAGCCAGGAAGCAAGGATAAATGTAACGATTAATAATTGAGATTAATTGCTTTTAAATAAAAATTAAATTGGGATTATATTAATCGATTATTTTCTATTTAATGATAAGCGAAGTAAATGAGATAATTTAAATTAATTATATTAATTAATTTAAATAAAAAGATGATTTAATCATGTTTAACAGTTGACCAAGCCGACTGTTCTAGTGGAGATTGATTGTTAAATTAAATTAGTCTGCACAGACACAAATAGTGATATAATTTAACAAATGGTTGTTTAGTTCAATAAGAATTAAAAAGGGAATTTAATATTAGTTCCCGTTAGTGATGAAGTAAATTATAATAATTTAAGGAGCTATTTATTAAAATAAAGTTCATGTAAGTAACCAAAGCAATAATGAAATATAATTGAATTTTAAAGTGAGTTTATGAACAGATTTACATTTAAACCAAGTTTGATAAATTAAGTTATAAAAGAATTTTAAGCGAATCAAATAAGCTTAAAATAAATATTAATTAATATTTGGATTAAGTAAAAGGGAATCGAGATGGAAAAAGGTTTATATTAAACCAGAGTTGTGTAAACAAGCTTATAAAGAGAGATGTGAATTTAAAGCGTTAATTTTAAATTAACGTTACTAAATGATAGCATTAAGTGAAATGGATGGAATTTGAAACAAGATTATTCCCAAAGGAAATAATTAAAAGGTTTAAGGAAAAGGCATTCTAGAAATAGAATTTGGAAATAGTTTTAGAAATACAATTTGTAATAAAATCCAGCAAATAAATAGTTTAAAGATTGATGTTTTATTTATCATTTACTAAATCAATGAATTTAGTAATTATAGTATATTTATAAGGGAGATTTCAAAAGTAAGAAGGTTGTATAAAACAGTATTTTTAATCAAATAGTGAATTGGTATTGGTCGTTATTAGAATGAATATGGGTTTTTGAATTACAACTTGTATTTATCTTAAGATAAGAACGTTGTTGATCAAGGTCTGAGAGGTAATTAAAATACCCCAACTTGAATGACTTCGGGATTATCGGAGGATGATATTAGTTGTAATGAGGAAAATATTAGAAGTGAATTATTTTGTGAAATAATAATGTAACGTCATTTGAAGAAGTTGGAAATATACATATATTAGAATTTCAAAGTAAAGGGATTTAATAAGGGCTTGAGAATATGAAATGATATTTCTATAGTAAATAAATAATAAAAGAAGATTTTGTGAAAATATAATGATATTTTCCAAATAAAGAGATGAGATTTAGAATTCGTTATTCTAAAAGGATAAGTGATGATTATGGTGTTCAAGTAACAAAACGAAAAGGTTATGTCGTAACAGTTGCTTAAAGAGTGCCAAAATTGGATCGATTTCCAAATGTTAAATAATAAATACTATTTTAACAATATTTTTGAAACGATAGTTGAAGGAAAATTGAATATGATTTTAAGATATTTTCCGAAGTATTAAAATAAAGGATTTGAGAATATTAATATATTAAAACTAATATATTATTTTGGTAATACATCCCGTATATTATTTTTAAAGGCTAAGTGACACTACGTACTAAACTAATGGATCTATTTGGTTTTATTTTTAATTATTTATTTTGATAGTTAAATAACCGACTATCAAAATCAGACCTAATGTGTGTTGGTACGGAAAGACCAGGATCAAATTTATATTCGGAAACCATTCCGACCAATAAATACGAGTGTGTGGAAGATGCTAATCAAGATGGAACAATTGAAGAAAGTAAATCTTCATGACCGGAAGAACTACTGTTGAATTTCTCTGGCTGATTCCTAGAGATATATATTCGGCAGTGATTCTATCGTGATTGGAATCTACGGATTGCAAGGACTACTCGCTACTGATCTATAAGGTGATTCCTAGGATGTGGTAGGAGAGTGCCTTCGGTTCATCATGTTCCTGGATGACTTGTATGGATGAGTGTCTGATAGAGTATTTCCAAAAAGGATCACGTACGTTGATTCTTCAAACGTATTGCTGTTGGTGGTGGAGTACTTCTCTTAGCTTATCAACTCGAGTATTTTTGTGGATCTCAATTAGTGATATTTGGTGGATCTGACGATGTGGCATTCAAAGTGGACGGAGACATGCTATGCTGAAGGATACACTAAACTTCTAGCCTCATCAACTGGGAATGGCATAAAATCGGGTAGGTCGCATGGCTATGTGGGTCGCACCCATCAAAAGGGTATATCATTACCTGATCTGGTGAAATCAAATGTGTAACGACCCGGTTTTTAGCGACTTTGGTTATCGACATAAACTCAATGACGACTAACAAAACATCGAAAAATACCGGTAGTTAATGAAAGAAATTAGAGGGTGAGGATAGATAAGATAGAAACTTAGAATAGAAGAAGAAGAAGAACACAACATCAAAGTATCAGGAACCTCACAGTGGAACGAATAACATATAATAAATATCAAATTTTGAAATATAAATCTGTACTTGAATATACATATCATTTCCAAAGTATAGCACTTACAATACAGCGGAAATGAACAATAGCTATATGATCCTGAAGCCTCCTGCTCCAAGCTCTTCCAGTATATATGGTAATCCCGAAAACTTGACTGCCCGTACAAAATTGGGCACCCAAGAGTATAGGGAAAACGAAAAAAAATAAAGTCCTGGTCAGTCATGGGACTGGTATGAGTAAAACAGTTTAAAACAGTTTGAGCCATTAAACGATATCTCATATGACCACGCCGTATAACGGAACAGGTTTTTCCCTTATGAGAATCCAAAATATCTTTATATCAAAAACCTTTTGATATTATAATAATGTCTATCAACCACAAAATAATAATCATCTAGAAAAAACGCTTTCATCTCACGTTCTGCATATATAGTATAAAATCAAAACCGCAAGCACGTATTGGGTAATGGATTTCCAATTATGACAAGGTATGGAACCACCTTTCGCTAGTGTACCTCTAGAGAGGAATACACTGGATTCAACAAGAGCATCTTGCAACCCGGCAACACATGACCGACCACTCATTTCGCTTGAGTGTATCGAATGTATATCACCAATAGTTGGGATCAGCAACCGTTTCCCGAATGGGACAACATCGACAATAGATTTTTAGAAGTAAATGAAACTCTAGATCAGGCGATTATAAATCCTAATTGGTGCGACCTACATAGCCATGCTGCCTGCCTGACTTTTGTCATTTCCGGATGTGAGGCTAGAGGCCACGCTTATCTCTGACAAATCACACATTTATTCACTTTGAATGTCACATCATCATACCCGCCAAATCACAAATTGATTTCCCCAAAAATACCACGGGTATACAGCTAAGAGAAACGAATTCCTCCACCACCAAACGTAAATACGTTTGAAGAGATCAACTTACGCGATCTATTAAATATACTCTGTCAGACATTCTTCCATTCAGGTCGTCCCGGGACTGAATAAACTGAAGGCACTATTCAGTACAACCATCTTAGGCAATCTTTACCTAAGATTTATATAACAGCCCTTGCACTTGACTCCGTCTTCAATTATCTTTGGCATATATGATTCGCAATGCTTATGCCAATACGGAGTGGTTCTTCGAATAATAATTCAACCAGTCTCTCCATATTAACAACGTTAAAATGGTTGAAAACTTCGATAGTCGATGAGTTAACTATCAAAGAAAAACACGTGTGCAAACAACGATCTTATTTCCAGATGGAAATTACATCGATCAATCACCAATAACCTTTAATCCTTTAAATTAATTTATCATTAGTTTATTTCATTTGTCATTTCCTGTTTCCATATATTCACATTTCTTATTTTCTAAATTCAGAAAATATATGTTATTAACACCGGAAAACATTTCCATTTCTTGTTTTCTATATTAGAAAACATTTCTGATTCTTATTTGAAAACCTTTCCAAAACTCTTACATTGGACTTATACACATGTTTAAACAAACCATCGCTAGGCCAACTCAAACCATTACACTTATTAACTAAATTTACTTAACCATACTTTACTATCAAACCTTAGCCCTTTCCATGGTTAAGAAGGAAGTCAATCAAGTTGGGGTATAATTACCTCTCAGACCTTAATTGAACAACGTTTTAACTTTGGAATAGACAAAGTTTATCCTTTAAACCTTTAACAAACTTCCTTACGTAACTCTCTTTCAAATAATCTCTATTCGATAACTCCTCCCTTCGAATAACTATATTCGATAATCTCTCTTACAAATAACTAGATTCGAAAACCTTTCTTCGAATAAACTATATTTGATTAACTCTATTCAATTAACTCTATTGGACTAACTCTTTTTGATTTAACTCTAATTGATTAACTCTATTTGATTAACTCTTTTCGATTAACTCATTTCACTTAACTCCTTTCGAATAAACTATATTCGATAACTCCTTTAATTCTATTCGAATAAACTATATTCGATTAACTCTTTTAATTCTATTCGAATAAACTATATTCGGTTTACTCCTTTAATTCTATTCGAATAAACTATATTCGATTTACTCCTTTAATTCAGTTCGAATAAACTATATTCGATTTACTCCTTTCGAATAACTAGTTTCGATAACTCATTTCGAAAAACTAGATTCGATAACTCCTTTCGAATAACCAATATTCTATTAACTCCTTTCGAATAACCAATATTCGATTACTCACTTCGAATAACCAATATTCGATAACTCCTCTTCGAATAAATTATATTCGATAACTCTTCTCGAATAAACTATATTCGATTACTCTTCTCTCGAATACACTATATTCGATAACTCTACTTCGAATAAGTGATATTCGATAACTCTACTCGATTTACTCCCTTTGAATAACTCTAACTGGTTAACTCTAACTGGTTCACTCTAACTGATTAATTCTCACTGATTATCTCTGACTGGTTAACTCTAACTGATTAATTCTAACTGATTAACCCTGACTGGTTAACTCTTACTGATTAATTATAACTGATTAACTCTGACTGGTTAACTCTAACTGATTAATTCTAATTGATTAACTCTGACTGGTTAACTCTAACTGATTAATTCTAACTGATTAACTCTGACTGGTTAATTCCTTTGAATTATTTCTTTTCTATTTGTTTACTTAACAAATAACTATTCCCTTTTCAAATTCTATTTATTTAACAAATAAATATTTCTTTTATCTTTCATATTTATTTAACAAATAAATGTTTCTTTTCCAATTCTATTTATTTAAAAAATAAATATTTCTTTTCCAATTCTATTAATTTAACAAATAAATATTTCTTTTTATAAAATCCTTTGATTTTATAAATATTTCCTTTTCAATATAACATTGAAAATTTCCTTTAATTCTATTTATTTTCTAAATAGATATTCCTTTTATAATTCTATTTACTTCCTAAGTAAATAATCCTTTTTATTCCTTTATTTACTTTCTAAGTAAATAAATCCTTTTTATAAAATCCTTTGATTTTATAAATATTTCTTCTAAAATATCTTTTTTTATAAAATCCTTTGATTTTATAATTATTCTATTTCAATACACAGTTTTGAAATTTCCCTTTTTCATTCCAATATTTCTTTTGGTATTCAACAGTACCAAATAACAGGACTAGTGTCATTATACATCACATCATATAGCACAATATATGAAAACAGTAAAATAATTGTTGAGGAATCCTGTTCGATTCCTCCGACCTGTTTCCCTGCATCCATAGATGTTAAACAATATCATTAACATTGATTTCATTTCAATATGAAATATTCTGTTAAACAGAATCATTATTTGATTAACGATTTAAATATATATATCGTTATCTATGATTTCAACCAACACACAAGCAATTCAACCGAACAGTTAACACACAGCAATCAACAGATAATTATCAGTTCTAAGAATACGTTATAAAAATATAACTGTTCAGAGTTGGTAAGTTTTACTCACATTGGACGATCATCGTTAATAACGATAACCATCGCTCGATTTGATTCAGATGGACAATTTATTTTGCAATAAATTGTAACGAGCTTCGATTCACTCCCCGTCGGTTCCATTGGGTAGTGTCCGTCCATACGATCCCAACAGATCTTGTTTAGCTGATTTCCGATAATATATGACAAAGATATTCAATTTACCAGTTTGCACACATTTTAGAATGAAATTAAAAACTTGGATTTATTCAAACGGGCCTTACCCTTCCACTACCGGCCCACTAGTCCAAACCCATACCCACGGCTACAGTATTCTTCCACAAACTACATCCCACTCTCGTTCTTTACAGTGGCCATTTCCATTCCTTCATTCCCAAACTGCACCTTCACCACTCCATAAAAATCAAACGAGATCCACCATCGAGCTCCTCCTTCCGAACTCTATCTCCCCCTACCCAAAAGATCACACTCGCCCTCACGGATCAAAATCCGTCGATGCTCGCAACGCTACAGGTAGCAACATTTCTAGTGCCGGAAAACTACCTAACCTCGGCCACCAATTCAATTCGATGCCCCGATTACCATTAACCCGACCAATTCGTGAGTCCTTGCTTCAATTTGCGGATCCCTTATACCCTAGATCCACGGCTAAATTTCGAGCACGAGAAAACTGCTTCGAGCAGCACAACGAGGATATGAACTTGAAGGAGATTAACCCAGGAATTGAAAAATGTATATATCTTGAATTACAGATTTTTGTTTGATTTCCTTTTATGTTTGAGGAAGGGAATTGTTGCTCGCGTTTATACAGGGTCAGGTGTGGCAGAGAGAAAGGTAACGTGGACTTCATTTGATCCCTTGTATAAGGAGATTAGGTTGATGTAAAATAAATATTTTTATATTAATTTATTTGTCACGTTACTCGTATTTGCCTTCTAAAAATCTAAATGATCACCTACGATACCCAAAAATCATGAAAATGGTCATGTAGCAACAGTTCGACATTACGGTCCCAATGAATCTGCTTTCGTCGAATTCCGACTTCGTATGTTCACATGGCGTATTTTTAACCATCGAAATACTGACTGTTTTTCACATTAAAATCCCGTATGGCCACACGCTAACTTCAAAAATCACGGAAATTGAAATCTAGCAATAATTTAATATTGCGGATCCAACAAAATTAGTTTCGTCCAATTCCGAGTTCGTTTGCAAAACTGGCTATTTTTAAAGCTCTAAATAACCCTTTTTTAATATATATATATTTATTTAAAAACAATTAAATTTAATATTTATAAATAAATATTATCGTATATATTCACAATAGAATATCATACAGCTCCACTGGGATTTTACAACTCGATATTCAAATCCCGGTTGAATTGATATTCAAATTTATATTGAAATTCCTTATATATATATCGTTATAAATTATAAAGAAATTCCATTGCGACTTTTCTAAAATTTGATTTGGACATATATCAAAATCTACACGACGAAATCCCGAATTTTCTATTCCACTAGAAAAATATACTTCACCAGCTCCTAACGTTTCTTGTTTCATAGAAATCCGATTTAAAACGGCTTCTATATATTCGTTTAAAGTTCAAATCGCCAAATCGCGAACTGCAACGCAATTTCAAGCTCGATTATATTTATAATATAATTATATGTTCAAACTTCATTTATATAATATTTTCGTTATTCTAATTCAATTCTAAACTGAATTATATATTATAAATAATCCAATTCACACGATATTGTGAATTTCACCATTTTCGATTATTTTTGAATTATATATATTATTCTATTATTTATATTAATTAAATATTAATATTATTTAATTCTGGGTATCGATATCGCCACTCGATATTTAATAATTAAATTAATTAATTATTCGACAGCTAAAAATGCGGGTCATTACAATCTTTCCCCCTTAAAATAATTTCTTCCTCGAAATTGCTAAACTAGAAGAATGTTACTAACTCTACTAATTAGATTTAAACATCTTCAGGTTTTACTTCTTAACTTCCATTTTAACTGAACCATTTAAATTCCAATTAACTTATTAATTCTTTCCGACTTACTAAAAATTTAAAAAATTCTGAAAATTTTATAACGCTCTAACCTTTTCGGAAAATTTCGCCATAACCTCCTTTGTACAGCCTTATCGGTAAAACCACAACTCGCCTTTCTAGGCCTTCTCCAACCCAAAAGAAAATCAAACATCCAAGCGGCTTGCCAATTCGGCTCTCATCAAAATCTCAAACCCATATATAATAGAAACTGGTACCTTTTTGTCGGGCATATCATTATATCCTTTACATCTGTTGCTAATTCAGCATATACCAATGTTATCCCAGTCAAACTCCAATCACTTTTATCTCCAACACAACCATTCGTTTATATCCAAGCCAAATATTATTTCAACTCGAGTTTCATTCTCGATTCCCAACTCTTAACAAGGTTATCAAATTACACTTCAAATTCGAATCTCCCATATACAATTTGTCTCGATATCGTTCAAATTCAATTTCAGTTACCACTTAACTGACTTTATTTTAATTCCAATTGGCTTTTACAAATTTCAATTCAAATTTGGTTTTAATCCAAACAATCTTTCCCTGGGAATTTTAAACAGTTTACCATATCGAAAATCAAACTTTCTTTTTCAAGATTCAAAACAACTTGCTTTTCTCAAGTCAATTCAAAACAATAACTTTGGTAGTAATCCATCACTTAGAACTCGAAAATGAACACCGATGATGTCTAGATCATCGTCGGAATCTATTTCCAGCTGCCGAAGTGAATTCAATACTATATCACTTTCAAAACCATATCTAAACACTTCCATTTTGAGATTCATTTCAAAATACCATTCACACTGTTTGTAAAACAATTTAAAATCTCCGAGGATTTTAAAATTCTCATATATTCAATTCAAATCCATTTACAAACACTTATCCAAATTTCCAGGTTTTAGCTTAACTTCTGATTTAAATTCAGATTTAATTCAATTTGATTTCATATATTTCACTTATATGAATTCTGATTGGTTATTTACATAACCATTTCACATTTTATAATCTTACTCGATTATAATAACAACCAATATATCCAATATATTATAATCGTTCCAATATAAATCCTTTATATCAAAATATAATTTGGGTAAAATTATTTCGTTTACCCTCTTTTCAAAACATACCATGACGGTTCATTGTATTCAAGTGTTTATAAACTCCTCTCGGTACAGTGGATCAACTGATCGACCAGAACCCATAAACAATTGAACAAATAAATCTCCATAATATAAAACAATTTTTAAATTGAATAACAAATACGCGCTCATATATATACACTCAAACTCAATCTAGGATATTACTAACCCCATCTCTACCGAGTCACGCCACAAAACCAAGTTAATACTTAGCCTCAAGCTTCGATACCAACTATAACGATCCGGTTTTTAGCGACTTTGGTTATCGACATAAACTCAATGATGACTAACCAAACATAGAAAATTACTGGTAGTTAATGAAAGAAATTAGAGGGTGAGGATAGATAAGATAGAAACTTAAAATAGAAGTAGAAGAACACAACATCAGAGTAACACGAACCTCACAGCGGAACGAATAACATATAATATATATCAAATTTTGAAATATAAATATGTACTTGAACATACATATCATTTCCAAAGTACAGCAGTTACAACACAGCGGAAATAAAAAATAGCTATATGATCCTGAAGCTTCCTGCTCCAAGCTCTTCCAGTATATCTGTAAATCCCGACTACTTGACTGCCCGTACAAAATAGGGCACCCAAGATTTTAGGGAAAACAAAACAAAATAAACTCTGGGTCAGTCATGGGACAGGTATGAGTAAAACAGTTTAAAACAGTTTGAGCCATTAAACGATATCTAATAAGACCATGCCGTATAACGGAACGGGTTTTTCCTTTATGAGAATCCAAAATATCTTTATATCAAAAACCTTTTGATATTATAATAATGTCTATCAACCACAGTATAATAATCATCTAGCAGAAACACTTTCATCTCACGTTCTGCATATATAGTATAAAACCAAAACCGCAAGCACGTATTGGGTTATGGATTTCCAACTATGACAAGGTATGGAACCACCTTTCGCTAGTGTACCTCTAGGGAGGAATACACTGGGTTCAACAAGAACATCTTGCAACCCGGCCAAACATGACCGACCACTCATTTCGCTTGAGTGTATCGAATGTATATCACCAATGGTTGGGATCAGCAACCGTTTCCCGAATGGGACAGCATCGACAATAGATTTTTAGAAGTAAATTAAATTCTAGATCAGGTGATTATATACCCTAATAGGTGCAACCTACATAGCCATGCTACCTGCTCGACTTTTGTCATTTCCGGATGTGAGGCTAGAGGCCACGCTTATCTCTGACTGATCACACATTTATTCACTTTGAATGTCACATCGTCATAACCGCCAAATCACAAATTGATTTCCCCAAAAATACCACGGGTATACAGCTAAGAGAAACGAATTCCTCCACCACCAAACGTAAATACGTTTGAAGAGATCAACTTACATGATCTATTAAACATACTCTGTCAGACATTCTTCCATACAGGTCGTCCTGGGACTGGACAAAACGAAGGCACTATTCAGTACAACCATCTTAGGCAATCTTTACCTAAGATTTATAGAACAGCCCTTGCACTTGACTCCGTCTTCAATTATCTTTGGCATATATGATTCGCAACGCTTATGCCAATACGGAGTGGTTCTTCGGATAATAGTCCAACCGGTCTCTCCATACTAACAACGTTAAAATGGTCGAAAACTTCGATAGTCGATGAGTTAACTATCAAAGAAAAGCACGTGTGCAAACAACAATCTTATTTCCAGATGGAAATTACATTGATCAATCACCAATCAACTTTTATCCTTTAAATTAATTTATCATTAATTTATTTCATTTGTCATTTCCTGTTTCCATATATTCAACATTTCTTATTTTCTAAATTTAGAAAATATATGTTATTAACACTGGAAAACATTTCCATTTCTTGTTTTCTATATTAGAAAATATTTCTGATTCTTATTTGGAAAACATTTCCAAAACTCTTACATTGGACTTATACAGATGTTTAAACAAACCATCGCTAGGACAACTCAACCATTGCACTTATTAACTAAATTTACTTAACCATCCTTTACTATCAAACCTTAGCCCTTTCCTTAGTTAAGAAGGAATTCAATCAAGTTGGGGTATAATTACCTCTCAGACCTTAACCGAACAACGTTTTATCTTTGGAATAGACAAAGTTTATCCTTTATACCTTTAACAAACTCCTTACGTAACTCTCTTTCGATTAATCTCTATTCGATAACTCCTCCCTTCGAATAACTATATTCGATAATCTCTCCTACGAATAACTAGATTCGAAAACTTTCTTCGAATAAACTATATTCGATTAACTCTATTCAATTAACTCTTATCAATAAACTCTGTTGGACTAACTCTTTTTGATCTAACTCTAATCGATTAACTCTATTTGATTAACTCTTTTTGATTAACTCTTTTCACTTAACTCCTTTCGAATAAACTATATTCGACAACTCCTTTAATTCTATTCGAATAAACTATATTCGATTAACTCCTTTAATTCTATTCGAATAAACTATATTCGATTTACTCCTTTAATTCTATTCGAATAAACTATATTCGATTTACTCCTTTCGAATAACTAGATTCGACAACTCATTTCGAATAACTAGATTCAATAACTCCTTTCAAATAATAAATAGTCGATTAACTCCTTTCGAATAACCAATATACGATTACTCACTTCGAATAACCAATACTTGATAACTCCTCTTTGAATAAATTATATTCGATAACTCTTCTCGAATAAACTATATTCGATTACTCTTCTCTCGAATACACTATATTCGATAACTCTACTTCGAATAAGTGATATTCGATAACTCTACTCGATTTACTCCCTTTGAATAACTCTAACTGGTTAACTCTAAGTGATTAATTCTCACTGGTTAACTCTTACTG
This sequence comes from Allium sativum, assembly GCA_030737875.1. NCBI lineage: Eukaryota > Viridiplantae > Streptophyta > Magnoliopsida > Asparagales > Amaryllidaceae > Allium > Allium sativum. The sequence continues at coordinate 269,052,516 of CM060912.1, read as the reverse complement.
GTTAACTCTAACTAATTAATTTTAACTGATTAACCCTGAATGGTTAACTCTAACTGATTAATTCTAACTGATTAACTCTGACTGGTTAACTCTAAGTGATTAATTCTAACTGTTAACTCTGACTGGTTAACTCTAACTGATTAATTCTAACTGATTATCTCTAACTAGTTAATTCCCTTGAATTATTTCTTTTCTATTTTTTACTTAACAAATAACTATTCCCTTTTTAATTTCTATTTATTTAATAAATAAATATTTTTTCTATCTTTCCTATTTATTTAACAAATTAATATTTCCCTTATTTTTTCTATTTATTTAACAAATAAATATTTCTTTTCCAGTTCTATTTATTTAACAAATAAATATTTCTTTTCCAATTCTGTTTATTTAACAAATAAATAATTCTTTTTATAAAATCCTTTGATTTTATAAATATTTTCTTTTCAATATAACATTGAAAATTTCCTGTAACTCTATTTATTTTCTAAATAGATATTCCTTTTATAATTCTATTTACTTCCTAAGTAAATAATCCTTTTTATTCCTTTATTTACTTTCTAAGTAAATAAATCCTTTTTATAAAATCCTTTTATTTTATAAATATTTCTTCTAAAAAATCTTTTTTTTAATAAAATCCTTTGATTTTATAAATATTCTATTTCAATACACAGTTTTGAAATTTCCCTTTTTCATTCCAATATTTCTTTCGGTATTCAACAGTACCAAATAAGAGGACCAATGTCATTATAATCAATCATAGATTATACATCACATCATACAACACAATATATGAAAACAGTAAAATAATTGTTGAGGAATCCAGTTGGATTCCTCCGACCTACATCCACAGATGTTAAACAATATCATTAACATCTATTTCATTTCAACATGAAATATTCTGTTAAACAGAATCAATATTTGATTAACGAGTTACATATATATATATATATATATATATATATATATATATCGTTATCTATGATTTCAACCAACACACAAGCAATTCAACCAAATAGTTAACACACAACAATCAACATATAATTATTAGTTCTAGGAATACGTTATAAAAATATAACTGTTCAGCGTTGGTGAGTTTTACTCACATTGGACGATCATCGTTAATAACGATAACCATCGCTCGATTTGATTCAGAAGGACAATTTATTTTTCAATAAATTGTAATGAGCTTCGATTCACTCCCCGTCAGTTCCATTGGGTAGTGTCCGTCCATACGATCCCAACGGATCTTGTTTCGTTGATTTCCGATAATATATGACAAAGATATCCAATTTACAAGTTTGCACACATTTTAGAATGAAATTAAAAACTTGGATTTATTCAAACACGCCTTACCCTTCCACTACCGACCCACTAGTCCAAACCCATACCCGAGCCTACAGTATTCTTCCCCAGACTACATCCCACTCTCGTTCTTTACAGTAACCATTTCCATTCCTTCATTCCCAAACCATACCTTCACCACTCCATGAAAAATCAAATGAGATCCACCATCGAGCTCCTCCTTCCGAACTCTATCTCTCCCTACCCAAAAGATCACACTCGCCCTCACTGATCAAAATCCGTCGATGCTCGCGACGCTGCAGGTAGCGACATTTTTGGTGCTGGAAAACTACCCAACGCCGTCCACCAATTCAATTCGATGCCCTGATCACCATTAACCCGACCAATTCGTGAATCCTTACTTCAATTTGCGGATCCCTTGTACCTTAGATCCACGGCTAAATTTCGAGCATGAGAAAACTGCTTCGAGCTGCACAACGAGGATATGAGCTTGAAGGAGATTAACCCAGGAATTGAAAAATGTATATATCATGAATTATAGATTTTTGTTTGATTTCCTTTTAATTTTCTTTGCTGCGTTTTTATTGTTTGAGGAAGGGAATTGTTGCTCGCGTTTATACAGGGTGAGGTGTGGCAGAGAGAAAGGTAACGTGGATTTCATTTGATCACTTGCAGAAGGAGATTAGGTGGATGTTAAATAAATATTTTTATATTAATTTATTTGCCACGTTACTCGTATTTCCTTCTAAAAATCTATAAGATCACTTATGATACCCAAAAATCATGAAAATGGTCATGTAGCTACAGTTCGACATTACGGTCCCAACGAAACTGGATTCGTCGAATTCCGACTTTGTATGCTCACACAGCGTACTTCTAACCGTCGAAATACTGAATATTTTTCACATTAAAGTCCCATACGGCCACAAACTGACTTCAAAAATCACGGACATTGAAATCTAGTAATAATTTAATATTACGGATCGAACAAAATTAGTTTCGTCTAATTCCGAGTTCATTTGCGAAACTGGCTATTTTTAAAGATCTAAATAACTCTTATTTTAAATAAATAAATAAATATATATATAATTAAAAATAATTAAATTTAATATTTATAAATAAATATTATCATATATATTCACAATAGAATATCATACAGCTCCACTGGAATTTTACAACTCGATATTTAAATCCCGGTTGAATCGATATTCCAATTTATATTGAAATTCCTTATCTATATATCATTATAAATTATAAAGGAATTCCATAGCGACTTTTCTAAAATTTGTTTTGGACATAAATGAAAATCTACACGACGAAATCCCGATTTTTCTCTTCCACTAGAAAAATATACTTCACCAGCTCCTAACGTTTCTTGTTTCACAGAAATCTGATTTAAAACGGCTTCTGTATATTCGTTTAAAGTTTGAATCGCCAAATCGCGAACTACAGCGCCATTTCGAGCTCGATTATATTTATAATATAATTATACGTTCAATCTTCATTTATATCATATTTTCGTTATTCTAATTCAATTCTAAACTGAATTATATCTTATAAATAATCCAATTCACACAATATTGTGAATTTCACCATTTTCGATTATTTCTGAATTATATATATATATATTATTTATATTAATTAAATATAAATATTATTTAATTCTGGTTATCGATATCGCCACTCGATATTTAATAATTAAATTAATTAATTATTCGACATCTAAAAATGCGGGTCATTACAAAATGCCTTTGGTTGCCCCTTTTTATTTATGTATGTATGATATCGGTTCGGTTGGCTAGGCCCCAACCGTGGTAATGATATATTCGTACTCTCAAGAGAAAGTGAGGGGCCTGTCATGTTTAGCCTAGGTTGCAAGATGTTCTTGTTGAACCCCAATGTATTCATCTCTAGAGGTACATTGTCGGGAAGGTGGTCCCATACCTTACCAAGAACTCCATTCTCTAATAAGTGCCCGCGGTTTTGATTGTATACTATATATGTGGAGCGTGAGATGCAAGTGTTCCACTAGATTCTATTTATTTATATTTTGACACTATCGTAATATCAAAAAATATCGTTTCCAAAAATGTTTTGGGTTATTATAAGGTAAAAACCGTCCGTATTTATGTGTGGATTCAGTCTTACGATCATCCTTCTCTTTCGAAAGGATTTTTATGTTAAAATCAAGTTGTGTGATGCCATAAAACATAGTGTGTTTTTGTCACTCTGGTTCACAAGACTGGCCCGGTGTTTGTAATGCTCGGGTTAGACCGAGATGCACAGGCTCAGGTTATCGGTTGTTATAAAGAGACGAGATGGAAGAGCTCAGACGTATGCTATTATATATTCCGCTGTATGATTGTATATGATGACAGATTATTATAACTGTCCAGATGTGTGATGTAATCTGATGATTGTAAGTTTTATTTCAAGCTCTCAATAAATATTTGTTTCTATATTTTATTTTGTTACGCTGCGATGTGAGAATTCGTGTTGTAATAGTTCATCTTCTTCTTCTATTCTAATAATTCTTTCTTTCTTTATCTCACCCTCTAATTTCTTTCTAATAACTGTCTACTTTCCTATGCAATTTGGGCTGGACGTGAGTTATGATTGTCAACTCAAAAGGTACGGGAAAGTCGGTATGTTACAATGGTATCTGAGCTATTGGTTTTGTAATGACCTTGGCTCTGTGGCGTAACTCGATAGATATAGGGCTAGTAATACCCTAGATCGAGTTGAGTGTATATATATGAAAGCATATTTGTAATTTTTATATACAAATGTTTTGTATTGTGTTGGTTGATCGGTTCAAGTGTTGAGAAGCATTGAACTGTCACTGGATACAGTATTGTTTTGTAAAGAGGGTAGATGAAATAATTTTACCCAAACTATATTTTGTATAGAAAATAAACAATTTTATTAAACTATTGTGATATTGTGTGTTTGATTAATATGAATGGAATTCAAATTTGGATTTAAAATTTGAATTGAAACCTAACTTAGATAAGTGGAATTAAGTATTGATTTTGAAATTAAATAAATTAGGTAGAAAATTTAATGAATAATAATTAAATAAAAATCAATCAGATATTAATCGATTGCTGTTCAAATATGTTAAACCAAAGTGAATATTAATATTGAATGTGAATTCAATTGATTGGATTGAGTTGGTTGTGCGTTGATTAATTGATTGTTGGATTAGTTGAATATAATTCATCGATGGTTTAATAAAGAATTGAATGAATAGTAGACCAAAGAAATGAATTCCAGTATAAACAATTAGAAAGGAACCACATATGAATTAAGACTGGATGGTTTAACCCTTTATTTGCAAACGAATGATGTTTTAGTTTATTTCTTGAAATAGGATAATTAAACTTGTTAATAATGTAATGTTATTTGAAATTTCGTTGTCACTTACATGTTGAACTGAGACAAGCACAGGTGCCAGATGGCTTGAGAATTGATTTTGTAGAGTCGATGATGATAAATTGAGCAAATATGCTCAATAGCGCTAGCATAAGACACGCCTACACGAAAATATAATTTTTTTAGGTTTTTCGTTTTTGTTTTCTGAACAGATGGGTCGATGTATATATATTATTTGTTCCTGTGATACCGCAAATGTCACTCCGTACAAGGGAGTCTCTACCGAATTTTTCAGGGAATTTAAAGTGTTAGAATTTTTTTTTGATATTTCTGAAAATGTATATCATCAAAATTAAATGGGTTTTTTATTTATAATAAATTGTATTTTTAAAATTGATGGGTTTGTAGCATCTTTCTTACCTTGATAATTTCGGGGATGAAATTCATTTAAGGAGGGAAGATTGTAATATCCCATATTTCTGGTAGTCAAATATTTAATTCGTTATGTTGTTTTAAAATATTTAATTTGAATTTTAAGTGGATTTTAATATATTTTATTTGTTTATTTAAAACGAGTTTGAACATTAAATTTATATATAATATAAATCGAACTCGAAATGGCGCGGCAGTTCGTAATATTGAGTTTTGAACTTCAATTTGATATACAAAATCCATTTTAAGTCGGATTTCTGTGAAACAAGAAAGGTTGGAATCTTGTTGATTATAATTTTCTAATGGAAGAGAAAAATCCAAATTTCGTGTTATAGATTGTTAGTTATGTCCAAATCAAATTTTAGAATAGTCGCTACGGAAATCATTTATAACTTATAACGTTTATTTAATTTACTTAATAAGGAATTTCTATATATTTGAGTACCGTTCAATTCGAAAATATTAACGTCGAGTTAAAAAGCCATATTAGGTAAATTTGAAGTGATATATATATATATTTGTATTCGATAAAAATAAATTTTTTAAATTTAATTGTTTTGAATTAAATTAATAATTTATCAGAGTTATAGCAGTGTTACAGATGGATAAATATTCTTATCTGCCGATTTATTCAATGTGGGAATCCGACCTGCTATTAATGTAGGCATTTTTGTTTCCAGAGTGGGATCCGCAGCTCAAATTAAAGCCATGAAACAAGTAGCTGGCAAATTAAAATTGGAATTTGCTCAATTCGCAGAGTTAGACGCCTTTGCACAATTCGCTTCTGATCACGAGGAGTGGTTTAGTCGGTAGGCGAAATTTTAACATAAACCGTTAAATAAATTAAAATTAAAATTAAAATTAAGCTATTTTTCCAAACGGACTCAAAATTTGACCAAACAAGTTTCATTGGGACTGTATCATCAAGACGTAGCGCGTGTCAATTTTCCCCACGTTTGAAGTTAATGTGTGATGGTAGGAACATTAAACATCAATGTGTACAATGTTAATTCAACCATTATAATATTAATAAAAGAAAATTAATATAAAATGTTTCCTTGGAAGCCAAATTTCCTTCGCCGTGTGGTCCAAGTTTTCTTCACTAGCAAGTATACGTGGGAGTCACGGTGTCTTGGTTTATATAATAACACTATCCCATTCTCACTTTCATTTTGCTGAACCATCTTCATCTCCACTAAACAAAAAAAATTAAAGCTCTCAATCCATGAAGTATTTGGTCGAAGCTTCAACAGAGGAAATGTAGAGGAGTACAAGGACCCGTGGCCGAAGTTTGGTAGGACGTGGTGGCTTGTGGTGGTGGTGGTGGTCAATTATAGATCCGGTTTTCAGTTTTTGGTGACATTTGGTTTTGGATTTTTCACGATCAATAGAGAGAGAATTAGAAGGGGGTGTCAACGAGTAAGATGAAGCATGGAGGGAGGCGGATCTGACGGTGGTGACCGCTAGCGATGCGGCAATCAGAGGTGGTGGTTAGAGGGGTTTAAAGCCAGTTGTTTTAAGTTTTGGGGTGCTTTCGGATTTGTGATTTTTGCGATCAATTGAGGGAGTTTTTGATCTTGGGATAAAAGGAGGAAATGAAGCCTGATGTGTGGCGGTCAAGTTGGTAGTAGTGCAGTGGCGCACGGTGGAGCATAGGCGGCACAAACCGTGGATGAACGGAAAACACTGCCTTCCATGTTTTGCTAATTTGTGGGGTGCACCGTGCATTGTTGAAGGGAAGACTGGTCGGAGGCTGGAGTTGGGTCACTGATGGTCGCTGCAGTGGGGAGTGGCCGAGGTCCAGCACTCTGAGGTGGAGGTGGCAGAGGTTTCGATTAGGAGAAGTTGTTCGCTTTTTGGAAATGGGGATGTTTCATGATTATACAAAAGGGAAATCGGGTTTCTTTAGTTTTGCGAGGACATGGATCCTGACACTATGGATATTCGTTTGGGTAGTAGGTGAAGAAGCTATTAAGAATGAGAGGATGGGCTGATGTAGAGTGGGTTTTCACCCTTTAAAAAAAAGAATTGTGAAGAAGAAAAACGGAATAACAATGAACAGCTAGATAGCAGAACGTGTGGGGAGGAAAACATTTTGTGGAAGGAGCTTAACTGTAGCTCGCGGGCTGATTTTCAAACAAGGGTTTGGGCCAGTTAATATTTAGAGAGAGAAAAAGGGCGAAATGAAAATGAAATCTGGACGTTCATTAAATGGGGGAGGGGGAACTGCTGTTCCAATTCAGCAAGTAGAAGATATGATTCTGTGTGGCCTATTTAGGTTGATATTCCATCCATAATTAAACAATTGTTTATTATTTAATTAGGTATAAATTAATATGAAATTTAAACATAACTTATAATTGATATACCTTGTGTACGTGAACAGATGAAGCAAACAAAATGACGTTGTGACCATGTCGATGAACACTCCATGTTGGATGCAGGTTTGATCAGCGAGGAAGCAACTGAGATTTTTAATTAAATTAAACGCCAGTTTAATTTAATTAAAATTGAGCATTTTAGTCAATGAGATATACCAAGGTGAGTTAAACTCACTCAGATTCCCACTTATATTTATATAAGCCGGGTTTGAATATTTGTGAGCTATGCTTGCTATTTGTTGACTGATTGATGATTGTTTGGTTGTTTGCTAAATATTAAATATAGATATTATTTAAATTAAATGAGTGTTTAATTTAAACGAAATCGTTATATTTTAACGATTATTTCCAATGGAGGTAACTTACCTCATTGGGTACGTTTATAATAATGTAAACATTTAAAATTGAATTGAAAGCTTGAATGGTTGTTAGTTGACAGTTGCCAGTTGAACAATTATTCGTGTTCATTATAGATTGTCATATTGAATACAGGGAAGAACAGGTCGGGGGAATCCAACCGGATTCCTCAAATTTATTGTTATTTTCATGTTATATCACATGCAATGTTTGACAACCTGATTGGATGATGGATTGATTTTTGATTACTGTTGCACCCTTGATATTAACCAATGAGAAATATTAGTTGAGAAATTGACAGTAGATGTCCTAAATTATAATCGTTTTATAAAGATTGATTTACCATTAGGTGAATCGCTAGAAATGAAGTTATAAAATTTATTTTATAACTGAATATAGAATTTTAAATATATTATTTAAAATGAAGTTTATAAAAAGAAAAATATACCGTGTGCGAAGCACAGACATATATTGATTGTTTTAACCACACATACCATTTTTGTAAGAAAAATATACCGTGTGCGAAGCACACGCATATATTGATTATTTTAACCACACACACCATTTTTGTAAGGAAAATATACGGTGTGCGAAGCACACGCATATATTGATTGTTTTAACCACACCTACCATTTTTGTAAGAAAAATATACCATGTGCGAAGCACACACATATATTGATTGTTTTAACCACAAATCCCATTTTTGTGTCAAAATCTACCGTATGCGAAGCACGTGCACCATCTAAATTATTATATGATTCATAAAACTAATTCTTATATTAATGAGATGGATAAGCCGGAAAGCAAGGATAAATGTAACGATTAATAATTGAGATTAATTGCTTTTAAATAATAATTAAAATGGGATTATATTAATTGATTATTTTCTATTTAATGATAAGCGAAGTAAATGGGATAATTTAAATTAATTATATTAATTAATTTAAATAAAAAGATGAGTTAATCATGTTTAACAGTTGACCAAGCCGACTGTTTTAGTGGAGATTGATTGTTAAATTAAATTATTTTGCACAGACTAAAATAGTGATATAATTTAACAAATGGTTGTTTAGTTCAGTAAGAATTAAAAAGGGAAGTTAATATTAGTTCCCGTTAGTGATGAAGTAAATTATAGTAATTTAAGGAGCTATTTAAATAAAGTTCAGGTAAGTAACCAAAGCAATAATGAAATATAATTGAATTTTAAAGTGAGTTTATGAACAAATTTACATTTAAACCAAGTTTGATAAATTAAGTTATAAAAGAATTTTAAGCGAATTAGATAAGTCTAAAATAAATATTACTTAATATTTGGATTAAGCAATAGGGAATCGAGATGGAAAAAGGTTTATATTAAACCAGAGCTGTGTAAACAAGCTTATAAAGAGAGATGTGAATTTAAAGCGTTAATTTTAAATTAACGTTACCAAATGATGGCTTTAAGTGAAATGGATGGAATTTGAAATAAGATTATTCCCAAAGGAAATAATTAGAAGGTTTGAGGAAAAAGTATTCTGGAAATTGAATTTGGAAATAGTTTTGGGAATACAATTTTTAATAAAATCCAAGAAATAAATAGTTTAAAGAAGTTGAAGTTTAAAGATTGATGTTTTATTTATCATTTACTAAATCAATGAACTTAGTAATTCTAGTATATTTATAAGGGAGATTTCAAAAGTAAGAAGGTTGTATAAAACCGTATTTTTAATAAAATAGTGAATTGGTATTGGTCGGTATTAGAATGAATATGGGTTTTTGAATTACAACTTGTATTTATCTTAAGATAAGAACGTTGTTGATCAAGGTCTGAGAGGTAATTAAAATACCCCAACTTGAACGACTTCGGGATTAACGGAGGATGATATTAGTTGTAATGACGGAAATATTAGAAGTGAATTATTTTGTGAAATAATAATGTAATGTCATATGAAGAAGTTTGAAATATACATATATTAGAATTCCAAAGTAAAGGGATTTAATAAGGGCTTGAGAATATGAAATAATATTTCTATAGTAAAAAAATAATAAAAGAAGATTTTGTAAAAATATAACGATGTTTTACAAACAAAGAGGAGAGATTTAGAATGCATCATTCTAAAGGGATAAGTGACGATTATGGTGATCAAATAACAAAATGAAAAGGATATGTCGTAACAGTTGTTTAAAGAATGACAAAATTGGATCCATTTCCAAATGTTAAATAATAAATAATGTTTAGCAATATTTTTGAAACGATAGTTGAAGGAAAATTGAATATGATTTTAAGATATTTTCCGAAGTATTAAAATAAAGGATTTGAGAATATTAATATATTTAAACTGATATATTATTTTGGCATAACGACCAACATATTATTTTTAAAGGCCAAGTGACCAATGGATCTATTTGGTTTTATTTTTAATTATTTATTTTTATTGTTAAATAACCGACTATCAAAATCAGACCCAACGTGTGTTGGTATGGAAAGGCCGGAATCGATTTATATTTGAAAATCATTCCGACCAATAAATACGAATATATGGAAGATGTTAATCGAGATGGAGCAACTGAAGATATTAAATCTTCATGAGCGGAAGAACTACTATTGAATTTCTCTGGCTAATCCCTATAGATATATATTCGGCAATGATTCTGTCGTGATTGGAATCTACGGATTACAAGGACTACTCACTACTGATCTGTAGGGTGATTCCTAGGATGTGGTAGGAGCGTGCCCTCGGTTCATCCTGTTCTTGGATGACTTGTATGGATGAGTGTCTGACAGAGTATTTCCAAAAAGTATCATGTACGTTGATTTCTTCAAACGTATTTCTGTTGGTAGCGGAGAAGGGCACTTCTCTTAGCTTATCAACTCGAGTATTTTTTTGTGGACGTCAATTAGTGATATCTGGTGGATATGACGATGTGGCATTCAAAGTGGATTGTAACACCCCGAATTTTAGTTAATACTAAAATTCACTAATTACAGGATAAATAATCTCAGATGTAGGAATTAGGGGTAACGGGCTGCGTCATTGCGTTCGTCTCGGAAAAATACGCGAAATAGAGTCCGAGGTTTCGAAAGTCGGAGTCCGTATGGCCCAGTTATGGCCCGATGAAGTTTGTAGAAAATTCAAAAACTAAAAACAGATTTAAAAATTTAAATTTCAGATTGTGGAATGGAACAGGCGGGGTCAGGCGGGAAGATTCCCGCCCTACCCATGTCGACAGGGCTGTCGACAGGCCTGTCGACAGGGGTGTCGACTTGCCTGTCGACAGGGGCGCGCCGTCCAGTGAACCTGGGTGCACCAGGTTGGGTTCTAGGCTGGCTTAGAGGGCTGGTTCTAGAGATTTCCTAAATCTAAGGGTCTTAATCTAACCTAGGGTTAATCTAAGGGCCTAAAACACTCACCTAATCTATAAATACACCCTAAACCTACCTTAATCCATACTAAAAATAGAAATGAAGGCCTCATGCCGCCAAATTAAATCCTAGAAGGAGTCTCCACTAATCTAAGAAGGAAGTTGCAAGCTAATCCCTCTCAAATCATTCTCTAATCATCACCATCTTCATAATTAGCAACTAATTCCTCTTCATAAGTTGGTTAATTTTGGGTTTGGTGAGTTTCTATCACTTTAACATCAATTGTTAAAGTAAGTAGATTGGGTGTAATGAGACTTATGGTCTTAAATGCGGATTAGTGAGTTTGAATCATGTATAATGATATGTTACTCTATGTTGTTCTATGTTTATGCATGTTTGATAAGTTGGTTTATGCATGCTTAATAAGTTGATTTATGCATGTTTAACAAGTTGGTATATGCATGTTTAACAAGTGGATTTATGCATATTTAATGAGTGGAATTATGCATGTTTAACAAAGTGAGTTATGCAAGTTAAGTATATGTTTAAATGCAAGTTTAATGTGATATGCAAGTTATGCATGCTTATGCAAGTATATGGATGCTTATGCAAGTCATGTATATGTTTAAATGCAAGATTTATGTGATATGCAAGTTATGCATGCTTATGCGAGTATATGAACGCTTATGCAAGATATGTATATGCTTAAATGACATGATATGCAAGTTATGCATGTTTATGCAAGTATGTGAATGCTTATGCAAGTATGTAGATGCTTATGCAAGTATGTGAATGCTTATGCAAGTTATGTGTATGCTTAAATGCATGTTTAACATGTTATGCAAGTTATGAGAATGCCTATATGCAAGTTCAACATGTTATGCAAGATATGTGTATGATAATATGCAAGCTCATATGCAACATGTTATGCAAATCATGTGTATGATAATATGCAAGTTTGGGTTATATGTAGTTGGGTTAATATATGCTCATATATGCAAGTTGACATCCTCTTAACCCATGACAAAGTTGTATGCTAAACCCATGATATTTGTGATGATCTTCCCCTTATTTATGTCATGAAATGAGAACGATTTACGTGGGGAACGATGGGGTTGGTAAATATGTTAATAAATGTATGATTGGGTATGATTAAGCATACCATAAAAATAAATTACCATAAGTGGGAATTTACCTATTGAGTTAGGTCTACCCCATGGGAATTTACCTATTGAGTTAGGTCTACCCCATGGGAATTTACCTATTGAGTTAGGTCTACCCATGTTATGGAAAACTTGATATTAATTAGGGATAATTAATATGGGGGTGATTAATTAGGTGTAATTAATCGACTAAGACACGAGGTTGGACTCATTTGTAGTGTAAAACTGCCCGGATCCGACCGGCTTAACCAGTTGCTACAAATGTCAGCCCAATGTGAGAGGTCTTAGCCATGAATTAAATACGTGATTAAGGTAAAGACACGAGGTTAGACTCTGTTATGACGTAAGACTGCCCGGACTCTACCGGCTTAACCAGGCGGTCATAACAGCCAGTCTAATGTGGGAGGTCTTTATGGGGGATCACGGTCTTAATTAATTAAGAAACACTTAACCATATTAGCATGTGGTGGGACATGAGGGGTTAAGTGGGTGCCTTGGGTGGCATGTGGAAATTTAATGGTTGCCTTGGGTGGCATGTGGAATCTAGTGGGTTGCCTTGGGTGGCAATAGAAAATACGATTAGAATACTTAACCAAGTGGAAACATGTAATTAAACATGATTAAAGGGTTAAGTGGGATACACTAGATATATGACAAGCTTAGGTGGGTAGCTTGTTGGGTGCCCATTTCAACCAATATTCCAAACGTATCTTTGTGGGCTCGACCCATGTCGAGTGACGGGACACGCATATTGGGCTTGATTATAAGAGGCCAAAACGGGTTAGCGGTGGCAACGCAAGTCCAACGGGTTTCATATGCGTGTGTGGGCCCGGGCTGGTAGATAAGCCGTTGTTGCATCGTGTAGATATAAAGCCGTGCACCGTTGATAGTATTGGGTAGCCACTTTAGGGGAGTGATACACCCCACTGTGGGACCAGCACGGGTATCTACGGTAGGGAGCCGATCGATGGGGAGTAGTGGGTACACCTAATAAAGATAGGGGCAGACGGCACCTATGTAGGGGTACACGAAACTACTGGGTAAGAATTACTGAGTACACCTAGTGGAGATAGGGGCAGACGGCACCTATGTAGTGGGCTAGGGGTACACGAGACTACTGGGGAAATTTTCTAAGTCCTTGGAAGGGATCAACCTTTAAGTAGGAATGACTGGTGTGGTGCAGTTAGTAATTATCCTTGGGTGGGTAGATGCGTCCTTACGGTTATCTTAGTTTATCCTAAGTTCACCAAGCTGCTTAGTGTAGCCATTCATCCCCAGATATTACCGTAGGTCAAGTTTATGTCTTCTCTGGTTACCTTAATGATTGTATTGTTAAAGTTATAGGACTCACTCAGACTTATGTCTGACCCCGTTGTTTTTATCTTTTTCCCAACCCTCAGGTCCTACGGTGGATCCTAGCGGTAGTAGAGCTTGATCGGATTGCTGTTCCAGTCTTGAGGAGCTTGGATAGATGTAAAGCTCCAGTTATCCAGTTATCTTTCCTTTTGTTCTGGCTATTGTATGAGAGAGTGGGATTATGTACTTCTTTATTTTGATGGATATTGTACTTGACTTTTACCGTGGTTTTATGATGTAACCAGACATGTTTATTTCCGCTGTTATGAGATGATGTTTTAAAATTTCAAGTACTATTTATATCTGTCTTGTTGTAATTTTTCTGTTCTATATTCACTAAAATACTCCACCAATGCTATGGCATTCCCTTAGTGAGTGACCATAGCGGGCGTGGGGTGTTACACGTGGTATCAGAGCAAAGGTTACCGGAACAGATAAAAAATTTTAGAAAACTATTTTTCTAAAACATTTTTGGAAAAGATATTTTCAAAAACATGTCTTTAAAGAGAAAAGTTTTTGAAAGGAAAGCATAATCCCCAATAGCCATATCTATATCCTTCGAATCCTTCGTTTTGAATCTTTCCTTTTTCGTTTCAGCATGGCCGAGAATCTTAATCTTCCGGAGGGTGTGACGGTACCAGTATGGTATAGGAGATTGATGGAGGCTAGGGCCACCACTACGGGTCCAGCAAATGTTCCTCCACCAACCATAGCACCCGATCTTCCTCCTCCCCCTCCTCCTCGCACGGATACTTTTGCTAAGACTTGCAAGGAATTTAAAGCTATGGGAGGGAAACCTTTTCAAGGATCTGAAACTTTTGTGGAGGCTAGAGATTGGCTTAAGGAGGTGGAAGAGTTGATAGATATCTTTGAGATGGAAGAAGGAAAGAAAGTCAAGTTGGCTGCTTGGTTAATGAAGGGAGAGGCCTCATTCTGGTGGGAGGTTACTAATGGAGAACGCCCCGTTGACTCTTGGGCGGATTTTAGGCAAAGATTTGTGGCAAAGTTTCTCTCAAGGGCGGAGGAAAACTTGTATATGGAAAGATTCTTGACTCTAAAGCAAGGAAATCTTTCGGTGAAGGAATATGTCAACAAGTTTAACCAATTGGCAAGGTTTGGCCTAGACATGGTGAATACACCGGAGAAGAAGGCTTTGAGGTTCGTGAAAGGCTTGAATGAACCGATGCATGGGTTGGCTATGACTCACATCCCTATGGGGGCCACCTTTGAGAAGCTAGTTGACATGGCACTCATGTATGAGGAAGAGAAGGGTCCTAATGCTAATAAGGCACCCGAAAAGAAGGGAGATCAAAAGAGACCTCAACAACAGCAAAGCAAAGGTGGGAAAGGCAACGGTGGCAAGGGCAAGAAGAAGAAGTGTTTCAATTGTGGGACACCTGGCCACCTAAGCAAGGATTGTCGCAAGAAGAAGAAGACTGGCTGCTTCCACTATGGCGAAGCAGGGCATTTAGTGAAGGATTGCCCTAAGAAAGGGCAAAGGACGGGATCTACCTCAGGAGGACAGGTGCAAGCTCTTATGGCACCGAGTCAGGCTAGGGGGCAAGTACAGGCTCTCGCGGTTCCACCGATTCAGGAGAGAGGTAGAACTATCTCCGTTGAAAGTCTGGTTTTTCTATTTGATCATCCTGTCCGTACATTGTTTGATTCAGGCGCATCGCATTCGTTTATTTCATCATCATTAGTTGAGTTACTGCACTTAGACACCAGTCTGGTAGATGATCCCTTGGTTGTTTCAAATCCAATTGGGGGCTCCACTTATTTGTCCATGATATGTTTGGGTTTGAAGATTTCTATACTTAGCATTGAGTTTAGATGTGATGCTTTTGTATTGGGCTTCACGGGCTATGGGTTGATTTTGGGCATGGACTGGTTATCCAGTAATGGTGCCGTTCTTGATTGCGAAAGGAGAGTTGTTAGGCTCATGACCCGCTTGGGTAACACTCTCGAGATTTCTTGTAATCCCATGGACTCTGTTATGCTAAGTTGTCTTGAATCGCTTGACGCTTCGGTCGAGAGTTTGCAATCTGTTAGAGTGGTCCGGGAATATCCGGATGTGTTTGAGGAGGTGAAGGGCTTACCTCCGAAGCGGGAGATTGACTTCCGAATATATATGGTGGATAATGCTAAACTGGTATCTTTACCAGTGCGCCACATAGCTCCTCGTGAGAGGAGGGAACTCCATAAGCAAGTAGGGGAGTTGCTTGAGAAGGGGTTCATAAGACGGAGTATATCGGAGTGGGGTGCTCCAGTAGTATTTGCTACGAAGGCAGATGGGTCCCTCAGACTTTGTGTAGACTATAGAGAACTCAACAAGCTCACAAAGAAGAATAGACACCCATTGCCAAGGATTGATGATCTTTTCGATCAGTTGATTGGCGCTTCAGTATTTTCTCAGTTGGACTTAGCCATGGGGTTTCATCAGTTGAGGGTGGCTGAGGATAGCATAGACAAGACTGCCTTTAGAACTCTGGATGGTTTCTATGAGTGGCTAGTGATGCCATTTGGGTTGACGAACGCCCCTGCATACTTTGTTGATTTGATGAGTAGGGTGTTCAGGGAGTTCCTTAATAAATTCGTGGTGGTCTTTGTGGATGATATCTTAGTATTTTCTAAGAGCGAAGAAGAGCATGCC
Organism: Allium sativum; assembly: GCA_030737875.1. Lineage (NCBI taxonomy): Eukaryota > Viridiplantae > Streptophyta > Magnoliopsida > Asparagales > Amaryllidaceae > Allium > Allium sativum. The sequence continues at coordinate 269,036,154 of CM060912.1, read as the reverse complement.
CTACATCTTGGGGAGGTGTTGAAGACTCTTCGAGCAAATAGCCTTAAGGCTAAATTCTCTAAATGTCACTTCTGGAGGAAAGAGGTGCGGTTCTTGGGGCACGTGGTCTCCAAGGAAGGGATAGCTGTGGATCCCGCGAAGGTAGTATCAATTCAGGATTGGAAGGTTCCGAAGAATGCTACCGAAGTAAGAAGTTTCTTGGGGTTGGCGGGTTATTATAAGAAGTTTATTAAAGACTTCGCAAAGATATCAGCCCCATTAACCCGCTTAACGAAGAAAAATCTTGTTTTCGTATGGAACGTAGATTGTGATGATGCGTTCCGACGGTTAAAGAGAGCTTTAACCACCGCTCCAGTTTTAGTGTTGCCAGATGGGAGCAAACCATTTGTTGTCTATACCGATGCCTGTGGGACAGGACTTGGCGCAGTCTTAATGCAAGAGGGAAGGGTAATAGCCTACGGTGGAAGGCAGTTGAGGGCACATGAGAAAATTACCCTACCCATGATCTAGAGCTGGCCGCTATTGTTTTTGCGCTTATGATTTGGCGCCATTATCTTCTTGGTGAGAGATTCGAGTTGTTCACCGACAACAAATCATTAAAGTACTTGTTTTCTCAGAAGGATTTGAATCTGAGACAGCAAAGGTGGATGGAATTCTTAGCATCCTATGATTTCGAGATAGCATATACCCCTGGCAAGGGTAACGTGGTGGCGGACGCCTTGAGTAGGAAGAGGTTGTCCTTGAGTCCATTGTTCGTGGAACGACGAAGCTTGGAATTTATCTCCATGTTTGATTTCAGACCTTCCATTGATTATGTACCCGGTTTGCTAGCTTCCTTGGAAGTTAGACTTACTCTTTTGGGGCGGATTGGTGAAGCACAGAGGGACGACCCACAGTTGGTTGAGTTGGTGGAGAAGCTCATAAGGGGGGAGTCGTCCAGCCATTTGAGTAGGTACACCCTAGACGATAGGGGGTGCTTGCGTAGAGACGGTAGACTTTGTGTACCGCAAGACGAGGGTTTGAGGAAGGTTATTCTTGATGATGCACACCGTTCTAGGATGACTATTCATCCCGGTGGGGACAAGATGTACCGAGACATGAAGAGAGTTTTCTTCTGGGCCGGTATGAAGAAAGATGTGGCCGAGTATGTCGCTCGATGCTTGGTGTGCCAGCAAGTGAAGGCGGAGCAAAGGAAACCAGGTGGGTTGCTTCACCCATTGGAAGTTCCGCAATGGAAGTGGGATAGCGTCTCGATGGATTTTATTGACGGGTTACCCAGATCGAGGAAGGGTAATACAGGAATTTGGGTGGTGGTAGACAGACTTACTAAGAGCGCCCATTTTATACCTGTGAAGAGCAAGAGGACTGCTCCATGGCTAGCTTCAGTATATCTTCGAGAGATAGTTCGATTACATGGGGTACCCTCTAGCATAGTAAGTGATCGAGATCCTATCTTCACTAGCGAGTTCTGGAGAAGTTTGCAAGAAGCAGTGGGGACTTAATTGTGTCTGAGCACCGCATATCATCCTCAGACGGACGGCCAGACTGAGAGGGTGAATCGTGTTCTAGAAGACCTTTTGAGGCTTTGTATCTTAGATTTTGGAGGTACATGGGAAGAGCATCTTCCATTGGTGGAGTTCGCATATAATAACAGCTTTCAGTCCAGTATTGGTATGGCTCCTTTCGAAGCTCTCTATGGAAGGCCTTGTCGATCACCTACATGTTGGTGGGAATCTACGGATAAGATCTTGCTTGGGCCTGATATGGTTAGGGAGACTTCAGAGAAAATCGATTTGATTCGAAGAAGGATGAAAGCAGCGCAGGATAGGCAAAAATCTTATGCGGACAAGAGAAGGACGGATCTTGAGTTTGAGGTTGGGGATATGATTTTTGTTAAGGTATCTCCGTTGAGAAATGTTGTTCGCTTCGGATCCGTTGGGAAGTTAGCACCGAGGTTTGTTGGACCGTTTCCTATCAAGGAAAGGATTGGACGGATGGCATATAGGGTGGAGTTGCCCGACAGACTTAGTGGTGTTCATGATGTATTCCATGTATCACATCTGAGGAAGTGCTTACATGAGACGGCAGAGGTGGTAGAGCCGAGCTTGCTTAGAGATGTAGAGGTAGAGCGTGATGCGACTATTAGACGAGCTCCTACTCGCATCCTTGGGTCAGAGACTAGGAAGTTGAGAAACAGAGAGGTTCAACTAGTCAAAGTGCAATGGGGAGAAGATGAGAGCAACGCAACTTGGGAGACGGAAGCGAAGATGCGTGCATTGTACCCATTTCTTTTTGAGGGTATGTCTTTACTTTCTCCTTTATCGCTTGTCTAGTACTTCTCTTATCTTTGGTATGTCCTCTCGTTAGTACCTTTGACCTTTAGATAGGGTAAACCTATGGTTGAAACATGTGTTTGAGACATGTTATGGTTGATGGATGCAAGTGGATGCAAGTGTTTGCTAGTGGTTGCTCGTGGATGCATATACACACACTCTAGACACTAGATCGGCTCAGCCACTTCATATTGCATATTGCATAAAATTGTGTGTAGGAAAATATATTTATGGATGTATGATGGTTGTGTTATCACATGGATGATGCATTTTGGGTGAATGATTGTGCACTCATGTAGATATTGTATGTGTCGATAGGGTTCTCTCGCATACATAATGGATGCATGGCACTATCATGGTTTGCATATGTTCATACATTAGATAGGGAACATATACACACACTTTTGCATATGCTCATACATCATTAGAAATTGTTTTAAGGACAATGGATGCCCGTGTTTTGATGGATTGAGTAGATGGTTGTTTGGATGGTAGGATATGCATTCTCCTTAGCTTAGAGATTTCGGGGACGAAATCCTTTAAGGAGGGGAGAATGTAACACCCCGAATTTTAGTTAATACTAAAATTCACTAATTACAGGATAAATAATCTCAGATGTGGGAAATAGGGGTAACGGGCTGCGTCATTGCGTTCGTCTCGGAAAAATACGCGAAATAGAGTCCGAGTTTTCGAAAGTCGGAGTCCGTATGGCCCAGTTATGGCCCGATGAAGTTTGCAGAAAATTCAAAAACTAAAAACAGATTTAAAAATTTAAATTTCAGATTGTGGAATGGAACAGGCGGGGTCAGGCGGGAAGATTCCCGCCCTACCCATGTCGACAGGGCTGTCGACAGGCCTGTCGACAGGGGTGTCGACTTGCCTGTCGACAGGGGCGCGCCGTCCAGTGAACCTGGGTGCACCAGGTTGGGTTCTAGGCTGGCTTAGAGGGCTGGTTCTAGAGATTTCCTAAATCTAAGGGTCCTAATCTAACCTAGGGTTAATCTAAGGGCCTAAAACACTCACCTAATCTATAAATACACCCTAAACCTACCTTAATCCATACTAAAAATAGAAATGAAGGCCTCATGCTGCCAAATTAAATCCTAGAAGGAGTCTCCACTAATCTAAGAAGGAAGTTGCAAGCTAATCCCTCTCAAATCATTCTCTAATCATCACCATCTTCATAATTAGCAACTAATTCCTCTTCATAAGTTGGTTAATTTTGGGTTTGGTGAGTTTCTATCACTTTAACATCAATTGTTAAAGTAAGTAGATTGGGTGTAATGAGACTTATGGTCTTAAATGCGGATTAGTGAGTTTGAATCATGTATAATGATATGTTACTCTATGTTGTTCTATGTTTATGCATGTTTGATAAGTTGGTTTATGCATGCTTAATAAGTTGATTTATGCATGTTTAACAAGTTGGTATATGCATGTTTAACAAGTGGATTTATGCATATTTAATGAGTGGAATTATGCATGTTTAACAAAGTGAGTTATGCAAGTTAAGTATATGTTTAAATGCAAGTTTAATGTGATATGCAAGTTATGCATGCTTATGCAAGTATATGGATGCTTATGCAAGTCATGTATATGTTTAAATGCAAGATTTATGTGATATGCAAGTTATGCATGCTTATGCGAGTATATGAATGCTTATGCAAGATATGTATATGCTTAAATGACATGATATGCAAGTTATGCATGTTTATGCAAGTATGTGAATGCTTATGCAAGTATGTAGATGCTTATGCAAGTATGTGAATGCTTATGCAAGTTATGTGTATGCTTAAATGCATGTTTAACATGTTATGCAAGTTATGAGAATGCCTATATGCAAGTTCAACATGTTATGCAAGATATGTGTATGATAATATGCAAGCTCATATGCAACATGTTATGCAAATCATGTGTATGATAATATGCAAGTTTGGGTTATATGCAGTTGGGTTAATATATGCTCATATATGCAAGTTGACATCCTCTTAACCCATGACAAAGTTGTATGCTAAACCCATGATATTTGTGATGATCTTCCCCTTATTTATGTCATGAAATGAGAACGATTTACGTGGGGAACGATGAGGTTGGTAAATATGTTAATAAATGTATGATTGGGTATGATTAAGCATACCATAAAAATAAATTACCATAAGTGGGAATTTACCTATTGAGTTAGGTCTACCCCATGGGAATTTACCTATTGAGTTAGGTCTACCCATGTTATGGAAAACTTGATATTAATTAGGGATAATTAATATAGGGGTGATTAATTAGGTGTAATTAATCGACTAAGACACGAGGTTGGACTCATTTGTAGTGTAAAACTGCCCGGATCCGACCGGCTTAACCAGTTGCTACAAATGTCAGCCCAATGTGAGAGGTCTTAGCCATGAATTAAATACGTGATTAAGGTAAAGACACGAGGTTAGACTCTGTTATGACGTAAGACTGCCCGGACTCTACCGGCTTAACCAGGCGGTCATAACAGCCAGTCTAATGTGGGAGGTCTTTATGGGGGATCACGGTCTTAATTAATTAAGAAACACTTAACCATATTAGCATGTGGTGGGACATGAGGGGTTAAGTGGGTGCCTTGGGTGGCATGTGGAAATTTAATGGTTGCCTTGGGTGGCATGTGGAATCTAGTGGGTTGCCTTGGGTGGCAATAGAAAATACGATTAGAATACTTAACCAAGTGGAAACATGTAATTAAACATGATTAAAAGGTTAAGTGGGATACACTAGATATATGACAAGCTTAGGTGGGTAGCTTGTTGGGGGCCCATTTCAACCAATATCCCAAACGTAACTTTGTGGGCTCGACCCATGTCGAGTGACGGGACACGCATATTGGGCTTGATTATAAGAGGCCAAAACGGGTTAGCGGTGGCAACGCAAGTCCAACGGGTTTCATATGCGTGTGTGGGCCCGGGCTGGTAGATAAGCCGTTGTTGCATCGTGTAGATATAAAGCCGTGCACCGTTGATAGTATTAGGTAGCCACTTTAGGGGAGTGATACACCCCACTGTGGTACCAGCACGGGTATCTACGGTAGGGAGCCGATCGATGGGGAGTAGTGGGTACACCTAATAAAGATAGGGGCAGACGGCACCTATGTAGGGGTACACGAAACTACTGGGTAAGAATTACTGAGTACACCTAGTGGAGATAGGGGAAGACGGCACCTATGTAGTGGGCTAGGGGTACACGAGACTACTGGGGAAATTTTCTAACTCCTTGGAAGGGATCAACCTTTAAGTAGGAATGACTGGTGTGGTGCAGTTAGTAATTATCCTTGGGTGGGTAGATGCGTCCTTACGGTTATCTTAGTTTATCCTAAGTTCACCAAGCTGCTTAGTGTAGCCATTCATCCCCAGATATTACCGTAGGTCAAGTTTATGTCTTCTCTGGTTACCTTAATGATTGTATTGTTAAAGTTATAGGACTCACTCAGACTTATGTCTGACCCCGTTGTTTTTATCTTTTTCCCAACCCTCAGGTCCTACGGTGGATCCTAGCGGTAGTAGAGCTTGATCGGATTGCTGTTCCAGTCTTGAGGAGCTTGGATAGATGTAAAGCTCCAGTTATCCAGTTATCTTTCCTTTTGTTCTAGCTATTGTATGAGAGAGTGGGATTATGTACTTCTTTATTTTGATGGATATTGTACTTGACTTTCACCGTGGTTTTATGATGTAACCAGACATGTTTATTTCCGCTGTTATGAGATGATGTTTTAAAATTTCAAGTACTATTTATATCTGTCTTGTTGTAATTTTTCTGTTCTATATTCACTAAAATACTCCACCAATGCTATGGCATTCCCTTAGTGAGTGACCATAGCGGGCGTGGGGTGTTACATGGATGGTGACATGCTATGCTGAAGGATACACTAAACTTCCAGCCTCTTCAACCGGTAATGGCATAAAATCGGGTAGGTCTCATGGCTATGTGGGTCGCACCCATTAAAAGGGTATATCATTACCTGATCTGGTGAAATCAAATTCCTTTGGTTGTCCCTTTTTATTTATGTATGTATGCTACCGATTCGGTTGGCTGTCCCCCAACTGTGGTAGTGATATATTCGATACTCTCAAGAGAAAGTGAGGGTCCGGTCATGTTTAGCCTGGGTTGCAAGATGTTCTTGTTGAACCCCAATGTATTCATCTCCAGAGGTACATTGTCGGGAATGTGGTCCCATACCTTACCAGGAAATCCATTCTCCGATAAATGCCCACGGTTTAGATTGTATACTATATATGTATAGCATGAGATGCAAGCATTCCGCTAGATTGTATTTATTTGTATCTAGAAACTATCATAATATCAGAACAATATAGTTTTCAAAAATGTTTTGGGTTATCGTAAGGTAAAAACTGTCAGTTATTATGTGTGTATTCGGTCTTATGATTATCCTTCTCTTTCAAAAGGATTTTTACATTAAAATCAAGTTGTGTGATGCCATAAATCTTAGTGTGTTTTTCTCACTCTGGTCCACCAGACTGACCCGGTGTTTGTAATTCTCGGGTTAGACCGAGATGTACATGTTCAGGTTATCGGTTGTTATGAAGAGACGAGATGGAAGAGCTCAGACATATGCTATTATATATTCCGCTATGTGATTGTATATGATGACAGATTATTATAATTGTCCAGATTTTTTATGTACTCTGATGATTTTAAGTTTTATTACAAGCTCTCAATAAATATTTGTTTCTATGTTATATTTTGTTCCGCTGCGATGTGAGAATCCGTCTTGTGATAGTTCCTCTTCTTCTTCTATTCTAATAATTATTTCTTTATTTATCTCACCCTGTAATTTCTTTCTAATAACTATCTACTTTCCTATGCAATTTAGGTTGGACGTGAGTTATGATTGTGAGCTCAAAAGGTACGGGAAAGTTGGTAATGTTACATTCTGTCTTCTGAATTTTAGTCTCTATATTGTTACTTTGTACATATTACACTTCTCAAAACTTAATGCATCCTCATATGGGAAATATTAAGGGATGTGGGGTATCGCATTTGGTACCATAGCATAAGGTTACAAGATCAGAGAAAAGTTTTTGAAAATGTATTTTCTAAGCATAGAATTTTCAAATAAAACCTATTTTTGAAAAATATATCCCCTCAAGTCAATTAAAATATTCCTTTGATCTCATTTTAAAATCCATGTCTCTTCTCTTTTCTACGTGCCCGGGACTCCTAATTTCCCAGAGGGCATTCCATTCCGACATGGTTCCGTAGATATGTAGAACCTACGGCACCTACCGAAGTGCAAGGAAATTCCCTACCCCAGATGCAGCCTTAATAGTTCCACCAATCCATTATTTAACCTCTCTAAGCTCTGTAAGGATTTCTGTAAGATGGGCGGCAAGCCATTTCGTGGAACGGAGAGTTGCGTGGAGGCCCACAATGGGCTTAGGGAGATGGAGCATGTGTTTGAATTGTTGTAGTTGGATGACAGGAAAAAGGATTCAGTTAGCCGCTTGGCAAGTTAAAGAGGAAGCATCATATGGTGGGAGGTAACTCAGGTAGGGCAGATGGTGGCAAAATGGGATGAGTTCTAGGATATATTCAGTATGAAGTTCTTATGACAAGCTAAAGAAGGAATGTAATTAGATAATTTATTAAGTTTGAAGCAAGGAAGTATAACGGTGAAGGAGTATGTTAGTAGCTTTAATGAAATGGAAAAGTTTGGCTTGGATCTAGTTAATACTCCTCACAAGAAGGCTTTGAGGTTTGCAAGAGGGATGAACCAACCTCTCAAGGACTGGCTCTAACACATATTCTTATGGGAGCTACATTTGAGAGGCTGGTGAATATGGCTTTGATGCATGAGGATGAAAGAATGGACAAGCAAGAGAAAAAGGCCGAAGAGGCTAAGCCTAATACTAGAAAGAAAAGGTGGTCACCCAAGAAGGGTGCAACGAAGAAGGGAGGAAATCCGAAGATGGAGCAAATCAAGATGGATGTTAGGCGTCATGGTTGCGGTAAGGAAGGACACTTGGTCAAAGATTGTAGAAAGACTAAGAATGCTTGTTTTAGTGCGAACAGATTGGATATTACAGTATGAAGTGCCTCAAGAAGAAAGGTCAGGGGGCAAGATCATTCGGAGCACAAGTTCATCAGCTTGAGATGACTCAGACTAATAGTTAGGACTGAGGTAGGAAATTCACCGTTGAAGGTTTGATTTCCCTTTTTGACTCTTCAATTAGGACTTTGTTCGATTTTGGTGCTTCTCATTCTTTCATATCCAATTCTATTGTTGATAGTCTGCACCTAGATACTTGTATAGATTCTGATCCTGTAGTTTTCTCCAACTCCATAAGAGGTACGACTCACATGTCTATGATATGAAGGGGTTTGAGTATTTCTGTTCTTGGCATCGAGTTTGAATGCGATACATATGTTCTAGGTTTTATGGGTTAGACTTATTCTAGAAATGGATTGGATAGTCATGTATGGCATTATTCTTGATTGTAAGAGGTGAGTTGTTTGTCTTTTTACGTGCCATGGTATAAATGTTGAAATTTCTTGTGACCTGCATGGGACAGTTATGCTCAGCTTCCTAGATTCCATAGATGATTCTGTTGATGATCTCAGTTTGGTACCCAAAGTTAAAGACTTTCCGGATGTAGTTGGAGAGAGATAACAGTGTCATAAGGCAGGTAAAACATGATAAACAGAACAGAACGTACATTGCACTTCTCTAATACTTTTCTCTACACCAATACTAGTATCACAGAACAAGATGATCCCAACAAGTACAAGATGGTAGACTTAGGTGTATTTCTAGTGAGAGGTTTTACCCCATACAATAACAAGTAGTCCAATAGAACTGACAGGTGTTACCCCCCAACGATAATAACGGGCTCCTAAACAAGCAAGACTAGATGCACCCTAATTACTACCCCAAATCAATTGGCTCCCTAACACGTAGATACCCTGTGCTGGCCCAACAGTAGGATGTATCACTTCCTAAAGTGGCAACCCTTTGTTTACAAGATGTGCACAACCATATCTACAGGTTTCATGGCGTCTTAACCTCCCTGGTCCGGGCCTATGCACACACATGACCCCATTGGAATGTGCTGCCCACACCGTCCCCTTCTTTCGGAGCTCTTACAACCAACTCAGTAAGCGTGTCCTGACCCGACCTAATTTGCGGTACTCCGTTTGATTCCGATATAGGTTACTGACTGATATGGGTCCTACACACAGATGATACAAGCTTCCCCCTAGGCTTGCATCCCCACTACTAGGGTTTCAACAGGTTGTGACTACTAGTTTAACAAGATTGCATAACCCCAACAGGTTAAGTTTGTGGGGATATATATAAATATTACCCACCGCCACAAGATTTACTTAACCCTCCCACCGATTAAAAAAAGTTTACTTAACCCTTACATAATTTGACAGGTTCATGTAACCCCCACAGATTCAAATGGGTTAAGTATTTCCATTCATTCATTTGTGGTTATTAATGCGTTAGACCTCTCACATTAAGTCTACCACTAGTGGATGCTGGATATTCCGGTCGGTTCCGGGCAGACTTCTACCACAAGTCGGACTTAACCTCGTGTCTTAGCACTGTTACGTGTTCGTTTATGCACTTAGATCCCCCAAATTTTAGATTTACCACATGTGGATGCTGGACATGCCGGCGGTTCCGGGCAGGCTTCTACCACAAGTGTAATCTAACCTTGTGTCTAACCGCGACTACTGTTACTAATTACTGTAAATCTAAGCAGTTTCATTACTACCCAATTTTCATGTTTATTACGCCCCAAATCCCCGTTTAATTTTAGATAAAAGTTATGCCCTGATTAAGATTTATATCAAGATATAAATTATGCCCTCAAATCCCAAGTTTTGTCTCAAGCTATAAATTATGGCCAAAATTCCCAATCATGTTTTACAATAAGAATTATGCTCCAAATTTTTCATTCCCAATTGTTTCCAATTTTGTGCATTCGCGTATTTCAACAATATGCCTAGGCTCGAAGGTAGCCTGGCCATAAAAAAAAAGGAAAAGAGGGAGAGAAGAGAACAAGAATAGGCATAGCAAATAAAAACTGGTGTATAATGATAGAAATGGCCATATTAATATAGTAGGGATAGTGACATGATTAGGCAAATCAACATAATAAGCATACGGTGACATGATTAGGCAAACTAACAAAATAGGGATATCATGAATAGGCATACTGAGATCTAAGTAGTAAATTAGGTGGACAAGTAATGATAGATCTATTATGATTCAGGTTACTAACAGGCATAGGCTTAGATCCAAACTTATAAACATGTCAAGATTACATTTTAAGTGTTTATATCTAAAAGCAACATAAACTCACTATGATTGGATCTAAAGAATAGAGGATTGATTTTAGATGTTGTAGCATAGATATTTGAATACGTATAACTTGTTGTCGAAGAAGAATAGGCTAGATCAAATTGTGTTGAGGAAGCACCTCGTTGTCCCTATTGATTTTGATGAATAAAATAATCGGATTAAGGTCATTTATATAGCTATCAGCCAACGAACCAGGACATACAACAGGTCCAGATTCGTCCGAGGGAGTCGACATAGTGGTCGACACCCCTGTTGTGGGGTCGACCCACGGGTCGACACCCTTAGGTAGGGGGTCGACCCCCAACGGGCCAAATTCTCGCGCCTTTCTGCCTCTTGTTTTCGAATTTCTGGAATATTTATTTATATATTTTTAGCTTGTATATGTGTAAACTTAAAACCATAATATCTTCTTCATAAGGTGTCCATTTTATGCAAACTCGGATTCTATCTCAAGAAGAATTTTGAGATGAACGCAATGGTGCAGTCCGTTTTACTTAGTCTCCAATATTTAATTAATTATTCTTTAGTTTATCAATTTTAGTGCTATTAAAATTACGAGGTGTTACATTCTCCTTTACTTAAAGGATTTCGTCCCCGAAATCTCTAAGTTAAGAAGAATTTATATCCTAACATCCACTTCCATTTATTCATCCACAAATCATAGGAATCCATTATCCTTAAAAAGATTTCTAATGCTTATATGAACATATGCAAAGGTGTGTGTATACGTCCCTATACTAATGCGAGAAATCAGATGGTTTACTGATTCATTTTACCTCCTTAATGCAATTTATGTTTATGCCTTGTAATCAAAATGTATGCAAATAATCCAATTATAACATGTAAGTTCTATATGTGTGCACAATCATTCATCCAAATGCAACATCCATATGATGATACACCCATTTCCATCTAATAAAAAAACTGCACATGCATCCATATGCAGTGTGAGAGTGATTGAGCTGATCTAGTGCCTAATGTGTGTGTATATGCATTCACGAGCAACCACTAGCAAACACTTGCATCCACTTGCATCCATCAAACATAACATGTCTCAAACACAAGTTTGCATCCATTGGATTTCTAACTAAAGGTCGAAGGTTCGATCGATAGGATATACTTGAACGATAGAAACAAGTACGAATAAAAGCCTTGGAAAAGAAGTTAAGAACATACCCTTGAAAAGAAAAGGGTACAAAGCATGGATATTGTCTTCATTCTCCCAAGTTGCATCCTCTTGGTCATCTCCCCACTGAAATTTCATCAACTTGACCTCTCGGTTGCGTAACTTCTTGACCTCTGATCCAAGAATGCGAGTAGGAACTCTTCTTACTATCGCCTCCCATTCCACCTCTACTTCCTCGAGCATACTCGGCTCAACTACTTCTGTAATGTCATGCAAGAACTTCTTTAAATGATAAACGTGGAAAACATCATGAACACCAGCCAGTCATTTTGGTAACTTCACTCTATATGCCATTTGGCCAATCCTTTCTATTATGGGAAATGGCCCTACAAATCTTGGTGCCAATTTCCCTACCGATCCAAAGCGAACTACATTCCTCAAAGGCCACACCTTGATGAAAACCATGTCTCCTACCTCAAACTCAATGTCAGTCCTTCTCATATCTGCGTAGGACTTTTTCCTATCCTGAGCTATCTTTATTCGCCTGCTAATGAGATCAATCTTCTCTAAAGTTTCCCTAATCATCTTAGGTGCAAGAAGAAGCCTTTCTGTAGATTCCCACCAGTAAGTTAGTGATCTACAGGGTCGTCCGTACAATGCCTCGAACGGTGCCATGCCAATACTAGCTTGATAACTGTTGTTGTAGGCGAACTTTACCAAAGGAAGATACTCTTACCAAGTCCCTCCGAAGTCTAGGATACACAGTCTTAAAAGATCCTCAAGAACTCTCTTCACCCTTTCCGTCTGTCCATCGGTCTGCGGGTTATAAGCGGTGCTCAAACACAACTGCGTTCCTAATGCCTCTTGTAAGCTCCTCCAAAACTCACTGGTGAAAATGGGGTCTCCATGTAGATGGTCTATCTCATGAAGATAAACTGCTGCCAACCATGTTATTGTCCTCTTACTTTTAATAGGAATGAAATGAGTGCTCTTAGTAAGCCTGTCAACTATAACCCAAATACCGGTGTTGAATTTCCTCGATCTAGGCAAACCATCTATGAAATCCTTAGAGATGCTCTCTCACTTCCGGTGTTGGACCTCTAAAGGATGAAGTAAACCACCAGGCTTCCATTGCTCAGCTTTTACTTGTTGGCAAATCAAACATTGGGAAACGAACTCTGCTACAACTTTCTTCATACCGGCCTAAAAGAAAACCATCTTCATATCTCTATAAATCTTGTCACCTCCTAGATGGATGGTCATCCTAGAATGACGGGCTTCCTCAAGGACTATGTTCAACAAACTCCCAACTCGGGGAACATAAAGCCTTCCATCTCGTCACAGCAACCCTTTATCGTCTGTGGAATATCTACTGAGGTGACTGGAAGTCTCTCCTCTACTGAGCCTATCCAAGATATCTGCTAGCTGTGGGTCATCTCGTTGTGAAGTCCCTGTCTGGTCCAACAGAGTTGGTCGCACATCTAATGATGCCAATAAACCAGGTGTAAATTCGGTGGAGGGTCTGAAATTAAAATTTGATATGAACTCCAAGCTTTTCCTCTCCACAAACAGAGGACTCAAAATCAACCTCGGCCTACTCAATGTGTCTGCCACCACATTACCCTTGCCAGGTAAAAGCAATCTCGAAATCATAAGATGCCAGGAACTCCATCCATCTTTGTTTCCCTAAATCAAGATCCTTCTGCGAGCACTAGTACTTAAGAGATTTATGATTGGTGTGTAACTCAAACTTCTCTCCAAGAAAATAATGATGCCAAGTCTTAAGCGCAAATACTATTGCAGCCAACTCTAGGTCATAGGTAGGGTAGTTATTCTCATGAACCCTCAGTTGTCCACCCCTATAACATACTACCCTTCCTTCTTGCATCAGAACCGCACCAAGCCCTATACCGCATGCATCAGTGTATACTGTGAACACTTTATTCCCGTCAGGCAAGGTCAAGACTGGGGCTGTTGTTAGAGCCCTCTTCAATCGCTGGAAGGAATCATCGTGGTCTACACCCCAATAAAATGTCAAATTCTTCTTTGTCGGTTTAGTGAGTGAGGATGATATCTTTGCGAAGTCCTTAATGAACTTCGTATAATAGCCCGCTAAACCAAGAAAACTCCTCACGTCCGTTGCATTCTTTAGGATCTGCCAATCTTGAACTGTGACTACCTTCATGGGATCTAGTACTATCGCATCTTTATAAACTACATAGCCTATAAAAATCACTTCCTTTCTCCAAAAGTGACATTTGGAGAATTTAGCCTTAATCCGGCGCGCACGGAGAGTTTCAAAATTTCCTTAAATGTAAGGCATGCTCTTCTTTGCTCTTCGAAAAAATCAAGATGTCATCGATAAAGACCATAACGAAATTATTTAGAAAATCCCAAAACACCCTACTCATCAGATCAACAAAATAGGCGGGTGCATTCGTCAAACCAAAAGGCATGACGAGCCACTCAAAGAAACCATCTAGAGTCCTAAAAGCAGTCTTGTCTATACTGTCCTCGGCCAACCTCAACTGATGAAACCCCATAGCCAAGTCTAACTGAGAGAAAACAAATGCGCCAACAAGCTGGTCAAATAGGTCATCTTTCCTTGGAAGTGGGTGCCTATTTTTCTTAGTCAGTCTATTCAACTCCCTATAATCCACACATTAGCGAAGCGAACCACCCTCCTTAGTTTCGAATACTGCTGGAGCACCCCATTCAGATATGCTTCGCCTAATAAACCCTTTCTCAAGTAGCTCCCCTACTTGCTTGCTGAGCTCCCTCCTTTCTCTTGGATCCATATGGTGGACGGGCAATGCAGCTGGCTTTGCATTGTCCACCAATTATATACGGAAATCAATTTCATGCCTCGAAGATAAGCGCCGAACCTCCTCACAAACACCAGGATACTCACGGACTACTGGTACAGATCGTACATCGTCGATAGATCCATCAAGCAACTCTAGGAAACTAAGCATGACAGACCCCATAGGCTCACAAGAAATCTCGAGGGTCCTCCAGTGGTAAGTCAAAAGTCTAACGACCCTCCTCTCACAGTCTAGAATGGCACCACACATGGCTAGCCAATCCATTGCTAGAATCAAACCATAGCCCATGAAACCAAGCACATATGCGTCGCATTCAAACTCGATGCCTAACACAGATATTCTCAAACTCCGAAAAATCATAAACAAATGAGTCGTACCCCCAATGGGATTTGAGACAATATGGGATACAAAACGATACTAGTACTGAGATGCAGAGACTCAACCACAGAATCAGATATAAAGAAATGTGAAGCGCCAGAATCAAAAGGAGTTCTAATAGGGTGATTGGAAACAGAAATCAAACCTTCAATGGAAACTTTCCTACATCTGTCTGGCACACTGGTTACGAGAGCATGCACTTGCCCACCAAAAGATCCTACCCTTTGGCCTTGTCCTTGCTTCTTCGGGAACTCCCTAGATTAGTGTCTGACCTTTCCACAATGGAAACAAGCATTTTTCTTTCTTTTGCAGTCCTTGATCAAGTGACCCTCGCATCCGAAATTATGACACTTCCTCTTATCTCGAGCTTTGTCGTTCTTTCCGCCCTTCTTTTGTTGTTGTTGTTCCTTCTTGGGCCACACTTTCTTGTTTTGTGTTTCTTCAACCTTAGCCTCTTTCTTTTCACCTTTATCTTCCTCGTGCATTAATGCCATATCAACAAGTTTCTCAAAAGTTGCTCCCATCGGGATATGAGACATAGCCAACCTATGAAGGGGTTCATTCAATCCTCTAGCAAGCCTCAAAGATTTCCTGTGCGGCGTATTTACTAGCTCCAACCCAAACTTCGCCAATTGAGTAAACTTATTAACATACTTTTTCACAGACATGGCTCCTTGCTTAAGTGCTAAAAATCTTTCCATTTGCATACTTTGCTCGGCTTGAGAAAGAAAATTCATCTCAAATTTCTATTGGAAATCCTCCCATGTCTCAACTGGACGTCCTACTTGCGTAACTTCCTACTAGAACGAAGCCTCATCTTTCAGCTGCCAAACGACCAATTGAATCTTCCTATGGTCGTCAACTTCGAAAATCCAAACAAATCCTCCATCTCTTTAAGCTAATTCCTTGCTTCTACAAAAGTCTTAGTTCTGCGGAATGGCTTTCCACCCATAGCACATTAATCTTTGTATATCTTAGTGAAATTATCAGCATGCAGAGGAGCAGAAGGAGGAGGAACAACGGATGCAGTTGGGGGAGGGGCATCTGCTTGGCCTCCGGCAGGCACCATAGCCTCAAGATACCTACAGAACTAACCCGGTATCGTAACGCCCTCAGGAATATTAGGTTCCCCACACATGCTAACAAGAAAAGGAAAAAGGGTTTCAAATAGAGAATCGAAAGATATTTCATATGGCTTTGGGGAATATGTTTTTTTCAAAACAGACTTTTCTTTTGAAAATGCTTCTTTTAAAACCTTTTTGAAAACAATTTTTAAAATCTTTTATCTATCTTGGTAACCTTCAGCTCTGATACCAAATGTGACACCCCATGTCCATTAATGTCACTCTTTATCAGAATGCATTGAGTTTCATGAAGCATTATAGGTAACTAGAAACAGAATTATTATAAGACAGATATGAAATAACAGCAGAATTAAAACATTATCAAATAGAAAAGCTTCATGGTCCATTACATAATAAATCTGAAATATTGAAAACTCATTACATCAACATAAAACTTTTGTCTTGTACCAAAATCATCATTAGAGTACAATAATACATAAAAAGGGCATAATCCCCAAAATATATCCATGTTAGAGAAGATACGAAATCAAGCGGTACATCTAAGAAGCTCCAAGAAGAATGAAAGTAGATTCCTGATCAAGCTTGAGTATTCCCATCGTGAGAACCTAGGGGGGAACGAAAGAGAGAAGAGGAAACAAAATGGGTCAGACATAAAGTCTAGCGAGTCCAGTTACTTTTAGCGTATTAATAAGTAAAAGCATCCTGATAAGCAAATAAGTTAAAGAGAGATAACAGTGTCATAAGGCAGGTAAAACAGGATAAATAGAACATGCATTGCACTTCTCTAATAATTTTCTCTACACCAATACTAGTGTCACAGAACAAGATGATCCCAACAAGTACAAGATGGTAGACTTAGGTGTTATTCTAGTGAGAGGTTTTACCCTATACAATAAAAGGTAGCCCAACATAACTGATAGGTGTTACCCCCAACGATAATAACGGGCTCCTAAACAAGCAAGACTAGATGTACTTTAATTACTAGCCCAAATCGATCGACTCCCTAACACGTAGATATCCTATGCTGGCCCCACAGTAGGATGTATCACTTCCTAAAGTGGAAACCCCATGTTTACAAGATGTGCACAACCATATCTACAGGTGTCTCGGCATCGTAAACTCCCTGGTCCGGACCCATGCACGCATATGACCCCGTCGGAATGTGCCGCCCATGTCGTCACCTTTTTTGGACCTCTTATAACTTAGTAAGCGTGCCCTTACCCTGACCTAGTTCGAGGTACTCCATTTGATAACAATATAGGTTAGTAACTGATATGTGTCCCACACACTAGATGATACAAGCTTCAGCGTAGGCTTGCTTCCCCACTACTAGGATTTCAACAGGTTATGCCTACCAGTTCAACAAGATTGCATAACCTCAACAGGTTAAGTATGTGGGCCTAAATTTAAATATTACCCACCGCCAAAAGATTTACTTAACCTTCCCACCGATTCAAACAAGTTTACTTAACCCTTACTTAATTTTAAAGGCTCGTGTAACCCCCATAGATTCAAATAGGTTAAGTATTACCAATAATTAATTTGTGGTTATTAATGTGCTAGACCTCTCACATTAAGTCTACCACTTGACTTCTAACAAAAGTCGGACTTAACCTCGTGCCTTAGCATTGTTATGTGTTCTTTTATGCACTTGTGGATGCTGGATATGTCGGTCGGTTCCGGGAAGGCTTCTACCACAAGTGTATTCCAACCTCGTATCTAAGCGCGGTTACGGTTTCTAATTACTGTAAACCTAGGAAGGTTCACTACTACCCAATTTTCATGTTTATTATTCCCAAAATCCCTGTCTAATTTAAGATACAAGTTATGCCCCGATTAAGATTTAGATCAAGATATAAATTATGCCCCCAAATCCCAAGTTTGGCTCAAGGTACAAATTATGCCCATAATTCCCAATCATGTTTTACAATAAGAATTATGCCCCAAATTTCCCATTCCCAATCGTTCCAAATTTCATGCGTTTGCGTATTTCAGCGATATGCCTAGGCTCAAAGGCAGCCTGGCCATAAAAACAAAAAGGGAAAGAGGAAGAGAAAAGAACAAGAATGGGCATAGCAAATACAAACTGGCATGTGATGATAGAATTGGCCATAGTAACAGAGTAGGGATAGTGACATGATTAGGCAAACCAACATAATAGGCATACGGTGACATGATTAGGCAAACTAACAAGATAGGGATATCATGAATAGGCATACATAGATCTAAGCAGTAAATTAGGTGCATAAGTAATGACAGATATGTTGTGATTCAGGTTACTAACAAGCATAGGCTTAGATCCCAACTTATAAACATGTCAAGATTAAATTTTTAAGTGTTTATATCTAAAAGAAACATAAAATCACTGTGATTCAATCTAAATAACAGATGATTGATTTTAGATGTTGTAGCACATATCTCTGAATATGTATAACTTGTTGCTGAAGAAGAATATTCTGTGTTGGGGCAACACCTCGTTGTAGCAATTGATTTAGATGAATAAAACAATGGGATTAAGGTATTTTATATAGCCATCAGCCAACGAACTAGGACACATAGCAGGTCCAGATTCGTTCGAGGTGGTCGACCCCGGGGTCAACATAGGGATTGATGCCCCTGTTGTGGGGTCAACCCATGGTCGACATCCTTAGGGCACGGGATCGACCCCCAACAAGTCGAATTCCCGCCTCTGGTTTTCGAATTTATGGAATATTTATTTATATATTTTTAGCTTGTATATGTGTAAACTTCAATCATAATATCTTCTTCATACGGTGTCCGTTTTACGCAAACTCAGAGTCTATCTCAAGAAAAATTATGAGACGAACGCATTGGCGCATTATGTTTTACTTCTTTCCCAATATTTAATTAAGTATTCTTTAGTTTATCATTTAGTTCTGTTATAATTATAGGGTGTTACAAGCATAGAAAAGCTTAGTTTAGCACTCCTGATGGATTCTTTGAGTTGATTATTATGCCTTATGGGCTGACCAATGCACCAACGTACTTTGTGGATTTGATGGCTCGGTTATTTTGAGAGTACTAAATAAGTTTTTGTGGTTTTTTTGATGGTATTCTTGTTTTCTCGAGAAGCGAGGAAGACCATGACATACACTTAAGAGAGGTTCTTTGCACTTTCTTAGCACATCAGCTGAAGGCTAAGTTTTCTAAGTGTCATTTCTGGCAGAAGGAAGTAAGGTTCTCAGGGCATGTTGTCTTTAGACATGGTATAACTATGGATCCCACTAATTTTATCTCAATTCAGGATTGAAAAGCCCCTAAGAATGCGAAAGAGATTAGGAGTTTCTTGCGATTGGCAGGCTACTACAGAAGGTTCGTTAAGGATTTCACATGGATCTCATCTCCGCTTACGCGTCTGACGAAGAAGAATCTAGTTTTTTCTTGGGATGTGGATTGCGAGGACACATTCTTAAGATTGAAGAATGTTCTTACATCAGCTCCCGTTTTGACTCTTTGTGATGGATCAACATGTTTACCATCTACATGGATGCTTGTGGCACGGGTTTGGGTGTAGTATTGATGTAAGAACATAGGGTTGTCTGATATGGGAGTAGGAAGTTGAGGGTACATGAGAATAACTACCCTACCCATGATTTGGAGCTGGCGGCGATAGTGTTTGCATTCAAGTATTCGACAACCTATTTACTAGGTGAGAGGTTCGAGCATTATATAGATCATAAGACACTCAAGTACTTGTTATTGCAGAAAGATCTCAATTTTCGAAAACATCTTTGGATTATGTACCTTGTGTTCTTTGACTTTGAGATAGTGTATACCCCTGGGAAGGGAAATGTGGTTGCAGACGCATTGAGTAGACGAAGGATAGCCTTGAGTCCATTGTTCATAGAGTGACGGAGCTTGGATTTTATCTCATCATTCTATTTTAGACCATCTACGAATTTTGTACCCGGATTGTTGGCATCATTGGAAGTGCAACCTACTCTTACGGAGCGCATTGGATCCAGTCAGTGTGAGGATCAGCAGTTAGTGGACATCACAGATCGGCTCATTGGAGAGACCTCTAGTCACCTTTCTAGGTAGTCTATGGATGAGAGAGGGTGGCTACGTCGAGATGGAATACTGTGTGTTCCAAGAGTTGATGACTTGTTAAGATCAGTTCTAGAGGAAGCTCATCACTATCAAATGAATATCCATCTGGGCGGTGACAAGATGTACAAGGATATGAGGATGATTTTTCATTGGACTGGAATGAAAAAGGACAAGTTAGAGAATGTAGCATAATGTTTGACTTTCCAGGAAGTGAAGGCTGAACAGAGAAAACCTTGTGGATTGCTTCAGCCGCTAGACATACCGTAATGGAAGTGGGAGAGCGTCTCTATGGATTTTATAGATGGTTTTCCCAGATCGAGGAAGTGAAACACCAGTATTTAGGTTATAGTTGACAGATTTACTAAGAGCGCTCACTTTATCCCAGTCAAGAGCAAGAGGAAGACAACTTGGTTGGCATCGGTAAATCTTAAAGAGATCGTCCAACTTCATGGGATACCCTCCAGTATTGTTAGTGATCATGACCCTATCTTTATGAGTGAGTTTTGGAGGAGCCTACATGAGGCATTAGGGACATAGCTACAACGCAGTATTGCCTATTACCCTCAGATGGATGGACAGACAAAGAGGGTCAATTAAGTTCTCAAGGATTTATTAAGGCAGTGTACCCTAGACTTTGGGGGGAATTGGGAGGAACATCTCCTATTGGTAGAGTTTGCATATAATAATAGCTATCAAGCGTGTATTGGCATGGCTTCTTTCAAGGCACTTTATGGAAGATCCTGTAGATCACTTACATGTTGGTGGGAGTCTATGGAAAGACTTCTGCTTAGGCATGAGATGGCTAGAGAAACCTCATAGAAGAAAGACTTGATTCCGAGACAGATGAAAGCGGCTCATGACAGGTCGAAGTCGTATGCCGATCGGAGGAGTACAGACCTAGAGTTCGAGGTAGGTGATACGGTCTTTATCAAGGTGTCACCTTTGAGGAACGTTGTTCGCTTTGGCTTGGTAGGGAAGTTGGCGCCAAGGTTTGTAGGTCCATTCCCCGTGGTAAAGAGGATAGGTCAGATGGCCTACAGAGTTAGACTACCAGATAGACTGGTGGTATTTAATGATGTGTTTCATGTCTCACACTTGAGAAAGTATCTACATGATTCTGCCGATATAGTAGAGCCAAGTATCCTTGAGGATATATAGGCGGAGAAGGAGGCATCAGTCAGAAAAGTTCATACCCGGATATTGTGGATGGAAGTTAAGAAGCTACAAAACAAATAAATCAAGCTAATTAAGGTACAATGGAGAAAATATAGCGATGACGCTACTTGGGAACCTTAAGATAAGATTCGCGCTTCTTTTTCGTTTCTCTTTGACGGTGCATTCTTAATTCCTTTCAAAGCATTTGAATCTATTTTCCTATCGTTTGGATCTCGACTCTTAGGTAGAAGCTTATGGATGATAGGAATGGTTTGAAACATGTTAATAGAACATGTTATTATTAAATGGATTCATGTGGATGCAATTGTTTGCTAATGGATGCATATACATACACTAGGCACTAGATTAGGGATTGACCTAACTAGAACACTTACATATTTCATATGGATGTGTGCACATTTTAATTTTCTTTAAATATGGATAGAAATGGTTGAATCATCACTTGGATGTTGCACATTGGTGAATGATTGATGCACACATGTAGAATTTATATGTATCATTAGGATTCTTTTGCATACATATTGGATACATGGCATAGACATGAATTGCATTAATGAGGTTAATTGAATATGTGGACCACCTGACTTCCGCATTAGTCTAGGGACATATACACAACACCTTCTGCATATGTTCATATAAAGCATTAGATATTTAAGGGCAATGTATGCTAGTGGTTGATGATGGAGTAGATGGGTGTAAATAATGGTTGAAAATATTCATAATATTCTTCTAGCCTGAGAGATTTTAGGGACGAAATCCTTTAAGGAGGGAAGAATGCAACACCCCAAATTTTCAATAAACGATAATTATACCAAGAAGATTAATAAATCAAATATTCAAAACTGGATAAAATGTTATTCACCAATGCGTTCGTTACGAAATTATGAATAGACTTTCAGTTTTCATAAATCAGACAAGAAATGAACAAGTTATGATCAATCAAAGTTTGAAGTTAAATTAAATATATCATAATAATGCAACGGTAAAAGGGCGGCCCAGACCCTATATGGGTTAACCTCTGTGTCGACCCTTAGGTCAGCACACGTGTCGACCAACATAGAAGGTGGGTCGACCTACTTCGAGACAGTCATGAACATGTACCTGGCCAAACATGCATGTTTCTAGATTATTCTTTTACTGACTCATGCTGAGGTGATTTATATAATTCAGATTAAAACCCTAATATCCTATGGCCTGACCTATCATATCACACCTATAAATAGTCTACCAGCCCTCACTCTTTCCCTACACCAATTATTCTTCATCTTCTTTGTCCACTCTATTATGCTCTAGAAATAAATATAAATTTAGGAAAGGTTAGGGTACTGTAAAAATATAGATCTGAAAGGATATTATTCTACTATTTCTTTTTCAAAGCCCTATTTCTAGACCTACAGCAATTCTCTGTGAGTTCTATGTTATTTTTAGATTAGCAATCTAAATAAAAAGAATTAAGATAGTAAAATGGATTGGATCTGAAAGTTAGACAATTACAGTATTTACAAGTTTATTTTTTACATGTTATTATTCATATAATTTACTATATGTGACTTATCCTTTATTAGTTGTTATTATTTTCTTCTTCTTTATCCCCTTCTCTATTATTATTCTACTTACAGTCTTGCAATGCCTATTTCTCCTTTTTCTTTTGTTTTGCGCTAAGCCTAGGCCATCGAGAGCCTAGGCCTTTAACATTTAATTTGGGGAAAATTGGGATAAAATGAAGGAATGTTAAAATGAGTATTTTTTGGCATATTAAGAATTGGTTAATATTGCACTGAAATTATTGACAGTAATTGGGGATAAACTTATAAAATGGAATAGGTTGTACTTAATTTTATATTAAGTAACATATTAACAAAAAAACATGTGGATTGGGATAAAATATATTTAATTAAACATTAAGTTACTTGAAACTGTAAAACATCTGAACAATGATATATTGCAATCGACTCGACTTGTATTGGGAAAACATTGTAGATTACGTTCGTTAATTACAATACAACAAAATAACCATATTACAACGGTGGAATATAGTTGTAATATACATTTTACAACGGTGGGCTAACCGTTGTGTATTAAGAGGTTGCAATAGACTAAAATCTTTTGTAACGTTTTCGCACCATTGCAAGACCGTTGTAATATGTATATTTTACAACCTTTTTCCACCGTTGTAATAAACTTTATTACAACAGTTATACACCGTTGTAATAAAATTTACTACAACTTTTATGCACCGTTGTGATTGACATTTGGGTTTTAAAAAAAATAAACATCTTTTGAAATTGAAAAGAACAATATACTAAATATATCAATACTCCATAAGCAAATCAGATATTACAGTTATTTGTAAACTAATTTATTAAAATACTCAAATATTAGTATTACAAACAATAAGTTTTAGACAACATTTCGTGCATTATTACATACTTGACTGTTACAAAGCAACTTAGTACAAGCACAAGTTATCCACAAAAAATTGCATATCCTACGGGAGTACACTAGTCGAAGACAACAAAATTTTTACGTCATTTATCTTTTTGGTGCAAGTTCACTGTAGTAATCAAACCTGTTGCATAAGAATATGTCTGTTGTTAGGAAAAAGAACAAAAAGTGTTTTTTAAGCCAACAATACCAAATCTTAATAGCATCAAACACAACTAGCATTCTATACACAAGCTACAAAACACACACACACGTGCGCACACACACACACACATGCATATATATATATATATATATAGGAATCGAACAAATTGTTCTTTATGATTTAAGAAGAAAATTTAACAATAATGCTTAATGTACCTGATAGCATGAACTACATATGGTCCAAAGCCCCTTTTTAAACAATACAATGTTGCACAGATTCTAAAAAAAAGAGCATCTACACTTGGACTTTCAGAAAACAAATTAGCAGATGATAATATTGACATGGCAGCTAAATCCATTAGTAAACAAATCAGTCATTTAATCCAAACTTTCTAACCTATGAATGAAACATTGCCAAACTAAAACAGTAACATGTAAACTCCAAAAATTATCCTTTATTCTTCATGTTCATCTGCCCCCACTATCAGTCGCCTTACTTATATTCTTCTCAAAGAGACTCATTTACTTATTAATGGCTTTTGGAGCTTGTATCACTTCCATAAGTATGAATTGCTACATGGACAGTTCAATCATTAACTATTTTGCACATAAGTACAAAGGTGGTCCGAGGAAATGCATCTTTGTGCAGTTATATCTCCATCATGTTAAGATATAAGGAAACAACTCATTTAGTGATTATTTTGGATAAAATAGTGATACTTCAACATTGAGCTTGCTTAGTATTTTAATATGGTAACTTTTGAACACCGACAAACTACTGTCTAATGCAAACTTTGGAAGAATGCAAGTAGCACTTTGCATTTGTTGTTGCAGTTAAACTATAAAAGTTGCATGACATGCATTTGTGTGGAGCTATTGTAGAGTAATAGAGAATATATATATATATGAGATTAAGCCAAAGATGATTGCTGTGAGTGAAACTGTGATGTATTTGGGTCAAATTGTAGCGTAAATTGAGCATAAGCATTGAGCTGGACGGTTTTAGACAGGTGGTGTTGAATGATAAATTAATCCAAAAACCACCAATGCTAATTTTGTGAAGCAAGAGGGAAAGCTAAATCAAATTTGCAAACGTTATTCAAATCGTATTCGCGAATGGTGCAAATTGAACTCAAATTCAACTTAGATTTACCAATGCTAATTTCATGAAGCAAGAGAGAAAATAAACTTTGTACTAATGTGCAAAATAGTTAATGATTGAACAGTCACATACGCAGTGTTCACATCTGCATCACCATTCACACACTGAGAAACAGGCCGATGAAGGAACCCATAACTTTAGCGCAAGCACAAGGATATCAAACTAAATTAAATTATTTAACTTTCTTTTGCATTTATAGATTTACTCTACTCTCATTAACTACACCCAATACCGATCCAGATTCTTCACTCCCACTTGTATTCCCGTTGAGCACAACCAATTTAACTTCTTGATTTGGTCAATCAACCAAACACTAAATTTACAAAGAAAAACTTCACATTTCCAAATGTTAACTACTAAGACCATTTAATTTCATTTGTACCATGCAACAAAAGAACATTCAAAAAAGGGTTGTGATGAATTGTAACACAAGCAACGCAGATTCAAGCTCAAAGGTTTGCCTACTTAATTGATCATGATAAATAATAGAAAGAGCACCAATTATCTAGCTATAATTAATTCCAGAACTAAAGTTGTGCAACAAACAAACAAACCAATTTTTTACCAAAATAAATAAAAAACCAATGAACATATTGAAGAACTGACTTTAGGATAGAAATTGAATTGATCTTTTATTACTCACATGACAGGAAAAAATATCATAAAACATATACAAATATCAAAGAGAAAAGGATTGGATCTTAATACTCACACAGCTTGATCCTGATGCTTGTCGCCCTTCCAATAAGCGTAAGCCATAGTGAACTGATATAAATCGGTCAAAAGCGGGCTGACCATGTGATTAGTTGCTGCTCCAATTGATGGTGGAAATCCGTTCGATCTCGCCGCCATCGATTCGTCCGTCACCGCAGTGAATTCTAGGATTTGAAATGAAAATAACAATTGATTAGGAGAGGCAAAAAAGGTAGCTTTTGCAGTCAGGCAGTGATGGCGTGCGCAACGATGATTGAGTAAAAAGAATTTTACAAATGGTTTACAGCAGCATGCAGAGTGAGGAGATCTCCATTACAGGAAATTAGGCAGACGAGAATAAACAATTTCGCAGTCCTCTATTTTAATTATATTGCGTTTTAGTTTTTGATTTGAGGAAATGAATGGGTGGAGGCAGTTCGATTTTGATTTGGGGGAGAGAATGGGTGGAAGCAGTTCGATTTTGATTTGGGGGAGAGAATGGGTGGAGGCAACAGTAACAAAAAAAAATACACGAAGCAGGTTAGAGCCACTTTTTTGTTTTACTGCTTAAAATTGAAATAGGTTGGAGCGATTTTCGGTTTTCCCGCTTAAAATTTGGACAGAACTTGTAGAATGTTCTAAAAAAATAAGAGTTGCAGCGCGGATCTATTATAACATATAAAAAAAGAAAAGTTGTCAAAAATAAAATCTATTGTGGAAAATAAACTTACTACAACAGTTTAAAAACCACAGTCGTAAAAGCCCTTTATTACAATTGGTATTTTATGATAGTTAAATATTTCTTTTTAAATATTTTAGGTTACTTTATTACTATTGTCGAAAGTTAATTATTAAGCATATATTATCAAATGTTAAATATCAAATGTTTAATAGTTGTTTTTAATTTTAACATTCAATACAAATTATTAATAACTAATTTCTATTTATTAATTATTAGTAATTGATAATTAAATATTTTTCAAATAGAAATTATTACTAGTAGAAATTAAATTTTTCTTATTTCAACTTAGTTAATTATAATCGAGAGTAATACTTATTAAAAGCTTATGTTACTATTAATTAATAAGTAGTTAACATACATTAACTATTAGAAATAAATTACTATTTATTAATTATTTAATAATAATTGATAAATATTATGGATTCCCAAAAGTTTATTATTAATTATTATTATTAAATATTAATATAATTAGTTATTAAATATAGATATTATAAACATGAAGTTTGTAATAGGCATCTATTACAACTAATAAAATGAAAAGTTGTGATATATATGTTTATTACAACTTTAGAGAGCTAACAATTGTAAAAAAACCTTTATTACAACTGTGCTTTTTGCACAGTTCTAAAAAAGCAATCATTACAACTGTGATTTTCGCACAGTTGTAAAATTAAAGTTGTAATATGATGATTTTGTTGTAGTGTTACAACCTATAAATATAACTAATAGTTATATTGGGCTTATTAAATGAGCTTAAGCGTGCTAAGTTAAACTTGTCTGATTAATAAGCTAATCTTGAAAGGGTTCCATTCTAATGGGATATAAGGGGCACGAGGAAAACCTAGTTATTACCTTCTTGCTTGCTTGGAACTCGTATCAATCAGTACCCACTTATTATCATTTGAGTCTCACACTAGGTAGAGACTAGGGAACGCTTTACTTATGCTTGATTGTAAGATGTTTAAAATTTAGAGGTCGGTACAGGCGCATTCTAGTGGAATCATGAGCATGCATTATTTCGAACAGGGAAGATGAAACGTTGTAATGCCTATGGATAAAGTTGTTTCTTTTTAGTTGATGAGTTCGTGACTGATATCCCCGAACGCCATAGTTGGCACATGTTATTTGCATCTTGTTTAGAAAGACGATCACTGATTAGAAATTAGGTAAAATTAATCTTAACATTCTTATAGTGGGTGTAGAAATTCTTAGGACATAGATGAGAAGCTAATCTTGTTTTCGTATTTTCTACTACTGTATTTTCATGTCCATTACTATTCATCTGTACGAATACTTCTTTATTTTATGCTTATGCTAAAAATCACCGGAACTCGCCAGACTTATGTCTGACCTAGTTTGTATTTCTCTCTCTCTCTTTCCCCCTACCTAGGTTTTCATAATAGAGGATCGCAGTAGTGATCGTGGCCTTTTGTTTCAGCTTGGGCTTGGACCATTTCTTACTTCATGTATTACTTCAATACATGTTCTATGACTATTGTTATGACTCTTGAGAGATTTGATTTTTATGGTTTTATACCTGTACTCTGATGTCTTTCTTTCCATGAGACAGATGTTTTATGACTATGACTATGGTATTTTAAACGGTAATGTTGTGATTGGTTTAATAATAAATGTTTAAAAAATATTTCTGTTATGTTTTACGTTGTTTTGTGAGATTTAGTCTATGTATTGTTACTTTATACCTATTGCGCTTCATAAAACTTAATGCATCCTCATATGGGTGACATTAAGGATGTGGGGGGGGGGGGTCACCAACTTATTATATAAATAATTAATTTAGATAATCTTAATCAAGTAATTAATCATACTTAATTCTTAATTTAAAGTTATTAAATAATAATTAACTTCCATTAATTAAACAAATTAGAATCATACTTACTTGATTAAACTTAAGTACAAATTACTTAATTACATGCCAATTAAGTATAAATAACTATATTTAATTATCATTAATTAAATAATTAAGTAATTAAATAACAATAATTACTCACTACTCTCAAATTAGTTTTGAAGAAAAAAAATCAAAACTTATGTAAATTGAAAACAAACTTAACTTTGAAGAAAATAGTTCATTTTCATGAACTATACTTATAGCGATTTTCGCTATAAAAACCATGACTTCAAAATATTAACTTTTGAATTACTTTTGAAAACTCACTAATGAATGCTTACTAATTTTCTAAAACATAAAAGAAATGATAATTATAAAACTAAAACAAAGTTTAAAACCTAATGATTTTAGATTTCAAAAACATAACATGTTTTCGACTAAGGATTTCCTGTCATAAACCATAAAAAGGTTCTAACTTTCTAAGCATATAACACAACATGATGTTCTTAATATTCACGACCAAATCAAATCCATATGTATAACCAAATTATAACCATAAATGAGCCAACAATCTAAGCACACAAAAATAAAACAACATAGCAAGTAAAATATTTTAAAGTTCTACACTTTAAATTTTAAGATACGAGTTTTACTCACCTTAACTGTAACACCCCGTATTTTTAAAGAACATTATAATGATAAACTAAAGAATACCTAATTAGGTATTGTGAATTAAGGGAAATGGACTGTACCATTTCGCTCGTCTCAAAATTCTTCTTAAAATAAACTCCAAGTTTGCGTAAAACGAATATCGTATGAAGAAGATATTAAGGTTTGAAGTTTGTATACGTATAAGAGAAATATATATATACAAAACCATTCCAGAATATTCAAAATAAATCAACAATCGGAAGGCGGGAAGACGTGGGAATTCGACCCATTGGGGGTTGACCCATACAAGGGGATGTCGACCCTAGGGTTGACCCCGGGGTCGACCCCACCCAGATCTGGGGCAGATCCATTCTCTGAACCAGGACTTGTTTCTTGACCAGATTCGCTGACGGTTGGAAATAAAAAGGACCTCATTTCTATTGTTATATTCATCAAAAACAATGGAGACAACGAGACATTGTCGCAACTCAGATAGAATTAGCCTAATCTTCTGAAATAACGACTTATACGTATACAAGAATCTCTGCTACAACATCAACACTCTTTTCTCAGTTCTTTAGATCCAATCCCTGTGAGTTTATATTGCTTTAGATATAAACATTTAATAAGTAATTTGGACATGTTTATAAGTTTGGATCTAAACCTATGCCTGTTGGTAACCTGAATCATAACTATAAAGATTTGTCGTTACTTGTACACTTGACCTAATGTTCAGTTCTCGTATGCCTATTCCTGATATTCCTATTTTGTTGTTATGCCCATTTCTATCATCATATGCCTGTTCTGTTGTTATACCCATTTCTGTCATCATATGCCTATTCTGTTATTATGCCCACTTCTGTTACCATATGCCTATTCCGTTATTACGCCCATTTCTCTTCTCTCCCTCCTTCCCTTTTTATTTTTATAGCCAGTCTACCTTCGAGCCTAGGTCTATTGTTGAAACATGCGAACGAGCAAAATTGGGAATGGTTGGGAATGATAAATTGGGGTATAACTTGTATTGCAAAACATGACTAGGATTTAGGGGCATAACCTATACCGTGATCTAAGACTTTAATTTGAGGCGTATCTTACATGATGATTTATGACTTGAGGTTTGGGGCATGAAAAACCTATGATGAATATGAATAATTGTTTAAAGAATGAATAGGCCAAAATTTACAGTAAATAGAAACTGTATCTGCACTTAGACACGAGGTTAGATTACACTTATCGTAGAATTCTACCCGGAACAGCCTGGCAAATTCGGCATACACAAGTGGATAATTTAATGTGGGGGGTCTAATGCGTAAATGTACACGTAACGATGCTAAGAGAATAAGGTTAAGTCCGACTTGTGGTAGAAGTCTGGCCGGAACCGCCCGACATATCCAGCACCCACAAGTGGTTGACTTAATGTGAGAGGTTTGGTGCCTTAACATACATGAACGGGAAATGATGAACCTTTTAACCTGTAATACTTAACCTGTTTAAATATGTGGGGATTATATGAACCCGTCAAATTGAGTAAGGTTTAAGTAAGTTAGTTTGAATCGATCGGGGGTTAAGTAAATCTGTTAAATCTGTGGGGGTTATACAAACCCGACAAAATTTACCTGTTTATATGTTGGGGTTATACGGGCTTGTAAATATGTTAGGCATAACCTGTCAAAATCCTAGTAGTGGGGATGCAAGTCTAGGGGGTGGCTTGTATCAATAATTGTGTGGGACCAGTATTAGTCAGTAACCCATACTGGTATCCAAAGCAGGACCCTGAACTAGGTAGCGGTTAGGGCACGCTTACTAAGATGATTATAAAAGGTTCATATGGGTGGAGGTGTCTGATGGAACGTTCTGACGGATCTATGTGTGTGCATGGATCCGATTGCCTGGGAAAATAAGACGAAATAACACCAGTACACATGGCTGTGCCTATCGGAAAAAGGGGTGCCACTTTAGGAAGTGATACATCCTACTGTGGGGCCAACACAGGGTATCTACGGGATAGGGAGCCGATCGATTGTGGTAATAAATAGGGTACATCTAGTCCTGCCTGTTTAGGAGCCCATTATTATCATTTGGGGTAACACCCGTTATTTCTATAGGACTGCCTGTTATTATCATTGGAGGATAAACCCATCACTAGAACTATATCTAAGTCTACCATCTGTTTCTATTGGGATCATTCTGTTTCTGTTATACTAGTATTGGTGTAGAGAAAAGTATTTGAGAAGCGTAATCTATTCTGTTTTGTTTATTCTGCATATCCTGCTCAGTCTGTTATACATGTCTTATAATACTGTTATCTATCTCTCATCCAGTTCATATGTCTGTCATGATGCTTTTACTTATTTATATGCTAAAAGTAACTGGACTCCCTGGACTTTATGTTTGACCCTTTTGTTTCCTTTTATCTCTCTTCCACCCCCTCCCTCCTAAGGTTCTCAGTGTGGGAATACTCAAGATTGATTAGGATTCTCTCTTCTGTTTCCGCTTGGAGCTACTTAGATGTATGGCTTTGATTACCTATCTATCTTGCTATGGCTATTTCTGGGGACTATGATTTTGTATTACTATACTATGATGATTTTAGTACAAGGCAGATATTTTAATTTGATGTAATGGATTTTTCAGTATTTCGGGCTTATGTTGTAACTGAATTTCGAATAAAGATGTTTTCTATTTGAGAAATTAAAGTTTTAAATTCCGCTGTTATTTTATATCTTTCTTGTAATGTTTCTGTTAGACAAAAAATGGTCCTAACACCCAAATTATCGTATTTAGAGCATAGGATATGATGAAATAAATGAAAAATATGAGAAAAAGCAGGACAACAAGATTTTTATAGTGGTTCGGTGTTAATGAGCCTACGTCCACTTCATATTTTCTCATTTCATTCACAGATTACAATTACAATAAAGATTGTTTCTCCGTCATTCGAATTCAATGAATAATTCTCTCTGAATTCATTGATTTTATTGAGGAAGATGGTGGTTATTCATGGGGAAGTGTCAGCCATGGCAGCCATGGATGTTGAGATGCCAAAAGTCCCCCAAAAATGCCCTTTGGAGGTGTATTTATAGCTGTAGGGAAGCCCATATGGTGATTAGGTCGTGGTAGGACACATGGCACCTAATCCAGGAAAGTAGGAGCGATCATAACCTTGAGAATAGGTCAAAATCTACACATGTAGTAGCGGGTCCTGGTCAAGGTTCGCGATCACGGTTCGTGATCCGGGGTGGTGAGCTGGTGATGGTCAGGTCGGGTCATGGTCACGATTCGACCATAGGGGGTGGTCATGATCCGACTCCAGGGGGTGGTTACGATCCGACCCCAAGGGGTGGTCACGATCCGACCCAGGGGGTGGTCACGATCCGACTCCACGGGGTGGTAACGATCCGACTCCAGGGGGTGGTCACGATCTGATCTTCAAAAAAGCCAAAATGCTGGTTTTTTCCATATTTCTATATGCGTTCACGGAAACGGACGTAACTTTCTAACTGTAAGGCCGATTAGACCAAGCGAAAGCTCTACTTGAAGCTAATTCAGAAGGCTACAAGTATTTTATGTTTTTAGATCCAAATGAGGTTGTTTGATAGGGGTATTGGTCTAGTTTATACAAATGTTGTGATTTTGACCAAACTGCCCTGTGTCTTCTGACGTTGCTTCCAATGCCGGAGAGTGATGTTATCCAGAGATTCCATATGTGACAGCATTTGCCAAAAAGTGTGTTAACATGATCTTTGCTTTGGGTAGCCTGGTCACAAAGAAGGCTAATAGTTTCTGTTCCTGTTTACCTATAACGCTTCACGGAACTTAGTGCGTTCTGATAAAGAGCGACATTAACAGACGCGGGTTGTCACATTAACCATATCCAAATCAATTCTAACTTCACCATGACTTGAACAATACTAGTATATGTAATACCTCAAGAAATTATGGAATTTGTAGGCTTCATGGTCAAATGGCTTGGCCTAAGTGATGTGATGAGAATTTAAGGGCTAGAAATATCAACAAAACCTGAAAATTAGTCTTTTTCAAACTAATATTCAGGTATGAAAACAAATGAATTTCGAAAAGTAGTCAAAAGAAAAGTTCTTACATTTTCTTTCCTCTACTATTTAAGGAAAAGAAAATATAAATTTTGGATAGTTTTGAATGAGTTATCGCTAAAATAGTAAGGGTCTTTTTCGGGCCATCAAAACTGGACCAGAAAATGAACCCGAAAAAATTGTACTTTTGAAGTAGTAAAACTCAAAACCAGAAAAAATGATAAAATGGAAAATTTTAGCTAACTCAAAGTTCTTGAGTTTAAGAAAAGAAAATCTTAATTTAAAATATTTAACATAGAGCTACGGCCATATGAAGAAGAGGTAGTATAAACCGGAAATAAAAGAACAAGTTTTAGAGATTTGGAAATGTAAGAAATCAAATAAATTTGAGTTTTAAAACCATGAAAATTAAATTTGAAACTAAGAAGCCACTTAAACTTTATAAAATGCTTGAAGGAAGAAAAAGAAAGTTTTTAAAATGAGAAAATAAGAAAAGAAAATAGGAAAAGAAAGAAGAAATCACTTTTATATTTAATAAATTTGCCAAATTACCAAACTAACCTTTATCCTTTGCCCTCCTTATCGTCAAATAACATTATCTCCTTCCTCACAGACTACTTTCCACCTAAGTCCTTCCAACAACGTCATCACACAAAAGTACTTATGTGCCTTCTTTTCCTTAATTTAAGTGTACTTTATGTACTTTTCTTTTCTTTTTTAATCTTACTTAACATCACATCTAACTTTATTAACTTAATTAATAACTTATTTAACAGTAATATAAGCTCGCTTATTAATATATTTATTTCTTACATTTATTTAATGTAACAATATAGAATTTCACATCCAATTTAAAATTTATTTTTAATATAACTTTATAAGAAAATAAGATAGAAGTTATAAATTCAATTTTTAAAACCCTACATAGCCCTTAAAAAGTGAAATTTTGCTACCAACCTTAGAATTCAACAAGAATTTTTTTATTAGATTCAGAATAAAAAATGATGGCTAGATTTCAAATTTCGTGCCAAATGAAATTAGTGCGTGGTCATGCGCGATAAAACCATTTGATGTGATACTAACGATCAGTTTACAAAGAAACGTTGTTGAGATGAACTCGGAATTCAACGAAACTATTTTTATGGAACCTATAGCATCGAATAATGGAAGAATTTTAAGTTTCATAATTTTTGGAGTTAGGATGTGGGAGTGCAAGAAGAAAACGTACGCTGAAATCCCATTTTTAAAACAAGCTAAAACTCGATCGAAAAATAAAACGGAAGGTCAAATGAATTCGAAATTCAATGAAACATGATTCGTTGGCTTCGGAATTACATTTATTGTCGTAATCCAAAATTTCGTAGCAAACTGAATTAATGTGTGATCGTGCGATCAAAAGAGGTGAAGGCTAACTCGTACACATTTATAAACTGATCTTATCGAACTTAAGACAACGGTATCGCGCCACCTCAGCAATCCACATGAGGGGTGGTTATTATGCAAAAAAAACTCCCTATTTTCTTTTTCTCCTTCCTCCTTCTCTCCTTCTCTCCATCTCCTTTCTTCCTCCTTTCTCTTCCTCCTTCATAATTAATGGCCTCCTCCTCCTCCCTGAGAACTACGCCACCGCTTCCCCTCCTCATCCTACACCGACCAAATCCTCCCCATCCTCCTCCTCCGTCGTCCCGTTGGCCCCTCCTCCTCCACAAACCCCAAGAATTTGCATTTTACCCCTTCTAACCCATAAACCCACCTCTTACCTCCTCCTTCAGGCCCCACATGGCCACGACACCACCCTAGACCGCCGCCAAGTCACCCCTCTCCATTGTACCGCACCGGACAACGAGCCTCGTGGTCCCCACGAGCCTCCAAACCCCAAAAACTGTAATTTTCTACCCTAGGACTCGAGTGTGAGTGTGCATGAGTGTGTGTGAGAATTTTGGGGTTGATTTGATAAGGAAATGCGATATTTTTAACTCATGACAAGAGCATGGAATGCCTACAATGAAGTTTCATGATGTTAGGATTATTGGGTGAGAATTTATTGCTTATTTATATAGTTTGTATAGTCAAATCATAGATATGTTGCTGAATTGCTTGGTTAGCGTAAATATGCGAATTTGTAAAATTCATACCTTTTTCGTTCGAGATTGGAATTCAACCATTCAAGATACTTGGAACCGTATCGACGAGAGCTTCGCAATGAAATTGATTTGGAATGATTTGGTGCTCGTCCAAATTTTTGGCGGAAGAAAACGTCTGATTTGATCGACCATTTGCCGTTATTTAGCGAAAACGGCCAATGTGAGAGCTTCTCACTCAAACTGATTCTTTTATAGTTATTATAATCATAATTGAATATTATATATATATTAATTGCATATACTGATTTTTATCTGATTTATTATCATGAATTTGTTATACGGTATATGGTAGCTCACATCACAAATTGTTTGAAAACATTATGGATGAATGGATGCTTGATTGTATTATGATTTGTATGCAATGTTGAGTTAACTAAAATGTTTAAATGATGTTAAAATATTTGTGGTAGTTGAAATTGGATTGAATATCCATTAATAGTTCAAACGATGAATTTATCATTGCTTGTTTAAGTAAAATTGGTTTGATTGAAAAATAATTTGAATTGTACTAGTATGATTATTTTCATGAACTAATAGTTGATTTAAATTAATTGGTTGCTGGTTGAAAACCGCACATAGGTCTCGGGATGATATTTGACTTCCACATCTCCCTTGTATGTTGATCAGTTGATTGACAGATTGAAATAAGCGTCAATTATTTAATTAAAGCTTATATGAAAATAGGTGCACACTGGTTGTTATTTGGATGTTTGATAGTTGTTTACAACTACTGTTGGATGTACGAAATTCATGCTAGTGATATTATATGATGTTTGATTGAATTTCATTCCAATCCAGAATAAATAATAAATATTTTAATAAATGTAATATTATGTGAGAAATCGAAGTTTGATTTCGATGTCCTATATGCGATGGACGCGTAGATAAGATTACGAAGATAAACGATTGAAACGAGTTTTCAAAGATGAATATATACATTTTAAATAATTTATATATTATTTTGAGAAGCGATTTGAGTTAATTTAAATTTATAAATCGAATTCGGTTTTGAATAAGAAGTGTCGCACAATGACAGTTCACGATGTTGAACCCAAAACTTCGAATAGACATAATGGGAGATCCGACCGTCGGATTCTTATGAAACCAAAAACATTGGGTTCATATCAAAAAGATATTTCAAAACAATATAATAAATTTAAATTCTAATGGTTGGATTTCTAAATATGCCAAAATCAGTTTTGGAAAGGTCGCTATGGGTACAGTTCGCAAGTCGATACTGGAAACCGACTGTATGGGCCTTAATAAAATTATTAAAAATATGAATAAATTACGATAAATCATAACAAATGATTTGTAAAAGTTTGTATTAAATATCACAAGGTTTGAAAGATAAATGTTATTTTTATCAGAAAGTGTTGTTTTATAACTTGAAGGAAAATCCAATGTTTTAATATAACGAAATGGATTTAAAAAGGGGTTTTGATATAAATCGAGTTTTCCAACATATATATATATATATGTATGTATGTATGTATGTATATATTGGAAAGGATTAGAATGAAAATAATATTTGGATATTTCAATACTGGATTCCGTGATCACATGGATACTGTAACCCTCCGAAATTTTAACGACGCTAAAGAGGGAAAATTTAATAATAATTAATTTAATATTCAGAATTAAGGGAAACAGACTTTGCCATTGTGTCTGTCTCAAAATTTTGGTCAAGTTTAGTTTGCATAAAACGAACATCGTATGAAGAAGTTATGAAGGTTTGAAGTTTGTATACGCGCAAGATAATAATATATATATATATAGGGCCCAAGAACTCAAAATTTCGGTTTGAAATTTGAAATCACAGAAATTGGGGGAAGCCGAAAAAATCCCACCTAGGGGATTTGACCCCGTAGGAGGGGTGTCGACCCCGGGGTCGAACCCTCAAGGGGGGTCGACCCCCAGGGCTGAGGTGGCAGGTCGAATTTTGGAGGCTGGCAGCTAGATATAGAGGTCGATTTCTCTTGTTTTCTTCATTGAAAATAAATGGAGGCCAAACGCTGCCGGTACTGTAACGACCCGGATTTTTCTTTCGATTTATATTTAATATGGATTTAAATATTTAATTGATAATATAAATGAATTTTATATTGAGATATCGATTTAATAATCGATATACGATTTATTTCGAATAATTATCGTAAATACAAAAATCGTAAACAATTCAGTTCAAAATTTATAACTAAGTCAGAATGATTCAAATGATTTAGAGAAATAATATTTGAATATAAACGATAATAGTAAATAATTTATTATCAGAGAATTAACGGTTTTCGAATTTAAATTATATTATATTAGTTTAATATGGTATATATGTTGAAATTAAATTTTAGAATATTACTGTTGAGTTCAGAATAGGGTTATTACATTGAAATGTCGGTCGGTACGCTAGAATAGCGATTCGTGATATAAATTAATGGACCCCGAGATATTTGATTGTTGATAGGTTCAAAATCAAATCGATATCTATTTAAAAAGAATAAAAATAATCTCTTTATATCAAATCGAATTTAATCGAAATCAAATCATAATCAATTTAAAAAGAAACAAAATCTCTTTAACTCAAATCACATTAAATTCAATGTACCATTGCACAGGCTTCATTTCCTTAACCAGGAAGTATCTCCTTCTATAAAGTCGCGACTACCCTCCCCCTTTATATCCTTAGGAAATCAAACAGAAGCCTCATAACAAAAACAAAAAAATCGAAATCAATTTTTGAATTCTAAGGAGGCAAGAGTGCGCTCGATTCAAGTTCCGGGAGGTTCTCGACTTCGGGTTATAAAGTATATAGGCGTTGTTTAGGAACTAAGGAGGGGCATGAGGTGTTTGAAGGAGCGACGTTCAACCCCGATCGATTTTAGGGCAGAGGAGCTATCGGTCATCCTAATTTAAGGCACAAAGTCGAAACTTCTTGGCGATCAATCCTATTTTTTTCCTAGTGTCAGGGAGTGTCGATAAGAGGGTAGAGCGAACACTGTTTGCTATCAGGATGTATCGGAAGCGTTGGGGTTCGAACAGAAAGAAAGGGTCGAAGGAATTAAGGGTGGATGAAGTTGAATTGGAAAAGTGCGTTGTGGTTGAACTGGTGAAGAACGGAGTTGTATTGGGAAGGACTGGAGGGTATTATGGTCTCAAAAAGAGGGACTGCGAAAATCTTTGAAGTAAGGAAGATGAAATCGTTTGGATGGACTGAGAATGGTGATGCCGGGTATAGTAATGTGGAACCTGGAAGTTGTCTAAGTGGAATGAGGATCAGCAAGAAATGGGGTTTTGGGGGTTGTCCATTTAGATTGGAAATAAGAAGGTAAAGCTGGAATTTGGCCGAAAGAGGATTGTTAGCAGTAATGAAAGAAGATAATGTAATGCTGATAAAGGTAAAGATAAACTATTTATTTATTCTTAATTTAAGTGTTAATTACATTTTATTTCAAATGGAAAACTTTGGAAATAAATTTATAAGTTAAAAGAGATGATAACACTATGAATTTATTCCAAGATAAATTATTAATTTAAGCATTTTTTTGTGTTAAATAATTTAATGAATGGAAATTAATGTATATAATTGATAATTTATATAATCATTTTATATAAAGGAAATTAGTGTATACAACCGGGAAATGACAAATATTGGGTACGCAGCATGGCTATGTGGGTCACTCCCATTAGGGTGTACGATCACCTATCTATAGATTCATTTAATTCCTTATTCTATTCGATGCTGTCCCATTCGGGAAACGGTTGCTGATCCCAACCGTTGGTGATATACATTCGATACACTCAAGCGAAGTGAGTGGTCGGTCATGTGTGGGCTAGGTTGCAAGATGTTCTTGTTGAACCCAGTGTATTCCTCCCTAGAGATACACAATCGAAAGGTGGTTCCATACCTTGTCATGTTGGAATTCCAATCTCCAATAAGCGCCATGCGGTTTTTTATTTTAAATTATATATGGAGCGTGAGATGCAAATGTTCCACTAGATTCTATTTATTTGATTTATACATTATTATAATATCACTGGATTTGATATCAAAAATATTTTGGGTTATCGTAAGATAAAAACCATCCGTGTTTATGTGTGGATCGGTCTTACGATTATCACTTCTTTCGAAAGGATTTTGAAAGTTAAACAAATGGTTGGAGTTTACTCACACCAGTCCCATGACTGACCCAGAGTTTATTTTATTTGTTTTCCCTAAACTCTTGGGTGCCCAAATTTGTACAGGCAGTCAAGTAGTTGGGATTTTTCAGATTCACTTGGAAGGGCTAGAAGCAGGAGGCCTCACCATTTAGCTATAGAGTATCATATTTCCATTGTGTATTGTGTTGTATCTGGAAACAGGTATTTATAACTGTTCCAGGAATAACTGTTGTGCTCTGATGATGGTATGTATATAAAGTTATTGAATTGTATTTCAAAAAGTTATGTTATTTAATATATTTTTTATTCGTTCTGTTGTGAGTTTGTGATCTTCATTTTCTTCTATTCTAATATTTCTTTCTTTATATTTCTCATCCTCTAACTTCTTTCTAATAATGATTCGTATTTCTGTGCAATTTGGGTTGGACGTGTGGTATTATTAGTCAACTCAGATAGTACGATTGCGGGTCGTTACAGTTGGTATCAGAGCTTAGGTTGAGCGAATACCTAGGCTTGTGTGGCTTGTGCTCATTAGAGATAAGGTCAGTAGTACCCTAGAATGAGTTGAGTGTATATATATACGAGAGAGCGTATTTGTTAATTGATATGAAAGTTGTTTTATATTGTGTTGGTTAGTCTGTTGAGTGGCTTATGAATTCTGATCGAATAGTGGGACGCCACAAAGTAATAGGAATTTCTAAACACTTGAACAGAGAAATTCAACATAATAATGTTTTAAAGTGGGTAAATGAAATAATTTTACCCAAAATTCTATTTTGATGTATAAAGAATAATTTTCTGAAATTATTGTAATACATGGATATGTTGGTTGTTATTATAATCAGATGGGATTATAAAAATTGGAATGGTTATATATATAACCAAATAGAATATGTATATGAATTAATATACAAATGAGATGAATTAAAAATTGGATTTAGAATTTGAATTAGAATTAAGATTTTTAAATCTTGGGTGTTTTGAAAATATTTTCTGAAGTATAATAGAATAATATAGCTTTGTTTTAAAAGGATTTTTAATGGGTTTTGAAATTGTTTAAGCACTGAACTCACTTCAGTAGCTGGGAAATAATTCTGATGATTACAGCATCATTGGTGTTCATTTTCGATTTTCTAAGTGATGAATTGCCACCTTAGAAAAAAAATTGGTGGAAATTTGTTTAAAAGAAAACGGGTTGGTTTGAAAATTCAAATGTTTTTGAATTTAAAATGGAAATAAATATATGTATATATATTTATATGGTTTCAGAAGGATTTGAAATAAAAACCCAGGAATTTGAATTTTGAAATTTAAATTTAACTTAAGCAAGTTAAAAAGATCGAAGTGAATAAATTGACTAGAAGCAATTTGAATAAATCATTGGAATACAGATTGGATGTAAATGTATTGATTGTAGATCATTCGAATTAAATAAACGAAAACCAAAAGTTTTGGTGGAATTAAATTTGTTGAAATTTGTAAAGTTCGGTTTCAACATAAGTAAATGAGTTTTGAGAAGTAAATGGGTTTGAAGCACTTTTCTACCTTAGTAATTTCGGGGACGAAATTCTTTTAAGAGGGGAAGAATGTAACGACCCGGATTTTTCTATCGATTTATATTTAATATGGTTTTAAATATTGAATTGATAATATAACTGAATTTTATATTGAGCTATCGATTTAATAATCGATATACGATTTATTTCGAATAAATATCGTAAATAAGAAAATCTAAAATAATTCTATTCGAAATTTATAACTAAATCAGAATGATTCAAATGATTTAGGGAAATAATATTTGAATATAAACGATAATAATAAATAATTTATTATCAGAGAATTAACGGTTTTCGAATTTAAATTATATTATATTAATTTAATATGGTATATATGTTGAAATTAAATTTCAGAATATTACTGTTGAGTTCAGAATAGGGTTATTACATTGAAATGTCGGTCGATACGTTAGAATAGCGGTTCATGATTTAAATTAATGGACCCCAAGATATTTGATTGTAGATAGGTTCAAAATCAAATCGATATATATCTAAAAAGAATAAAAATAATCTCTTTATATCAAATCGAATTTAATCGAAATCAAATCATAATCAATTTAAAAAGAAACAAAATCTCTTTAACTCAAATCACATTAAATTCAATGTACCATTGCGTAGGCTTCATTTCTTTAACCAGGAAGTATCTCCTTCTATAAATTCACGACTACCGTCCCCCTTTATATCCTTTGGAAATCAAATAGAAGCCCAGAAAAATCGAAATCAATTTTCGAATTCTAAGGAGGCGAGAGTGCGCTCGATTCAAGTTCTGGGAAGGTCTCGACTTCGGGTTATAAAGTATTTAGGCATTGTTTAGGAACTAAGGAGGGGCACGAGGTGTTTGAAGGAGCGACGTTCAACTCCGATCGATTTTAGGGAAGAGGAGCTATCGGTCATCACAATTTAGGGCACAAAGTCGAAACTTCTTGGCGATCGATCCTTTTTTCCCCTAGTGTTAGGGAGTGTCGATAAAGGGGTAGAGCAAACACTGTTTGCTGTCAGGATGTATCGGAAGCGTTGGGGTTCGAACAGAAAGAAAGGGTCAAAGGAATTGAGGGTGGATGAAGTTGAATTGGAAAAGTGCGTTGTAGTTGAACTGGTGAAGAACGGAGTTGTATTGGGAAGGACTGGAGGGTACTGTGGTCTCAAAAAGAGGGACTGCGAAAATCTTTGAAGTAAGGAAGATGAAATCGTTTGGATGGACTGAGAACGGTGATGTCGGGTACAATAATGTGGAACCTGGAAGTTGTCTGAGTGGAATGAGGATCAGCAAGAAATGGGGTTTTGGGGGTTGTCCATTAGGATTGGAAATAAGAAGGTAAAGCCGGAATTTGGCCGAAAGAGGATTGTTAGTAGTAATGAAAGAAGATAAAGTAATGCTGATAAAGTTAAAGATAAACTATTTATTTAATCTTAATTTAAGTGTTAATTACATTTTATTTCAAATAGAGAACTTCGGAAATAAATTTATAAGTTAAAAGAGATGATCACACTATGAATTTATTCCAAGATAAATTATTAATTTAAGCATTTTTTTATTTGTGTTAAATAATTTAATGCATGGAAATTAGTGTATATAATTGATAATTTATATAATCATTTTATATAAAGGAAATTAGCTAGTAAAGAAATAAATAAGTAGACTTATCATTTAAGTAAAATTAAGATTTAATTTGGAATTTAGTTTACACATGAGTAATTAATTTAATTTAAATTAGTCTACTTAAATAACTAAAATATATTTATATTGTTTACATTGGAAACAGAGGTATGAAGAATTCGTGAAATCTATATGATAGGCTTAAATGGGGCACTCAGCAAATTGAAACCACGGTGAGTAAATCTCACTCACCTATTTATTTAGAATTATTTTTATTCATTAAAAATAATTGTTTGTTGCTTGTTTGAATGCTTTCTAGTTGATTTAAATACGTTAGTTATTTAGGGTTGACTATTATATATATATATATAGCAAATTGAAACCACGGTGAGTAAATCTCACTCACCTCTTTATTTAGAATTATTTTTATTCATTAAAAATAATTGTTTGTTGCTTGTTTGAATGCTTTCTGGTTGATTTAAATATGTTAGTTATTTAGGGTTGACTATTATATATATATATATATATTGGGTTGATGATTGGATTGTTCTCGCAGTCTCATTAGCGGGTGCCCGCGGTACTATTAGCGGATGATTTCATTAAGCGCTCCACAAATATATATTAGTGGATGACCTTCATACCATGATATCCTGCCTCGAAGCAGGATGGGTATTACTATGTTGATTAACGTCTGTGGATACAGGAAAAACAGGTTGGAGGGATCCAACTGGATTCCTCAAAAATATATTATCTATTTGTTTATTTGTTTGCATATATACTGTCATATATGATGTGTTAGAAAACCTGAAATAAATAATTGGTTGTTTGGTGTTTAAATATCACTGGGCCTAAGTATTTATTTATAAAAATATCATGGAAAGTTATTTGAGATTTAAAAGAGAAATTCTATTTTTCTAATATAGAATAGGAATTTTTAAGTAGATTTGAAATATTAACTTTTTTTAAAGAATAAAAACAAGTAGTTCGTTTATAAACGAAGTTTATAAATAAAGTGAAATGAATTATCATTGGATAATTCAAAAAATAGAAATATAAGTGTGGCTTTGGGAAGGGATATATATTTTTCCAAAGAAGAAATATTTTATTTGAAAGCGAGACTTGTTTAAAAATGGGGTTTGTAAATAGAAAGTGGGAAAATTATCATTTGGATAATTTGAATATTTAAATTCAAATGTGAATTTAAAAATAAAAATAGGGAAAATTGTTTAAAGAAATAAACGATGGAATTTATTCTGATGTCAGAATAGAAATTGAACTAAAATAAATCCGTAAGGATTTATGATTTTGAATTCGATTAATTCGAATTTATTTAAATAGAAGTTAAA
The DNA here is from genome assembly GCA_030737875.1 of Allium sativum. NCBI lineage: Eukaryota > Viridiplantae > Streptophyta > Magnoliopsida > Asparagales > Amaryllidaceae > Allium > Allium sativum. Next base: position 268,992,259 of record CM060912.1, on the reverse strand, counting down.
TTGAATATAGAAAAATTTAAAGGAAATTTCAAATATAGAATTTGAACATAGAAATTTAAATTGAATTTAAATAAAAGAAAATTCAAATAGAATTTGAATAAGAGAATTGAAATCGAATTTGAACAATAAAAATTCAAATAGAATTTGAATAAGAAAATTCAAATAGAATTTGAATAAGAGAATTGAAATAGAATTTGAATATAGAATTCAAATAGAAGTGAAATTGAATTTGAATATAGAATTTCAAATAGAAGTTAAATAGATCGAAAATATTATGTTGAATTGGAAAAAATGATTTGATATATAAAAAATATATCAGAATGGAGTTGTATTTATTATAAACGAAGTTTAAACGTTTTTTATATATATATAATTAAAACGAGCTTGTCGCAGCGCGGCAGTTTATAAATTGGCGATGCGAACTTCAATTGAGTATATAGAACTCAAACTAAGTCGAAATTCTTTGAAACAAGAACCGTCAGGACCGATTTGATAATAGTTTTCTAATGGAGGAGAAAAATCTGGATTTCGTCGAATAGATTTTGAGTTATGTCAAAATCAAATTTTCAGAAAAACAGCCCCAAAACCACTATAAAACCATAATGGTTTATTTACATAAATAAAAGGATTTTAAGTTAATAAAAAATCCGAATTTGCATTGGAAAAATCCAGACTTGAGTTATAAATATATTTGAACTCAAGTGGAGTAATGAATTGATTTTTGAAACAAAACAAATCAGATTTTTAACAATCGAATAAAATTAACTAATTTGAACAATAATTAGTTAATGAAAATTTTGAATCGAAATTGAACTTTGAAAGGTAAATGAGTTGTGTATATATGTATTTGAAATCGAATATAGTTAGAAGTGAAATTTGACGTGATTATAAGCGAAATAAAATATATTTGAACATGATATGTTCAAACTAAAGAGAGTTGGCAAAAGAGCTAATTAAAAGAATAAATTAGCGACTTGGGTTAGAAATGACTGGATTTAGTTTGGATAAATTGGAAACAGTGAACACGTGTTAGACAGACATGGAATGAAGTATATGAAGTATATGAAGATTTTAATTTATATGCCCGACTTAAAGGTACATGTTTAAATTCCATATGAGGTTTTATGGCCCGTATCGGCAAGCCACTTGGTTTTTTTCTTTTTCTTTTTGATTGGAGAGGCCTGTGTGGCGGTTTGGGGATTTTCCCGATGCTCCCGGTACAAAGGAGGTTATGGCGAATTTTTCTGGAAATTTAAGGAGTTAGAATATTTTTAAGAAATTTTGATAGTTAGAAATCAATGTATTGATATATATAGAATTCGATAAGGAAATGAATTTAAAATAGAATATTATAAACAAAAAGGAAATTGATAATCTGGTAATAGAACGAGAAACATATATACGTTTAAAAAGGAATAATTGGTTTGTATGTTGTTGATTTTTCAGGAATAATGGTTTTGTCTGTTTTGAAGTTAAAGATGTTTTCAGTCAAGGTCTATGAGGTAATTTTACCCCAACTCGATTGTTTTCATTATTAATTGATAACTAGCAAGATTCAATCTCGATAATCAATATTTGAATAAGATTTAGTTGAATACAGTATTTCGGGTTGTAACGATGTTTTACACCACATTCGTTTTACCCAAATAAGTGGAATTTTGGAAATATAACAATAAATATTTCCTTAAAATATAAATGAATAGTCGGGAAAGAAATAAGTAATTAGAATTTTCTCCAATTATAAATAGAAAATATTTTCTAAGTGTAGAAAATAAAAGAAGGCGAGATATGAAAATGTTTTCCAAATGGGTAGGAGGCCAAGATGATAACTGGAAATATTTAGTTAATGAATATCGATAATGGAAGTGGAGAAGTGTTTTAATTAATGAAATATAAATTAAAAGGCCCAGTGATTGTTTGATGCTATGAATGTATGTTTATTTTTTATTTTTTATTTTCTTCGATAGTTAAATAACCGACTATCGAAGTGCTTGCAAATATTGTTGTCAATATGGAGAGACCGGTTGGATCATTATCCGGAACCACTTCGTATTAGCAGTAGCATTGCGAATCAGATTATATGAAGATAATCGAAGACGGAGTAAAGTGCAAGGACTTTTTCTATTAATAGAAATTGTGCCTTCTGTTTCGTTCAGTCCTAGAACGATTGTATATGGATGAATGTCTGACAAAGTATTTCCAATGATCGAATATGTTGATCTGTACAAATATATATGGTGGCAACGGATTTATTCCCTTAGCATAATATCCAGAATATTTGTGCAAATCAATTAGTGATTAACGGATCTGACAATTTGGCTATCAATGAATGGAAAGTAATCGTAGCCTCAGGCCTCAACAACCGGGAAATGACAAAAATCGGGCAGGCAGCATGGCTATGTGGGTCGCTCCCATTAGGGTGTACAATCACCTATCTAGAGATTCATTTAATTCCTTATTTTATTCGATGATGTCCCATTTGGGAAATGGTTGCTGATCCCAACCGTTGGTGATATACATTCGATACACTCAAGCGAAATGAGTGGTCGGTCATGTGTGGCCCGGGTTGCAAGATGTTCTTGTTGAGCCCAGTGTATTCCTCTCTAGAGATACACTATCAGAAGGTGGTTCCATACCGTGTCATGTTGGAATTCCAATCTCCAATAAGCGCCATGCGGTTTTTGATTTTATATTATATATGGAGCGTGAGATGCAAGCGTTCCACTAGATTCTATTTATTTGATTTAGACATTATTATAATATCTTTGGATTTGATATAAAAAAAAATTTGGGTTATCGTAAGGTAAAACCCATCCGTGTTTATGTGTGGATCGGTCTTACGATTATCACTTCTTTCGAAAGGATTTTGAAAGTTAAACAAATGGTTGGAGTTACTCACACCAGTCCCATGACTGACCCAGAGTTTATTTTGTTTATTTTCCCTAAACTCTTGGGTGCCCACACAGGCAGTCAAGTAGTCGGGATTTTTCATATTTACTTGGAAAGGCTGGAAGCAGTAGGCCTCACCAGTTAGCTATAGACTATCATATTTCCGTTGTATATTGTGTTATATCTAGAAACAGGTATTTATAACTGCTCCAGGAATAACTGTTGTGCTCTGATGATGGTATGTATATAATGTTATTGATTTGTATTTCAAAAAGTTATGTTATTTAATATATTTTTTATTTGTTCCGCTGTGAGTTTGTGATCTTCGTTTTCTTCTATTCTAATATTTCTTTCTTTATATTTCTTATCCTCTAACTTCTTTCTAATAATGATTCGTATTTCTGTGAAATTTGGGTTGGACGTGTGGTATTATTAGTCAACTCAGATAGCACGGATTTGCGGGTCATTCCAGATACCTAAACTGAACCAAATCATTTTCTTCTACAACTATCAATTAAAGCTAATCAGTTAGAGATTTGAGTATAGATCCAAGATCCAACGCTAACAATTTCTCTTCTATCTTTTAAAATCCAAACACTGTGAGTAAGTTACTTTTATATTTAAATGGTTAAAAGTAAACGTGATATGACTGTGATTTGGATCTGTTATAAATTGTGAATCTATGATATTCTTGGATCTTAAACTTTATTATGCTAGATCTACCTTTATAGACCTAATGCACTTGTGGTTTATTTATCATGTCACCTTTGTGGATCTTAACCCTTAACTATGCTTGTGGTTGATTTAGGTCTATCATTATTTGAAAATTAAAACCCTGTTTAGTTCTAATTCTCCATCTAGATCATTTTGTACCTATCATGTGAAAGTTAATTTAGATCTATCATTGCTTGGACATATGAATCCTTATTTAGAACCATTCATGACTATTAGGACATCCTTATTATGTTAGATCTGGTTTTATAATCAGTTGTTCACTAGATTTGTTTTTATGTCCACCTTATTATTATTCCAATTACATGTTTATGCCAGTATATATATATACCAGTTATGTTCGAATAATCACTGTTGTCATCTTTCCATCGCCTTTCCCTTTTATTGTTTATGGCTAGGCTACTTTCTATACTAGGCATGACGCCAAATATATGCGAACCCGTTAGTTAGGGAACGGGGGAAAATATTAGAATCATCATAACTTAAATAAAGAATATGAATTTGGACATAATATCCATTATGAATATAATTGGGTAAATGGGCATGAACACCTATAAAGACATAGGTATAATTAATTAGTTAATATTTAAAATGCCTAGGATTACAGTAATTAGAAACTATAACCGCACTTATGACATGAGGTTGGATTGCATTTGTGGTGGAAGTCTGCCCAAACCCGACCGCCATATCTAGCAACCGCAAATGTTGAATCTAATGTGAGGGGTCTAAGTGCACAAATACGAGATGGGCTAAGACACGAGAATAGGCCCAACTTGTGGAAGAAGTCTGCCCGGACCCGACCGACATATCCAGCATGCACAAGCTGTAAGCTAATGTGGGAGGTCTAGCCCATTATAAACCATAAATGGATATGGTAACGAATTGGAATACATAACCTAGTTGAATCCATAGTGATTGTGTGAACATGAATATGAATAGGGGTTAAGTAAACTTGGTTGAACAATGGAAGGGTTAAGTTAAGTATATCGGAGATGTGTGGGTAATATTTAATATAGGCCCACAAAACTTAACCAATTGGGGTAATGTATTAAAGACAATTATGGGTAAGCATAACCGGTAGAAAGATTGGGGTTATATAATTAAAGACACCTTTAGGGTAAATATAACCTGTGGAAAACCCAATGGGGGATACAAGACAAAGCGGAGAGCATGTATCATACTATGTGGGATCCGTTTCAGTCGTTAACCCTGAGTAGGCATGTAACACCTCGTAATTTTAAAATACGACATGAGGGATAATTAAAGAATGCTTAATTTTTACAAGAAGAATTAAGGAAAATGGGTTGCGCCACTGCATTCATCTCGGAATTCTGCTGGAATAGAGTTCGTGTTTGCGTAAATCGGGTATTATGTGAAGAAGTTATGAAGCTTAGAAGATTTCAGTTTAAAGCAGAATTTATTTAAATAATAATTAAAATCAAAAATGAATTTAAAAATAAAAATCAGCTGAATCTGGGTGAGCGGGAAATCTCCCACTCTAGGGTGTCGACACCCCTAGGGGAGTCGACTTAGGTGTCGACCCCCCTATAGGGGTGTCGACAGGGGTGTCGACCCCCATTTGCCCAATTCTGGTAGACGTGTTTTGGTGCTCTAGGGCTGATGTGTCCTTCTGGGATTGGCTGGATGATGTTTTTTTTCTGGTTTGGATGGTTCAGATGGATCCTAATCTAATCTAAGAGTCCTAATTCACCTAGAGCTTCTATAAAATACCCGTAAACCTAACTCTAATCTCATTGTTATTCATCCATGGCGCCTCCATGTTTCTTTAATGTAAATTAACCTAGCCTTTCTTCTCCACCAAAGAAAATCAGAATAGGAGTATTCAAATTGGGAGATAAGAATCAAATTCTAAAATAACAGTTTAGCTAATCAAATTAAGAATTCAGATCTATTCTCTCTTCTAAAGCCTGTCGTTGTGAGTCTATGTTACTTTCACATGTAAATTAATTAAAAGTGATTATGACAAGATTGTAAATTGGATTTTATGAATATGCCTGTAAGATGAATCATATCAAGTTTGTAAGTCCTTTATCTTTTAGATTCATACCCAAATTTTTGTTATCAAAGTTTGGGAAATTATTGAATAATATGTAATTGGGCATAAATTGATTTGTAATCATGTAACGACCTGCCATTTTTATTGTCTTGAATCGGTAATTAAACCGACTCGAAAGCTCAAAACGGCGGATCGTTATTAGCTTAGCAGGTTTAACAAAAAATAACACAGAATCACAGTACACAATAATTGCAACGGAAGAAATTTTATATAAATTATATCAGAGTTGTACAAAATATTTATACAGCGGAAGATTTATAAGTACAGTACATGAATGTTTTTAAAGAATGAAAGTTTACGGTTCAGTCAGCGTTGTGCGTTCATGTGTGTCCTGCGTCTTCACATTCCTCTCCAATTTGCGAGCTAAAACTTTAAAATCTGCAACGCTTGTATCTGACCCGAGCGTTCTATGTAAAATGTAAAACACTCGAGTCAGGATTAATCATTGTTCAAATAAATTAACTTCAATAGAACTAAAATACAATAGTTAATTCCACGGTAAACTAGTAGCATAATGACTTAGGACGAACCAACTGGAAAGAAAAACATATAAAACATCACAACAAGTACATAATTGTAGCTCCAATATAGCAACAGGAACATGAAATGGAATGTAGCATGAAATGCCGCACTTCACCCCGGTGAGCATCGTAACAAATAATATAATATGATCCTCCACGCAATACTATATATGAAAAAAACTATTTCTATTCATGAAATATCAACTATATGTTTGTTGAGATGTGTCCATGTTATTTGGTACCATCATTTGCGTTGTTTAAGTTTAGTTAGATTGAGATTAAATGGATGAACAAAATAAAGCAGAGAAGCAAAATACAAAGAAAGTGAACAAAACACTGTAATATATATGTTGTGTTCCAAGCAGGCGAGGCAACAACAATGAAACACAATTGTGCAACAGGTCATAAGTCAGCATGTTCATCATAATTCAAATTGTGAGGTCAAGCATATAAGAGAACTTGCAGCAAGAAGTGCAGGTAACATGTAAGGGATAGAAGCTGGTGAATACATGCCTTCAGGTTCCTAAATACACAAAGTCTAACAAGTACCCTAACTCATTCTAGGTTATTCAAATATGCCAAATAAGGGTGCCTATTATATTTTCCAAATTATTAATATGCAAGGTTATAACAGATCCTAATAAATCTAAACTTCCAACATCAGTCATATGAACCTACCATACAAAATTTTCCAACTGATAGATGTCAAACGTGTCCAATTTGTGACAATGGGTGTAAATTTCATTTAATAAGGTATTCAAAGTAATTACGGTCATTTATGAAGGAGATAGAAACCTCATATGCAATAAACATGTTGTGCATTAACAATGATAATTAACATATACAGGTAGTTTCCAACTCATGGCAAAACAATAGGTACACATCAACAAGTTTGCATAATCAAAAATGCCAACAAAAACAGCCCAAATCTTTGCATTCAAGACATAAATGTAATTTGCTAATCTAATTAAGCACTGAAGTATATAAATATGACCCAAAGTTCGACCGCAAGCAAATACTCACCTGCAACGTCACGATGTTGACAGCGTTGGTCAGCATCATAGAAGCTTTGGTCAAGCGGTGCGCGTTGGAGCATCGATGTGGCGAACGGAAGGAGGACTGTGGTGATTTCGGAAACAACGATTTCAAGAGCAGTTGGCTTCGTTAGTGACATTAGGCGTTGCCTGCACAAGCGATGATGTTGCACCATCTTGGAGACGAAACATTTGATTGGAAGGTGGAGGCGATTTTCCTGAAGAGGCGGAGGAGCGAAGGTGGATGCTATTAAGGGCAAGTGGCAGAGAATGCAGGTCCGATTGATTTTTGCGGTGGACAACATTTACAGCGGCCATTAACATCGAATTGGGGAGAAATAAATTTTAGGTTAAAAATGGTTTTCTTTTGGGGATTGAATGAGCAGTTGATAAAAAAAAATGAAAGGGAGAGTACACTGCAAGACTAAAAGAAAAGACTAAAGAAAGAACGGTGGAAAGGGACGCGTGCAAGCAACAGGGACACGCGGCAAACATTACAAAATATTTTGTACAAGTGGAAAAAAATTCTTTAAATATATTTTAAAAGTATAGATCCCTTTTCTTTATACCCTAAATATACACACTACAAATATATTTATTTATTCCCAATTTAAACTCAAATTAAATAAAATCGAATTTAAACTTAAGATAAAATAAATTGTGAAAAAAACCTCAAATTAAATTTAAAATAAAATTCAACTATACAAAATTTATTTAAATTGAATTCTCCAACAATACATAAATCAATTAGTTTAAAATATCACCAATGTTTAATTTAACAAAATCTTTAAATTGAATAAAAAAATATTAAATTTATACCTACAAATTTTGATTTAAAACCAAAAGAAAATAGATTTCAAAAAAATAAACAATATACTAGAAAGTGTAAAACAAAATTTTCAATACTAAATTTAATAAATTTTAAAATTTAAATGCCAAAATTTCTGATTTGTTACAAATCATGTAATTGATTTGGGGCATAAATTGGTACAATTTATATACTTGGAATTATAGGCATGACTTGGATTGGAATTATAAACATAACTTGAATTGGAAATTGTGGGCAATTGGAATATATGTTATAATTCAGAACTTGAAATTGGGTTTGAATAAAAGAAGAGATAATGAATGCCTAAGACACGAGGTTAGACTTGGTTTGCAGTAGAAGTCTGCCCGGAACCGCCCGGCATATCCAGCAACCGCAAATGACAGTCTAATGTAAGAGGTCAAATGTAACACCCCGTGTGTTCTATAACAGTGAAATTCACAAATTAAAGTATAACTAATTTCAAATCAAAGAATTAAGGGAAACGGGATACGCCATTGCGTTCGTCTTGGAATTCTGCTTGAGATAGAGTCCGAGTTTGCGTAAAACGGACTCCGTATGAAGAAGATATGGCCTCCGGAAGTTTCATAATTCAGTTTAAAATTCAAATAGACAGAAACAGCTTAGAAATCAGATTCGAATTTCAAAAATCGGGCCGTATTGGCCAGGGCGGGAATTTTCCCACCCAAGGCACCCGGTCAACTGGGCAGTCGACCTGGGCTACCCAGGTCGACTACCAAGTCGACACGGGAGTCGACCTGGCCCCTGAGCCATGTCGAACCCAGCCCCCCCCCCCCCCCCCCCGGCTGGCCTGGTCTATGCTTGGTCGATTTTCTGAGCCTTGCCTTGTCACTAGGGCTAGGTGTCAGCTCCTGATTGGTCTCTCCTTCAAATGAACGGCTAATATTAATTCAAGCTCCATCGACGGACCTAATCAATTCACAAACTCTATAAAAAGAACCTAAGACACACCCTAATTCATACAAATAAAAATGAGAATGAGACCGTCATGTTGCTGAGGAGAGACAAGGAGTAGCCGTCAAAAATTGAGAGACGATTAGGAGACAATTCAAAAGCTTAAAGCAACGACAACTAAATCAAAACAACGCCTACAACAAAGGATAGCATCTCCAAATTCAGAATTCAGATTCCTGAATTGAAGATTCGTCATACGTTGTAAGTAGAGTACTATTCTGATGTGAATAAATAATTGTGTTTTGATTTGTGTAAAATGAGAAATAGAATTGTACTTGATTTGTGGTGATAATAATTTGTATTTGTATGTTGCTATGATTCTAATCGATTTAGGATGTTGTGGTATAATGATTGGATATTTGCAAGTATGTGATTCATGTTGAAAGTTAGCAACAACATGTTTGTGGTAGTTTATTACAACACCTATTGGAAAATTGCAAGTATATGATTCAAGTTGAAAGTAACGTCTATATGTTTGTGGTAGTTTATTTGAGATTCATGTAAGTATATGGTTCACTATTACGCTAACATGATGTATATTTTTTTATAATCACTTTAGTGTAGTTGGATCCATTTGGGTATTATGACTCATATGAATTTATGTTGGAATTGGCATCATGTTTCAAGTGTAAAACCATACTTTTGCATTAGAGACAAAAGTAAGCATCTTTGTGAACTTATGTTGACTCTATTAACACGACTAAACTATGTTTGGTGTTATGCCTAATTGAAAACATGTTTTAGGCCTATGTTGTTATCAAAATCATATGATAATATATGTGACACATAATTAAGTTAGATTTACATTCCACTTGCAAGTTTACATGAATAGATTAAAAACCATGATTTCATGTTTAGGTATGTTTATGTCATGATTATATGAATAGATCAAAAACCATGATTTCATGTTTAGGTATGCTTACACCATGATTATATGCTATTACAATGCAAGTTAACAAGTGCCTAATTTATGTTAATTAGTTCGCTATGTTGAAAGTTCATGCGTTCACACACTCCCCTTTTTATGTTACTTAGAATATATAAACACCATGTTCTAAAACTCCCCTTTTTCATGTGGCTAAGTTGGGTTTAAATGTCAAACCCGACATATGTTATATTGTAGCGAACGTATAAAACGGGGGTAATGACGTTTGGGTTAAAATATAAAACATAGGTGTTGGCATGTTTTGACGCATACCAACGACCTTGAAAACAATTAAGTGGTATAAATTAATTTTACCCAATAAAGATGAATTTGAATAATGGGCCGTAAATATTTACATACAAAAAGAAAAGAGACAATATATGTAAATTTAGAAAATACGATGTGTTTAACCCGAGGTTGGATTGAGTTGTGATGTAAACCTACCCGGAACCGCCTGGTTGTCCAGTAGTCACTACAATACCTATCCAATGCGGGTGGTTAAACACGGAGCCCAATAAAGACCCGAGGTTAGACTGAGTTGTGGCGTAAGACTGCCCGGACCCAACCGGCAACAGGCAGCCACAACAATACCTGTCTAATGTGAGAGGTCGAGGCTTTAATAAGACAATTAAGGCTGAGTCAGGATTGATAGGATTAAGTAATTTGAATTAATACTTAATCAAAATGGAACATGCTAAACTATACAGACTGATTGGGGGTTAGGTTTACAAAACACTTAACCAACTTAGCATGTTGGCTAGAAATAGAAAACCTAGTAGCGGGGGACCCTTTTCAGCAGTAACCCTGCAAGGTGTATCAGGATACCCTGAACTAGGCAGAGTGGGGCATGATTACTGGGCTGACTGTAAGAGGTCAAATCAACGGCGGTGGTGCAACAGTGTAGGTTCTAACGGGGTGCGGGCGTGCACACACTCCGGCGCAGAAAAATAAGGCACTGGGCACCAGTAGTATACCTGTGCATTCTACAATTGTGTCAGGCCGCCACCATGGGACTTGATACACCCCATGGTGGGACCAGCATAGGTAACTACAACATCGGGAGCCGTAAGACACATGTAACTATGCGAGTAGGAGCCGACCATCAGAAATGGATCACTTCACCTTATTATGGGGTGCCTGTTGGGAACTAGTTTATATGGGTACATAGATTAATATGGGGTACGATAGTACATTCGATTCTAGACAACTTAACCTAGTTTATAGTGCTTTCCCATTTCCAGTTTATGCTTATCATGCCCAATTCTTTATTCATAGACTGAATAGTCCTAGACTTACTCAGGCTTTACGTCTGACTCTACTTTTCTTTCGTCTTCTTTTCTTTCGTCCCCCCCCCCCCCAAGGTCCACAGGGAGGGAATACCGCAGCTTGACCAGTTTTCACATCCAGCTTGAAGAGAAAGAATGTATTGCTTGGATCTTTTTCGTTTTGGACTATGGCTTTGGACATCACTTATGGGATTTATGCAGTCTACTTATGTTTTTATGCTTCTTTAAATATTGTAACCAAGACAGTTATGAAGATGTTATGTTTTTGGAAGTATTGTAAGACAAGTTATGGCATGGTTTGTGTAACACGTATTTTAATGAAATAAAAGTTGCTGTTGTTTTTCGCTGTTTCAAAAATATATTTTTTATATATCTGTCTTGTGTGTCTGTGACTTATACTTATAAACCTCCACCAAAATTAGGGCATTCCCTTTGAGAGTGACCCTAACGGAGGTGGGGTGTTTCACTTGGTATTAGAGCATAGGTTTACCAGATAAGATTAAAAGTTTTGAAAATTCATTTTCAAAAAGAAAATTTAAAGAAGCGTTTTTAAAGATAAAATATTATTTTATTTTAAAAAGGCATAGTCCCCCAAAGCCATAGGTACTATCTTTTATCCTTTGTTTTGAATCTACCCTTTTTGTTTCAGCATGTCCGAAGAACTTAACTTGCCAGAGGGTATACCAATACCTGGTTGGTTCATACGATTCTTAGAAGTGGGGGCCACTCAGCCAGGTCCTACCGTTCCTCCTCCCCCAGCTACGGGAAATCATCCAGCAGCAGCAACACCTCTTCCTCCACCTCCTCCGCAGGGTAATACTTTTGCTAAGATATGTAAAGATTTTAAAGCTATGGGAGGAAAGGACTTTCATGGAACCGAGTCCTTCGTGGCAGCCAGGAATTGGCTGAAGGACACCGAGGACTTATTCATCATCTTTGAGGTAGAAGATAGGCAGAAGGTACAACTGGCAGTATGGCTACTTAAAGGCGAGGCTTCCTACTGGTGGGAAGTCACCAATGCAGAAAGACCATTGGAAACATGGGAGGACTTTAGGGCAAGGTTTGAGGCTAAATTTCTCTCAGAAGCTGAAAGGACCTTTAGTTGGAAAAATTCTTATTTCTTAAGCAAGGGAATATGACAGTCAAAGAGTATGTTAATCAGTTCGATCAGCTGGCTAGGTTTGGACTGTACCTAGTCAACACTCCGCACAAGAAAGCTCTCCGCTTTGTCAAAGGATTGAATGAGCCATTACACGGTTTGGCCATGACCCATATACCCATGGGAGCTACGTATGAAAGGTTGGTGCAGATGGAATTGCTGAACGAAGAGGATGAGGGCAAGAAGGAGACAAAGGCAGAAAGCTCTCAAGGGAAGAAAGAGGGTTTACAGCCTAAGAAGACAGACTTTAAGAAGGGCGGGAAAGACAACAAAGAGAAGAGGAAGTGTAATTTCTGTGGCAAAGTGGGGCACTTAGTGCAAGATTGCCGGAAAAAAGGCCAAGATGAATGGTGGGTGCTTTTCCTGCGGTGAGACAGGCCACATGGATAAGGATTGCCCAAAGAACAAGGGCAGGGGCAGAGGGCTGGATCCACCTCAGGGGCACAGGTTCATGTGCTAGAAGCGCCACCTTTGCAACAACGAGGTATAAATACTTCAGAAAGTGTAGTTTATCTTTAAGATCACCTAGTTCGCACTTTATTTGATTCTGGCGCATCACACTCCTTTATCTCATCTGCTTTAGTAGAATCTCTACACCTAGAAACTAGTATGGTAGAGGACCCCTTAATTGTTTCAAATCCAATTGGGGGCCCAGCTCATTTGTCTATGATCTGTGTGGGATTGAAAATTTCTATTCTAAGCGTAGAATTTAAATGTAGTGCCTTTGTTTTGGGCTTTTCGGGATATGGTTTGATTTTGGGCATGGATTGGCTATCCAGTAATGGTGCCATCCTTGATTGTGATAAAAGGGTGGTTAGGCTTCTGACCCAACTCGGTAACACTCTGGAAATCACTTGTAATCCCTCGTATGCGGTAATGCTTAGTTATCTTGAATCGCTAGATGCCTCTGTTGAAAGTTTGCAATCGGTTAGAGTGGCCCGGGAATATCCGGATGTCTTCGAAGAGGTGAAGGGCTTGCCTCTGAAGCGGGAGATAGACTTCCACATATATCTTGTAGATAATGCAAAGCCCGTTGCGTTGCCCGTTAGACACATGGCTCCACGGAAAAGGAAGGAGCTCAGTAAACAGATTAAGGAGCTTCTAGAGAAGGGGTTCATTAGAAGGAGCATTTCAGAATGGGGCGCTCCGGTGGTGTTCGCTACAAAGGCGGATGGTTCACTCCGTCTGTGTGTTGACTATAGGGAGCTCAACAAGCTAACGAAAAAGAATAGGCGCCCTCTCCCCAGGATTAACGATCTGTTTGATCAGCTTGTAGGAGCGTCTGTTTTCTCCCAACTCGATTTAGCGATCGGATTTCATCAGCTAAGAGTGGCTGAAGATAGCATCGATAAGACAGCATTCACAACCCCAGACGACTACTTTGAATGGCTTGTCATGCCTTTTGGCTTGACAAACGCACCTGCTTACTTCGTGGACCTGATGAGTAGGGTGTTCAGAGAATTCCTCAACAAGTTCGTGGTGGTCTTCGTAGACGATATCTTGATCTTCTCAAAGAATGAAGAAGAACATGCTCAGCACCTAAGGGCAATCACGGAAACTCTGCGAGTCCATCAGCTAAAAGCCAAATTCTCCAAATGCCACTTTTGGAGAGAGGAAATAAGGTTTCTTGGGCACATAGTATCCAAAGAAGGGTTAGCTGTGGACCCTGCTAAGGTAGTAGCGATGCAGGACTGGAAGACACCAAAGAGCGCAACAGAAGTCCGAAGCTTTCTCAGGCTAGCAGGCTTCTATCGGAAATTCATCAGAGACTTTGCAAAAATATCAGCTCTGCTCATAAGGCTGACAAACAAGAACCTAGTGTTCAATCGGGACTTGGATTGCGAGTTTGCTTTCCAACGGCTGAAAAGGGCTCTTACAACAGCCCCGATTTTGACGTTGCCAGATGGAAGCAAGATGTTCACAGTTTATACAGATGCATGTGGGACAGGGCTAGGCGATGTCTTAATGCAAGAAGGAAGGGTTGTAGCTTATGGCGGGAGACAATTGAAAGTTCATGAAAAGAACTACCCGACCCACGATCTTGAGTTAGCTGCCATCGTCTTTGCACTCAAGTCTTGGCGACACTATCTCCTAGGTGAGAAGTTCGAACTTTACACTGACCATAAATCGTTGAAATATCTTTTCTCGCAGAAGGACCTTAACTTGAGGCAACAGAGATGGATGGAGTTTCTTGCCTCGTACGATTTCGAGATCTCCTACATTCCGTGCAAAGGCAACGTAGCGGCAAACGCATTGAGCCGAAAGAAACTGACCCTAAGCCTGTTGTTTGTTGAAAGACAAAGCCTAGAGTTTATAGCCAGCTTTGACTTTAGGCCCTCCTCCGATTTTGTATCGGGCTTGCTAGCATCTCTCGAAGTACGCCCGACTTTAGTGGACTCAATAGGGACAGCACAACGCGAAGACCGTTAGCTTGTGGAGACGATTGATAGGCTAATTAGGGGTGAGACTTCAAGTCATCTCAGCAGATACTCCATCGACGATAAGGGTTGGCTAAGGCAAGACGGAAGACTATGCGTCCCACAGACAAGGGATTTAGTAAAGAAGCTTCTAGAGGAAGCACATCACTCCAAGATGACGATACACCCAGGCGGAGATAAAATGTACAAGGACATAAAGAGAACTTTCTTTTGGAGCGGCATGAAGAAGGACGTGGCAGATTTCGTTTCTAAGTGTATGGTGTGCCAACAGGTTAAAGCGGAACAGAAAAAGCCTGGCGGTCTGCTCCATCCTCTAGAGATCCCGCAGTGGAAGTGGGATAGCATCTCAATGGACTTCATTGATGGGCTGCCTAGGTCTAGAAGAGGCAACACTAGCATTTGGGTAATAGTGGATAGGCTTACTAAAAGCGCCCACTTTTTACCTGTCAAGAGTAAAAGAACTGCCTCATCCCTATCATCTCTTTACCTCAAGGAAATTGTTCGACTCCATGGAATACCATCCAGCATTGTTAGTGACCGAGACCCTATCTTCACAAGTGAGTTTTGGCGGAGTCTGCAAGAAGCGGTAGGCACACAGTTATGCATGAGCACAGCCTATCATCCCTAAACCGACGGCCAGACAGAAAGAGTGAATAGAGTTTTGGAGGACCTTTTAAGACTGTGCGTCCTTGACTTCGGAGGGACATGGGAAGACCATCTTCCTTTGGTAGAATTTGCCTGCAACAACAGCTACCAAGCCACCATCGGAATGGCGCCCTTCGAAGCTTTATATGGAAGACCGTGTCGATCGCCTACTTGTTGGTGGGAGTCTACTGATAAGCTCATACTTGGACCAGATATGATCCGAGAGACTTCAGCGAAAGTAAACTTAATACGAAGAAGGATGAAGACAGCCCAAGACAGACAAAAATCCTACGCCGACAAGATGAGGACCGACCTTGAGTTTGAGGTTGGAGACAGAGTTTTTCTTAAGGTATCTCCAATAAGGAACGTTGTTCATTTTGGAACCACAGGAAAGCTAGCACCAAGGTTCGTAGGACCATTTCCTATTATCGAGAAGATTGGGAAAATGGCCTATAGATTAGAGCTACCCGAAAAGCTGGCCGGAGTTCACAACATCTTTCACGTTTCGCACCTCCGAAAATGTCTACATGGATCTGCTGAAGTGGTAGAGCCAAATATCCTAGAAGAAGCTGAAGTGGAACGCGAAGCAACCGTGAGGAAAGTTCCAACCCGCATATTAGGAACAGAAGTGAAAAAGCTACGCAACCGCGAAGTCAAGCTCGTCAAAGTTCAGTGGAGCGACGCCGAGGGAGACGCAACTTATGAAACTGAAGCTAGGATACGCGCAGCCTACCCTTTTCTTTTCGAGGGTACATCTTTGATCTTTCTTTTTCCTTAAGTTGCGCTTTTATCTATCTTTTTTTTAGGTATATCTCCTCGACCTTATCTTTTAGGTAGAAACTCTTTGGATGAAAACATGTAATTGAAACATGTTATGGATGATGGTTTCAAGTGGTTGCAAGTGATTGCTAGTGGTTGCTCGTGGTTGCATATACACACACAATCTAGGTATCAGATCGGCTCAGTCACCTCATATTGCATATGCATATATATGTTTGCATTTGTATATGGTTGAAGTTTAATGGATTGTCATATGGATGTTGCATTTATATGAATGGTTGTGCACTCATGTAGAATCATGAATAGGAAAATTTGCATACATAATGGATTCATGACACTTACATAATTTGCATTAAGGTGGTCAACTGAATCAGTAGACCGACTGATTTTGCATTAGATAAGTACATGTACACACACTTCGCATATGATCAAGAAGCATTATAAGTCTTTTAAGGACAATGGATGCTCGTGTTTGATGGATGAGTAGATGGATGTTTGTATGTTAGGATGTACATTCTTCCTGAACTTGAAGATTTCGGGGACGAAATCCTTCTAAGTGGGGGAGAATGTAACACCCCATGTGTTCTATAACAGTGAAATTCACAAATTAAAGTACAACTAATTTCAACTCAAAGAATTAATGGAAACGGGATAAGCATTGCGTTCGTCTCGGAATTCTTCTTGAGATAGAGTCCGAGTTTGCGTAAAACGGACTCCGTATGAAGAAGATATGGCCTCCGGAAGTTTCAGAATTCAGTTTAAAATTCAAACAGACAGAAACAGCTCAGAAATCAGATTCGAATTTCAAAAATCGGGCCAGATTGGCCAGGGAGGGAATTTTCCCACCCAAGGCACCTAGGTCGACTGGGTAGTCGACCTGGGGCACCCAGGTCGACTGCCAAGTCGACACGGGGGTCGACTGGGGAGTCGACCTGGCCCCTGAGCCAAGTCGAACCCAGCCCCCCCCCTGGCTGGCCTGGTCTGTGCTTGGTTGATTTTCTGAGCCTGGCCTTGTCAGTAGGGCTAGGTGTCAGCTCCTGATTGGTCTCTCCTTCAAATGAACGGCTAATATTAATTCAAGCTCCATCGACTGTCCTAATCAATTCACAAACTCTATAAAAAGGACCTAAGACTCACCCTAATTCATACAAATAAAAATGAGAATGAGACCGTCATGCTGCTGAGGAGAGACAAGGAGTAGCAGTCAGAAATTGAGAGACGATTAGGAGACAATTCAAAAGCTTAAAGCAACGACAACTAAATCAAAATAACGCCTACAACAAAGGATAGCATCTCCAAATTCAGAATTCAGATTCCTGAATTGAAGATTCGTCATACGTTGTAAGTAGAGTGCTATTCCGATGTGAATAAATAATTGTGCTTTGATTTGTGTAAAATGAGAAATAGAATTGTACTTGATTTGTGGTGATAATAATTCGTATTTGTATGTTGCTATGATTCTAATCGATTTGGGATGTTGTGGTATAAAGATTGGATATTTGCAAGTATGTGATTCATGTTGAAAGTTAGCAACTACATGTTTGTGGTAGTTTATTACAACACCTATTGGAATATATGAATCAAGTTGAAAGTAACGTCTATATGTTTGTGGTAGTTTATTTGAAATTCATGCAAGTATATGGTTCACTATTATGCCAACATGATGTATTTTTTTTTATAATCACTTTAGTGTAGTTGTATCCATTTGGGTATTATGACTCATATGAATTTATATTGGAATTGGCATCATGTTTCAAGTGTAAAACCATACTTTTGCATTAGAGACAAAAATAAGCATCTTTGTGAACTTGTGTTGACTCTATGAACACGACTAAACTATGTTTGGTGTTATGCCTAATTGAAAACATGTTTTAGGCCTATGTTGTTATCAAAATCAAATGATAATATATGTGACACATAATTAAGTTAGATTTACATTCCACTTTCAAGTTTACATGAATAGATTAAAAACCATGATTTCATGTTTAGGTATGTTTATGCCATGATTATATGAATAGATCAAAAACCATGATTTCATGTTTAGGTATGCTTATACCATGATTATATGCTACTACAATGCAAGTTCACAAGTGCCTAATTTATGTTAATTAGTTCGCTATGTTGCAAGTTCATGCATTCACACACTCCCCTTTCTATGTTACTTAAAATATATAAACACCATGTTCTAAGCCTCCCCTTTTTCATGTGGCTAAGTTGGGTTTAAATGTTAAACCCAACATATGTTATATTGTAGCGAACGTATAAAACGGGGGTAATGACGTTTGGGTTAAAATATAAAACATAGGTGTTGGCATGTTTTGACGCATGCCAACGACCTTGAAAACAATTAAGTGGTATAAATTAATTTTACCCAATAAAGATGAATTTGAATAATGGGCCGCAAATATTTACATATAAAAAGAAAAGAGACAAAATATGTAAATACAGAAAATACGATGTGTTTAACCTGAGGTTGGATTGAGTTGTGATGTAAACCTGCCTGGAACCGCCCGGCTGTCCAGTAGTCACAACAATACCTATCCAATGTGGGTGGTTAAACACGGAGCCCAATAAAGACCCGAGGTTAGACTGAGTTGTGGCATATGACTGCCCGGACCCAACCGGCAACAGGCAGCCACAACAATACCTGTCTAATGTGAGAGGTCGAGGCTTTAATAAGACAATTAAGGCTGAGTCAGGCTTGATAGGATTAAGTATATTGAATTAATACTTAATCAAAATGGAACATGCTAAACTATACAGACTGATTGGGGGTTAAGTTTACAAAACACTTAACCAACTTAGCATGTTGGCTAGAAATAGAAAACCTAGTAGCGGGGGACCCTTTTCAGCAGTAACCCTACAAGGTGTATCAGGATAACCTGAACTAGGCAGGGTGGGGCACGATTACTGGGCTGACTGTAAGAGGTCAAATCAACGGCGATGGTGCAGCAGTGTAGGTTCTAACGGGGTGCGGGCGTGCACACAGTCCGGCGCAGAAAAATAAGGCACTGGGCGCCAGTAGTATACATGTGCATTCTAGAATTGTGTCAGGCCGCCACCATGGGACTTGATACACCCCATGGTGGGACCAGCATAGGTAACTACAACATCGGGGGCCGTAAGACACATGTAACTATGCGAGTAGGAGTCGATCATCAGAAATGGATCACTTCACCCTGTTTATGGGGTTCCTGTTGGGAGCTAGTTTATATGGGTACAGAGATTAATATGGGGTACTATAGTACATTCGATTCTAGACAACTTAACCTAGTTTATAGTGCTTTCCCATTTCCAGTTTATGCTTATCATGCCCAATTCTTTATTCATAGACTGAATAGTCCTAGACTTACTCAGGCTTTACGTCTGACTCTACTTTTCTTTCGTCTTCTTTTCTTTCGTCCCCCCCCCCCCCCCAGGTCCACAGGGAGGGAATACCGCAGCTTGACCAGTTTTCACATCCAGCTTGAAGAGAAAGAATGTATTGCTTGGATCTTTTTCGTTTTGGACTATGGCTTTGGACATCACTTATGGGACTTATGCAGTCTACTTATGTTTTTATGCTTCTTTAAATAATGTAACCAAGACAGTTATGAAGATGTTATGTTTTTGGAAGTATTGTAAGACAAATTATGGCATGGTTTGTGTAACACGTATTTTAATGAAATAAAAGTTGCTATTGTTTTCCGCTATTTCAAAAATATATGTTTTTTTATATATCTGTCTTGTGTATCTGTGACTTATACTTATAAACCTCCACCAAAATTAGGGCATTCCCTTTGAGAGTGACCCTAACGGAGGTGGGATGTTTCATCAAAGGCAGAAATTAGATGCGTAATAATGCAAAGACACGAGGTTAGATTCAATTTGCGGTATAATCCTGCCCTTAACCGCCCGGCATATCCAGCAACCGCAAAACGACAATCTAATGTGAGGGGACTTGCAAGATTACGGTTATAATAAATTAATGAACACTTAACCAAGATAAGACATGTAATTAGACATGGGGATGACTAAGGGTTAAGTGGGTAACATGGGTAGGATGTGAAACATAATAAAAGCACTTTACTAAGATAAGACATGTGATCATACATGGGGATAAAGAGGGGTTAAGTGGGAATTCCAAGTGGGGACCAAGCATAGGAGGGAAGCTTGTGTCAAGTGGGTGGACCCTTTTCAACCAGTAACCCATTTAGTATATATGTGAGCTCGATCTAGGTCGAGGATGGGACACGCTTACTGGGTTGATTGTAAGAGATCAATAAAGAGTTAGCGATGGCAGTGCAAGTCCAACGGAGTCATGTGCGTGCGTGTGTCCAGGCTGGTAGGTAAGATGTTGTTGTATCGTGTAAGTATAAGCCATGCATTTTAGTAGTATCGGGTTGCCACTTTAGGGAGTGATACACCCTACTGTGGGACCAGCACGGGTATCTACGAGTTAGGGAGCCGATCGAATGGGGAGGGTAGTGGGCACAACTAGTGGAGATAGGAGCAAGCGGCACGTATGACAGCAGCTAGGAGTACACGAAACTACCATTATTATTATTATGTTTAGTAAGAGGGACCAACTTCCACTATGGAACTAGCATTGGTGCAGTGTAGGAATTATCTTGTAGTGATTAGAAGCGCAATCAATGTTATATCTTGTTCATCTTGTTTACCTTGTCATATCTGCTTATGTTACAGTCATCTCTTATATCCAGTTTATGTTCTTATCCTATTGCTTTGCTGATTATACTGTTAAAATCACTGGACTCGCCAGACATATGTCTGACCCCTTTTTGTTTTGCCTCTTTTCTTTCTTTCCTCCCCCCTTCGCCTAGGTCCTCAGGGTGGGATTATTGGGGCTTGACTTGGATTTCTTTTCTTCTTGAAGTGCTTGGAAGTGTTGAAAGTAATGCTCAGCTTTATCTCTTTTCCAATATGGCTATTTATAGTAGGATTATGTTTTTACTTTTATGTACTCTGATAATAATTTTGTACAAGATGGATATTTATGTACTTGACTTTAGTATGTGGTTTTGATGTTGTAACCAAACATGTTTTTCTTTTCTGCTGCAATAAATAAATTTTACATTTTATTGAGTAACATTTTATATATCTGTCTTGTGATATTCTATTTTATACTTCTATAACACTCCATGAAAGTTAGTGCATTCTCTTAGTGAGTGACATTAATGGACGTGGGTGTTACACGTGGTATCAGAGCTGAAGGTTACCAGATTAGATAAAAGTTTTTGAAAATTGTGATGACCGCAAACATCCGTAGTACGAAAGCAAGGATAATCATAGGAGCATAACATAATTACAACAATAGCAGACCTCAGATAACATCATAACACATAATCATTACAGCGGAAATAGAAATGTCATCATATCATAATATCAAAGACATCAGAGTACGCAGTTACAGGATACACGTAGCAAATAGAAGTCTCAACAAAGAAAGAAATAAGTCTCAATCTCCATCAAATACATTGTCATCATAGATCAATAATGTCTAAATGGTTCAAAGGCAATAAAAAGATAAAAGAAAAATGTTCTTCATCTTCTTCCTTAAGCATGCTCCAATCCAAAATGTATCCATACCTAAACCTGTCACTTGGCTGCCCATGTGAAAAGAGGGCACCCGAGTTTGCAAAGTGAAACAAACTACGATTCAATCATGGGACTGGTATGAGAAATCTTTCTTAACTAACAATATGGCTAATCACAGGACTATGCCGCTAACACGGAACGGGTTTACTCCATTGGATTGCTAGTGCATAAGTTTAATAAATTTTTATTCAAAACAATGCAATGCTTTTTAGAAAATGAAATCATTATAAGACTCAAGTCCTATCATACAATGCAACGCAAACCGGAGGATGGAGTTTTACCTTATAATGATCCAACATGCTTGATACATAGAAAATAATATTTTAATATTATTATCAGTGTCCAATCAGTTTTAAAAATACTTCAAAGCAAATGTATCAATCCTAGACGGCATAGCTACCATATACTATGTCGCCATACATAGGTTTAAAATCAAAACCGTAATGTCGTATTGGAAATGGGGTTTCCATCATGAGCCAAGGTTAGGGACGATCTCCTACCGATTCAAGACACTCTAGCAATGTCCCAGGATCATACCTATGGGCAACCCTTGGATCCTGCAGGGCCATTCCATAAATACTTTAGTGGATTAGTTATGCCTGAACACATGCTTCTCGATCCTATTGGACATATAAAATGGTCACTATCGACCAATAAATCCGAGGCGCATCATTCCATCAACCACATAAGAAAAATGTCAGGGCTTGCAAAACCCTGATACCACTTATAGCTAGAAACACTCTCTGCATTCCCTTGTCCCGTTTCTGACTCTTACCGGGGTGTGAAGCTCGCGAGGTAACGCTATAAACAAAGCTATGTCGAAAATAGGCTATTCTTTGATCATCAACCACAAGGCTCTGTTTTTCAATAAAAGCCTCGATCAATTGCATCTTGGCATGTCACATTGACAATTCACGCCATGCGATCAATAACTACCAATATATAACCTTTGAGCTCATGCGTCTCAGAGAAGGGTGTTAAGCAAGAGAATAAATTCTCCGCCACCAACAAATATATACTAAATAGAAATCAATTTACAGGGAATTAAATCCAATGTCGGGCACACATCCATTTACAAGTCTATTCTGGTTCCTAACGAAACCGGAGTCACCTTATTCCTCGTCCCGTATGTCCAATACAAAAGAGAGGTGCTCGCATATCTGGACAATCAACAAGTACGTCCGAACAACTACCACTTTAACCCTTTACTGGGAGCTAACCAATGTCGAGCATCAGTAATTATCCATTCGATGTGAAGAACACGGTCTTCAATCGTCGTCTTCAATATCTTTGATTTAAATCGTCGTATGATCATTTGAAATGAGATTGAACTTGGTCTTTTCAAATGATTCTCGCATATATATATATATATATATATATATATATGTATATGTAGTTTAAAACCATTTCATATCGTTAATAGTTTCTAATAACGATTTATCGCTATTTTTATATATATATAAAAATAGCTATAATTTTTAACGAGGCTTCGGGTCAGTAGGCGGCCCTGGCGCTGTTTATATCAAAATTTGATTTACACTTATCTCGAAATCTAACTATTGGATTTTAACAAAAATTTATATCGTTGGAAAGATCTTCCTAAAGCGGTCCTAACGGTTCCAGTTTTGGGAAAATCCGACGGTCGGATCATTCGGTATAATCATTTAAAGTTACGATTCCAAAACGCAAACTACCTCATGCGATTCGTTTAATTTTAATTTATATATATATATATATAATTATATAAATATAAACCGTTCGATGATTCCACTAACGTGTTTAACATGCCAAATAAAAGAATGTTTTTATTGGCATATCATATCTACACATTCATCATGTCAAACAAAATGTATTTCATTTACACGAAAATTGAACCAATGACAAATAAAAGCTAATTTTTATTTGTATTTCTATTTTAACAAATAAAAAGAGAATATTTTATTTGTATATGGTTTTTAGTGAATGTTTGTACAATAAAAATAATTCATACAGATTCTAATGTACGTATTGTAAATAAAATGATATTTTAACTATGCATATAAATTCTAATATATGCATTGTTAAATAAAATGTAATCTTAACTACGCACATAAATTCTAACATATGCATTGCAAATAAAAATGTAGTTTTACTATGCATATAAATTCTAATATATGCAACGTAAATATAAATCTAATTTTAACAATGCATATAAATTCTAATATATGCAATGTAAATATAATTGTGATTTTGACAATGCATATAATTCTAATATATGCAATGTAAACATAAATGTAGTTTTACTACACATATTTTGATGTTTTCAATCTGTTAACAGTTCTATTTTTAAACAAAATGTATGAAAGCGATGTTTTCATTTTCCTTCTTCCTAGCACGTTAAAAATAATGTTTTAACATACAAATGTTCTCTAACGTATGTTTTCTACCGAATCGCTTTTATATTAAAAACGGAATTTTTAATGTTGTAACATTTTTATTCAAACAATCAATATTTCCAATAAATCAAACTTTACATTAAAATTATGATTTTAATGTTTCAACACTTTTAATCAAATATAAACAATTTTCATATGAATCATTCTTTTATAAAAAACGATATTTTTAATGTTAACATGCCTTTGTTTTAAAAATGAACATTTTCTAGTGATTCATTCATTTCATTAAAAAAAAGTTTTTTAATGTAAACATGTTTTTATTTTAAAACATGAATATTTGTCTAACTTCTATTATTACATTAAAAAGTGAATTTTTAATGTAAAATATGTTTTCATTTTAAAACATGAATCTTTTTCTATATTTCTATTATTACATTTAAAAGTGAATTTTTAATGTAAAACATGTTTTCATTTTAAAACATGAATCTTTTTCTATATTTCTATTATTACATTAAAAAAGTGAATTTTTAATGTAAAACATGTTTTCATATTAAAACATGAATCTTTCTCTATATTCCTATTTAATTCAACAAAATGTACAAAAGTTTATATTTCATTTTAGTGAGACTTCTTGTTCAACAAAATGATAAATTTGATATCTCATTTTTGTTGAAAACTCTAGTTAAACAAAATGAAAAAACTGTATATTTTATTTTTGTTGAAAACTCTAGTTCAACAAAATGACAAAACTGATGCTTCATATTTGTCGAAATTTCTAATTCAACAAATTGACAAAAATTGGTATTTCCTATTTGTTGAAAATTCTAATTCAACAAATAGACAAAATTTGGTGTTTTATATTTGTTGAAAATTCTGATTCAACAAATAGACAAAAATTGGTGTTTCAGATTTGTTGAAAATTCTAATTCAACAAATAGACCAAAATTTATTATTCATTTTTTTCCATAACAATTTGATTTAAACAAAAATGTTCATTTTTGTTTTAGGACAATTTAATTTAAACAAAAATGACAATTCCAATGCAACTATTCTAATTTTGACAAAATTGATGATTTTTGTCCAATAGTTCCAATTTGACAAAAATGACAAGTCTTGTCCAATTATTCCAAATAACAAAGTGATAATTATTTTAATCAACTATTATAATAAACCCAAAAAGGATAATTCTTGGTTCCACTATTTTAAGTAACAAAATGATAAATTTTAACCAATGATTCTAATTTGATCATTATATCTAAACAAAAATTAATTTATTTTGGTTTCACTCAATTTATTACAACAAAATGATTTGTATGTTTTTTAAAATTTCATCACAACCCAATATATGATTTAGTAATTTTATCACCACAAAATTTCACAAAACAACTAGATCTACATACTACATCCATCACAAATCATATCATGAATCATAACAAATAGGAATTAATTATAGATTGGTGACAATAAAATCAGAATTATTTCTAATTATTTAAAAAAAGAAATAAATAGATTTCTCACCATCATTTAATTTTGAATGATTCAGATCTGAAATTTTGGCCAAAATTTGGTCAGCTCAGAACTGGTCCTAGTCAAACCTGTAGCATAGATCTCGGACTCACGATCGCAGCGGTTCTGAAATCGTTCAATTTCGAGTTTGTATGCATTAGTTATGGCTTTATTTAGATTGATAATATATTAAATTAGTTAATTAAATATTTAAAATAGGATTATACCCTTTCTTCTTCAATCAGATAACAAGGCCGATAGGTTTTGAATTTGGTTCGATCCTAGGGCTCCACTTTTCTTTCGATCGGCTAAGTTTCGTGACGATCAGAGGCCACCACAACTACGAACACAGGGAGGCGCACCAAAAGAGACCCACCATGTTAGGCACGAGGGCGGGTATGGGCCACAGAGGCGGTCGAAACGGGACCACTTCCCGGGTCTGGAACTCGTCGGTTGCTCGACTTTGGGGGGTGTTAACTGTACTGATCTGAAGAGCGAAGGGTGAGCTACAAAATCCTCAAAAGGATGATAGGATTTTATTCAGTGGATTGCTTGAATTTAATTGGGGAAGGATGGAGCGGTGTTGGCCATGGATTTCAGGGGGGCGGCGTGTAACAACCCGGAAAATCCGAACTAATTTAAAAATTTTATTTTGGCAATTTTGATGAATTTTGAACATTTTAAATGATTATTTTAAATAATGACGACGAGAAATTTATTTTGAATAGAATTAGAATGAATATATTTATTTGAATCGTCGTTAGAATATAAATATTTATTTTTAATTATAAAAGGAATTGGAAATGGCGCGGTAGTTTGAAAATTCGATTTCAAATTTCAATTGAATGTACAGGATTCAAAACAAATCGGATTTTAGTAAAACCCAAAATATTTGAATCTGTTTATAAATATCTTTCTAACAAATCTGAAAAATTGAAATTTTATAGCGGGAATCAAAAGTTGTGTCAAATTGAAAATTCAGAATAGTCGTTATGGAATAAATATAGCCCGTAAAAATAGTCATTTTTCAAACAACCTCCGTTTTCGACAAAACCACTTTTGTTGGATCCGGGATGTCGAATTATTGTTGGATTCCAGTTTCAATAATTTTTTGAATCAATATGTGAGCGTGGCGAAGCTAAACGTGTTTTAACAGTTTCAGTCAATTTCGATCGACCAGAAAATGGCCATTTTTCAAACGGTCTCAGAATTTGACGAAATTTGTTTTGTTAGGACCATATCGTCAATACGAAGATAGAAATAAATATTCTGTTATTTTTAGAATCAGTATGTGGCCCCGGTAAATTAAAATGTGCATTTGAATTTAAAATATACTGATTTATATTTTAAATTTAATGGAGACTGATCGAAACGATAGAATTAGCTTGCGAAACGTACCCCGTTGTGTTCGGAATGGGGGTTATTGGCTAGGGACGACAGTCGTTGGGTTCGATTTGGAGGTTGGAGACTAAGCGAATTATTTTTGAATTTAATAAAATAAATATTCATATAAATATGGTGTCAAACTGGGGTCAAAAACCCTAACTTCTTTAGTGCTGCCGCCAGTTCAATTTAGGGCTGAAATCGCTCGAGATTTCAAGCTGAAAATCCTCCTAATCTAATGAGAATTAGCCTAGGGTTTATTTGCGAAAATCGAAGGGATTTCAATCAGCTTTAAACCTATACCAACCTCATCTTGAATCGTGTTGTAAAGTGATAGATTTTCGTGCTCAATCATGGGGAGTTCGGTGGAGTTTCTATCATGGAAGGGGGGTCGAGTTCGGTGCTATGAGGGGAGGAGGAAGCTCATTCGAACGGGCATCGAGGTGGAAGGGTCGATCAACCTTCGATGGTCGGAACTGGTGATGGCGTCGATCTTTCATTTTGAAGAGAGGTGCGGTTTTGTACAGGTGACGGGAAGAAGAATAATTAGAGGGGTAATGTAAGGACCCGGGCTTTGCCCGACCCGATCGATCGCAAAATCGACCAAGACCGTTCAAATCCCGAATACTTTAACTTTGGGAATACAACAATCATCAGAACAAAACAGCAGACTTTTATAAACAGTACAAAATGTTTACATCAGAGTACAGAATATCAGAGTACATCGGAAAAAAAGAAAAAATAATAATTGCAGCGGAAGATAAATTTTACATTTAATTTATAATACATTGCAGCTGAACAAAACTAATACAGCAGAAGTCTTTTATATGCTCTGGACACAGCTTTGAGCTTCAATCCAGGATCCTGCTAAAGAGATAAATATCTGCAAAAAGCTACTCGACTGCCCGTGTGGAAAAGAGGGCACCCGAGTTTGCAAAAGTGGAAACAAACAACGGGTCAGTCGTGGGACTGGTGTGAGAATTCTTAACTAATATAACTAATAGTAAGGCAAATCCAAGGACCACGCCGCTAACGCGGAACGGGTTTACTCCAATGGATTGCTGTGCATAACAGTAAAGTAAATCGTCAAATAACGCAATGCTTTTTAGAAAAATGAAACCACCATAAGACTCAGATCCCATCACACAATGCAACGCACACCAGAGGATAGAGTTTTACCTTATGGTGATTAAAAGATGATAAATACGTAAAAACGATATTATTATTAGTGTGTATATATTTTAATAAAACATTTCAATCATAATATCAATCCTAGGAAGCATAGGTACCATATATTATGCCTCCGTACTAGTAATACAATCAAAACCGCATGGGGCGTATTGGAGATTTGGATTTCCATCATGAGTCAAGGCTAGAGCGGAGCTCCTTACCGATTCGAGACACTCTAGCTAATGTCCCAGGATTACCCGCAGTTAACCCTTGGAAATGGCAGGGCCGGTCCTCAAATACAGCTTAGAGGATTGGCAATTCCTAAGCACACGTTTCCCGGTCCTATAGGACCTATCCGAGGCGCGCCTCATTTCATCATCCACATAAGTAAAATGTCAGGCCGTGATAAAACCCAAACACCACTTCTAGCTAGAAAGAAACGTGCTGCTCTCCCTGCGTTCCCTTTGCCCGTTTTAGACTCTACCGGTTTGTGAGGCTCGCAAAGTTACGTCATAACCACAAGGCCTGCTTTTCAACAAAGCCTTGATCATCTTCATCTTAGCGTGCCACATTGTCAATCCATATTGTGCCATTGATCGTCCATCAATATATAAACGGGTGTTAAGTAAAGAATAAATTCTTCACCACCAATCATTTATATATAGACAGAAAATCAATAACATGATATTAACGGAGTACAACGTCAGACACACAATCCATTTAAAACTTATGCTCTGGGTCTGAGCGAAAGTCAAATCCGTACAAATCAACACTACGTCCGGATGGCAACCACTGTAGCCCCTTCAAGGTAGCTACTCCAATCATGGGCATCAGCAGTCGTCGTCCATTCGATGTGAAGACCGTCGGTCTTCTATGGTCGTCTTTAAATCTTCAATTTTTAAACGTCGTTTAAATTGTTTGGAATGAGATAAACTCGGCCTTCCCAAACAATTCTCGTGTATATATAAGTTGGAAATCATTTCATCTCGTTTGATTTTAAATTTTTATATATATAATTATATATATAATTCCTCCATCCATTTCATCTTACTATATTTTCCTAACAACCAATCTTCTTATTTATATGCAATAACTCATCACACCAAACAATGGTTTCTTTTATTAATGTTCTTCAATTTCCATACATATCCTACACACAAAAATGCATTTTGTGTATCATTCCAATTACAACCAAAAATGAATATTTTTGTACGTCCTTCATAATTTAACAAAAAAATGAGTATTTTTGTGTCATTTCAATTCCTAGCCAAAACGAAATATATTTTGGTGTTAACTTCATTTCTATACGAACGAATATGTTTCTTATCTCTTTCAATGCAAACCAAAAAAATGATTTTTGCTATTTTATATTGGCAATGCAAATTTCCTTCTTAGGTGACGTCATGCAAATATAATTTTTAATATAAAATATAATATCATGCCTTAATTACATAATAAGAATGTAATTCTAATCTACAGTGCAAATCCTCATTTATAGTTACATATATAAAAGTGTAAATTTTATTCGCTTACCACATTTCATATCATAGTTTCAAATAAAAGTGTAATTTTAATAAATAAAATGTCCTTCTTATCCTAAATAACCTCTTTTAAACAAAAGGAACATGTTTATCTAGTTTAACACTTCTAATATAAGTGACATTCCAATCATATAATTACATAAAAAAATGTAATTCTCATTTCTTTTTATTTTGATCACATGAAATGTAATTTCCTTTAACAAAACTTGTCAGTACAAAACAATGTCAACTTATTTTTTAACAAATGAATATTTTGTCATCCTTTTTCGTTTGATCAAAATGCATATTTCTTACTCTTGACAAATGAGTATCTTGTCATCCTTATATTTTCTATCTTTCTTTTTATCTATTTTTATAAAAATGAATCTTTCTTTTATTCTATCCATATAAAAATAATCTCTCTTTTTCCAATGACATATACAACTATGAATGTACATGTTAACAAACCTTCCATTACAATTGACATATAAACTGAATGTATATGTAAACAAATTTTACTTCATTTCTCTCATTACATATAAAAGTGAATTAATATATACGCAAGCTTATTTCATCTCTCTCTTTACATATAAAAAGGAATTTGTCGCTATTCTTTACCTTAACAAAAATTGAAGTTGTCATACTCTTTACATTAGCCAAAATAAATATATTTCATTTCATACGCAATGCTATGCAACGTTAACAAAATAAATATATATCATTCATATGCAATGCTATGCAACATTAACAAAATAAATATATATCATTCATATGCAATGCTATGCATTAACAAAATAAATATATACCATTCATATGCAATGCTATGCATTAACAAAATAAATATATACCATTCATATGCAATGCTATGTCATTAACAAAATAAATATATATCATTCATATGCAATGCTATGTCATTAACAAAATAAATATATACCATTCATATGCAATGCTATGTCATTAACAAAATAAATATATATCATTCATATGCAATGCTATGTCATTAACAAAATAAATATATACCATTCATATGCAATGTATGACATTAACAAAATAAAAGTATTTTCTTTTATTACATTAAATAAAAATGAAATATCTATTGTCATTCTTCTTCAATTGTCAAAATGAATCTTTTGTTATTTTAATCTTTCTTCTACATTTACAAAAATATGATTTTTGTCGCGACTTCAATATATTGACAAAAGTGATTTCATCGCTACTTCAATTATATTGACAAAAGTGAATTCATCGCTACTTAATTATATTGACAAAAGTGATTTTTGTCGCTACTTAATTATATTGACAAAAGTGATTTTTGTCGCTACTTAATTATATTGACAAAAGTGAATTCATCGCTACTTCAATATATTGACAAAAGTGAATTCATCGCTACTTAATTATATTGACAAAAGTGATTTTTGTCGCTACTTCAATATATGGACAAAAGTGATTTTTTAATCTAATATTAACATTCCTTATGAAAATGGCATGTGTAATTTACTAAATAAATGACATGTTTATTTTGTCAATTTTATATACAACATAAATGACACATCCATTTTGTTCATTTTAATACAATGACAGTTTTTATATTAACATAACATTATTAACACAAGTGATGTTCTTATGTTAGCATAACGTTATTAACCAAATGAACATACTTATGTTGACGGTTCTAATTCAACATAACATAAAAATGAATATTTTATGTGGGTAATTCATAAAATGAAAATTCCAACATGATAAACAAAGAATACTTTTTTTTTTTCACAATATATAAATTCCCTTTCTAACATGTAACATCTCCGTTATATATATACACAATATAAATATATGATTTTTATGGTTTGCACAAATTTTTCTTTTACAAACATGAATATTATACATTTTATATATTAACTAAAATGTTTGTCTTCGTCGTGCACACAAAATCATGTCAACATAAATACGCACAATCATCACAAACAATCAACATTGAAATAATCATACATGCAGCAACAACATGAATTTCATATGATATGAATATAGATTTTGCAGTGAATTAAATAAATAAATAATTTTATTTTAAAAATAGAATTCTCACTTTGATTTTTGTTGAAAATTTGACTGTCTCGGATTCAGCTCTGGTCTGCGCCATCGCGAAGAGCTCGGAAAGACGAGTCCAACGCAATTTACGGTTCGTCAATCGGGCCTCGTACGAGAGAGTTATGATTTATTAAAGTTGGACATAATTAAATAATTAATTAATATTCGTGAAAATACCTAAAAATTTCACTGTCTCAGAATTGGACAAAATTAGTGTCCACGCGTCCATCTCGTCGCCACGATCCCAACGCACCTGAAATCGTCGATTTTCGACTTCGTATGAGTGAGTTATGCAATTTTAAAGTTCTGGAAATTAATTAAATAATTTAAAAAATAAAATAGAAAATACCCTCAGCCCGTTGACCGCGAAACACTATTCACCGCAGAACTTTGACCGCCATTTGCCGCTGCTTCAGGCCACCTGACGCCACGGGACCACCGCCAACGTCTTCGTCTTGGCGAGACGCACCACCACCAGGAAGAGCCGCCCCTAAAGCTTCTCCGATCATCGGGAAATCGCCTACGAACGATTTCGCCTCGTGGGTCCCACAGGCCGCCTCACACCTCCAAACTGCCTGAAATTTGGCGAGCACCTCCACCTCACGTAGACGAAGAACTTCCGTGTTCGTGACTTCGTCTAATTCTTCCTCTATTCACGGGAATTTCTTGATTTACGTTTTGAGCTTCTGAATTTCGAAAACAGCGAGCTTTAAGACGAGATTCCGGCGAATCCGAGCGCTGTTTGACGAAACCGACGACAACCATTAGCTTCGTATCGTCGAGACCTTCGAGTGGACATATAATTTGCTATGGTTTGAAGAGATTTTATTTTCGACAAATTTTAGAGGAAGAGAGAGCCGCCATGGAAATTGAGAAAAAATGATGGAAAAGAGAAGTGGCTGCTGTGTATTTCGAATTTCAGCCTTAAATTCTGAGGAAAAAGATAATATATACTATGGGTTTAATTTTGGTTTGGGCCCAAATATCATTACGTGTCCAATTACTAAATTTTCAACTGTTTTCTTCAATTCAAAAATTCTTATGAATACATGCTGATTTTAAAATTAATAAAATTTTAAACATAATTATTTCAGGTCATTACGAATCCAACGAACCTGATTTCGTAATTTTCCGAGTCCGTATGAATTTATTATGAATTTCCGAAGTCTGAAAATATGCTATTTGTCACTGTAAAAATTATACCGGCCACAAAATAATTCCAAAAATTATAAATTTTAGAATTTAACCATATTTTAATATTCCGAATCCAAAGAAACTGGTCTCGTCGAATTCGGAGTTCGTTTGCAAAAATTCCATTTTTCAGGCGTATATTTTTAATATTTAAAAATACCAAAAATAGTGGAATTTTTCCGAAACTCAAAAATATAAGTTCTTATAGTCATTTTTATATGTAAACAACATTCTGAAACCAATGGAGATGGTTTCGGGTCCTAATTCCTTATTCTGCAAAAATTTTACATTTCGGGCCTTATATAATATATACGAATTCTATAGCGTTTTTCTGAAAATTTAATTTTCTCATAACTTACAATTTATAAACTGGAATCTTAATTTCTGAAACTCTTTGGAAAGATATTTTCAATATGGTAGCGTTTCTTGTTTCGTCCAATTCCGATTTATATTTTTATTTAATTTTTCAAAGTTGGAATTTCAAATCTGAAATTACCGCGCCGTTTTCAGGCTCGGAATGGATTTAATATAAATTTCAAGTTCGCGCTCGAAATAAAATAAGTTTTTCATCGTTATTATTTAAAATAAATAATTTTAAATATATTCATTCATTAAAATTTCTTAAAATAAAATTTTAAAATTAACCCCAAAAATCAGGGCTGTTACAGTCGCCCCCACTTAAAATCTTTTCGTCCTCGAAAAGGAACTAAGGTAAAAGTTGTTTAATTAACTAACTAAATTTTAATTTCTCTTATTAATTTCATTTGTTGACTAACTTATCAAATATACATACTCTTTTATATATTTAAAAATCATATTTTCAAAAATAGATTATATAATCAAAAATACGCTAATCATAAGCTTATCACTCTGAACTCATTCTAGGGCATTACTAACCCCATCTCTAATGAGTTTTCTCATTCTAGGATACTGCTGATCCTATCTCTAATGAGTATTCTTATTGGACATTACTAATCCAATTCTCTGATGAGTCTTTTGTTCAGTTCTAACGAGTTGTACCCCAAAGATTTGAGCTAACCAAAGCTCTGATACCAATTGTAAGGACCCGGGCTTTGCCCGACCCGATCGATCGCAAAATCGACCAAGACCGTTCAAATCCCGAATACTTTAACTTTGGGAATACAACAATCATCAGAACAAAACATCAGACTTTTATAAACAGTACAAAATGTTTACATCAGAGTACAGAATATCAGAGTACATCGGAAAAAAAAAATTGCAGCGGAAGATAAATTTTACATTTAATTTATAATACATTACAGCTGAACAAAACTAATACAGCAGAAGTCTTTTCTATGCTCTGGACACAGCTTTGAGCTTCAATCCAGGATCCTGCTAAAGAGATAAATATCTGCAAAAAGCTACTCGACTGCTCGTGTGGAAAAGAGGGCACCCGAGTTTGCAAAAGTGGAAACAAACAACGGGTCAGTCGTGGGACTGGTGTGAGAATTCTTAACTAATATAACTAATAGTAAGGCAAATCCAAGGACCACGCCGCTAACGCGGAACAGGTTTACTCCAATGGATTGTTGTGCATAACAGTAAAGTAAATCGTCAAATAACGCAATGCTTTTTAGAAAAATGAAACCACCATAAGACTCAGATCCCATCACACAATGCAACGCACACCAGAGGATAGAGTTTTACCTTATGGTGATTAAAAGATGATAAATACGTAAAAACGATATTATTATTAGTGTGTATATGTTTTAATAAAACATTTCAATCATAATATCAATCCTAGGAAGCATAGGTACCATATATTATGCCTCCGTACTAGTAATACAATCAAAACCGCATGGGGCGTATTGGCGATTTGGATTTCCATCATGAGTCAAGGCTAGAGCGGAGCTCCTTACCGATTCGAGACACTCTAGCTAATGTCCCAGGATTACCCGCAGTTAACCCTTGGAAATGGCAGGGCCAGTCCTCAAATACAGCTTAGAGGATTGGCAATTCCTAAGCACACGTTTCCCGGT
This sequence comes from Allium sativum, assembly GCA_030737875.1. Lineage (NCBI taxonomy): Eukaryota > Viridiplantae > Streptophyta > Magnoliopsida > Asparagales > Amaryllidaceae > Allium > Allium sativum. The sequence goes on along the minus strand of CM060912.1, from coordinate 268,957,147 downwards.
CCTATAGGACCTATCCGAGGCGCACATCATTTCATCATCCACATAAGTAAAATGTCAGGCCGTGATAAAACCCAAACACCACTTCTAGCTAGAAAGAAACGTGTTGCTCTCCCTGCGTTCCCTTCGCCCGTTTTAGACTCTACCGGTTTGTGAGGCTCGCGAAGTTACGTCATAACCACAAGGCCTGCTTTTCAACAAAGCCTTGATCATCTTCATCTTAGCGTGCCACATTGTCAATCCATACCGTGCCATTGATCGTCCATCAATATATAAACGGGTGTTAAGTAAAGAATAAATTCTTCACCACCAATCATTTATATATAGATAGAAAATCAATAACATGATATTAACGGAGTACAACGTCAGACACACAATCCATTTAAAACTTATGCTCTGGGTCTGAGCGAAAGTCAAATCCGTACAAATCAACACTACGTCCGGACGGCAACCACTGTAGCCCCTTCAAGGTAGCTACTCCAATCATGGGCATCAGCAGTCGTCGTCTATTCAATGTGAAGACCGTCGGTCTTCTATGGTCGTCTTTAAATCTTCAATTTTTAAACGTCGTTTAAATTGTTTGGAATGAGATAAACTCGGCCTTCCCAAACAATTCTCGTGTATATATAAGTTGGAAATCATTTCATCTCGTTTGATTTTAAATTTTTATATATATAATTATATATATAATTCCTCCATCCATTTCATCTTACTATATTTTCCTAACAACCAATCTTCTTATTTATATGCAATAACTCATCACACCAAACAATGGTTTCTTTTATTAATGTTCTTCAATTTCCATACATATCCTACACACAAAAATGCATTTTGTGTATCATTCCAATTACAACCAAAAATGAATATTTTTGTACGTCCTTCATAATTTAACAAAAAAATGAGTATTTTTGTGTCATTTCAATTCCTAGCCAAAACGAAATATTTTTTTGTGTTAACTTCATTTCTATACGAACGAATATGTTTCTTATCTCTTTCAATGCAAACCAAAAAAATGATTTTTGCTATTTTATATTGGCAATGCAAATTTCCTTCTTAGGTGACGTCATGCAAATATAATTTTTAATATAAAATATAATATCATACCTTAATTACATAATAAGAATGTAATTCTAATCTAAAGTGCAAATCCTCATTTATAGTTACATATATAAAAGTGTAAATTTTATTCGCTTACCACATTTCATATCATAGTTTCAAATAAAAGTGTAATTTTAATAAATAAAATGTCCTTCTTATCCTAAATAACCTCTTTTAAACAAAAGGAACATGTTTATCTAGTTTAACACTTCTAATATAAGTGACATTCCAATCATATAATTACATAAAAAAAATGTAATTCTCATTTCTTTTTATTTTGATCACATGAAATGTAATTTCCTTTAACAAAACTTGTCAGTACAAAACAATGTCAACTTAATTTTTAACAAATGAATATTTTGTCATCCTTTTTCGTTTGATCAAAATGCATATTTCTTACTCTTGACAAATGAGTATCTTGTCATCCTTATATTTTCTATCTTTCTTTTTATCTATTTTTATAAAAATGAATCTTTCTTTTATTCTATCCATATAAAAATAATCTTTCTTTTTCCAATGACATATACAACTATGAATGTACATGTTAACAAACCTTCCATTACAATTGACATATAAACTGAATGTATATGTAAACAAATTTTACTTCATTTCTCTCATTACATATAAAAGTGAATTAATATATACGCAAGCTTATTTCATCTCTCTCTTTACATATAAAAAGGAATTTTTCGCTATTCTTTACCTTAACAAAAATTGAAGTTGTCATATTCTTTACATTAACCAAAATAAATATATTTCATTTCATACGCAATGCTATGCAACGTTAACAAAATAAATATATATCATTCATATGCAATGCTATGCAACGTTAACAAAATAAATATATATCATTCATATGCAATGCTATGCATTAACAAAATAAATATATACCATTCATATGCAATGCTATGCATTAACAAAATAAATATATACCATTCATATGCAATGCTATGTCATTAACAAAATAAATATATATCATTCATATGCAATGCTATGTCATTAACAAAATAAATATATACCATTCATATGCAATGCTATGTCATTAACAAAATAAATATATATCATTCATATGCAATGCTATGTCATTAACAAAATAAATATATACCATTCATATGCAATGTATGACATTAACAAAATAAAAGTATTTTCTTTTATTACATTAAATAAAAATGAAATCTCTATTGTCATTCTTCTTCAATTGTCAAAATGAATCTTTTGTTATTTTAATCTTTCTTCTACATTTACAAAAATATGATTTTTGTCGCTACTTCAATATATTGACAAAAGTGATTTCATCGCTACTTCAATTATATTGACAAAAGTGAATTCATCGCTACTTAATTATATTGACAAAAGTGATTTTTGTCGCTACTTAATTATATTGACAAAAGTGATTTTTGTCGCTACTTAATTATATTGACAAAAGTGAATTCATCGCTACTTCAATATATTGACAAAAGTGAATTCATCGCTACTTAATTATATTGACAAAAGTGATTTTTGTCGCTACTTCAATATATGGACAAAAGTGATTTTTTAATCTAATATTAACATTCCTTATGAAAATGGCATGTGTAATTTACTAAATAAATGACATGTTTATTTTGTCAATTTTATATACAACATAAATGACACATCCATTTTGTTTATTTTAATACAATGACAGTTTTTATATTAACATAACATTATTAACACAAGCGATGTTCTTATGTTAGCATAACGTTATTAACCAAATGAACATACTTATGTTGACGGTTCTAATTCAACATAACATAAAAATGAATATTTTATGTGGGTAATTCATAAAATGAAAATTCCAACATGATAAACAAAGAATACTTTTTTTTTTTTCACAATATATAAATTCCCTTTCTAACATGTAACATCTCCGTTATATATATACACAATATAAATATATGATTTTTATGGTTTGCACAAATTTTTCTTTTACAAACATGAATAATATACATTTTATATATTAACTAAAATGTTTGTCTTCGTCGTGCACACAAAATCATGTCAACATAAATATGCACAATCATCACAAACAATCAACATGGAAATAATCATACATGCAGCAACAACATGAATTTCATATGATATGAATATAGATTTTGCAGTGAATTAAATAAATAAATAATTTTATTTTAAAAATCGAATTCTCACTTTGATTTTTGTTGAAAATTTGACTGTCTCGAATTCAGCTCTGGTCTGCGCCATCGCGAAGAGCTCGGAAAGACGAGTCCAACGCAATTTACGGTCCGTCAATCGGGCCTCGTACGAGAGAGTTATGATTTATTAAAGTTGGACATAATTAAATAATTAATTAATATTCGTGAAAATACCTAAAAATTTCACTGTCTCAGAATTGGACAAAATTAGTGTCCACGCGTCCATCTCGTCGCCACGATCCCAACGCACCTAAAATCGTCGATTTTCGACTTCGTATGAGTGAGTTATGCAATTTTAAAGTTCTGAAAATTAATTAAATAATTTAAAAAATAAAATAGAAAATACCCTCAGCCCGTTGACCGCGAAACACTATTCACCGCAGAACTTTGACCGCCATTTGCCGCTGCTTCAGGCCACCTGACGCCACGGGACCACCGCCAACGTCTTCGTCTTGGCGAGACGCACCACCACCAGAAAGAGCCGCCCCTAAAGCTTCTCCGATCATCGGGAAATCGCCTACGAACGATTTCGCATCGTGGGTCCCACAGGCCGCCTCACACCTCCAAACTGCCTGAAATTTGGCGAGCACCTCCACCTCACGTAGACGAAGAACTTCCGTGTTCGTGACTTCGTCTAATTCTTCCTCGATTCACGGGAATTTCTTGATTTACGTTTTGAGCTTCTGAATTTCGAAAACAGCGAGCTTTAAGACGAGATTCCGGCGAATCCGAGCGCTGTTTGACGAAACCGACGACACCATTAGCTTCGTATCGTCGAGACCTTCGAGTGGACATATAATTTGCTATGGTTTGAAGAGATTTTATTTTCGACAAATTTTAGAGGAAGAGAGAGCCGCCATGGAAATTGAGAAAAATGATGGAAAAGAGAAGTGGCTGCTGTGTATTTCGAATTTCAGCCCTAAATTCTGAGGAAAAAGATAATATATACTATGGGTTTAATTTTGGTTTGGGCCCAAATATCATTACGTGTCCAATTACTAAATTTTCAACTGTTTTTTTCAATTCAAAAATTCTTATAAATACATGCTGATTTCAAAATTAATAAAATTTTAAACATAATTATTTCAGGTCATTACGAATCCAACGAACCTGATTTCGTAATTTTCCGAGTCCGTATGAATTTATTATGAATTTCCGAAGTCTGAAAATATGCTATTTTTCACTGTAAAAATTATACCGGCCACAAAATAATTCCAAAAATTATAAATTTTAGAATTTAACCTTATTTTAATATTCCGAATCCATAGAAACTGGTCTCGTCGAATTCGGAGTTCGTTTGCAAAAATTCCATTTTTCAGGCGTATATTTTTAATATTTAAAAATACCAAAAATAGTGGAATTTTTCCGAAAATCAAAAATATAAGTTCTTATAGTCATTTTTATATGTAAACAACATTCTGAAACCAATGGAGATTGTTTCGGGTCCTAATTCCTTATTCTGCAAAAAATTTACGTTTCGGGCCTTATATAATATATACGAATTCTATAGCATTTTTCTGAAAATTTAATTTTCTCATAACTTATAATTTATAAACTGGAATCTTAATTTCTGAAACTCTTTGGAAAGATATTTTCAATACGGTAGCGTTTCTTGTTTCGTCCAATTCCGATTTATATTTTATTTAATTTTTCAAAGTTGGAATTTCAAATCTGAAATTACCGCGCCGTTTTCAGGCTCGGAATGGATTTAATATAAATTTCAAGTTCGCGCTCGAAATAAAATAAGTTTTTCATCGTTATTATTTAAAATAAATAATTTTAAATATATTCATTCATTAAAATTTCTTAAAATAAAATTTTAAAATTAACCCCAAAAATCAGGGCTGTTACAGGTAATTAAGGGTAAGGATTAATTAATTCAATTTTTGTAATGCAATGTTTGAAAATCAATAACTTCGTCATACGAGTTCCAAATCGCACGAAACTGGATCCGTTGCGATCGCGGGGACGAGAGCTTCACAGCAAGACTAACCGGGTCCAATTCTGAGCATTTTGGAATTTCAAGCAATTTCGAATCCGAACAGAAATTCAGAAATGAAAACCAATGTGAGAATTTCTCACTATTATTTTTGTACATTTATTTAAATTATTTTGTAACTGCACATATGAACTGCTCCCCATCGTCCACAGACCATGGATGACTTGTTTGATTGTATTCTGTGTGAAATGGACTGTATTGTGATTGTTGATTGTATTGTATGGAATAAAATATTTGAATAATAAAAATATCATTTTTTTGTATATATTTAAAATATATAAAATATTCATGTATGAAATAAAATATTTGAACAATAAAAACCACATTTTTATTGTATGTATGAACTGTATAAAATAGTCCTGTGTTGAAATAAATATTCATTTACAAACCGGACAGTTGTTTATGTACACTGATTTGACTGATATGGATTGGGACGATAAATTTTACACATCGCCCAACTGCACGAATAATAAACAGTATTTGTTGTTTGAAAACCCCACACGGGTATTGGGATAATATTTGACATACACTGATCCCAATAATAAGTGGTATGTCAATCAATGGGTTGACAGACTTTATAAGCGTTATTTATTTATTTTAATGCTTATACAGTTGTAGAATGCACTCTAGACGTTGTTTGAATTTTTAATGACTGTTTATCGATATTATTATATATATGTGTTGTTGAAATCCATATAAATAAAATTATATGTTAATTGATTGAGTCTGATTCCAGTTTAGAATTATCAAATATTTTAAAACAATATTCAGAAAATAATGAAATGTGAAGTCGTGTTAAGTAGTTAAACGCCATTTTAACACGAATGGGAATTTGGTCGATTTTATTCATTTTATAATGAATATCGAAAAGTGATTTAAAAATTTGACATTTTGAAAATATTTTCATTTTAGTATTGAAATGATATGGAAAGTTAAATTTTGATTTAAATTTGAAAATCAAATTGAAATCGTTTTAAAATGAATTTAAAACGAATATATATAGAATATTCAAATTTGATTTGAGTTTGAAAATGAAATGGAAATCGATTTGAAATGAATTTAAAACGAATATATATAGAATATTCAAATTTGATTTGAATTGAAAATGAAATGGAAATCGATTTGAAATGAATTTGAAATGAATATATATGGAATATTCAAATTTGATTTGAATTTGAAATGGAAGTGGAAATCTTTTTGAAACGAATTTAAAACGATTTATAAAATTCGTTATAAATGGAAGTCGACGAAATATAATATATATATATATATATATATGTATATGTATATTACAATGGCCTGAATAGAACGCGCCGCGCAGCGGCAGTTCTCGAATTTCGACCATTAACTTCAAATGGACGTTACGGGAGATCCGACCATCGGATTCTCCTAAAACCGAAATCGTTGGGTTCGTATCGAAAAGAGTTTTCCAATGAATATAAGAGATTTGAAATCTAATGGTTGGATTCAGAGATATGTCCAAATCAATTTCAGAAAAGATCGCCATGGATGCAGTTCGGTGGCCGTTATTGGAAACCGACTGTAGGGACAATAATAAAATTATTGAAAATACGGAAAAATTATGTAAAATCATAATAAATGATTTAGAAAGAATTTGGATGAAAAATTCCACATTTGTAAGGATAAAAATATATTTTTATCAAAATGAACTAGTTATTAACTAGAATAATAATTTATTTATTTTTAAATAAATAAATTGGATTTGAAATGGTTTTAAAAAACAGCCAGAATTTCCAATATAAGAATTGGAATGGATTTGAATCGAAATTATCTTTGGAATATTTCGATATTGGATTCCGTGATTATATGGACGTTGTGGAGGAATTTGGAAGATATATATATATATCATTATTCCAATATGATATTTTTTGATATCAGAGTTTGATATTGAATATAAGCCAATATATTTTCTATTCAGAGCCTTGTATTTGATATCGAATTGGATTTTGGGTTTGTCGTGAGTGGTGTCTTCATTAACACTGTTCTTAAACCTAGTTGGGGAAAGAATAAATCTTGCTATTTAGATTTAATGAAGTTTTCTAATTAATTAATATTTAATTGGAATGGAATAAAAGAACGGGATTTTTGGGTTTATCGTGAACGGCGTTTTAAATAACACTTGTTCTTTAACCCAATTAACAGTGAAGAATATGATTTGTAATTTATAATGTTTTAATTAAGATTTATGGGATTTTCCAAAGTAAAGATTTACAATTTAATATATTAATTTGGAATTGAATGAAATTCGATTTGGTAATAATCGAAGTGAGTTTCTATGGAGGAAGACCGTTAATACATATGGAATTTAAAAGGCTGTCGTTATTCCGTTTATATTATTGGTCGGATATGGAAATTGATATCGATTATATATTGATTTGTTTTTCCGTGAAAATTCCATAATTAATGGAAGGTGATTTTGGGTTTATCGTGAACCGTGTTTTAATGACATTGGTTCTTTAACCCAGTTGAAGATAAGATTAATTTCTTAGCTTTGAATAACCATTAACATTGATTTTTGAGAAGATTAAAACTAAATGGGGTTTTAATGAATCTTTGATTAGATTGAAAAGTGAATGTGATAATTAAAATTATCAATTCAAGAAAATGATCGGAAATGGAGTACCACTAGTTTTACTCCAAGCGGTAGTTAAATCTTTAATTAGATTTGAACGTGAAATGGTAATTAGTTTTACCGATAACACCGTGGTGTTAGATATGGAGTATTACCAATTTTGCTCCATGCGATGAATAGGTTGGGATTGGGAAATAAAATTAATGATTACTTCGGTATAGTTCGCTACTCTCTACTAGTTTGGAAAACCTTAATATGGGTTGTTATCCAAAGGAAGATTAAGGAATAAATTTAAAGAATTTATCTTTGATAAAATTAATGGGAACCTTTCCCACAGGAAAAGAATATTTGAATAAGAGAATATGGTGTATTGGAATGAGGCGTATGTTGTGTTGTTATAACACTTGATTATAAGATACGCGAGTTATTCGGAAAGACCGGGTTTAACCGATTCTGAATAACTGATACGACGAAAAGTCGAAGAGATTGAAGACGATGTAAGATCGACAATCTTCACATCGAACGGATGGGCGCTACTGATGCCCATGATTGGAGTAGCTACCTTGAAGGGGCTACAGTGGTAGCTGTCCGGACGTACTTGTTGATTGTACAGATATGTGGGGAATAAGGTGCCTCCGGTTTCGTTCAGATCCAGAACGGACTTGTAAATGGACTGTTTGTCTGACATTGGATTTTATTCTCTGTTGATTGATTTCTATTTAATATATATCTGTTTGGCGGCAGAGAATTTATTCTCTTGCTTAACGCCCTTCTCTGAGACGTACGAGCTCAGAGGTTATATATCGATAGATATCAGTCGCATAGCATGAATTGCCTGTGTGGCATGCTGAGATGCAGTGATCAAGGCTTTTGTTGGAAAGCAGAGTCTTTTGCTTGATGATCAAAGCATGGCTTTAATATAGCATAGCTTTGTGTAGCGTTAATTCGTGAGCCTTACACCCCGGTGTGAACCAGAAACGGGGAGGACCTCTAGGAAATGAACATATGCTGGTTCCTAGCTAGGAGGGGTGTCAGCGTCTTTCATGCCCTAACATTTTACTCATGTGGATGTTGCTTATGATTACTTGATGGATAGAGAGGCGCGCCTCGGATATATGGTGGTTGCAGAGGCTTACGGGCCCCAAATCACCAAGAGGTTCGATAGAACCGGCTAGCATATAGTTTATGGCAATTATAACCATTGACGGATGGTCGGCCCCGACGATCCAAGGGCCCACCTGAGTCTGGGTCCTAATACACGTGCTAGCGTGTCTCGAATTTGCACAGGATATTCCCTTTGCCTTGGTTCACAGATGGAATCCAACTTCTAATATGACATTTTGCGGTTTTAATTGTAGAACTAGTATGGCGACATGATATATGGTACCCATGTCGTTTATGATTGATACATTTATATTTGAAGTTGTTTTCTTCAATTATAGTAATAATAAAAGATTAAATTTCATGTATCAAGCATTCATTGGCTATTATAAGGGAAAACCCTATCCTCCGGCTTGCGTTGCATTGTGTGATGGGACCTGGGTCTTATAATAGCTTCATTGTTCTTTATTTAGCATTGCGGTGTTTGTTTTATGCACTGGTATTCTTGGGAGGAAACCCATTCCGTGTTATACGGCATGGTTTCCCTCGATTTACCTAACTTTAAAATAAAGATTAATAACTGTTTTATTTCTCATACCAGTCACATGACTGACCTGGAGTTTATTGTTTTAACCTAAACTCTGGGTGCCCCTATTTTCCACACGGGCAGCTAGTAGCTTTGGTTTTGCAGATTCATATTCACAGCATCCTGGTTTATAGCTGAAGCGATATTCGGAAAGCTCTGTATCCATGTATCTGTTTTCAGTTGTGCTTTATATTGTTTTTCCGCTGCTATGTATTTAAATGTAATTTAAATCTCTGATATTTTCTATGTAATATTTATTCATACTCTGTTATATTCTTGTATTCTGATGGAATTGTTGTAATAGCAATGAAATATTCTTCTGTTTGTATTCTGATTTGTCGTGTTCTCGAAGCAATCCGGGCTTTCCTTCAGGGGTAAGTTTGGGTTGCCACACGGCGGCTCTGTAGTGAATAGTAGGGTTTTAAAAAATGAATGTATTATTTATAAAATTTAATTACCAGTTTTGCAAATAAACCCGTAAATCCTTAACAACTCCAATTTCAGCCCAACAGGAGTTGCCCCAACCCAATTACCCCCGTTCTGGATACAATGAGCTTGGCCCCGTCAGCCCGAACGATCATTTTCAACCTATTTTCTTTAATTTAAAATTTAAATCACTTATTTAATTAATTCGATCGTTCATTTAAATTCACCGGGGCCACATATGGACTCCGAAAATTCCCGAAAAATAATATAGCTATGTTTTGATGATACAGTCCTAACAAATTAATTGCGTTTAATTTGGAGACCGTTTTAAAAATGGCCTTTTTAACGGTCGATTAAATTGAACAAAAATTATCGAATCATACATTAATTTACTACACTCACAAATAAATTCCAAAAATTATGGAAAATAAAACTTAGCAATAATTTGACATTCTGGATCCGACAAAAGTGGTTTCGTCGAAAATGGAGGTTGTTTGTATAATGGCCTTTTATACGGGCTATAAATTATACCATATTCCATAGCGAATATTTTGAATATTCAACTGGCCATAACATTTTATTCCCGCTATGAAATTTCGATTTTTCGGATTCGTTGGAAAGATATTTTTAAACAGATTTAGATATTTTGTGTTTCACTCAAATCTATTTTATTTTTAATTTTGTACATTCAGTCAAAGTTCAGATTCAAAATTTCAAACTACCGTGTTATTTCTAATTACTTTTAAAATTAAAATAAATATATTCGTTCTAACTTCGATTTAAATAAATTTTTAACTGTTATTCTTTAAAATAATTTATTTTAACTATTCAAAATTCACTGAAATAGCAAAAATAAAAATTTTAAATTGGTTCTGATTTCCCGGAGTGTTACAATCTCCTCCACTTAAAAGCTTTTCGTCCTCGAAAAGGAAACAATAGTAAAGTAGGAAACAAAACGGAAAATGTAACATATTGTAAATGTACCTCAACATAAGACTTACTCGGAGATGTCCACTCTACACTTGGGATAAGCCTGTTTTATGCTATCCTCAGTCTCCCATGTACAGTCTCTGGGATCCCCGCTCCACTGCACTTTGACTAAGTGGATCCTCTTGTTCCTCAGAACTCGGGTCTCTTCGCCAACAATTTTCACTGGCTCCCTTCTCAAGGTAAGCTCAGGGTAATCTCCAAATCTTGCTGTGTTGCTTCCTCCAGAACTAAGTCTGGATCATGAACATGCTTCCGGAGTTGAGACACATGGAATACATCGTGAATCCCTGGCAACCAGTCTAGCAACTGTACCCTATAAGCGAGAGTTCCAATCCTTTCAAGAATAGGGAATGGACCAATGTATCTCGGTGCCAATTTCCCAGTCTTCCCAAATCGAATTACACCTCTCAGTGGGGAAACCCTCAAGTATACATAATCACCAACACAGAATTCCAAATCCATTCTTCGTGAGTCTGCATAGCTCTTTTGTCGGCTTTGAGCAGCCAGCAGTTGCTTCTTAATAAAATCAACTTTATCTACTGCTTCACGAATCATGTCGGGACCCAATACCAATCGATTTCCTGGTTCCGCCCAACATGCGGGAGATATGCATAGCCTGCCATATAATGCCTCAAATGGCGACATCTGCAAGCTTGCTTGGTTACTATTATCATAAGATAACTCAACCAAGTTCAAGTGATCTTCCTATGACCCACCAAAATCAAGAATGTCTGCTCGCAACAAGTCTTCCAATATGCGGTTCACCCTCTCAGTCTGGCCATCTGTTTGAGGATGATAAGTGGTGCTCATATTCAATTTGGTCCCAAGCTCTTCTTGGAATGCCTCCTAGAATTTGCTAGAAAATATCGGATCATGATCACTAACGATGCTACTGGGAACTCTATGTAGTCTGACAATCTCTCTGAAATAAAGCTGAGCCAGACTTCGATCTGTTCTATTAGATTTGACATGGATAAAATGGGCAGTCTTCGTGAAACAATCTACAATCACCTATATACTATCATTCCTTTTTCTAGTTCGGGGCAAGCCATCAATAAAGTCCATAGAAATTTGGTCCCACTTCCAACCTTGAACCTCTACCAGTTGCAACAATCCTGCAAGCTTCTGCTGATCGCTTTTGACTTGCTGGAGGTGGAACATCTAGCAACATATATAGAAATGTCTCTCTTCAAAGACCTCCACCAAAATGTGTGCTTGAGGTCATGATACATCTTGCTCACCCCTGGATGAGTGCTGAGCTTAGATTTGTGACATTCATCCATTACTTCCCTTCTGAGCTCAGGAAGGTTCGGAATGCAAATTAGGCCTAATTGCCTCAGAACCCCTTTGTCGTCAATCTGGAAACTCGTGGGTTCGCCTTCCCTAACTCTTTTGCTAATTCTCTAAATAAATTCATCATTCTTCTGAAGAGAAGAGATCTTATCAATTAAGGAAGGTGTAATAATGAGATTGGCGAGGATAAGATTGGTGTTGGCCGTATTTTTCCTGCTGAGTGTATCGATTACTACATTGGCTTTCCCTGGAGTATATAAGATGTCCAGGTCATAGGCCGCAAGAAATTCAACCCAACGTTGTTGCCTCAAGTTCAAATCCCTTTGGGTGAACAAATACTTCAAGGATTTGTGATCAGTATACAGTTCGAACTCCTCACCTAAGAGATAGTGCCTCCCTATATTTAGAGCAAACATGATGGCCATCAACTCAAGATCATGAGTGAGGTATTTCTTCTCATGTGGTTTCAGCTGGCAGCTAGCATATGTGACTACTTTGTCCCTTTGCATTAACACCTTACCAATACCATAAATAGATAAAAGGATAACATGTTAAAATAAGATTTGTCATTAAAAATGTCATTTCTGACATGTTTGTTTAGATAAAAGGAATAACTTTCAATAGAAGCATCTGTCCACACTTTCAAATCCTGATTACCATCAATAATGGTCAACACAGGAGTAGTGGTCAACCTCTGTTTCAGCTCTTGGAAAGCTACCTCACATTCGGGTGTCCAAACGAAATTTGTATGTTTCTTAGTCAGCTTTGTCAATGGATAAGATAATTTCGAGAAATCTTTAACGAATTTCCGATAATAGCCAGCCATTCCTAAGAAACTTTTGACATTGTAGGAGTGCTAGGCTGCTTCCAATCTTGGATGGCTTAGATCTTTCCTAGATCTACTGAAATGCCTTTCTTTGATACAACATGGACAAGGAATTTCACCTCTTCCTACCAGAATATACATTTAGATAATTTGGCTTTCAACACATTCCTTTTCAAAATCTCCAAGACTTCTTTCAAATGCTTTTCATGCTCGGCAGTGGTTTTAGAAAGATTAAGATATCATTGATGAAAACTAGCACGAATTTGTTTAAGACATCTTGGAATAATCTGTTCATCAGATCGACAAAGTATGCTGGAGCGTTACATAAGCCGAAGGGCATTACTAGCCATTCATAAAATAAGTCTGACCCTCTGAAAGTTGTCAGAGGAACACATTCTTCGGCGCGTAATTAATGGAAGCCTGTAGCTAGGTCCATCCTAGAGAATACTTGTTCTCCATTCAAGCGGTCCAACAGATCATCGATACGTGGCAATGGATATTTATTTTTCAGCGTTTGCTTATTGAGGTCACAGTAGTCCACACATAGCCTGAGGGTACCGTCTGACTTTGGGACAAACACCAATGCTGCACCCAGTTTGAGAAGCTAGGCCTGATCAGACCCTTCCACAAAAGTTGTTTAGTTTGGTTGCTCAGCTCCTCTTTTGCTTTCAGTGTCATTCTCCGAATAGGATGCACAATGGGCCTTGCATTAGGAACTAAGTCAATCCTAAAGTCGATTTCTCTGCGTGGAGGTAAGAAGTCAACTTCTTCAAACACATCCGCATAATCTCTGATGACAGGAATATCCTCAATAGAAGCAGGAGTGACTTCTAGAGAAGACCAGAATTCTTTCATATCTGTGGCTGAGCCGTGGCATGGAATAGCAATAATATCTCCGAATTCGGTTTTAATTCTGACTACTCTTTCAGTGCATAGTACCTCAGCCTCATACTTTGTTAGCCAATCCATTCCAAGTATGATGTCATACCCGGAGAAATTCATGACGATCGATTAAAAGGGAATTGGAAATAGGAATAAGAAACAGGCACTCTACAATACTGATCGAAAATAAGTGAACCTCCTATCGGACTATGGGCTCTAATCAATTCTTTAAGTTTTCTTGGTTTCAGTTTTAGCTTTTTACCGTTTCACCAGAAATGAAACTTCTTGATGCACCAGTGTCAAACAATACTATAATAGGAATGTTCTTAATGTTAAGAGTACCTCCTAAAACATCGGATCTACCTGCTCCCTCGGAAGAAGCCGGTGCAGCCGCTCCATCGTAGACATGTGCCACCTCAGTTTTCTTCAATAGAGGACAATTTATGATAAAGTGCCCCGTCTTTTGGCAGTTAAAGCACTCCTGAGTGTTCCGAGAATTCTGACTGCGGTTCTAGCTCGGTCCAGACTCATTCCTTCTTAGTTTCTTTGAGGCTCGGCATTCATAGTCAAAGTGCCCCATCTTCTGACAATTGAAGCATTTCACCTTGGATTTGTCTCTCTTTTTCCCTTGGGGCTTGGAGGCTGAAGACCTGCTCGCCTCTAGTTTCTTGTCAGCCCGCTTTCTTTTGTTATTATTCCGATTCTTCTTGCGCTCCTGCTGTGAATTTCTATTATTATCCTCATAGCGGCAAGCCATCTCGATCACTTCATTAAAGGGGAGCTTGATGTGAGCTGTGATTTTGTTCAGATATTTCTTGGAGAGGCCATTGATGAATCTTTTGTTCTTCTGCACTGATTCCTGAACTAATTCTGGAGCGTAGCGTGAGAGTTCCTCGAACTTCTGCACATATTCTGAAATAGACATATCTCCCTGCTGCAGATTGGCAAATTGATCGTGGAGCCGCTCTACTTCCTGCGGAGGGATAAACTTATTGTTGAAGAGTTCTTTGAATCTGGCCTAAGACATGTCGGCCTCATTATTGCCAATTTTGGCTGTATCCCACCAATTTTCAGCTTCATCTTTCAATAGCCATGATGCCCAAAAGCGCTTGCGGTGGTCTTCTAATTCCAGCCCACCAAATATTTTCTCGTAGTTCTTTAGCCATGCCTGTGCCACAATCACTGTCTCTCGACCGGTAAAGGATGCTCCCCCTAAATTTCTGAACTTCTTGGACATTTTATCTATGTCAAACGGTTGTGGGGGTGTAGGTTGTGTTACAGCCTCGGGAGTGGGCTTCCCCTGAGCAGTGGGAGTCTCATCTCTTGCTGGTCCTCTAGCCCCACCTCTGCCTCGGGCTCTAGCTCTCGCTCTAGTGATCATTTTCTAGTTAGTTCTGTACCATCAAGGAAAGAGTAAGACTAACAGAAATGATAATTTTAAAAGAAAGGTTAAAAGTAGAGACATTTGATAAGATGATAATGATGTAATGACTGATTAATATGTGCTATTCTTATGTGCTCATTCTAGGACATTACTAATCCTATCTCTAATGAGCTACTTGTCTTAGAATACTACTGATTCTTTCTAGATGAATTGTTCTAAAAATGTTATACTACAAAGCTAAGGTTAACCTTTAGCTTTGATACCAAATGTGACGACCCCAAACTTCCGTAGTACGAAAGTAAGGATAATCATATGAGCATAACATAATTACAACAATAGCAGACCTCAGATAACATCATAACACATAATCATTCCAGTGGAAATAGAAATTTCATCACATCATAATATCAAAGACATCGGAGTACGCAGTTACAGGATACACTTAGCAAATAGAAGTCTCAACAAAGAAAGAAATAAGTCTTAATCTCCATCAAATACATCATAGATCAATAATGTCTAAATGTCTCAAAGGCAATAAAAAGATAAAAGAAAATGTTCTTCATCTTCTTCCTTAAGCAAGCACCAATCCAGAATGTATCCATACCTAAACCTGTCACTTGGTTGCCCGTGAGAAAAGAGGGCACCCGAGTTTTCAAAGTGAAACAAACTACGAGTCAGTCATGGGACTGGTATGAGAAATCTTTCTTAACTAACAATATGGCTAATCACAGGACTACGCCGCTAACGTGGAACGGGTATACTCCATTGGATTGCCAGTGCATAAGTTTAATAAATTTTTATTCAAAACAACACAATGCTTTTTAGAAAATGAAATCATTATAAGACTCAAGTCCCACCACACAATGCAATGCAAACCGGAGGATAGAGTTTTACCTTATAATGATCAAACATGCTTGATACGTAGAAAATAATATTTTAGTATTATTTTTAGTGTCTAATCAGTTTAAAAAATACTTTAAAGTAAATGTATCAATCCTAGACAGCATAGCTACAATATACTATGTTGCATACATAGGTTTACAATCAAAACTGTAATGTCGCATTGAAAATGGGGTTTCCATCATGAGCCAAGATGATCTCCTACCGATTCGAGACACTCTCGAAATGTCCCAGGATCACACCTACGGGCAACCCTTGGATCCTACAGGGCCGGTCCACAAATACTTTAATGGATTAGTTATGCCTGAACACACGCTTCCCGATCCTATTTGACCCATAAAATGGTCACTATCGACCAATAAATCCAAGGTGCTTCATTCCATCAACCACATAAGTAAAATTTCATGGCTTGCAAAACCCTGATACCACTTCTAGCTAGAAAGAAACATGTGCACTCCCTGCGTTCCCTTGTCCCGGTTCTGACTCTTACCGGGGTGTGAAGCTCACGAGGTAACGCTATACACAAAGCTATGCCGAAAATAGGCTATGCTTTGATCATCAACCACAAGGCTCTATTTTTCAACAAAAGCCTCGATCAATTGCATCTTGGCATGTCACATTGACAATTCACGCCATGCGATCAATAACTACCAATATATAACCTTTGAGTTCATGCATCTCAAAGAAGCGTGTTAAGCAAGAGAATAAATTCTCCGCCACCAACAGATATGTATTAAATAGAAGTCAATTTACAGGGAATGAAATCCAATGTCGGACACACATCCATTTACAACTTCGTTCACCGGAGTCACCTTATTCCTCATCACGTATGTCCAATACGGAAGAGAGATGCTCGCATATCCGGACAATCAACAAGTACGTCCAGACAAATACCAATTTAACCCTTTACTGGGAGCTAACCAATGCCATGCATCAGTAGTTATCCATTCGATGTGAAGATCATCGGTCTTCAATCGCCGTCTTCAATATCTTCGATTTAAATCGTCGTATGATCATTTGAAATGAGATTGAACTCAGTATTTTCAAGTGATTCTCGCATATATATAGTTCAAATCCATTTCATGTCGTTAATAGTTTTTAATAACGATTTTTCGCTATTTATATATATATATATATAATAGCTAAATTTGTTTAACGACACTTCGGGTCAATAGGCGGCCCTGGCGCTGTTTTTATCAAAATTTGATTTACACTTATTTCGAAATCTAACCATTGGATTTTAACAAAATTTATATCGTTGGAAAGATCTTCCCAAAGCGGTCCTAATGTTCCAGTTTTGGGAAAATCCGACGGTCGAATCTTTTGGTATAATCGTTTAAAGTTACGATTCCGAAACGCGAACTATCGCGCGTGATTCGTTTAATTTTAATTTATATTTATATATATAACTATATAAATATAAACCGTATGATGATTCCACTAATGTATTTAACATGCCAAATAAAAGAATGTTTTTATTGGCATATCGTATCTACATATTCATCATGTCAAACAAATTATATTTCATTTACATGAAAATTGAACTAATGACAAATAAAAGATAATTTTTATTTGTATTTCTATTTTTATTTTAACAAATAAAAAGAGAATATTTTATTTGTATAAGTTTTTCAGTGAATGTTTGTACAAAAAAATAATTCATATAGATTCTAATGTACGTATTGTAAATAAAATGATATTTTAACTATGCATATAAATTCTAATATATGCATTGTTAAATAAAATGTAATCTTAACTATGCATATAAATTCTAATACATGCATTGCAAATAAAAATGTAGTTTTACTATGCATATAAATTCTAATATATGCAATGTAAATATAAATGTAATTTAAATAATGCATATAAATTCTAATATACGCAATGTAAATATAAATGTAATTTTAACAATGAATATAATTCTAATATATGAAATGTAAATATAAATGTAGTTTTACTATACATATTTTGGTGTTTTCAATCTGTTAATAGTTCTATTTTTAAACAAAATGTATGAAAGCGATGTTTTCATTTTCCTTCTTCCTAACATGTTAAAAATAATGTTTTAACATACAAATGTTCTCTAATGTATGTTTTCTACCGAACCACTTTTATATTATAAATGGAATTTTTAATGTTGTATCATTTTTATTCAAATAGTCAATATTTCCAGTAAATCAAACTTTACATTAAAAATTTTGATTTTTAATGTTTCAACACTTTTTTCGAATATGAACAATTTTCATATCAATCATTCTTTTATAAAAAATGATATTTTTAATGTTAACATGCCTTTGTTTTAAAAATGAACATTTTCTAGTGATTCATTCATTTCATTAAAAACAAAGTTTTTTTTAATGTAACATGTTTTTATTTTAAAACATGACTATTTATCTAACTTCTATTATTACATTAAAAAGTGAATTTTTAATGTAAAACATGTTTTCATTTTAAAACATGAATCTTTTTCTATATTTCTATTATTACATTAAAAAGTGAATTTTCAATGTAAAACATGTTTCATTTTAAAACATGAATTTTTTCTATATTTCTATTATTTAATTAAAAAGTGAATTTTTAATGTAAAACATATTTTCATTTTAAAACACGAATATTTTTCTGTATTTCTATTATTACATTAAAAAGTGAATTTTTAATATAAAACATGTTTTCATTTTATAACACGAATCTTTTTCTATATTCCTATTTAATTCGACAAAATGTACCAAAATTTATATTTCATTTTGGTGAGACTTCTTGTTCAACAAAATGATAAATTTGATATCTCATTTTTGTTGAAAACTCTAGTTCAACAAAATGACAAAACTGTATATTTTATTTTTGTTGAAAACTCTAGTTCAACAAAATGACAAAACTGATGCTTTATATTTGTCGAAATTTCTAATTCCACAAATTGACAAAAATTGGTGTTTCCTATTTGTTGAAAATTATAATTCAACAAATAGACAAAAATTGGTGTTTCATATTTGTTGAAAATTCTAATTCAACAAATAGACAAAAATTGATGTTTCATATTTGTTGAAAATTCTAATTCAACAAATAGACCAAAATTTATATTTCATATTTTTTTTCCAAAACAATTTGACTTAAACATAAATGTTCATTTTTGTTTTGGCCAATTTAATTTAAATAAAAATGACAATTCCAATGCAACTATTCTAATTTTGACAAATGTGATGATTTTTGTCCAATAGTTCCAATTTTACAAAAAATGACAAGTCTTGTCCAGTTATTCCAATAACAAAGTGATAATTATTTTAATCAACTATTCTAATAAACCCAAAAAGGATAATTCTTGGTTCCACTATTTTAACTAACAAAATGATAAATTTTGACCAATGATTCTAATTTGATCATGATATTTAAACAAAATTTTATATATTTTTGTTTCGCTCAATTTATTACAACAAAATGATTTGTATGTTTTTAACAATTTCATCACAACCCAATATATGCTTTAATAATTTTATCACCACAAAATATCACCAAACTTCTAGATCTTCATACTGCATCCATCGCAAATCAAATCATGAATCATAACAAATAGGAATTAACTATCGATTGCTGATAATAAAATCAGAATTATTTCTAATTATTAAAAAAAAGAAATTTCTCACCGTCGTTTAAATTTGAATGATTCAGATCTTAAATTTGGCCAAAAATTGGTCTGCTCAGAACTGGTTCTAGTCAGTCCCGAAGCGTAGATCTCGGACTCACGATCGTAGCGGTTCTGAAATCGTTCCATTTCAAGTCTGTATGCAATAGTTATGGCTTTGTTTAGATTGATAATATATTAAATTAATTAATTAAATATTCAAAATAGGACTATAACCTTTCTTCTTCACTCAGATAACAAGGCCGATAGGTTTTGAATTTGGTTCGATCCTAGGGCTCCACTTTTCTTCTGATCCGCTGATATTCGTGACGATCTGAGGCCACCACAATGATGAGCACGCGGAGGCGCACCACGAGGGACCCACCGCGTTAGCCGGGTATGGGGCATGGCGGCGGTCGAAACGGGACCACTTCCCGGGTCTGGAACTCGTCGGTTGCTTGACTTTAGGTGGTGTTAACCGTACTAATCTGAAGAGGGAAGGGATAGCTACAAAAACCTTAAAAGGATGAGAGGATTTTATTGAGTGGATTGCTTGAATTTAACGGAGGAAGGATGAAGCGGTATTGGCCATGGATTTCAAGGGGGCGGCGGCTCTTTAGTGAATAGCAAACTAGGGTTGTAAAAAATGAATGTATTATTTATAATATTTAATTACCTGTTTTGCAAATGAACCCGTAAATACTTAACAGCTCCAATTTCAGCCCAATAGGAGTTGTCCCTCCCAATTGCCCCCGTTCCGGACACAATGGGCTAGGTCCCGCCAGCCTAAACGATCGTTTTCAACCTTTTTTCTTTTTAAATCATTTATTTAATTAATTCGATCATTCATTTAAATTCAACGGGTCCACATACGGACTCCAAAAATTCCCAAAAAATAAATCAAGCTATGTATTGACGATATGCTCCAAACAAAATTAATTTCGTCGAATTTGGAGACCGCTTGAAAAATGGCCTTTTTAACGGTAGATTAAATTCAATAGAAATTACCGAATCATAGTTTAATTTACTACGCTCACAAATAAATTCCAAAAATTATGGAAAATTAAACTTAGCAATAATTTGACATTACGGATCCGACAAAAGTGGTTTCATCGAAAATGGAGGTCGTTTGTATAATGGCCTTCTATACGGGCTATAAATTAAACTATATTCCATAGCGACTATTCTGAATATTCAAGTGGCCATAACTTTTTATTTCTACTATGAAATTTTGATTTTCCAGATTCGTTGGAAAGATATTTTTAAACAGATTTAGATATTTTTAGTTTGACTAAAATCCGTTTTATTTTGAATCCTGTACATTCAGTCAAAGATCAGATTCAAAATTTCAAACTACCGTGCTATTTCTAATTCCTTTTAAAATTAAAATAAATATATTCGTTCTAACTTCGATTTAAATAAATTTTTTGTCATTATTATTTAAAATAATTTATTTAACTATTTAAAATTCACTAAAATAGCCAAAATAAAAAATTTAAATTGGTTCTGATTTTCCGGGTTGTTACAAAAACTATTTTCAATAAAGGTTTTAAAAGGAAGTATTTTCTAAAGGAAAGTTTATTTTGAAAAACATAATCCCCAAAGCTATATATCTATCTTTCAATTTTCTGTTATGAATCTCTTTTTCTTTCGTTTCAGCATGTCTGGGGATCTTAATCTTCTAGAGGGCGTACAGATACCGGGATGGTTCCGAAGGTATCTGGAGGCTAGGGCTACTGCCGCAGGCCCAGCAGACGTTCCTCCTCCCCTAACTACTGTCGCTGCTCCTCCTCCTCCCCATGTAGACGCTTTTTATAAGATATGCAAAGACTTCCGTGCGATGGACGGAAAGCCGTTTTATGGAATTGAGACGTTTTTTAAGGCTCGGAATTGGCTCAAGGGAGTGGAGGACTTGTTTGGTATTTTTGAGATAGACGACGGAAGGAAGGTTCAGTTAGCTGCTTGGTTGATGAAGGACGAAGCCTCATTTTGGTAGGAAGTAACTAATGGAGGACGTCCAGTGGAGACATGGATAGACTTTAGACGAAGGTTCGAGTTGAAATTTCTTTCACAAGAAGAGGATAGTTTATACATGGAGAGGTTCTTGGCTTTGAAATAAGGGAGTTTGACTATGAAGGAGTATGTCAACAAGTTTAACCAGTTAGCAAGATTTGGTATGGAATTAGTTAATACACCACATAAGAAGGCTTTGAGATTTTCCAAGGGTCTGAATGAACCATTACACGGGTTGGCTCTGTCCCACATTCCTATGGGGGCTACTTTCGAGAAACTTGTTGACATGGCGTTGATGCATGAAGAGAAGAAAGGTGCTAATGTAGTTAAGTCATAAGATAAGAAAGTGGATCCAAAGAATGCACAGCAACAACAAAAGAAAGGTGGTAAGGATAACAAGGGCCAAGGGAAGAAAAGATGTTTAATTGTGGAACAGCGAGCCACTTAAGCAAGTACTGTAGGAAGAAGAAGAAGACGGGTTGCTTCCAAAGTGGTGAGGTAGGACATATGATTAAAGACTGCCCAAGGAGGCAAGTACAAGGATAAAGGTAGAGGACAAGACCTGATTCTGGAGGGCAGGTTCATGCTCTCATGGCACCAGGACAGGAGAGAGGAAGAAACATTTCTGTTGGAAGTTTCATTTTTCCTTTATGATCATCCTATTCGAAATTTGTTTGATTCTGGCACTTCACATTCGTTTATATATGCTACGTTAGTTGAAACACTCCACCTAAATGCTAGTCTAGTTATGGATCCCGTTGTTGTCTCAAATCCTATTGGGGGTACGACTCATTTATCCATGTTATGTTGGGATTTGAGAATATATGTGTATGACCTTGAGTTCGAATGCAACGCTTTTGTGCTTGGGTTCACGGGCTATGGGTTGATTCTAGGAATGGATTGGCTAGCCAGGTATGGTGCCATTCTCGACTATGAAAGGAGGGTAGTTTGACTGTTAACTAGTTTGGGGAATACTCTCGATATCTCATGCAACCCTAAGGGTTCTGTTATGCTTAGCACCTAGAATCTCTTGACATATCTATTGATGATTTGCAATCTATTCGAGTAGTCCGTGAGTATGCAGATGTCTTTGAGGAGGTTAGGGTCTTACCTCCAAAACGGGAGATAGATTTCTGTATATACTTGGTGGACAATGCAAAGCCAGTTGTAGTGTCGGTACGCCACATGGCTCCAAGAGAAAGGAGGGAGCTTAGTAAACAAGTGAAAGTGCTACTTGAGAAAGAGTTCATAAGAAGAAGTATCTCGGAGTGGGGTGCTCCTGTTGTTTTTGCTACAAAGGCTGATGGTTCGCTTAGATTGCGTGTGGACTATAGGGAGCTGAATAAGCTCACGAAGAAGAAAAGACACCCATTGCGGAGGATAGATGATTTGTTCAACCAGTTGGTTGGTGCTTCGGCTTTCTCGCAGTTGGACTTAGATACAGGATTTCATCAGTTAAGGGTAGCTGAGGATAGTATAGATAAGACTTCTTTTAGGACTCCCAATGGTTTCTTCGAATGGCTCGTCGTGCCTTTTGGTTTGACGAATGCACCCGTCTATTTCGTAGACTTGATTAGTAGGGTGTTTAGGGAGTTTCTAAACAAGTTCGTGGTGGTCTTTGTGGATGATATCTTGATATTCTCTAGAAGCGAGGAAGAACATGCCCTACATCTTAGGGAAGTCTTAGAGACCCTTTGAGCACATCAACTCAAAGCTAAGTTCTCCAAATGTGATTTTTGGAGAAAGGAAGTGAGGTTCTTAGGGAATGTGGTCTCCAAGGAAGGGATAGTTATGGTCCCGCGAAGCTGGTAGCAATCCAAGATTGGAAGATTCCTAAGGATGCTACGGAAGTAAGAAGTTTTCTTGGTTTGGCGGGCTATTATAGAAAGTTCATCAAGGACTTTGCTAAGATATCAGCCCCACTTACATGGTTGACCAAAAAGAATTTGACCTTTTCTTGGGATGTTGACTGTGATGACGCTTTCCATCGTTTGAAGAGGGCATTGACGACAGCTCCAGTTTCGGTTTTGCCGGATGGGAGTAAACCATTCACAGTGTATAACAATGCTTGCAGGATAGGGCTTGGCGCAGTTTTGATGCAAGAGGGAAGGGTAATATGCTATGGTGGAAGGCAGTTAAAGGCCCATGAGAAGAATTACCCTACCCACGACTTAGAGTTTGCTGCTATAGTTTTTGCGCTTAAGTCTTGGCGTCACTATTTTCTTGGAGAGAGGTTTGAGTTGTATATAGAACATAAGTCACTAAAGTACTTGTTCTCCCAGAAAGATTTAAACTTAAGGAAACAGAGGTGAATGGAGTTCTTAGCATCCTACGATTTTGAGATTGCATATACCCCAGGCAAGGGTAACGCTGTAGCTGACGCCTTCAGTAGAAAGAAGTTGACTTTGAGTCCTTTGTTTGTCGAGCGGCAGAGTTTGGAGTATATATCTACCTTTGACTTTAGACCCTCTATCGTTCATGTACCCGGTTTGTTGGCATCAATAGAGGTGCGACCTACGCTTTTAGGACAGATAGGTGCGGCACAGCGCGATGACCCACAGTTGATAGAGATAGTAGACAAGCTCATAAGAGGGGAGTCTTCGAGCCATCTTAGTAGGTATACTATCGATCACAAAGGTTGGTTGTGTAGGGATGGGAGACTTTGCATATCTCGAGCCAAGAGTTTGAGGAGGACAATCCTTGAAAAAGCACATCGTTTTAAGATGACCATAGATCCTGGTGGTGAAAAGATGTATAGGAACATGAAGCGTGTTTTCTTTTGGGCCGGAGTAAGGAAGGATGTGGCCAAGTTCATTTTTAAATGCTTAGTGTGCCAGCAAGTCAAGGCTGAGCAAAAGAAGCCTGGTGGTTTGCTTCACCCTTTAGAGGTTCCACAGTGGAAATGGGAAAGTGTTTCCATGGATTTCATTGATTGGTTACCGAGGTCAAGGAAGGGTAATACGGGGATTTGGGTAGTAGTAGATAGACTTACCAAGAGTGCCCATTTCATTCCCGTTAAGAGTAAAAGAAATGTGGCATTGTTAGCATCTGTTTATCTCCGAGAGATAGTTTGTCTACACGACATACCTTCTAGTATAATAAGCGATCGAGATCCCATTTTCACCAGTGAGTTTTGGAAGAGCTTGCAAGAGGCAGTGGGAACACAATTGTGTTTGAGCACCGCTTATCACCCTCAGACGGACGGCCAAATAGAGAGAGTGAATCAGATTCTAGAAGATGTTTTGAGATTATGCATCTTGGACTTTGGAGGGACATGGGATGAACATCTTCCATTAGTAGAGTTCGCCTACAACAACAGCTATCATACTAGTATTGGCATGGCACCTTTTGAAGCTCGATATGGACGACCTTGTTGATCACCGACTTATTGGTGGGAATCTACGAATAAGATTTTGCTTGGACCCGAGATGATTAGGGAAACTTCAGAGAAGATAGACTTGATTCGAAGATGCATGGAGACCGCACAGGACCGGCAAAAGTCATATGCTGATAAGAGAAGGACCGATTTTGAGTTAAGTGTTGGAGACATTGTCTTTATTAAAGTATCACCGTTTAGGAATGTAGTTCGTTTTGGGTCTGTAGGGAAATTGGCACCAAGGTTCATAAGGCCATTCCCCATTACAGAAAGAATTTGACAGATGGCCTACAGAGTGAAGTTGCCCAAGAAGCTTAGTGGTGTTCATGACGTATTTCATGTGTCTCATTTGTGGAAGTGTTTACATGATACCACGGAAGTAATAGATCCGAGCATTCTTAGAGAAGTGGAAGTAGAGCGAGATGCCACGGTTAGACGAGTTCCTAGATGCATCCTTGGATCGGAGGTCAAGAAATTACGCAACTGAGAGGTCAAGTTGGTTAAAATCCAATGGGGAGATGATCAAGGAGACGCGACTTGGGAGACTGAAGACAAGATACGCGCGTCGTACCCTTTCCTTTTTGAGAGTATGTCCTTAACTTCTCCTTTTTATACCGCTTTGTTTATACTTGTTCTATCGTTTAGTGTATCCTCTCGATTATATCTTCGGCCTTTAAGTAGAAAATCCTATGGTTGTAAACATGTGTTTGAGACATGTTATGTTTGGTAGATGCAAGTGGATGTAAGTGTTTGCTAGTGGTTGCTTGTGGATGCATTTACACACACATTAAGCATTAGATCAGCTCAATCACTTTCTTATTGCATATGAATGAGTGTGCATATTTAAGTTAATGGATGTAATATTGAATGTGTTATCATATGGATGTTGCATTTGAATGAATGGTTGTGCACTCATATAGGAATGATACGTATCATTAGGATTCTTTTGCATACATAATGGACGCATGTCGCTATCATGTTTTACATTAAGGAGGTCAACCGAATCAGTAGACCGCCTGATCTTTGCATTAGATAAGGAACATGTACACACAATTTTGCATATGTTCATATAACATTAAAAACCTTTTAAGGAAAATGGATGCTTATGGATGATGGATGAGTAGATGGATGATTGGATGGTAGGTTACATTGTTCTTAACTTGAAGATTTCGGGGATGAAATCCTTTAAGGAAGAGAGAATGTAACACCCCGTAATTTTAAAATAAGACATAAGGGATAATTAAAGAATACTTAATTCTTATAAGAAGAATTAAGGGAAACGGGTTTAACCATTGCGTTCATCTCGGAATTCTGCTTGGAATACAGTCCGAGTTTGCATAAATCGGATATCATATGAAGAAGTTATGAAGCTTAGAAGATTTCAGTTTAATGCAGAATTTATTTAAATAATAATTAAAATAAAAATGAATTTAAAAATCAAAATCAGCCGAATCTGGGTGAGCGGGAAATCTCCCGCTCTAAGGTATCGACCCCCCTAGGGGAGTCGACATAGGTGTCGACCCCCCTAGGGGAGTCGACATAGGTGTCGAACACCCTATAGGGGTGTCGATAGGGGTGTTGACCCCCCCTGTAGGGGTTTCGACCCCCCTATAGGGGTGTCGACCCTATTCTGCCCAGATCTGGCAGACGTGTTTTGGAGGTCTAGGGCTGATGTGTCCTTCTGGGATTGGTTGGATGAAGTGTTTTTCTGGTTTGGATGGTTCAAATGGATCCTAATCTAATCTAAGGGACCTAATTCACATAGAGCATCTATAAAATACCCCTAAACCTAACCCTAATCTCATTGTTATTCGTCCATGGAGCCTCCATGCTGCTCTAATCTAAATTAACCTAGCCTTTCTTCTCCACCAATGCAAATAGGAATAGGAGTATTCAGATTGGTAGATAAGAATCAAATTCTACAACAATGGTTTAGCTAATCAAATTCAGAATTCAGATCTATTCTTTATTCTAAAGCCTGTCACTATGAGTTTATGTTACTTTCACATATAATTAAATTAAAAGTGACTGTGATAAGATTGTAAATTGGATTTTATGAACATCCTGTAAGATGAATCATATCAAGTTTGTAAGTTCTTATCATTAGATTCATACCCAAATTTCTGTTATCATATGCCAGTTCATAATCCATATGCCTATTGGATCTGATTTTTTGTTCTATGCTAGTTCATGTTTCATATTCCTATTTTTATGCTAGTTTTGATGTCATGATTCTCTTCCCTTCTTCTTTTCCTTTTTCTTTATGAGATTAGGCTAACTTCGAGCCTAACATTTTGCGTTGAGATTTGTGTACAAATAACGTTGGAATGATTGGGAAAAGTTTAGGGAAAATATTGAATAATATGTAATTGGGCATAAATTGATTTGTAATCATGTAATTGATTTGGGGCATAAATTGGTACAATTTATATACATGGAATTACAGGCATGACTTGGATTGGAATTATAAACATAACTTGAATTGGAAATTGTGGGCAATTGGAATATATGTTATAATTCAGAATTTGAAATTGGGTTTGAATAAAAGAAGAGATAATGAACGCCTAAGACACGAGGTTAGACTTGGTTTGCAGTAGAAGTCTGCCCAGAACCGCCCGGCATATCCAGCAACCGCAAACGACAATCTAATGTGAGAGGTCAAAGGCAGAAATTAGATGCATACTAATGCAAAGACACGAGGTTAGATTCAGTTTGCGGTATAAGCCTGCCCTTAACCGCCCGGCATATCCAGCAACCGAAAAACGGCAATCTAATGTGAGGGGTCTTGCAAGATTACGGTTATAATAAATTAATGAACACTTAACCAAGATAAGACATGTAATTAGACATGGGGATGATTAAGGGTTAAGTGGGTAACATGGGTAGCATGTGAAACATAATAAAAGCACTTAACCAAGATAAGACATGTGATCAGACATGGGGATAAAGAGGGGTTAAGTGGGAATTCCTAGTGGGGACTAAGCTTAGGAGGGAAGCTTGTGTCAAGTGGGTGGACCCTTTTCAACCAGTAACCCATTTAGTATATATGTGAGCTCAAACTAGGACGAGGATGGGACACGCTTACTGGGTTGATTGTAAGAGGTCAATAAAGAATTAGCGATAGCAGTGCAAGTCCAACGGAGTCATATGCGTGCGTGTGTCCAGGCTGGTAGGTAAGACGTCGTTGCATCGTGTAAGTATAAGCCATGCATTTAAGTAGTATCGGGTTGCCACTTTAAGGAGTGATACACTCTACTGGTGGACCAACACGGGTATCTACGAGTTAGGGAGCCAATCGAATGGGGAGGGTAGTGGGCACAATTAGTGGAGATAGGAGCAAGCGGCACCTATGACAGCAGCTAGGAGTACACGAAACTACCATTATTATTATTATGTTTAGTAAGAGGGATCAACTTCCACTATGGAACTAGCATTGGTGCAGTGCAGGAATTATCTTGTAGTGATTAGAAGCGCAGTCAACGTTATATCTTGTTCATCTTGTTTACCTTGTCATATCTGCTTATGTTACAGGCATCTCTTATATCATGTTTATGTTCTTATCATGTTGCATTGCTGATTATACTGTTAAAGTCACTGGACTCGCCAGGCGTATGTCTGACCCCTTTTTGTTTCGCCTCTTTTCTTTCTTCCCCCCCCAGTTCCTCAGGGTAGGATTAGTGGAGCTTGAGTTGGATTTCTTTTCTTCTTGAAGTGCTTGGAAGTGTTGATAGTAATGCTCAACTTTATCTCTTTTCTAGTATGGCTATTTGGAGTGGAATTATGGTTTTACTTTTATGTACTCTGATAATAATTTTGTACAAGATGGATATTTGTGTACTTAACTTTAGTATGTGGTTTTGATGTTATAACCAAACATGTTTTGCTTTTCCGCTTCAATAAATAAATTTGAATTTTCTTAAGTACCATTTTATATATCTGCCGTGTGATACTCTGTTCTATACTCTTATAATACTCCATGAAAGTTAGTGCATTCCCTTAGTGAGTGACATTAATGGACGTGGGGTGTTACAAGGTATCAAACAGAGTACTCCGAACTAGGTCGAAGAAGGGGCACGCTTATTGAACTGATTGTAGGAGATCCAAACGTGGAGGACGGTGTGGGCGACACAAACCAACCGGGTCATGTGCATGCATGGGCCGGGCAGAGGTGGATAAGACGATCGTGACACCTGTAGATATGGGGCTGTGCATATCAGCGAAGGGTTGCCACTTTAGGACGTGATACATCCTATGGTGGGGTCAGCATAGAGTATCTACGCGGATTAGGGAGCCGATCGATTAGGGTAGTAGTTAAAGTACATCTGGACGTATGCCTATGTCTACCATCTTAGAGTGGAAGGGATCATTTCATTCTAGGTATACTAGTAATAGTGTAGAGTAATCTTTCGAGAAGCGTACACCCCTATCCTGATTACCTTGTCATACCTTCCTTTTATGTAGTTATCTCTCTCTTATCCACTTTATATGCCTGTCATGCTACTTTTGTTTATTTACATTCTAAAAGTAACTGGACTCTCCAGACTTTATGTCTGACCTTCTTTATTTCCTCTTCTTTCTTCTGTCCCCTCCCCCCAGGTTCTCAGGGCGGGAACTCTCAGGCTTGACCATGATTCTGCTTACTTTTGTTGGAGCTACTTTGATGTATGGCTCAAGCTCCTATCCGTGTTGCTATGGCTATATTTTGTTTTGGGGAAATGTTGCTTCATTCATGTACTCTGATGTTTTAAAGTACAAGACAGTAGTTTTTATGTTGCAATAGGTTTTGTGTATTTCAGACATGTGATGTTTTTGAACCACGATGCTTTATTATAAATAAAGTTTTAATTCCACTATTATTTTATGTCTGTTTTGTAATATTTCTGTTTCTGCTTACCTATAACACTTCACGAAACTTAATGCATTCCCTTTGTTAGTGACATTAACGGACGTTGGGTGTCATAGATATAATTGAGGAATTTAGAAGATAAAGATTTCGTTATTCCCAATACTAAATCTGTTGGTTTCTAAATTTGATATTGAATATAAGTCAATATGATTTCTATTCAAAACCTCATATTCAATATCAAATTGGATTTTGGTTTTATTGTGAATGGTGTCTTTGATAACACCGTTCTTAAACCCTGTTGAAATTAAAGTTATAGAATATATCTTTTAAGTAAGATTTAATAAAGTTTTCCAATTTAATAAACTAAATTGGAATTAAATGGAAATTGGATTTTGGGGTTTGTTGTGAATGGTATCTTTAATAATACTGTTCTTGAACCAATTTGTGAATGGAATAAATCTTTTAATTAAGGTTTAGAGAAGTTTTCCAGTTTATTTAATTAAATTGGAATTGAATGGAATTCAATTAACAATAGTCGAAATAAGCTTCTGTAAATGAAGGCCTTCACTATTTATGGAATTTAAAAGGCTTTTTCGCTATTCCACTTATAGTATTAGTCTGATACGGAAATTTATAACGATTATAAATTGTTCAGATTTCCATGGAAATTCCAATTTAATGGAAGTTGATTTTGGGTATATCATGGGCGATGTTTTAAACGACATTCGTTCTTTAACCCAATTAAAGACAAGATTAATTTCCTAAAGTTGAATATTCATTAAGTAATGATTTTTTAGATTAAAACTATCTTGAAGTTTTAATGAATCTTTGACTAGATTGAAATGTGAAAGGGGTAATTAAATTTACTGAATTCGAAAAGTGTTCGAGATGGAGTATCACCAGTTTGTTCCATGCGATAGTTTAATCTTTAATTAGATTTGAAACGTGGAATGATAATTAAATTTATCGATAACACAATGGGTGTTAGATATGGAGTACCACCTGTTTTTCCTCATGGGATGAATAGGTAAGGATTGGGAAAATAAAATGAATGATTACTTCGGTAAGGTTCGATAATCCCGACTAGTTTAATAAATATTAATTTGGTATAAGATACAAAAAGTGTAACACCCTGTAATTTTATAGAACAATAAAATTATAAACTAAAGAATGCTTAATTTAATATTGGAAATTAAGTAAAACGGACTGCGCCATTGCATTCGCCTTCAAATTCTGCTTAAGATAGATTTCGAGTTTGCATAAAGCGGACATCGTATGAAGGAGATATTAAGGTTTGAAGTTTGTATACATATAAGAAATATATATGTATATATATAAAAATCATGTCCAAAAAATCAAAAATCAAAGAGCGGGAAAAGGAGGGAATTTGGCCGATTAAGGGTCGACCCCATGCCCCATGGGTATCAACCCATTGGTTGACCCCACCTAGATCCAGGGCATATTCATTTCTGTGAATGTGGACTCGTTTCTTGACCTGATTTGTTGACATTAGGCTATAAATAGGAACTCATTTCTATTTTTTTATACGTCAAAAACAATGGAGACAACAAGGTGTTGTCCCAACTAAGATTGAATTAGCCTATTCTTCTGTAACAACAACTTATAAGCATATAAGAATCTCTGCTACAACATCAACAGTCAATTCTCTATTCTTTAGATCCAGTCACAGTGAGTTCAAGTTAATTTTAGATATAAACATTTAAATAGTAACCTTGACATGTTTATATGTTTGGATCTAAACCTGTGCTTGTTAATAACCTGAATCATAACTAAACAGATCTACCACTACTTATACACCTAATCTACTATTTAGTTCTCTTATGCCTATTCCTGATATGCCTGTTTTGTTAGTTTGCCTAATCATGTCACCATATTCCTATTCTGTTAATTTGCTTAATCACGCCACCATATGCCTATTCTGTTAGTATGGCCAATTCTATCATCATATGCCTGTTTTGTTATTATGCATATTCTTGTTCTCTTCTCTCCCTCCTTCCCTTTTTATTTTTACAGCCAGAGTACCTTCGAGCCTGGCCTATCACTGAAATATGCGAGCGCATGAAATTGGGGATGGCTTGAAATGATAAATTGGGGCATAACTTATATTATAAAACATGATAGGGATTCAGGGCAAAATTTGTACCTTGATCTAAAACTTTAACTTGGGGCATGACTTGTATCGTGGATCAAACGCGGATTTGGGGCACAACCTTGGATAAACATGAAAAATTGTTTACTAATGAACATTCCTAGATTTAAATTAATTAGAAACTGTAACCGCGCTTAGACACGAGGTTAGATTACACTTGTGGTAGAAGCCTACACGGAACCGCATGGCAAATCCAGCATCCAAAAGTGGTAAATATAATGTGAGTGGTCTAGTGCATGAAATTACACCTACTTGTGTTGAGACACGAGGTTAAGTCTGACTTGTAGTAGAAGTCTGCCCGGAACCGCCCGGCATATCCAGTATCCATAAGTGGCAGACTTAATGTGAGAGGTCCAGTCCATTAACACCCAAGAATGGAAATATGATAATAACTTGTTAACCTAAAATACCTAACCTGTTTAAATCTGTAAGGGTTACATAAACCAGTCAAATTTAGCAGGGGTCAAGTACACTTGCTTGAATCAGTAAGGGTTAAGTTAATCTTATTAAATCTGTGAGGGTGGGTTATATATATAAACCCGACAAACTTAACCTATTTTATATGTTAGTGTTATGCAACCCTATTAAACCGTTAGGCATAACCTGTCAAAATCCTAGTAATGGGTATTTAAGCCTAGGGGGAAGCTTGTATCATCTATTGTGTGGAACCCGTATCATTTAGTAACCCATCTTGGTATCAAACGGGAAACCCCGAACTAGGTCAAGGTCTGGGCATGCTTACTGAGTTGATTGTAAGAGGTTCATTTAAGTGGGGATGTTGACGGCGCACTTTGTCGGATTCATGTGCGTGCATGAATCTACTTGTGTTGGGATAATAAGACGTTGTGACATCAGTAGATGGTTGCGCATCTCGTAAATAAAGGGGTTGCCACTTTAGGAAGTGATAGATCCTACTGTGGTGCCAGCACAGGGTGTCTACAGAATAGGAAGTCAATCGATTAGAGTAGTAACGAGGGTACATCTAGTCTTTCTTGTTTAGGCGCCTGTTATTATCGTTGGGGGTAACACCTGTCATTTCGGTTGGGCTACCTATTATTATTGTATGGGGTAAAACCCCTCACTAGAAGTACACCTAAGTGTACCGTCTTGTTCTTGTTAGGATCATCTTTTTTCTGTTATACTGTTATTGGTGCAGAGAAAAGTACTTGAGAAGCGCAATATATTCTGTTCTGTTTATCCTGTTTATTCTTCTCAGTTTGCTATACCTGTCTTATGACACTGTTATCTCTCTCATCCAGTTTATATACCTATCATGATGCTTTTACTTATTTATATGCTACAAGTAACTGGACTCGCCAGACTTTATGTCTGACTCGTTTTATTTCCTTTTCTCTCTCTTCCTTCCCCCCTAAGGTTCTCAAGGTAGGAATACTCAGGCTTGATTAGGATTTTCTTTTTCATTCTGCTTGGAGCTGCTTAGATGTACCGCTTTGTTTTCCTTTCCTCTCTAATATGGCTATTTTGGGATTATGCTTTTTATATATTACTGTACTCTGATGGTTTTAGTACAAGACAGAAATTGTAATGGGTTTTTTGTATTATAGACTTATGATGTTACTGGGTTTTGGACCACGATTTTTTTTTGTTTAATAAAGTTTTAAATTCTGCTGTTATTTTATATTTGTCTTGATGTTTCTGTTTACCTATAACGCTTCACGAAACTTAATGCATTCTGATAAAGAGTGACAATAACGGATATGGGGTGTCACATTTGGTATTAGAGATGAAGGTTACCAGATCAGATAAAAGATTTTGAAAATGGTTTTAAAAAAGGTTTCAAAAGAACGCATTTTCAAAATAAAAGTCTTTTTGAAAAACATAATTCCCAAAGCCATATGAAATATCTTTCGATTCTCATTTTGAATCCCTTTTCCTTTTCTTTTCAGCATGTCTGGGGAACCAATTCTTCCTGAGGGAATTATGATATCGGCTTTGTTCTGTAGGTATCTAGAGGCTACGGCACCTACCGAAGGCCAACTAGACGCCCCTCCCCCAGCTGCATCCGTTGTTCCTCCTCCTCTGCGAGCGGATAATTTCTCCAAGATATGCAAGGATTTCTATGCCATGGGAGAAAAGACATTTCGAGGAACTAAGACTTTTGTAGAAGCAAGGAATTGGCTTAAAGAGAAGGAGGATTTGCTTGGGATTTTTGAGGATGACGACCGTAGGAAGATTCAGTTGGTCATTTGGCAGTTGAAAGATGAGGCTTCGTTCTGGTAGGAAGTGACGCAAGTAGAGCATCTAGTTGAGACTTGGGATGATTTCCAACAGAGATTTGAGATGAAGTTTCTTTCTCAACCCGAGAAAATTATGCAAATGGAAAGGTTTCTGGCACTTAAGCAAGGAGGCATGTCTGTCAAAGAGTAAGTTAATAAATTCAATCAATTGGCGAGGTTTGGTTTGGAGCTAGTGAATACCCCGCACAAGAAAGCGTTGAGGTTTGCTAGAGGATTGAATGAACCACTTCATAGGTTGGCTACGTCTCATATTCTGATGTGAGCAACTTTTGAGAAACTAGTTGACATGGCATTGATGCACAAAGAAGATAAAGGTGGAAAGAAAGAGGCTAAGATCAACGCAACACAAAACAAGGAAGTGTGGCCCAAGAAAGAACAACAACAATAGTAAAAGAAGGGAGGAAAGAATGACAAAGCCTGAGAAAAGAGGAAATGTCATAATTGTGGATGCATGAGTCATTTGAGCTAAGATTGTAGAAAAGGAAGAATGCCTGTTTCCATTGTGGAGAGGTCAGACATCTTATTAAGGATTTCCCGAAGAAGCAAGGATGGGGCCAAAGGATAGGATCTTCTAGAGAGAAGGTGCATGCTCTCGTGGCTGGTGTACCATATAGAGGTAGAAAAATTTCTGTTGAAGGTTTTATTTCTCATTCCAATTATCTTATTAGAACTCGTGTTGATTCTAGAGCTTCGCGTTCTTTTATATCTGACTCTATGGTTGAGTCTCTACACCTTAGTATTAGTACGGTTTTGGATCCCGTTGTTGTCTCAAACCCCATTGGAGGTACAAATCATTTGTCTATGATTTGTCAGGGTTTGAGAATATCTGTGTTGGGCGTCGAGTTTGAGTACGATGCATATGTGCTTAGTTTCATGGGCTATGGTTTGATTCTAGGGATGGATTGGCTATCCATATATGGTGCCATTCTAGACTATAAGATGAGGGTCGTTAGACTTTTGACTTGCCATGGGAGGACCCTTGAGATTTCTTGTTACCCAAAGGGCTCTGTCCTTCTTAGTTTCCTAGAATCGCTTGATGCATCTATCAATGATTTACGATCGAAACCAATAGTCTGTGAGTATCCTGATGTTTTTGAGGAGGTTCGTGTCTTACCTCCGAGGCGCGAGATTGATTTTCATATACACTTGGTGGATTATGCAAAGCCATTTACATTGCCTATGCGCAATATGACTCAGAGAGAAAGGAGGGAGCTTAGCAAGCAAGTAGGGAAGCTACTTGAGAAAGGGTTTATTAGGCGAAGCATATCTAAATGGGGTGCGTCAGTAGTATTCGCCACTAAGGCGGATGGTTCGCTTCTTCTATGCATGAATTACAGGGAGTTGAATAAGCTCACTAAGGTGAATAAGTAACCACTTCCGAGAATAAATGATCTGTTTTACCATCTTGTTGGTGCATCTGTTTTCTCCCAGTTAGACTTGGCCACGGGGTCTCATCATTTGAGTGTTGCCGAGAACAGTATAGACAAGACCGCTTTTAGAACTCCAGATGGTTTCTTCAAATGGCAAGTCATGCCTTTTGGGTTGACGAATGCACCTTCCTATTTTGTGGATCTGATGAGTAGGGTGTTTCGGAAGTTTCAAACTGATTTCGTTGTGGTCTTTTTTGATGACATCTTGATTTTCTCAAAGAGCGAGAAAGAGCATGTCCGACATTTAAGGGAGGTTTTGAAGACTCTCCGAGCGCATCAGCTCAAGGCGAAATTCTCCAAATGTCATTTTTGGATAAAGGAAGTGAGATTTTTAGGGCATTTGGTCTCTAAGGATGGGATAGCAGTAGATCCCGCGAAAGTAGTTATAGTTCAAAATTGGCAGATTCCAAAGAATACAACAGAGGTGAGGAGTTTTCTTGGTTTAGCAGGCTATTATAGGAAGTTCATTAATGACTTCGCAAATATATCGGCCCCACTCACCAGACTAACGAAGAAGAATCCGACATTTTCTTGGGGTGTAGACTATGATAATGCTTTTCAGCGATTGAAGAGGGCTTTGACAACAGCTCCAGTCTTGATTGTGCCTGACGGAACAAAGTGTTCACATTGCACACGGATGCATGTGGTATAGGGCTTGGTGCGGTTCTGATGCAAGAGAGAAGGGTAGTATGTTATGGAGGTAGACAGTTAAGAGTTCATGAGAAGAATTACCTTACCCATGACTTAGAGTTGGCTGCCATAGTATTTGCGCTTAAGACTTGGTGTCATTATCTACTTAAAGAGAAGTTCGAGTTTACACCGATCATAATTTAAATCTCTCAAGTACATGTTCTCGTAGAAGGATCTCAATTTGAGGCAACAAAGATGGATGGAGTTCCTAGCGTCCTATGACTTAGAGATTGCTCTATACCATTGGCAAGGGTAATGTGGTGGCGGATGCACTGAGTAGGCAGAGGATGACCTTGAGTCCTCTATTCGTAGAGAGGCAAAGCTTAGAGTATATATCGACTTTTTGATTCTAGACCCACTACCGAGTTCACACCTGGTTTATTAGCATCAATAGAGGAGCAACCTACTCTCTTGGATCAGATAGGAACATCGCTGCAAGACGTCCCACAAATAACAGACATCTTGTATAGGCTCAGTAGAGGGGAGACTACTAGTCACCTCAGTAGATATTCCACAGATAATAGAGGGTGGTTGTAGCGAGATGGAAGGCTTTGTGTTCCCCGAGTTGGGATTTTGATGAAGACAGTCCTTGAGGAAGCCCATCATTCTATGATGACTATTCTCCAGGTAGTGATAAGATGTATAGAGATATGAATAGGGATTACTTTTGGGCTGGGACGAAGAAAGACATAGCGGAGTTTGTTTCTCAAAGTTTGATTTTCTAGCAAGCCAAGGCTAAGAAAAGGAAGACTGGTTGTTTACTTCATCCTTTGGAGGTCCCACAGTGGAAGTGGGAGAGCGTCTCTATGGATTTCATTGATGGTTTGCCTAGATCGAGGAAAGGCAACACTAGTATCTGGGTTGTAGTTGGCCGACATACTAATAGCGCTCATTTCATTCCTGTTAAAAGTAAGAGGACGGCAGCATAGTTGGCAGCAGTTTATCTTCATGAGATAGTCCGTCTGCATGGAGTACCTTCCAGTATTGTGAGTCATCATGAACCCATATTCACTAGTGAGTTTTGGAGGATCTTGCAAGAGGCATTAGGAACACAATTGTGTTTGAGCACCGCTTAACACCCTCGGACCGATGGACAGACGGAAAGGGTGAATTGAGTTATTGAGGATCTTTTAAGACTGTGTATCCGAGACTTCGGAGGGACTTGGGAAGAGCATCTTCCTTTGGTAGAGTTCGCATACAACAATAGTTATCAGGCTAGTATTGGCATGGCACTCTTCGAAACATTGTACGGACGACCCTGTATATCACTAGCTTGTTGGCAGGAGTCTACAGAAAGGCTTCTACTTGGACCCAAGATGATTAGGGAAACTTCAGAGAAGATAGATCTTATCCACAGATGCATGAAGACAACTCAGGACAGGCAGAAGTCCTATGTAGACAAGAGAAGAACCGATATTAAGTTTGAAGTGGGAGACATGGCTTTCATCAAAGTTTCACCTTTGAGGAATGTGGTTCATTTTGGATCTATAGAGAAATTGGCACCAAGATTTGTAGGGCCATTTCCTATAACAGAAAGAATTGGCCATATGGCCTATAGAGTAAACCTACAAGAGAGATTAATGGGTGTTCATGATGGTTTCCACGTTTCTCATCTACAGAAGTCTTGCATAATACCGCTGAAGTAGTTGAGCCGAGTATGCTTGAGGAAGTAGAAGTGGAACGGGAGGCGACAGTTAGACGATTTTCTACTTGTATCCTTGGATCGGAGGTTAAGAAGCTACGTAAGCGAGAGGTCAAGTTGACGAAAGTTCAATAGGTAGATGACCCCTAGGATGCATTGGGAGACTGAAGACAAGATTCGCGCTTCGTACCCTTTTCTTTTCAAGGGTATGTTCTTAACTTCTTTTCCAAAGTTTTTATTCGCACTTGTTGCTGTCATTTAGTATATCCTATCAATCAAATCTTCGACCTTTAGGTACGGAACCAATGTATGTAAACATGTGCTTGAGACATGTTATATTTGATGGATGCAAGTAGATGCAAGTGTTTGCTAATGGTTGCTCGTGGATGCATATAAACACACTAGGCACTAGATCGTCTCAATCACTCTCATACTGCATATGGATGCATGTGCATATTTTTCTTCTTTTATGGATGAAAGTGGTTGTATCATCATGTGGATGTTGCATTTGGATGAATGATTGTGCGCACATATAAAAATTACATGTTATACAAGGATTATTTGCATGCATGTTGAATTCATGGCACCAACATACATTGCATTAAGGAGGTCAAGTGAATCAGTAGACTGCCGGATTTTTCGCATTAGTATAGGGATATATACACTCACCTTTGCATAGGTTCATAAAAAGCATTAGAAATATTTTAAGGACAATGGAAGCCTGTGATTGGTGGATGAGTTGATGGGTGATGGATGATAGGATATACATTCTTCTTAACTTGGAGAATTTGGGGACGAAATCCTTTAAGTAGGGGACAATGTAAAACCCCATAATTTTAAAGAACAATAAAATGATAAACTAAATAACACTTAATTAAATATTGGGAATTAAGTAAAATGGCAGTGCCATTGCATTTGTCTCGGAATTCTGCTTAAGATAGACTCTGAGTTTGCATAAAATGGACATCATATAAAGGAGATACTAAGGTTTGAAATTTGAATACATATAAGCAATATATATATAAAAATCATGTCCAAAAAATCAAAAATCAAAGAGCGGGAAGAGGAGGGAATTCGGCCCTTAGGGGTTGACCACATGCCCTATCGGTGTCGACCCATGGGTCGACCCCTACACGG
Organism: Allium sativum; assembly: GCA_030737875.1. Classification (NCBI taxonomy): domain Eukaryota; kingdom Viridiplantae; phylum Streptophyta; class Magnoliopsida; order Asparagales; family Amaryllidaceae; genus Allium; species Allium sativum. The sequence goes on along the minus strand of CM060912.1, from coordinate 268,917,723 downwards.
GGGTGTTGATCCCTGGATTGACCCCTGGGTTGACCCCACCCATATCTGGAGCAGATCCATTTCTGTGAACGTGGACTTGTTTCCTGACCAGATTCGTCAACATTAGGCTATAAATGGGACCTCATTTCTATTTTTTTATTCATCAAAAACAATGGAGACAACGAGTTGTTGCCCCCAACTAAGATTCAATCAGCCTATTCTTCTAAAACAATAAATTATAAGCATATAAGAATCTCTGCTACAATATCAACAATCAATTCTCTGTTCTTTAGATCTAATCATAGTGATTTTACACTATTTTTAGATATAAACATTTAAATAGTAATCTTGACATGTTTATAAGTTTGGATCTAAACCTATGCATGTTAATAACTTGAATCATAACTAAAAAGATCTGCTACTACTTGTACACCTAATCTAGTGTTTAATTCTCTTATGCCTATTCCTGATATGCCTATTCTGTTAATTTGCCTAATCATGTCACCGTATGCCTATTCTGTTAATTTTCCTAACCATGTCACCATATGCCTATTCTTTTAGTATGACCAATTCCATCATCATATGCATGTTTTATCATTATGCCTATTCTTATTCTCTTCTCTCCCTCCTTCCCCTTTTACTTTTACAGCCAGGCTATCTTCGAGCCTGGGCCTATCGCTAAAATATGCGAGCGCATGAAGTTGGGGTTGTTTGGAAATGATAAATTGGGGCATAACTTATGTGTAAAACATGATTGGGATTTGGGGCAAAATCTATACCTTGATCTAAAATTTTAACTTGGGGCATGACTTGTATCATCGATCAAACTGGATTTGGGGGCACAACCTTGAATAAACATGAAAAGTTGTTTAATAATGAACGTGCCTAGATTTACAGTAATTAGAAACTGTAACCGTGCTTAGACACGATGTTAGATTACACTTGTGGTTGAAGCCTGCCTGGAACCGCCTGACAAATCCAGCATCCAAAAGTGGTAAATCTAATGTGAGGGGTCTAGTGCATAAATGTACACATAACAGTGCTGAGACACGAGGTTATGTCCGACTAGTGGTAAAAGTCTGCCCGGAACCGCCTAGCATATCCAGCATCCATAGGGTCCAGTCCATTAACAACCAAGAATGGAAATATGATAATAACTTGTTTACCAGAAATACTCGACTTTTTTAAATCTGTAGGGGTTACATGAACCTGACAAATTTAGTAGGGGTTAAGTAATCTTGCTTTAATCAGTAGGGGTTAAGTTAATCTTGTTAAATCTGTGGGTGCGGGATATATATAAACCCGACAACATAACCTGTTTTATATGTTGGGGGTTATGAAACCTTGTTAAACCGTTAGGCATAACCTGTCGAAATCCTAGTAGTTGGGATGGAAGCCTAGGTGGAAGCTTGTATCATCTTTTGTGTGGGACCCGTATCAGTCAGCAACCCATCTTAATATCAAACGAGGAACCCAGAACTAGGTCGGGGTCTGGGCATGCTTACTGAGTTGATTGGAAAAGGTTCACTTAAGTGGGGATGTTGACGGCGCACTCCATTGGGTTCATGTTCGTGCATGAATCTGCTTGCGTTAGTATAATAAGACGTTGTGACACCAGTAGATGGTTGCGCATCTCGTTAAAAAAAGGGTTATGTAACAACCCGCATTTTATGTATCGAAGGATCGTAAAATATTTTTGTTTTATTCCTTGAAGGTTGGATCATTCTCATATTTTAATATGTTGTTTATAGGGTTGTGAGACATGTCCATAATTTTTACCAATTTTGTCAGTGATAATTTTCCCCTTCAGTCTTGTACAAGGCATAACTTTTGACCCAGGTCGAATCAGGTGTTGAGACTTGTGCCATTGGAAAGGAAATGATGATTCCCTTTCCGTAGAGTGGTCACACTAAAGTTTTGGCTTGGCAGTTTGGGAGGAATCGCTATTTTAAGGTTTAACAGTTAGTTGTCCAGGTTTGGTAAGCCATAATGTATAATTTGAGGAAGCCCGTTAGTAGGGTATAAATAGGGGGTAAGAGGCATGAAGAATAGTTTACTTTCTCCATTCTTTCAGTTGTGTAACACCCAATGTCCATTAACGTCACTCACAAAGGGAATGCATTAAGTTCCGTGGTGCGTTTTAAGTAAACAAAACAGAATATTACAAGATAGATACATAAAATAGTACTTGAAAATTTTATAACTTTATTGCAGCGAAAAAGAAATAAGTTTGGTTACACCTTCAAACCCATCTAACCAAAACCAAGTACATAATATCATATTTGTACAAAAGCCATCAGAGTACATAATTTTTAAAACCATAATCCCCAATCCAAAATGCCATATGAAAGAGAAACAAAGCTAAGCATTGCTCTCATCACTTCAAGCAGGAAAGTCCGAATCAAGCTTCAACGTGCCTACCCTGAGAACCTAGGGGGAGAGGGGAGGGAAGGAAAGAAAAGAGGCAAAACAAAAAGGGTCAGACATAAGATTTGGCGAGTCCAGAGACTTAACAATGTAATTAGTAAAGCAACATGATAACAACATAAACTGGATATAAGAGATGACTATAACATAAGCAGATATGATAAGGTAGCAAGACAGACAGGTTGTAATATCGACTGCGCTTCTAACCACTATAAGATATTCTCTGCACCGCACCGATACTAGTTTCATACTAAAGGATGATCCCTCTTGGCTAAATAGATTGATGATAGTTTCATGTACTTCTAGCTGCCATCATAGGTAATCTTTGTGCACCTATCACCACTAGATATACCCGTTATCCACCTTGTTTGATTATGTACTCCTAGCTGCTCTCGTAGGTACCCCACTTGCTCCCACCACCACTAGTTGTACCCTCCCCTTTAATCATTATAATGATGATGATGATGGTAGTTTCATGTACTCCTAGTTATTATCATAGGTGCTGCCTGCCCCTATCTCCACTAGTTGTACCCCCTTACTAAACATAATAATGATGATATTGATGATGATGGTAGTTTCGTGTACTCCTAGCTGCTGTCATAGGTGTCGCCTGCTCTTATCTCCACTAGTTGTAACCACTACCTTCCCCATTCGATCGGCTCCCTAACTCGTAGATACCCGTGCTGGTCCCATAGTAGGGTGTATCACTCCCTAAAGTGGCAACCCGATACTACTGAAATGCACGGCTTATACCTACATGATGCAACAGCGTCTTACCTACCAGCCCGGACCTACGCACGCATGACTCCGTTGGACTGCCATAACTAACTCTTTATTGACCTCTTACAATCAAAACCATTAAGCTTGTCCCGTCCTCGACCTAGTTCGAGCTTACATAGATACTAAATTGGTTACTGGTTGAAAAGGGTCCACCCACACTTGACATAAGCTCCCCTCCTAGGCTTGGTCACCACTATGATTTACCACTTAACCCCTTTTATTACTCCTATGACACACCACATGTCTCATCACGGTTAAGTGCTCTTAATTATGTTTCACATTCTACCCATATCACCCACTTAACCCCTTTTCCATTCCCATGTCTCATCATGGTTAAGTGCTCTTAGTTATGTTTCACATGTTACCCATGTCACCCACTTAACCCCTTTTCCATTCCTATGTCTTATCACATTTCTCATCATGGTTAAGTGCTCTTGGTTATGTTTCACATATTACCCATGTACCCCACTTAACCCCTTTTACTATTCCCATGTCTAATCACATGTCTTATCTTGGTTAAGTGTTCATTAATTCATTATAACTGTAATCTTGCAAGACCGCCCTCATTAGATTACCGTTTTGCGGTTGCTGGATTTGCCGAGCGGTTCCGAGCAGGCTTATACCGCAATCTGAATCTATCCTTGTGTCTTTGCATTATTACGCATCTAATTTCTGCCTTTGACCTCTCACATTAAATTACCAAATTGCGGTTGCTGGATGTGCCGGGTGGTTCTGGGCAGTCTTACACCGCAATTCGAATCTAACTTCATTTCTTAGGCGTTCGTTATCACTTTCTTGATTCAAGTCCCAATTTAAAATCTTGGATTAAAATATATTCCAATTACCCATAGTTTCCAATCTAAATTATGTTAATAATTTTAATCCAAATTAGGCCTATAATCTTACGTATACATGTTACGCCAAATTACGCCTATAATCTTATGTATACATGTTATGCCAAATTACGCCCAAATTAATTTGTGTTCATTATTAATAACAATTTATGCCAAACCTCATGTATACAAATTATATCCAATTATGCCTAATCCAACTTATGCCAAATCTCATGTATACAATTTATACATAATTATGCCCAAATTGATTTATGCCAATAATCTCATTTTATTACATATTTCCCCAAACTTTTCCCAATCGTTCAAACGTTATTCGTACGCAAATCTCAACACAATATGTTAGGCTCAAAGTTAGCCTAATCTCATAAAAAAGGAAAAGAAGAGGAGAAGAGAATCATCATCAAAATTGGCATAAACACGAGAATGACATATGAAACATAACATGCATATAACGATAAACTGGATCAGAAAGGCATATGAAATATGTACTGGAATAGAACAATAAAATAGATCCAATAGGCATATGGAATATGAACTGGCATAGAACAATGAAATAGATCCAATAGGCATATGATAACAAAACTTTGGTTATGAATCTGAAAGATAAGAATTTACACAACTTGATATGATTCATCTTACAGGCATGTTCATAAAATCCAATTTACAATCTTATCAAAATCACTTTTAATTTAATTATATGTGAAAGTAACATAGACTCACAGCGACAGGATTAAGAAGAGAGAATAGATCTGAATCTGATTAGCTAAACCGTTGTTGTAGAATTTGATTCTTATCTTCCAATTTGAATACTCTAATTCTGATTTTCTTTGGAGAAGAGAAGAGAGGCTAGTTTTAACTCAGATTAGGGTAGCATGGAGGCACCATGGATTAGTGTAATGAAATTAGGGTTAGGTCTAGGTGTGTTTTTATAGATGTATTAGGTGGATTAGGGCCTTTAGATTAGATTAGAGATCATCAGAACCACACAGCTCAAAAGACATGTCATCCAACTAATCCCCGAAGGACACGTCATCAGAGAACTCTCCAGAATTCTATGCAAATTTTTCCTCGGCATTGGCACACTTCCCAAGTGCGCCAGTTCATTTTTGTTCTAGCGCACTTCACAAGTGCGCCAGTTATCCCAGCCTGTTTTCTGATTTTTCGGCCCAACTTCTAACATCCATAACTTCCTCATACGATATCTGTTTTACGTAGACTCGCACTCTATCTCAACCAGAATTCCGAGATGAATGCAATGGCGTAACCCGTTTCACCTAATTCTTCTTTTAAAAATTATTTATTCTTCAATTATCTCTTATGCCATGTTTTAAAATTACGGGGTGTTACATTCTCCCCTCCTTAAAGGATTTCGTCCCCGAAATCTTCAAGTTAAGAAGAATGTATCCTACCATCCAATCATCCATCTACTCATCCATCGTCCACAAGCATCCATTGTCCTTAAAAGATTTCTAATGATATATGAACATATGCAAAAGTGTGTGTATATGTTCCTTATCTAATGCAAAGATCAGGCGGTCTACTGATTCAATTGACCCCCTTAATGCAAAACATGATAGTTCCATGCGTCCATTATGTATGCAAAAGAATTCTAATGATACATATCATTTCTATATGAGTGCACAAACATTCATTCAAATGCAGAATCCATATGATAAAACATTCAATTTCCATCCATAAAATAAAAGTATGCACATGAATCCATATGCAATATGAGAGTGACTAAGCCGATCTTGGTGCCTAAAGTGTGTGTATATGCGTCCACGAGTGTGTGTATATGCGTCCACGAGCAACCACTTGCAAACACTTGCATCCACTTACAACCATCAATCAAAACATGTCTCAAACACATGTTTACATCCATTGGCTTCTACCTGAGGATCGAAGATATAATCGAGAGGATGTACTAAACGACAGAAACAAATATGAACAAAGCTGGTAGGAAAGGAGAAGTTAAGAACATATCCTCAAAAAGGAAAGAGTACTATACACATATCTTGTCTCCCGTCTCCCAAATTTCATCTCTTTGATCATCTCCCCATTGAACTTTAACCAACTTGACCTCTCAGTTGCATAATTTCTTGACCTCCGATCCAAGGATGCATGTACGAACTCGTCTAACCGTGGCTTCTTGTTCTACTTCCACTTCTCTAAGCATGCTCGGCTCTACTACTTCCGCATTATCATGTAAACACTTCCGCAAATGCGACAAATGACATACGTCACGAACACTACTAAGCTTCTCGGGCAACTTCACTCTGTAGGGCTTCTGTCTAATTTGATTTGTAATGGGGAATGGCCCTACGAACTTTGGTGCCAATTTCCCTATAGACCCAAAACGAACTACATTACTTAATGGTGACACTTTAATAAAAACTATGTCTCCAACACTGAACTCAAAATCGGTCCTTCTCTTATCAGCATATGACTTTTTTCAGTCCTGCGCCGTCTTCATGTGTCTTCGAATCAAGTCTATCTTCTCTAAAGTTTCCCTAATCATCTCGAGCCCAAAAAAAATCTTATCCATAGATTCCCACCAACAAGTTGGTGATTGGTAAGGTCGTCCATATAGAGCTTCAAAAGGTACCATGCCAATACTAGTCTGAAAGCTGTTGTTGTAGGCGAACTCTACAAATAAAAGATGTTCCTTCTATGTCCCTCCAAAGTACAAGATGCATAACCTCAAAAGATGTTCCTAAACACCCTACTCGTCAAACCTACAAATTTTGCGGGTGTATTCGTCAAACCAAAAGGCAATGATGAGACATTCGAATAAACCATCGGGAGTCCTAAAAACAGTCTTATCTATAATATCCGCAACTACCCTCAACTGATGAAATCCTATAGCTAAGTCCAACTGCGAGAAAACCGAAGCACCACCCAACTGTTCAAACAAATCACCTATTCTTGGAAATGGGTGCCTCTCCTTCTTCGTGATCTTATTCAGCTCCCTATAGTCCACACACAATCTAAGCAAACCATCAGCCTTCTTACCAAAAACAACAGGACTACCCCATTCCAAGGTACTTCTTCTTATGAACCCTTTCTCAAGCAACTCTTTCACTTGTTTACTAAACTCCCTCCTTTCTCTTGGATCCATGTGGAGCACCAGCAATGCAACTGGCTTTGCATTGTCCACCAAGTATATACGGAAATCTATCTTGCGTTTTGGAGGTAATCCCCTAACCTCCTCAAAGACATCATCAAATTAACGGACTACTCGAACAGATTACAAATCACCGATGGATGCGTCAAGTGATTCTAGGTAGCTAAGCATCATTGAACCCCTAGGGTCACATGAAATATCAAGGGTCTTTCCACAACGAGTCAACAGTCTAACATCCTCCTTTCATAGTCTAGGGTGGCACCATATATGTCTAGCCAATCTATCCTTAGAATCAAACCATAGCCAATGAAACCAAGAACGTGGGCGTTACATTCAAACTTAACGCTCAATACAGGCATTCTCAAATCCCGATAAATCAGAGATAAATGGGCCGAACTTCCAATAGGATTTTAGACTACAATCGGATCCATAACTAAACTAGTATTTAGGTGCAGTGTTTCAACTAACGAAGCAGATATAAACAAATGTGAAGCGCCAGAACTAGACAAAGTTCGAACAAGATGAAGAAAAATCAAATTTTTGATAGAAATGTTTCTAGCTCTCTCCTGTCCTAGTGCCATGAGATCATGAACCTGCCCTCCAGAAGTAGGCCCTGTCCTCTGCCCTTGTCCTTGCCTCCTCGAGCAGTCTTTAATCAGATGTCCTACCTCATCGTAATGAAAACAACTATGCTTCTTCTTTTTCCTTCAGTCCTTAATTACATGGCCCATTATACCACAATGGAGACACTTCCTCTTGTAATGGGGTTTATTATTCTTTCCACCCTTCTTAGGTTCTACTTTCTTGTTCTGTGATTCGTCCGCTTTCTTTTCGCTAGTTTTAACTTAGATTGGGGCAGCATGAAGGCACCATGGATTAGTGTAATGAAATTAGGGTTAGTATTAGGTGTGTTTTTATAGATGTATTAGGTGAATTAGGGCCTTTAGATTAGATTAGAGATCATCAGAACCACACAACTTAAAAGACACGTCATCCAGCCAATCCCCGAAGGACACGTCATTTGAGAACTCTCCAGAATTCTGTGCAGATTTTGCCTCAGCATGGGCGCACTTCCAAAGTGTGCCAGTTCATTTTTGTTTTGGCGCACTTCACAAGTGCACCGGTTATCCCATCCTGTTTTCTGATTTTTCTTCTCAACTTCTATCGTCCATAACTTCCTCATACGACATCCATTTTACGCAAACTCAGACTCTATCTCAAGCAGAATTCCCAGACGAACGCAATGGCTTAACCCGTTTCACCTCATTCTTATTTTAAAAATTAATTATTCTTTAATTATCTCTTGTGTCATGTTTTAAAATTATGAGGTGTTATAAATTAGAAGAGCTAGAGGTCCCCCATTCCTCCATTGGCTACACCTTTCCACCATTAAAGCTTAGAGAATCGAAGATCTACAACACTTAAGGATAGATCTACGCAAATCCAAGAGAGAGATCATCAAATTGAAGAGTTTGGATCAAAATATTCGCTATCCGAAATCATAATTCACTGCTTTTAGGTTATTTTGGAGAATTGATGAGAGATATGCATCTCTCACATGGATTCAATCAAGTATATGAGTGTTAGATCATGTAACACCCCACATCCGTTAGTGTCACTCACAAAGGGAATGCACTAAGTTGTGTGGAGCATTTAGGGTAAAAGATGCAGATAAATTACAAGACAGACAGAAATTAAACAGCGGAAAATAAAACTTTGCTTTATTGATAAAATAGTTTGTACAATGGTTTCTTTACAATATCAGAGTATCATCTGTCTTACAAAATAAAGAAGCATAAAAACAACATTTATATTCCTCGATTTTAGCAAGAGCCAGCCATAGCATCTGAAAAGAGAATCCAAGCAAACTTCGACAAATCTTCAAGCTGGGAAAGAGTGGCAGTCCAACTTAACCTGAGCTAAACTATTCCCTCCTTTACTACCTGGGGGGGGGGGGGGAACGGAAGAAAAGAAGACAAAAGAAAAACAGAGTCAGACATAAAGCCTGAGTAAGTTCAGTAACTTCTAGCATGTGAACATGGAAAACAAAACGACATGAATTAACTGAATACAAGATTATACAATGACGACAAGGTCAACAAGATTAGACAAGGTAATCACAAGATATGCTAAGATAAGATAAACTGGATACGCTTTAATACTTTCGCCGCTTCGCTATTTCCTTGTTATACTGGTTTCTATATCTCTGCACCACCTAACTAGTGTCCCAACTAGTAACGATAACGTGATCCCAATCCCAGTATTTTCCATTGCCTTCGAGCATCCATTTATTATTTATTACGTAGATCTAATCTAGGGTTTTCTATCCAGCGCTTTCTAGATTCAACTAGAGTTTACGCTATCTGCTGAACGCTTCTCGGATTCAGGATTTATGCCACCTAGTCCAACTAGGGATTATGCTACATGTCGAACGATGCCCCCAAGTCTAGGACACACTACCTAGAGTGGTATATGTTCCTATACTTCCCCACGCATGTATAGCGAATCGTTATCGCTTCTCTAGATGCACATGTCCTGTAATGTGCGGTCCGAGTCCTGTGTCAGGGCAAATCAAGGAATACAGAACTCGGTCGGGAGCTTTCAGATATCTGCCGATGTAGATGCTAAGGTCTGTTTTTATTTCAGTGGTTATGGTCCCACTTGACCCCTCCTGTGACGGCCGGGAATTTAGCTCGATCTGAATCAGTCGTTAAACCGATATAGACCGTTCGAAACCCCTGAACGTTGAGAACATGACAAATCAGAACACAAACAGAAGAACATTTCATTGTATATTACAACAATGCATCAGATTACAAGAATATACAGAGTATAAATGGATAAATATTACACAGAAATATCAGAGATTTAAATTACATTTAAATACATAGCAGCGGAAAAATAATATAAAGAACAACTGAAGGTGATATACGGATACAGAGCTTTCCGGATATCATTCCAGCTGTAAACCAGGATCCTGTGAATATAAATCTGCAAAACCAAAACTACTAGCTGCCCGTGCGGAAAATAGGGGCACCCAGAGTTTAGGTTAAAACAATAAACTCCAGGTCAGTCATGTGACTAGTGTGAGAACTAAAACAGTTATTAATATTGGTTTTAAAGTTAGGTAAATCAAGGGACCACGCCGTATAACACGGAACAGGTTTCCTCCCAAGGATACCAGTGCATAAAACAACAGCGCAATGCTAAATAAAGAAAAATGAAGCTGTTATAAGACCCAGGTCCTATCATACAATGCAACGCAAGCCGGGGGATAGGGTTTTCCCTTATAACAGCCAAAGCATGCTTGATACGTTTAAAACAAATCATTTGATACTATAATAAGTGTATAGTGTCAAAACATTTCAATCATAAATATAAATCATAGGCGGCATAGCTACCATCTACTATGTCGCCATACTAGTTCTACAATTAAAGACGAATTACACGTATTGGAAATTGGATTCCGTCATGAGTCGAGGCAAGGGGCAAGCTCCTCTCCGCGTTCGAGACACTCTAGCAAATGCCTCAGGATTACGCACACTGGGTAACCCTGGATGCGGCTGGGCCGGTCCTCACTTACGTTAGAGGATTAATTATGCCTGAACACACGTTTCCCGGTCCTTACAGACCTATAATCGAGGCGCCTCATTCCAACAACCACAAAGGTGAAAAGTGTATAAATGTCAGGGCTGGTAAGTCACTGACACCACCAAAGCTAGAAAGAAACGTCGTGCTCTCCCAGCGGTCCGTATCCCGTTTTTGACTCATACCGAGGTGTGAGGCTCGCGAATACACATTATACACAAAGCTGCCACACAGGCGTGCTTTGATCATCAACCACAAGACTTTGCTTTTCAACAGAAGCCTTGATCCTTGCATCTTAGCGTGCCACACAGGCAATTCATGCCATGCGACTGATGTCCATCGATATACAACCTCTGAGCTCGTACGTCTCAGAGAAGGGCGTTAAGCAAAAGAATAAATTCTCCGCCGCCAAACAGATGTATATTTAATAGAAATCAATCAACACAGAATAAAATCCAGTGTCAGACACACAATCCATTTACAAGTCCGTTCTGGGTCTGAACGAAACCGGAGGCACTTTCCTCGCATATCCATCCATCTCCAAGTACGTCTGGACGACCCCCAACTATTTCCATCCTCTTGGGTGTACAGCCCAATCAGGATCGTCAGTAATAATCCAAACGATGTGAAGACTTCCGGTCTTCGACCACCGTCTTCATCTTCGACATATCGTCGAATCGGTTATTCAGAATGGGTATAAACCCGGCCTTTCCGAACAACCCGCGTATATTAAAAACAAATGTTACACAAACACAACATACGCCTCATTCCAATTCATTAGTCACTAACCGCAGATTAGCAAGAGAACAATTTCCCAAACATTAACCCCGAAGGCCGAAACCAACATCAGATCAATATCCAGGAAACCATTCATCTTAGCCAACCTACAGCTAGTTTCTAAATTCCACATTCTTAGGGAAAAGTTCCCATTAATTTTATCCAAGATAAATTCTTTAAAATTTATCCTGTAATCTTCCTTTGGATGTCATTTAAAACCAAATTATGGTTTTTCCACCTAGTCGAGATTAGCGAACCACAACGAAGTAATTATTTATTTTATTTCCCAATCCCAACCTATTCATCCCATGAAGCAAAACTGGTAATACTCCATATCTAACACCGTGGTGTTATCGGTAAAATTAATTACCATTTCACGTTCAAATCTAATTAAAGATTTAACTATCGCTTTGGAGCAAAACTGGCGATACTCCATTCTCGCTCATTTCTAAATTTGATAATTTAGATTATAGATTCACATTTCAATCTAATTGCAGATTCGTTAGAACTCCTTTTACTGGGTTAAAGAACTAGGTGTTATTTAAAACACAGTTCACGACAAACCCAAATCACATTCTATTTGTTATTGGGTTAAAGAACTAGTGTTATTTAAAACATTGTTCACGATAAACCCATTTCAAATTCAATCAAATATATTAGAAATTCCGATTATTTAAAACCCCTTTTTAAATCTAATTTATTTATTTAAAAATAATCGGATTTTAAATTTAGTTCAAAACTAGTTCATTTCGATAAAAATCCATTTTTATCTTTTCAAATATGGAGTTTTTCACCCCAATTTTTCCCAAATCATTTCTTATGATTTTACACAAGTTATTACTATTTTTAATAATTTTATCAAGGTCCGTACAGTCGATTTCCATCAACGGCCATCGAACTGCACTTATAGCAACCTTTTTCAAATTTGATTTGGACGTATCTCCAAATCTAACCGTTAGATTTTGAATTTCTAATATTCGTTAGAAAGCTCTTTTCGATACGAACCCAACGGTTCCGGTTTTAGAGAATCCGACGGTCGGATCTCCCGTAATGTCCGTTTGAAATAAATGGTCGAAATTCGCGAACTGCCGCGGCGCGTCGCGTTCTATTCAGGCCATTATATTATATATATAATATATATAATATATATTTCGTCGATTACTATTTAAAACGAATTATATAAATAGTTTTAAATTCGTTTCAAAAGCAAATTCAACTTCCATTTCAATTCGAATCAAAATTGAATTCTTCTTTATAAATTCGTTTTAAAATTCATTTCTATTCAATTCAAATTTCAATTCAATTTGAATTCATTTCAATTCGCTTTCGATTCAATTTGAATTCGTTTTCAATTCAATTCAATTCAAATTGGTTTTCTATTCGATTCAAATTCATTTTCTGTTCAAATCAAATTCGTTTCGTTTTCTATTTGAATCAAATTCATTATATATTCAATTGAAATCAAATTGGTTTTCTAGTCCATTCAATTCGAAATTGTTTTATATTCAATTCAAATCGAAATCGTTATATATTCAATTCATTTCGAAATCGTTATATATTCAATTCATTTCGAAATCGCTATATATTCAATTCATTTCGAAATCGCTATATATTCAATTCATTTCGAAATCGCTATATATTCAATTCATTTCGAAATCGCTATATATTCAATTCATTTCGAAATCGTTATATATTCAATTCATTTCGAAATCGCTATATATTCAATTCATTTCGAAATCGTTATATATTCAATTCATTTCGAAATCGTTATATATTCAATTCATTTCGAAATCGCTATATATTCAATTCATTTCGAAATCGTTATATATTCAATTCCGAATGTAATCGATATAAATATCGTTCGCGTCAAAATGGCGCATCACTAATCAACACGGCTTCATATACTTCTATTTTCAAATATTCTATTTCGAATATTTCGTTTCAAATATTTCTATTTCAAATATTTCGTTTTCAAATATTTTTATTTCAAATATTTCGTTCAACACATGACTAATCTCAACGGATGAGTACAGTCAACACATGAACCTTTATATTATATTGATAAAGATGTAAATTTTATTATAAATAATTCGTTCAACACATGACTAATCCCAACGGATGAGTATAGTCAACACATGAACCTTTATATTATATTGATAAAGATGTAAATTTTATTATAAAAATAATTCGTTCATCACATGACTAATCCCAACGGATGAGTATAGTCAACACATGAACCTTTATTTTATATTATTCTTTATTTTTCTAAATTGGAATGAGGCCCAATCAATCACCATATGAAATTAATTATATGGATTTTCATACATCACATGTATATAATAGCATTGAAAAATAATCAACCATCAACCAAAGTGCACTACACTGTATAAGCATCAAATATAAATATCTAACGCTTATAACAGCCTGTCAATTAATCGATCGACATATTTAATCAATCAGGATGAGTGAACTTCATATTTCATCCCAACACCCGTGTGGGGTTTCAAACAATCAAACACAGATTTTATTTGTGCAGTTGGGCGATGTGTAAATTTTATCGTCCCAATCAATGTCATTCAAATAGGTGTACATAAACAAACCGTCTGGTCTGTAAATGAATATTTTATTTTATTCACTTTCACGTTAAAAATTATATTTTTAACGATAAAACATTTTATTTCAACATATGAATTTCTATTCAGTTCTTTCTTTAAATAAAATGATATTTTTCTTTTTCTAACATATTTTAGAAAATTTCGGCGGCATAACGGCACTATACTAGAAACGGGACGAGGCCTAGCCTTATCCCCGGTCTAGTGAAGGCCCACGCCATTCACACATCAATCAAATCAATTTCGTTATGCAAACCACAAAATTTGGAGTAAGAGTCTAACCTAGCCTTACTCCTTCGCCTTATAACGGCGCACGTCTAATCCTAACCCATTTATCGATTCGATTTTCCACACCACAAACCACATTCAAACCAATATCGCAATCAATCACCAAACAGCCAAACAAACAAGTCCATGGTCTGTGGACGATTGTGTCGGGTGCTACTAAGCACCGTCTGCATCCTAGTATATATATATAACTAGAAAATGAAATTGAAAGGTGAGAAGTTCTCACCGAAAGCTATCCTAACTTCACGGCTCTTCACTGATAGAAATCTTCATTGCTATCGCATCTTCGCTTTCTTCTTTGCCCGTAGCCACTACATATATAAAAATCACACATTTTTATATTTTGTTGTCTTTGAAATAAAAATCACATTTTTATTTATTCACTTTCCATTTAAAAATCATATTTTTATATTTGCTTCATACATTTAAAAATCGAATTTTTATTTCGTTATTCAATATATAAAAATCATATTTTCACAACGCTACTATATAGACAAAAATTATATTTTTATCCCGCTATTTTCTATATAAAGATTTCGCCTTTTTAAATTTAAAGATTCCACCTTTTTAAATTTAAAGATTTCACCTTTATAAAAATCTCATTTTTATTTTCTTACAAATATAAAGATTATATTTTTATATTCTCTATCCTATAAAGATTATATTTTTAATACTTTAAAAATATAAAAATCATATTTTTAATATTTCTATATAGTAAAGATTATATTTTTAATACTTTAAAAATATAAAAATCATATTTTTATTATTTTAAAAATATAAAGATCATACCTTTTACCAAATAAAAATCCTATCTTTTCACCTTTTAAAGTTCTAATCTTTTTCCATTTAAAATTCAAACCTTTTCTATTTTAAATTCTTTTTAAAATCAGTTTTAAATTACTGTTAAAATCAGTTTTTAAACTTAAAATCGAATTTAGTTTTAAACTTTTAAAATAAAAACAGTATTTACTCTTTTTTTTCAGTTTATATAAATCAAAAATAAAATAAATAAAAAGAAAAAAAAGGACTTACAGGGGGGGTTTGGGCGTTCGCTGTGGGCTTCAAGAGGAGGGAGAAGCGGCGCAGAAGAGGGGGGGGGAGTTGATCGGAGGCCGGCGGTGGGTCGTGGTGGCTGCGGCTGTGAGCAGGTGGAGGGGGCTCGGTTGCGTCGGTGGATGGGGGGAGGGGGTCTCGCGTCGGTGTCGAGGAAGGCAAGGGGGAGGAGGAAGGGAAGAAGTGGCGATGGCACACCTGGGGGGGGGGGAAGTCGGTGGCGGCTGCGACGTGGGGGGGGGGGGGCGACGGGGTTTCGGGGGTTTTCCTTTTTTTTTTATTTATATTCGATCTGAAATAATGAAGGGGGGGTTATGTAAATATATATATAATAATTATATTATATTTTTTCCTTTAAAACCCTAATGTTGACTTTTCGTTTCAACTCAGATTTGAACCCGCCGACTGTCGCCCATAGCATTTCACCCCCATTCCGAACACAATGTGATATGTTTCGTAGTTTGATTTGATCGTTTGAATCAGTTTCCGTTGAATTTACATTTAAATCGCTATATTGAATTTTAAACGTACATTTCAAATTACCGGGGTCGCATACTAACTTGATAAATCATAGAAAAATGTTTTCTAGCTTCGTATTGACGATACGGTCCTAACAAAACTAGTTTCGTCGAATTCTGAGACCGTATGAAAAATGGCCAATTTCCAGTCGATTAAAATCAACTGAAACTGGTCAAACGCGTTTTCCTTTGCCACGCTCACATATTGATTCGAAAAATTATGAAATTTGAAACCTAGCAATAATTTAACATCACGGATCTAACAAAAGTGGTTTCGTCAAAATCCGAGGTCATTTGCAAAATGTCCATTTTTAAGGGCCTGAATTCCATAGCGACTATTCAGAATTTTCAACTGGACATATCTTTTGATTCCCACTATGAAATCTCGATTTCCCGGATTTGTTGGAAAGATATCATCAATTAGATCCCATTATTTTTGGTTTCACTAAAATCCGGATTGTTTTGCACCCGGTACATTCAATTGAAGTTCGAAATCAAATTATCGAACTACCGCGCCATTTTCAATTCTATTTATAATTATATATAATTATTTATATTCTAACGACGGCGCGTATAATATATACGTTTGAATTGTATTCAAAATAAATTTCTCGTCGATATTATTTAAAATAATTCATTTTAAATAATCAAAATTCGCTAAAATTGCAAAAAAAAATAAAAATTTTAAACTGGCCCAGATTTTCGGGTTGTTACAATCTCCCCCACTTAAAACTTTTCGTCCCCGAAAAGGAACAAAGTCGAAAGTGGTTTGATTAATCAACTCTACGTTCGACCTGGCTTCCATTCTCCAACTTTTCAGTTTCTGAGAATTTCCAAAATTTCAAAAATTTGGCTAACACCCTAAATTTTCGAAAAATTTCGCCATAACCTCCCCTGCAATGGGAGCATCGGGGAATTTCAAATAGCTTCCCCGGTCCTTCAGATCTCAAAAAGAAAAAGAAAAAGCCAAGCGGCTAGCCAATAGGCTCATAAAATCATCATCACCCCAAACAAAACAGAAAATTATGTAGTAAACATGTACCTATTTGTCGGGCAAACAAATTTTATTCTTCGGCTCTAGCCTCCTTGCTATGACCTGTTCAATGATATATATGTATATGCAAGCAAATGCGACCAATTTTCAATACAATTCAATATTTGGTTATATTAGGCATAATGGTTCAAAATTAGCAAACAAATGAACAAACAACACAAACATCAATCAATTAGCGAATTAGAGTTTCAAATTGATAATTTTGATACATATACAAAAAATCATGTTTTTGATGCCAATTCACAACAATGTGTTCTAGCTATATGTAAGTTTTGGTTCTCACACCAGTCTAATGGAAATATATCGATATCACACCTTCGTTACTCGAACATGAATACTAATGACGACTAGTCAATCATCAGAATCATCTTCGGGCCACTAGAGTATGATTCTATATCTATCCAATATATTAAAACTTCGAATATACGTTCATGACGCGTATACGTGAAATCTTTATATACTCGATTGTCCACATACGTTTTAAAATGGTTTAAATTTTAAAACAAAATGGTTTTCAATTGAAAAATATACTCTTCACACTCGTTCTAGGATACTACTGATCCTATCTCTAACGAGTCATTCTAATTGGATATTACTAATCCAATATCTGATGAATTCTTTCGTATGGTTCTAACGTGTCTTGTTCTCGAGCTCTGTAAACCAAAGTTCTGATACCAAATGTGACGGCCGGGAATTTCGCTCGATCTGAATCAGTCGTTAAACCGATATAGACCGTTCGAAACCCCTGAACGTTGAGAACATGACAAATCAGAACACAAACAGAAGAACATTTCATTGTATATTACAACAATGCATCAGATTACAAGAATATACAGAGTATAAATGGATAAATATTACACAGAAATATCAGAGATTTAAATTACATTTAAATACATAGCAGCGGAAAAATAATATAAAGCACAACTGAAGGTGATATACGGATACAGAGCTTTCCGGATATCATTCCAGCTGTAAACCAGGATCCTGTGAATATAAATCTGCAAAACCAAAACTACTAGCTGCCCGTGCGGAAAATAGGGGCACCCAGAGTTTAGGTTAAAACAATAAACTCCAGGTCAGTCATGTGACTGGTGTGAGAACTAAAACAGTTATTAATATTGGTTTTAAAGTTAGGTAAATCAAGGGACCACGCCGTATAACACGGAACGGGTTTCCTCCCAAGGATACCAGTGCATAAAACAACAGCGCAATGCTAAATAAAGAAAAATGAAGCTGTTATAAGACCCAGGTCCTATCATACAATGCAACGCAAGCCGGGGGATAGGGTTTTCCCTTATAACAGCCAAAGCATGCTTGATGCGTTTAAAACAAATCATTTGATACTATAATAAGTGTATAGTGTCAAAACATTTCAATCATAAATATAAATCATAGGCGGCATAGCTACCATCTACTATGTCGCCATACTAGTTCTACAATTAAAGACGAATTACACGTATTGGAAATTGGATTCCGTCATGAGTCGAGGCAAGGGGCAAGCTCCTCTCCGCGTTCGAGACACTCTAGCAAATGCCTCAGGATTACGCACACTGGGTAACCCTGGATGCGGCTGGGCCGGTCCTCACTTACGTTAGAGGATTAATTATGCCTGAACACACGTTTCCCGGTCCTTACAGACCTATAATCGAGGCGCCTCATTCCAACAACCACAAAGGTGAAAAGTATATAAATGTCAGGGCTGGTAAGTCACTGACACCACCAAAGCTAGAAAGAAACGTCGTGCTCTCCCAGCGGTCCGTATCCCGTTTTTGACTCATACCGAGGTGTGAGGCTCGCGAATACACGTTATACACAAAGCTGCCACGTAGGCGTGCTTTGATCATCAACCACAAGACTTTTCTTTTCAACAGAAGCCTTGATCCTTGCATCTTAGCGTGCCACACAGGCAATTCATGCCATGCGACTGATGTCCATCGATATACAACCTCTGAGCTCGTACGTCTCAGAGAAGGGCGTTAAGAAAAAGAATAAATTCTCCGCCGCCAAACAGATGTATATTTAATAGAAATCAATCAACACAGAATAAAATCCAGTGTCAGACACACAATCCATTTACAAGTCCGTTCTGGGTCTGAACGAAACCGGAGGCACTTTCCTCGCATATCCATCCATCTCCAAGTACGTCTGGACGACCCCCAACTATTTCCATCCTCTTGGGTGTACAGCCCAATCAGGATCATCAGTAATAATCCAAACGATGTGAAGACTTCCGGTCTTCGACCACCGTCTTCATCTTCGACATATCGTCGAATCGGTTATTCAGAATGGGTATAAACCCGGCCTTTCCGAACAACCCGCGTATATTAAAAACAAATGTTACACAAACACAACATACGCCTCATTCCAATTCATTAGTCACTAACCGCAGATTAGCAAGAGAACAATTTCCCAAACATTAACCCCGAAGGCCGAAACCAACATCAGATCAATATCCAGGAAACCATTCATCTTAGCCAACCTACAGCTAGTTTCTAAATTCCACATTCTTAGGGAAAAGTTCCCATTAATTTTATCCAAGATAAATTCTTTAAAATTTATCATGTAATCTTCCTTTGGATGTCATTTAAAACCAAATTATGGTTTTTCCACCTAGTCGAGATTAGCGAACCACAACGAAGTAATTATTTATTTTATTTCCCAATCCCAACCTATTCATCCCATGAAGTAAAAATGGTAATACTCCATATCTAACACCGTGGTGTTATCGGTAAAATTAATTACCATTTCACGTTCAAATCTAATTAAAGATTTAACTATTGCTTTGGAGCAAAACTGGCGATACTCCATTCTCGCTCATTTCTAAATTTGATAATTTAGATTATAGATTCACATTTCAATCTAATTGCAGATTCGTTAGAACTCCTTTTACTGGGTTAAAGAACTAGGTGTTATTTAAAACACAGTTCACGACAAACCCAGATCACATTCTATTTGTTATCGGGTTAAAGAACTAGTGTTATTTAAAACATTGTTCACGATAAACCCATTTCAAATTCAATCAAATATATTAGAAATTCCGATTATTTAAAACCCCTTTTTAAATCTAATTTATTTATTTAAAAATAATCGGGTTTTAAATTTAGTTCAAAACTAGTTCATTTCGATAAAAATCCATTTTTATCTTTTCAAATATGGAGTTTTTCACCCCAATTTTTCCCAAATCATTTCTTATGATTTTACACAAGTTATTACTATTTTTAATAATTTTATCAAGGTCCGTACAGTCGATTTCCATCAACGGCCATCGAACTGCACTTATAGCGACCTTTTTCAAATTTGATTTGGACGTATCTCCAAATCTAACCGTTAGATTTTGAATTTCTAATATTCGTTAGAAAGCTCTTTTCGATACGAACCCAACGGTTCCGGTTTTAGGAGAATCCGACGGTCGGATCTCCCGTAATGTCCGTTTGAAATAAATGGTCGAAATTCGCGAACTGCCGCGGCGCGTTGCGTTCTATTCAGGCCATTATATTATATATATAATATATATAATATATATTTCGTCGATTACTATTTAAAACGAATTATATAAATAGTTTTAAATTCGTTTCAAAAGCAAATTCAACTTCCATTTCAATTCGAATCAAAATTGAATTCTTCTTTATAAATTCGTTTTAAAATTCATTTCTATTCAATTCAAATTTCAATTCAATTTGAATTCATTTCAATTCGCTTTCGATTCAATTTGAATTCGTTTTCAATTCAATTCAATTCAAATTGGTTTTCTATTCGGTTCAAATTCATTTTCTGTTCAAATCAAATTCGTTTCGTTTTCTATTTGAATCAAATTCATTATATATTCAATTGAAATCAAATTGGTTTTCTAGTCCATTCAATTCGAAATTGTTTTATATTCAATTCAAATCGAAATCGTTATATATTCAATTCATTTCGAAATCGTTATATATTCAATTCATTTCGAAATCGCTATATATTCAATTCATTTCGAAATCGCTATATATTCAATTCATTTCGAAATCGCTATATATTCAATTCATTTCGAAATCGCTATATATTCAATTCATTTCGAAATCGTTATATATTCAATTCATTTCGAAATCGCTATATATTCAATTCATTTCGAAATCGTTATATATTAAATTCATTTCGAAATCGTTATATATTCAATTCATTTCGAAATCGCTATATATTCAATTCATTTCGAAATCGTTATATATTCAATTCCGAATGTAATCGATATAAATATCGTTCGCGTCAAAATGGCGCATCACTAATCAACACGGCTTCATATACTTCTATTTTCAAATATTCTATTTCGAATATTTCGTTTCAAATATTTCTATTTCAAATATTTCGTTTTCAAATATTTTTATTTCAAATATTTCGTTCAACACATGACTAATCTCAACGGATGAGTACAGTCAACACATGAACCTTTATATTATATTGATAAAGATGTAAATTTTATTATAAATAATTCGTTCAACACATGACTAATCCCAACGGATGAGTATAGTCAACACATGAACCTTTATATTATATTGATAAAGATGTAAATTTTATTATAAAAATAATTCGTTCATCACATGACTAATCCCAACGGATGAGTATAGTCAACACATGAACCTTTATTTTATATTATTCTTTATTTTTCTAAATTGGAATGAGGCCCAATCAATCACCATATGAAATTAATTATATGGATTTTCATACATCACATGTATATAATAGCATTGAAAAATAATCAACCATCAACCAAAGTGCACTACACTGTATAAGCATCAAATATAAATATCTAACGCTTATAACAGCCTGTCAATCAATCGATCGACATATTTAATCAATCAGGATGAGTGAACTTCATATTTCATCCCAACACCCGTGTGGGGTTTCAAACAATCAAACACAGATTTTATTTGTGAAGTTGGGTGATGTGTAAATTTTATCGTCCCAATCAATGTCATTCAAATAGGTGTACATAAATAAACCGTCTGGTCTGTAAATGAATATTTTATTTTATTCACTTTCACGTTAAAAATTATATTTTTAACGATAAAACATTTTATTTCAACATATGAATTTCTATTCAGTTCTTTCTTTAAATAAAATGATATTTTTCTTTTTCTAACATATTTTAGAAAATTTCGGCGGCATAACGGCACTATACTAGAAACGGGACGAGGCCTAGCCTTATCCCCGGTCTAGTGAAGGCCCACGCCATTCACACATCAATCAAATCAATTTCGTTATGCAAACCACAAAATTTGGAGTAAGAGTCTAACCTAGCCTTACTCCTTCGCCTTATAACGGCGCACGTCTAATCCTAACCCATTTATCGATTCGATTTTCCACACCACAAACCACATTCAAACCAATATCGCAATCAATCACCAAACAGCCAAACAAACAAGTCCATGGTCTGTGGACGATTGTGTCGGGTGCTACTAAGCACCGTCTATGGCCATCCTCACCCATAACTAGATAGCAAGTATATGGTCTTTTGGAGTTCTCCACCTTTCCGCTTCACATATCTCGATTGACTGAAGATGGATGGTAGACGACGAGTTGCTATCACAGGGCTACCATTCTCTCGCCGAATCATGCCGGTCCATCCTAGTCTTTAGGTTGCCATGTATTGCAACCAAGGCATACCCCTGGTTCTTCTACGCAGACCTTAACCTCTGTGGGCCCAGGCGGATCATCTGCAGCCTCACAGAGGGATACCAAGAGTACCCTCACGTCCCCTCGAAGCCTCGGGCTTCGTAACCCAATTCGTTGGAGCCTCCTTTTTACTCAGACGGACGTTCGCACCTCCTCGTGCTATACTAAGAATTACTACTTAGTTTTACTAACTAAGATTTACCACTTAGTTCTCTTTCCCGTTAGTTTAGATTGGTTAAGTGTCATAGTCAATTCAAGCTAACTTAACCCTCCTTATTTATCCTGTTAAACTGGTTAAGTGTTGTCAATAACTCATGTTGACTTAACCCTACCACAAACCAAGTTGTATTGGTTAAGTATTTATTACTTAACCCTACCCATTCACCCTGTGTTGGTCAAGTGTTCCTTTTTAACTTTACCTTGCCCGTTTGTTTTAACAAACATGTTATTATTAATGGTCAAGTATTATCCCTTCATGTTCTAGACTTAACCCCATTCCTTTATCACAACCTGATGGTTAAGTGTTCAAGTTTACTTAACCCAACAGTCTAGCCTAGCTAACATATCAAATTGGCTAAGTGTATTAGATTTTACTTAACCCCAACCTCTAGTCTAGTTAACATATTAATTTGGCTAAGTGTATTAACTTTACTTAACCCCTACAAGTCTCGTTTTGCTACCTTGAGTTTGGTTAAGTGTCTCTATGGACTTAGCCCTCCCATTCTAGCTTAACTGTGTTCAAATTGGTTAAGTGTTCCTATGGACTTAACCCTCCCATTCTAGCTTAACTGTATGGCCCTAGCCCCACTCACCAGTCTGGTTGTCATGTTGAATTGGTTAAGTGTCTTAGTGAATTTAACCCTACCATTCTTGTTCTATCTTTAATTAAATGAATTAAAGCCGCTACCACTCACATTAGACAGGTATTGTTGCGACTACTGGATGTGCCGGTTGGTTCCGGGCAGGTTTACATCGCAACTCAGTCTAACCTCGGGTTGGGCATATTCGTGTTTTCTAAGTTCAAAAGGGGTTTGATTAGTTTTCAAATCAGGTTTTGAAAGTAACCATCCCGTCCGTCGGATCAGTTAGGGATAGCCAGGGAGAGCAGGAAACTTGTATTTTCCAAACTCAAGCCTAGACACTATCCTCTCTGTCACCCTAGAACTTTCTGGTGTTTCATTAAAAGAGATGTCGTTTAACAAACCTTTAATTTGTCTAAGTTTACATTTCTCATTTAGAACAAATTCTATAAGTAAATTATTCCTAATTTACTTATTTCCTAATTCCCCTTTTAATGTAAATTGTCAACATTCATTCTTATGGCCCATTTTCCCTCTAAATCATGTTTATGCTTTTTGGTATGTAAACTATACCAAATCAAGTGTCATTAACCATGATTTTGCTAATCCTGACAATTACTCCCAATTATGGCCAATTTCAAGTTTATGCCAATATACTTATCGAGCCAAATTAGCTAATCCAATTCTGATTTAACATTCTAATTCATGTCAAACTAGACTTATTACTCTAGTTCACTATTCATGTAAGTACTAGATTTACACGTCAATACAAGATTCAAATTACACATTCTATAATTTATGTCAAATTTATCCAATTAGCATTCCTATGAACATGCCATAATACATGTTCCCAATTTATGCCAATTTCCAAGTTAAACTACGTTTTAGTAAATTTTATATTTTGCCCCAAATCGCATTCCCACCGTTCGTACAATCGTGTTTCAATCTAGATTATAGATGAATCTAGATTCGTAGCAAATAGAGAATGAACCAAAGATTGCTATGAAAAGGATAGATACAACAACTGGCATAAAATGGTTTTGAATAACGACGTAGGTTCAAGAACGTGGGAAGACCTAACTTAATAGGTAAATTCCCAAGGTCTAAAACCAAGAATAGACAGAGTAGGTTCAAGAACATGGGTAGACCTAACTTAATAGGTAAATTCCCATAGTCTAAAACCAAAGAAAACCAAGGACAGGCATAATAAATAATCGGGTTTAGACCCAATCTCATAATCACAAAGCTTAAACAACACTTTCCTAATCACGAATCATAGGTGTTTAATCACAGATGTCCTTGTTATGTCAATGGCAATAGTTTATGTTTTCTAATCAAAGGCATAGGCTTAGTCAAGGAAATAATCCTCGTAGTCACAGTCACAGTCATAGGCAATGCTCATAGTCATAGGCAATGTCCAAAGACATAGGCAATGTTCATAGTCATAGGCAAATGCTCATAGTCATAGTCTTATTTGTCCTCGAATCATAACAGTTCTTAATTAGGTTCAAGAATGTAGGCACTGATTCGAATAGAGAGAGAGAGATTTGGCATATTCTTTTATTCCTTTAATTTCATGTCACGAACAAAGAAAAACGTTCAAATCTAAAAATAACTGACTTACAGAAATTAGATTAGAACAGAAAGATGGCGTTGCTAAGATTCGTAGAAAAACAGTCGTTTGAACCTCCTCTTGAATCCTAGCTTGACTTGACCCTCTTCTTGAAAATCTTTTAGCAGCATTTCCTTGTCTTGGTTTATTTTATATATATTATTTTATTTATATATTTTAGAGGAGGAGGAGGAGCCATGACTAACAAGAATCTTTGCAGCATAAGGGTAGAAAAGAATTGTGAATAGAGAAGAAGACTAGGGCTGTTTATATAGTTGCTCAAGACCTTATCGTACACGCAGCGCTGAGTCAGCATTGAACCTAGTTAAGAAAATAGTCCAGGTTCGCAGATGAATCTAGCCAAATCTTATCGTACATGCAGTGCTAAGTCAGCATTGGGTCCCACAAGTTGTTTTGGCGCAGAAATTTTAATTTCGAACTTTTGAATTTCTGGAATTTATTTAACTGTTTTATTCACATGAAATATTCTTATATGTATACAATTCCTTTAACGACCATTTTACGCATATATATATATATATATATATATATATATATATATATATATATATATATATACGCACAGCTTTCATTTTATTTTCAAAATTCAAACGATGTTGCACCGTTATTTAATTCTTGCCATATTTCATTTACTATAGCCTTATCTTAAATTTTATCTTTTGTATACATATATTTCTGCATATATATATATATATATATATATATATATTCTCATGTATATACATATATTTTCTTTATTTCCTTATATGTACGTTCTTATCCTTTCAAATTTTGAATTTGTATATGTACATATATTTGCATGTTCAGTTGGCCCTCTTTAAAACAGAGATAAAAATTATGCTGCCGCCGGGGTTCGAACCCCCGACCTCCATGTTACAAATCCAATGCCTTAACCAACTGAGCTACATAATCTTTTGTTAATAAGTCTTAGAACAATGATAATTATTGTTCTTTCCTTACTTCTCTTTTTCATGTTAGTTACAATACTTAAATTAAACCAATGCATGAATCTTTTTCTTTTAATGTTAATGCATTATGTTTGCAAATCAGTGCATGCAACATATTTACATCGCATGCAACCAATCATTTTTTTTCATATATTAATTAATTTTCATTATACATCACCATATTAATCCTATCTGTGGATATATATACATTTTTAATTACATTAAAAATACGGGGTGTTACAGATCTTGTTTTTCATCTAATTCAAGTCGTTTTCCTTAGATATATATATCATGGTAAGCTTATTTTCATATGAATCACCATAGAATCTAATTTTGTAACTTAAAATTAAATTTTTATGCTATTTCATATGGTTATGCAAGTTAGATCCATAATTCAGTTCATACGTTCATTTATTGTGATTATGGTGGAATTTGCATAATTTGGTGATAATCGTCATATTCATGTTGTTAGAGATTTCATAACATGCTTATGGTTGTGTTGGATGAATTGGATGAGTCGATTTCGTCGAATTTGTCGTTTGGTGCAGTTTTGGTTAAATTCAAAGGTGAATTGGGTCTATCTAGGTTTTAGGTCGGCCAGAAGTAGGTCGGTCGGTCTGAAGTGGGTCGGTCGGCCAAAATCCTTGTCTGAGGGAATATACCAGAAGTGGGTCGGTTGGTCGGAAGTGGGTCTGTTGGTCGGAAGTAGGTCAGTCGGTGCATGGAGATCTGGTTGAAGATGAATGGGTCGGTCAGTGTGATTAGGTCGGTCGGTGCTTTTAAATTTGGGTCGGTCGTGTTTCATGAGAGGTTGGGTCAGTTGGCCAGGATGTTGAGGGATGGGTCAGTCTGGAAGGTTTGGGTCGATCGGCTCCAAGAAGATCAGTCGGTCGCACAGGGTTATTTCTGAAAAATTATATTTTTTGAGTACAACCCAGATTTAAATAAAAAGACCAGAAAAATTATTTTCGGGGGCAACTGTAACAACCAGAAATTTCTAAACCAATTTAATAATTTTATTTTAGCAATTTTAATGGATTTTGAATATTTAAAATGATTTATTTTAAATAATAACAACTAAAAATTTATTTAAATCGAAGTTTGAACATATAAATTTATTTTAATTGTAAAACGAGACTGAAATGGCGCGGTAATTTGAAAATTCGATTTTAAATTTGAATTGAATGCACATAATTCAAAATAAATCAGAATTTGATGAAACAAGAAATGTTAGAATCTGTTTAACTATATCAAGGAATGTAAGAAACAGAAATTTCACTTTATAAATTGTAAGTTATGACCAATTTAAAATTCAAAATAGTCGCTATAGGATTTATATATATTTTAATATACTTTATAGCCCTTAAAAATAGCCATTTTGCAAACGACCTCCGTTTTCGACGAAACTACTTGTGTTGGATCTGGAATGTCAAATTATTGTTAGGTTTAAAATTTCATAATTTTTGGAATTAATATATGTGCATGGTAAATTTAAACGTGTTTTGACAATTCAGTTTAAATTTAATCGACTAGAAAAAGGCCATTTTTCAAACGGTCTCCAAATTTGACGAAATTAGTTATGTTAGGACTGTATCTTCAAAATATAGCTAGATTTATTTTTCTGTAATTCTTGCAGTCAGTATGTGGCCCCGGTAAATTAAAATGTACGTTTAAGATTCAATATATATTAATTTATAATTTAATTTTGATATAAAATAATCGAAATAGTCGAATTGGCTTACGAAATATGTCCCATTATGCCCGGAATGGGGTATTTGGTTAGAAACAACAGTTGTTGGGTTTGATTCGGAGTTCGAATGCAAAACGAGTTATTTTTTATTTAATTAATAATTAAAAATATTATATATAAGTCAAAATTCGGTCAATATCTAACCCTAATCTCCCTCATAATCCAGTCGCCGTCGTTCAACAACGAACGATTCAAATCGTTCGATAATTCTTCACCCTTTTTGGCGAAATCCACGCAATAAATTTCAGAAATTATAAAACAAAAATTGTAGCTCTTCCTCCAATCTTCCATTCTATACGAGTTTGATGTAATTTCATGGAGCATTAGGGTTGATTTCTCACCGGAAACAGACCGACTTTCGATTGGATTTGGAGGGCGAGGGGGCCACCGAGCATCCCCTAGTTTTCGATGTAGGTGGCTCTTGCGTAGGGCAATGGAGTGGTGGTTTCGGATATGGTGATGGTGGGTCGTGGAGGAGTTGCAGAGGAGAGAGAGAATGGAAGTTGATGGGTTGGCAGTCGCATTTGTAAATGATGAAGAAGGGAGGTTTAATTACCTTAAGCAAAGTAATTAAGTAATTAATTAATTGTCTTAATTCATGAAATCAATGTTTAAAATATCATAACTTTTTCGTACGAGGACGGAATCGAAAGATTTCACTTGCGCTGGAATCGTGTTGAAGAGCTCTACAACTGGAACTGACTAGAACAGAAATAGAGCATGTTATAATTTCAGGCAAATTCAAATCCAAATTGTACTAAAATCTTCAAATAAAGACTGGAGGAGTGGAAACGAAAGTGAGAATTCTCTCACTAAAATTTTGTACAGTTATTTAATTTATTTTATAACTATAAGTGTATAGAAATTGCCAGTGTTGATTTTTATGTGTTATATGAGACATTGCTTGAGTTCAACACATGAACTATTCACAACTCATCTACACAAGAAGCGTTTTTTTAAAATACGACGCTCGTATTTCAAACAATGTGGATACACTTTATGGTTGTTGAAATGTGATATAAATATCCATTTATAATTTAAACAGTGAAAATTTGTTAAGTAGAAAAATAATTCAAACCGAATTAGAATTGGTTAAATTTATTAACCAATGATTTATTTGAATAGACTATTGTTGTTTGAAAACCCCACATGGGTATTGGGATGATATTTGACATACACTAATCCCAATATTTAGCTGTATGTCAATCGATGGGTTGACATGTTGTAATGAGCATTATTTAATTTTTAATGCTTATAGAGTTGTAAATTTCACTCTGGATGATGTTTGAATGTTTAATGATTATTTATCATTATTGTTGAATACATACGACGTATGAAACCCATATAACTGAAATTATATGGTAATTGATTGAATTGCATTCCAATTCAGAAATAACGAATATTCTAAAATAACAAACACTTTAAAATAACGAATATTTTAAAATAATATTCAAAGAATAATCAAAATATGATTTTTGATGTCCTATTTTGGATGGACACAAAAATATTGAAAATATATGAAGTCGAGTTAAGTATATACGCCATTTTTAGCTCCAGTGGATTTGTTTATCGATTATATTCATTTTATGATGAATACGAAAAGGAAATGGATTTCAAAATCAGATATTTAAAAATATTATCATTTTAAATTTTGTAATGATATTGAATATTCAATTTTGATTTTAAAATTGAAAAGAAAGTAGAAATCGTTTTAAAATGAATTTATAAAAAATTTATAAAATACTTTTTGAATGGAAATCGAAATATTAAATATATTTGGTTTGAATAGAACGCGTCGCGCAGCGACCGTTCGCGAATTTCAACCATTGGCTTCAAATGGACATACCGGGGGATCCGACCATCCGATTCTCCTAAAACTGGAACCATTGGGTTCGTATCAAAAAGAGCTTTCCAATAATAATAAGAGATTTGAAATCTAACGGTTAGATTTGGAAATATATCCAAATCAATTTCAGAAAAGGTCGTTATGGATGTAGTTCGGTGGACGATATTGGAACCTACTATGAGGGCCTTAATAAAATTATTAAAAATATGGAAAAATTGCGTAAAATCATAATAAATGATTTGGAAAGATTTTGGATGAAAAATTCCAGTTTTGAAAAAATAAAATATATTTTTATCTAAATGAACTAGTTAAGAACTAGAACGATAATCCAATGTTTTCAAATAAATAAATAAATTGGATTTGTAAATGGGTTTTGATATAACCAGAATTTTCCAATGAATGAATTCGAATGGATTTGAGTGGAAATAATCTTTGGAATATTTTGATATTGGATTTCGTGATTATACGGATATTGTTGAGGAATTTGGAAGATACAGATATCGTTATTCCCAATACGATATCTGTTGTTTCAGAATTTGATATTGAATATAAGACGATATTAATTTCTATTCAGGGGCTTGTATTTAATAACAAATTGGATTTTGGGTTCGTCGTGAATGGTGTCTTCAATAACACTGTTCTTAAACCCAGTTGAGAAAAGGATAAATATTTTAATTAAGATTTAGAGAAGTTTACAAGATAATTAATATATAATTGGAATTGAAATGAAAGTTGATTGTGGGTTTACCGTAAACTATGTTTTAAACGACATTTGTTCTTTAACCTAATTAACAGTTAAAATATGATTTGGAATTTATAGTTATTTTTATTAAGATTTAATGGAAATATTCCAAAGTAAAGCTTTTCAATTTAATATATTAAATTGGAATTGAATGGAATTCGATTTAGTAATAATCGAGATGAGCTTCTGTGAATGAAGACTGTTACTATATATGGAATTTAAAAGGCTTGATCATTATTCCATTTATATTATTAGTCTGATACGGAAATTTATATCGATTATATATCGATCTGTTTTCCGTGAAAATTCCATGGTTAATGGAAAAGGATTTGGGTTTATCGTGAACGGTGTTTTAAATGACATTGGTTCTTTAACCCAGTTAAAGACAAGATATATTTTCCTAAATTTGAATAATCATTAAGTAATGATTCTTGAGATTAAAACCGAACTAGAGATTTATTGAATCTTTAATTAGATTGAAATAGGAATGAGGTAATTAAATTTACCAAATTCAAGAAACAATCGGGAATGGAGTTCCTTCAGTTTTACTCCAGGCGATAGTTAAATCTTTAATTAGATTTGAAACGTGAAATGATAACTAAATTTACCAATAACATCGTGGTTGTTAGATATGGAGTACTACCAGTTTTTCTCCATGGGAGGAATAGGTTAGGATGGGGATTAATAAATGATTACCTCTGTAAGGTTCGTTAATCCAAACTAGTTTGATAAACCTTAATTTGGTTTAGATTGTGAAAAGATATAATAAAATCTTTTGAAATGGATATCCAAAGAAAGAATAAAGGATAAGTTTAAAAAATACTTATCTTTGATAAAATTAATGGGAACCTTTCCCTAAAAATGTGAATATTTTAATAAAAGAATATTCTGGATTGGAATGAGGTGTATGATGTGCTTTTATAGAACTTGATTATAAGATACGCGAATTATTCGAAAAGACCAGGTTTAACCCATTCTGAATAATTAATACGACGACTAAAAGTCGAGGTGAAGATGGTGGTTGAAGACCGGAGATCTTCACATCGTTTGGATGATTACTGGTGTCTTGATTGGGATGTACACCCAAGACAAGGTAATAAGTGGTGATTGTCCACATGTACTTGGAGATCGATCGGATATGCGAGGACCTCTCTCCTGTGTTGGACATATGGGACGAGGAATAAGATGCCTCCAGTTTCGTTCAGACCCAGAACGGACTTGTAAATGGATGTGTGTCTGACATTGGATTTCATTCTGTGTTGATTGATTTCTATTAAATATATGTATGTTTGGCGGTGGAGAATTTATTCTCTACCTTAATGCCCTTCTCTAAGACGTACGAGCTTAGAGGTTATATATTCATAGACATCAGTTGCATGGCATGGATTGTAAATGTGGCATGCTAAGATGCACATGATCAAGGCTTTTGTTGAAAAGCAGAGTCTTGTGTATGTTGATCAAAGCACGGATTTATTTAGCATTGATTTGTGTATAGCGTTAATTCGCGAGCTTCACACCCGGTATGAGTCAAAAACGGGTTGAGGGACCGTTGGGAGTGCACGACGTTTCTTTCTAACCAGAAGTGGTGTCATGGTATGGAGCCCAGACATTTTCACTTATGTGGATGATGGATTGTGAGGCGCCTCGGATATTGGTCGCTACTGGCCAAGTGATAGGTCCGATAGGACAGGGAAGCGTGTGTTCAGGAATAACCAATCCACTAAAGTAAGTGTGGACCGGCCCTTCCGTTCCCAGGGTTCACTGCGGGGGATCCTGAGGCATTTTCTAGAGTGTCTCAAATCGGAGATGAGCCATCCCATGCCTCGACTCATAAATGGAAATCCAATTTCCAATACGACACTTTTCAGTTTTAATTGTAAAACTAGTATGGCGGCATAATATATGGTACCTATGTCGTCTATGATTGATACATTTATGTTGAAATTGTTTTATGAAACAACTTTGCACTTATAGTAATATCAAAATGATTTGTTTTAAACGTACCAAGTATTTTTGGCTATTACAAGGGAAAACTCTATCCTCCAACTTCCATTGCATTAGGTGATGGGACCTGAGTCTTATAATAGCTTCATTTTTCCAAAAAGCATTGCGTTGTTTTATTTTAAACTGAGGTTCATGTGGAGTAAACCAGTTACGTGTTATACGGCGTGGTCCTGTGATTTACCCTACTTTAAAGTGAAGTTAATAATTGTTTTATTTCTCACTCCAGTCCCATGACTGACTCGGAGTTTATTATTTTAACCTAAACTATGGGTGCCCCTATTTTCAACATGGGCAGCTAGTAGTTTTTGTTTTCGCAGATATTTCTTTTCACGGGATCCTGTATTATAGCTGGAGCTATATTCGGAAAGCTTTGTATCCATATATCTCTTTCAGTTGTGTCAGTTGTTATTTTCCGCTATGCATTATACTTATGTATTATTTTCTGCTCCTATGTAATTTTAAATCTTTGATATTGTATTTCCAATGTTAATTATTCATACTCTGGAATATTCTTTTACTCTAATGTAAATTGTTGTAATAACAATGAAATGTTCTAATGTTTGTGTTCCAATACGTCATGTTCTCAAAGTAATCCGGGCTTTCCCGATAGGGGAAGTTTGGGTCGTTTCAGCAACCCCCCGAACCCTAGCCACAGCGCAGTGATGTAATTTGGCTCGGTGATGTTGTGACTTCGAAGTGAATTCAATAAGGAATGTCAAAGTAGTGTTAAGTGTTCATTGCTAGTTGTGATGCAATGAGTATGATTATAACTCAAAGATGTCTTGAGTTGGGTGATAATGGTTTGATGTTCGCCGTCATAGGTTCTATTGGGCTCAAAGAAGGGGTATAATAGAGATGTCCAAAAGACCGGTAGTAGGTCGAGTACCCTGGGCATCGTGTATGGCCTAGATATGTCAAATTGTATGACGTATGTGGTTTTTGCTAGAACTGGGGTTTCCGTTGGCCCTTGATGGATGGCAAATTGTTTGGCCAATCATTCGATTAATGATGGTTTCGAAGCAGGGTTAGCAGTGGTAGACAAAGTCTATCATGCATGTTGGAAGTTCTATTTGTACCATCTCATGTAAATTATCTAATGTCGAAGGAGATGTTCCTTGAGTGCTTTTCTGATATTGGTTTAGGCCTTTGGGGCTTGTACTTGGGGGACGTTGGATGGTTTACATGAGATATATAATATGGATGCTATGAGTGCTATTGTTGGTTAATTCTAATTACTAATGTGGTTTCCATGGATGAATGGTTAAAATGTTTGATGTAAAGGCTATCACTGTCCTATGTGGGAAAGATGAGAGTTGTGTTCTTCTTTGGTGTTGTAGGAAAATTAGTTCGTTTATTTACCCGTTCTCGTATACTTTATTATTGAAGTTTGTTAGCTGCTTTATCGCGCACTAAGACTGTTGTCTGACACAAGGTTTTATGTTTCCCTCTTACTACCTTAGGTTGTTCATCCGATTGTTGGATAGGCAGATTAGATGGAAGGTGACAGGTGATAGCTTAGTGAGGACGATGTTGTTGTTCAGAGGCGAGCAAGAGGCTGGCGTACTATCTTTCCTACTATCTAGTATTTATTTCCGCTATTTGTTATCCTACTTTGAGTGTTGTAGTGAGGCAAAATTGTATAACATTATTGTTGAATCCAAGTGTATGGATATCACTTTCTAGTCGTTATGAAAGTTTAGTGTTTTATACTTCACTTATAATGCATGTTGTATATGTTCTATTATATTTTATTATTGCGCTGTGAGTTCCACCACAGGTTTCGCTTGTGTATCATACCTTGATGATCGTCCATAGCTGCTTTGCATACCTTTCAGCGTATCATTCCTCTTGTTAAGTGCAGGGGTTGTGGGCAGTCGTCACATTTGGTATCAGAGCTCTGGTTATCGATTTTAGCCAAAGTTCGAATACGTAATCACATATGAGAGACGTACTTGTAGGTTTCAGTTGGATGTATACTATATGATATTATATAGTATAGTAGCATTTGTGCTTCTTTAGCAATTTTCTTGCAAATGTCTAATCATTCTAATTTGCAGATTCAGAATGAATCGACGAATTACAAGACACACTACTAGGGAAGGGGTTGTGCCTGGAGGATGTAATGGCGGTATACCAGACTATCCAACCTTGTTTGAGGCCATGATGGAAGCATTCATGCAAAGGGTAACTGTTCTAGTGGCAGGCACGGTAGATGTAGGTGTTCAGTTGCCTAGGGTTGTGGATTTTGCAAAGTTGTGCAAAGATTATACATCTCTAGGAGGAAAGCCATTTAAAGGAACTAAGCCAGCTAAAGAGGTTTAGAGGTGGCTGGATTCTTGCGTCCGTATCTTTGGAGACTTAGGGTTGGGTGATGCAACCAGGAGAAAGCTTGCGTCAAGGCAACTGCAAGGCAGGGCCATGCAATGGTGGAGTTCAGTTACACTTGAGACTCCTGAGGAAGAGATTTTATAGGAACAATTCCAAGCTAAGTTTGAAGCAAAGTTTATCTCCACAGCTCAGAATTCTGCTCTATTCAAGAAATTTGTAGAATTGAAGTAGAATGGTCGTCCTGTGCTTGACTACATTTCTAACTTTGAAGCCTTGTCCATATATGCTCGTTCATACATTGATACACCCTATCAGAAGAATGAGAAGTTTGTTACGTGTCTGGATGCCTACATAGTAATACCGTTGGTGGAACATCTCGATGACTCATTTGAGAAGCTTGTGGAGAAAACCGTGAAACATGACAGCTTGTTTCTGAAAGTGGAAGTCGCTGTTGTTGTATCTAAAGAAGCTCCAAAACCACAGCAGGGTGGAAACAACAACAAGAGGAAGCAACAACAACAGAAGGGAAAGGATGGTCAAAATAAGCAGAAAGGCAAAGTGACTTTCTTTAACTGCTGGCAAAAGGGCCATTTCTCTAGCGAGTGCAACAATCCCAAAGCTGAGAAGAAGTTCTTCAAGTGTGGAAAGCCTAGGCATAAGAAAAAAGACTGTCTAGAATTAGCTAAGGGCAAGTAAGTTGTGAAGGCATATGCTTTGGAAGTCGTTCCATCTTCTTCGAGAGCTCTTAATGTAGAGGAGAAGGGAAAGAATGTCGTCGTTCAAGGTACTCTTTCAGTTCGTGATGTATCAGTTCGAGTTTTGTTTGATACTACAGCATCGCATTCTTTCATTTGCAATGAGTTTGTGTGCCACTTGGGTTTAGAACACAAGATTTGAGATAGAACTTTGATCAAGACTAATCCAGTTGGGGGTTCGTCCAATTTGTGCATGGTGTATCGTGGTCTAGTATTGTTGAGTCATGGTTTCTCTTTTGTGTGTGATTACTTTGTTCCCAACTTCGCTAGGTTTGGGATCATCTTGGGCATGGATTGGCTCAAGAGGTATGCAGCAAGGGTGAATTGCGAGAAGCTAAAGGTGAGAGTCGGGGATATGGAATGGAGAAAGGTGTTTATTCAGTGTAAGCCCAAAGATGGTGCCTTCATAAGCTATTTATGTTCGCTTGTGATTCCACAGGAAGACTTGTCGTCTGTGCTAATCGCTAATGAGTATGAGGATGTCTTTGATGAGTTCAAAGGGTTGTCGCAGCATCGTGAGATCGAGTTTAGGATTGATTTGGTTGAGGGTGTTAGACCAATCGTTATGCCTCTTAGGAGGATGGCACCTAAGGAACAACGAGAATTGATGGTGCAAGTTCGTGCCTTTTAGAAAAGGGATTCATTCGAAGAAGTGTTTCCAAATAGGGTGAGCTAGTTGTGTTTGCAACCAAGGCTGATGGTTCGCTGGGATTGTGTGTAGACTATCGTGAGCTGAACAGGGTGACCAAGAAGAACAAGTATCTGTTATCAAAGATTGATGACTTGTTTGATCAGCTTCACGAAGCCAAAGTGTTTTCTCAAATGGAATTGGCAATGAGAATTCACCAGTTGAGGGTGAATAAGGATAGTGTGCCATAGACTACTTTTAGGACACCATCCGGTTTCTTCAAATGGTTGGTAATGCCATTCGGGTTGATTAACGCGCCAATGTACTTTGTGGATATTATGAATAGAGTTTTCAGAGATTAGTTGAACAAGTTCATGCTTGTGTTCACGGATGATATTCTGGTTTACTCCTAGAATGAGGAAGAGGACAAGATGCACTTGAGAGTTGTTTTGGAAATCTTGCAAAAGCACTAGCTAAGAGCTAAGTTTTCGAAGTGCCACTTCTGGAAGAGCGAAGTGAGGTTCTTAGGCTATGTTGCTTCTGGAAATGGAATAGCGGTTGATTCTGCTAAAGTGGCAGCAATCCAAGACTGTGATAGACCTAAGAATGATACGGATGTGAAAAGTTTCCTTGGGTTGGCAGGTTATTATCGACGGTTTATCAAGGATTTCTCCAAGATAGCTGCACTGTTGACAGGATTGACAAAGAAGAACCAAGTGATTACATGGGATGCAAAGTGTGAACAAGCGTTTGGCGTCCTGAAGGAGAGGTTGATGAGTGCTCTAGTTTTGACCAATACAAGTGGGAATGAAGAGGTGGTTGTGTATACCGATGCATGTGGTACTGGACTTGGAGCAGTGCTGATGCAAAAGGATAAGGTTGTGGCCTACGCGAGTCGACAGTTGAAGCCGCATGAAAGGAATTACTCAACTCATGATTTAGAGTTGGCAGCGATTGTTTTTGCTCTTAAGATATGGAGGCATTACCTGTTGGGAGTTCGATTTGAGTTGTTCATGGATCACAAGTCGTTGATGTATTTTTCTTCAAAAAGGGTTTGAATCTTCGGCAACAACAATGGTTAGAGTTTCTGACATCGTATGATTTTGGAATAGCCTATACTCTTGGTAAATGTAACATGGTCGTAGATGCGTTGAGTCGAAGGCACGCAAGTTTGGGTGCGATGTTTTCAGAATGGAAGAGCCTCGAGTACTTGGCAGGATTTGATTTCAAACCAAGGTGTGAATTGGAACCTGAAATGTTGGCAAGCTTATCGATAAGAACTACTCTCGTAGAAAGGATTGGCGAGAGCCAAAAGAAAGTTGCAAAGCTTGTAGAGTTTATCCAGAAGATGGAACCAGAAAATAAAGAGTTGAGGTCGATCGAGAAGGTTGGCTTCGAAAGAAAGGATGACTGGTTGTTCCTGATATCGACGAATTGAGAGATGAGGTTCTGAGGGAATGCCGAAGTTGATAATTCATCCCGATGGTAATAAGATGTATCAGGGCATGAAGCGAGACTACTACTGGGAAGGGATTAAGCGAGATATTGGAAAGTTCATTTCCAAGTGCATGAACTGTCAGTTGGTGAAATCTGAACAGAAGAAGCTGAGTGGATTGCTTCAGCCATTGGAAGTTCCTACGTGGAAATAAGAGCTTATATCGATGGACTACCTAAAACAAGGATAGCAAACGAAGGAATTTGGGTTATCGTAGTTCGTTTGACCAAAAGTGCAAGGTTCATCCTGTCAGATCGACTAGGGAAGCATCAAAATTGGCTGAACTTTATGTGAAATAGATTGTTTGATTCCATGGTATACCGAAAAGCATAGTGCGTGACCGAGATCCATTATTTACGAGTGGATTTTGTAAGAGTCTACATGAAGCTTTAGGAACCGAGTTGGGTTTAAGTACGGCTTATCATCCCCAACTAGATGGTCAAACCGAGAGGGTCGATCGAGTTTTGGAAGATCTCCTGAGGGCTTGTATGTTAGACTTCAGAGGATTATGCGAAGACCGTCTACATCTAGTTGAGTTTTCTTATAACAATAGCTACCGGTCGAGCATTATGATGTCACCATACGAGTCGTTGTATGGTAGACCATGCAATTCTCTAGCATGTTTGTTAAAAACTGGAGATTAGTTGATACTTGGGCCAGAGATGATAAGAGAGACATCATAGTGTATCAAGATTGTTCGACAACGAATGAAGGCAGCCTAAGATCATCATAAGGGTTATGCTGATGAACGTCAAAAAGATTTGGAATTTGACGTTGACAACATGGTTTGTGAAGATTTCTCAATTGATGCATGTCGTTCGGTTTGGAAATAAAGTAAAGTTATCTGCAAGAATCGTTGGACCATTTCCGATAGTCGAGCGAATTGGAAAGCTTGCATATAGGTTGGAGTTATCCGAGATGATGTTGAGTGTGCATAATGTTTTCTTTGTGTCGTTTCTACGGAATTTCATGCATGATTTGAATGTAGTGGTAAATCTAGAGTCGTATGAAGACCTAGAAGAAGAGATCATAGTTGCGAGACCACAT